>OX422209.1:513091708-513706708 GCA_949130495.1 Sambucus nigra | reverse complement strand
GAATGCCTCATCCTCCAACATTCCCCTCCCCTGTACCTCTGCCAATCACGAGGCTTGGATCATCGTCAACAACTCACAGTGACTATGGCGAAGAGTACTATATCAAGGACATGAGAAATTCGAGGTTTGTTGGCGTGTGCATACTCATCTCCATGGTTCCTGGAACTCTAGTACATCGCCGTCCTTAGGAGAAGGGTGAGGCTAAAATAATGGTTGATGAAATATACAATGGCTGCGAAGATGTACCTGTGTACATTGACAGTGAGGATGGGATGGAATTGAGAAATTATGTAAAATCTTTTACTACTTGGCCAGTTTATCTGTTGGCTAAGATTTAATAATATTTTCTCTCATGTCAGTTGTAATAAATTTTTTTTTCATTTTAGTTGTAAGAATATTGGTTTTTCTTGAGTTGGAATGATATTTTTTTTATTTCAGTTGTAAGAATATTGGTTTTGTTTCGTTTTTAATGATATATTTTTTTGTTTCAGTCGTAAGAATATTCTTTTTGTTTCAGTTGTAATAATATTTTTTTACCTATTACCACAGGACTGGAATTTGAAGATTATTACATGGATTTCCCACAATACAAAGAGTGGATGGGAGAGACTAACCGGATATCAAATAATCATGTAAATGGTGTTTATGAATTTGTTAAATACGCTTCCAAAAATCTTAAAAGTAAGAAGATTCTGTGTCCGTGCACTCATTGTATTAACGAAAAATATAAGTAATTGGAAGATGTTGAGTTGCTTTTACTAAAGTGGGGAATCTGTCAAGACTATATAATATGGACATATCATGGTGAAAAAGTTGTACCTTATGTTCCAGAAGAATTATTGGCACCCGACCATGTAACAGAACCCCAAGGAGTAGAAGTGGTACATGATTCACCAACACATCGTCCATTGACTGACTTAATTGATGATGCTTACGGACTCCACAACCAACAAAACCACCAACCTATGGATACAAATAATGCGCATTATGACCACATAAATGAACAAATTGATGCTAAGCTACTAGGAGATCGAGAATACATACGGTTGAAAGTCGATGCGGCTAGACCATTGCATAAAGATTGCGATGAAGATCACTCGGTATTATATGCAATGATTGGTTTGCATAATTTGAAGAGTCAATTTGGTTTGTCTGGGAACAACGTAATCGGAATTCTTAAGTGGGTTAAATAAATTCTCGCCAAAGAGAACATGTTACCAGATAATTATCCTACCATGAAGAAGAGTTTGAAGGGTGAAAATCTATTCATGCTTGCAAGTATGATAACATATTGTACCGGAACGAGCACGAAGAGAAGGATGAATGTCCTGTATGCAGTGAGCCTAGATATGTGGTTTGTGAGAATGGAAATGAAAAACATGCAAAAAATCGCAAGTGCTCGCAAGTCCCATAAAAGGTTTTGAAGTATTTTCCACTTGGGCCACGGTTAAAACATTTTTTTACCGTACCTTGGATAGTGAAGGCCATGGCATGCTCGATGCGAGGTGGGTGGGAATTTTATGCGTCATCCGGTTGATTCAATAATATGGAAAATTTCAAATGCACAACACCATGAATTTGTAAAGGAACCGCACAACGTTTGTCTTGTAATCTCAACCGATGGGTTTAACTCTTTCAGTAATTTAAGTACTAGTCAGAGTTATTGGCCCATTTAAGTACTAGTCAGAGTTAGAAGGAAAAAACCCGACACAATGTCCGTTAGGATCATCTTCATTTACTACACCGGCAATAAGATCATCTCTTTGAGTATGAAATGAATAGTAGTAACCAACGGTGTGAAAGCGTCCGTTAACTAATAGGTATAGGACTTTTCCTTTCATTCAATAAATGGGGTCTGAACATTAGAATCTTAAATGGTGTCATCAAAGCAACTAGTTTGAAGATGTGTTGGTCTTTCTATCCTAAAAAAGTCTCTAACTTTTTTATGCATCAAAAATATAAAAATTCTATTTTTTCAGGCTCTTATGGCTCCCATGCAATAAAAAGAATCAGATCTATAGCTGACTTAATTAATGACATTATTATATCAGAGGGGGACTCTCAGGTATGGACCCATGTGATAAATATTATCTCTCCCTCACTTTCTAAACTGTTATATAATAGTTGTATAAACGGTTATATAGCTGTTATATAACGGTTATATATCTCTTATATAACAGTTATACAAACTGTTATATAACAATTTATATAGCGGTTATATAACAGTTTATATAGCTGTTATATAATAGTTTATATAAACTGTTATATAGCAGTTTATATAGCTGTTTTATAATAGTTTATATAGCTGTTATATAAACTGTTATATAGCAGTTTATATACCTGTTATATAATAACTATATATACTGTTATAACAGTTTAAATAAAGTGAGTTGTCTCCTATTTTCTAGGGCGTGAACACTAGGAAAACAATAGCATTTAACAATGATCTATTATGTTTATTTCATCAGAAAAAGCACTCGTGGAATGAACATTTGAGCTTCGAGCAGAGCTAGAGAATCCTGCATCAGATGTGACTAGTCTATTTACCAAGATTGGTTTGAATTCTAATTTTGAGAAATAAAAAGCATAAAAAGAGTTTAGGAATATTTTTCTCACAAGTGGTGTATTTTATTTAACATAATGATTTATATTTTTAGAGTACAAAGATAAGATAGAAGACATAAGAAAATTTTGTATCCAAAAGTTCCCGTCTCAATTAACTCAACAACTTTAAACCTTGCATAAAACATATGGTTCTTATCCAGAAGTACTAATCTTCCTTCAGGTACTAATTTATTAACTTTATGTACTGTTGGTTAATTTATTAGGAGTTTGAATGTGTACTGCTGACTGGATTTACTAGAACTTGGTCATTGATCATGAACTTTACTTACCACTGATTAGGAGTTTGATTATGTACTGTTGATTGGATTTATTAGGAGTTTGAATGTGTACTGCTGATTCTTAAACTCCAAATCATGAACTTATTACTCCTGCTCTCTTTTTTCTAGGATTGGAGGATGCAAGATTCTAAAATACATTGCATGAATAACAAGTTTACAACTGTTATGTCCTTTTCTAAGCATATACCTTCTCCAATTTTGTATCATGTGTTGGCTTCGGATTACTCATGTTTTTATGTTCATCCTAATAATTTCATTTGAAATACTGAGAGAAAATAAAAATTTTGACTTAGATGTATCACCCCGAGAACGAGAACCTAAACCTAAGTCGGTCATAATAAGGAATGAAAATTGGAGCAGGTGTATGCTTATGTTACAATACACAAATGCAAACTATTTGCAAGTTTATGTAGTTAATTTAGGCATTCTAAAAATGATGAATACTTCACTTCCAAAGATAATTTGCATATTTCTAGACTTAGGCTTAAAAACATGGCATTAGAGGGTGAAAACTCGAAACAACCCCCGAACGGTCTCGTGGGAGGAGCCAACACCTCCCACAGGACCAATGTAACTCATAGGAACTGACAGCGCAGCCACGGGACTCCCGATTTCAGAATATGATGGTAATTTGAATATTTCTAGACTTAGGGTTAAAAACATGGCGTTAGAGGGTGAAAATTCAAAACATTCCCCGAACGGCCCCGTGGGTGGCACCAACACCTTCCACGGGACTAATGTGACTCGTAGGAACTGCCCGCACAGCCACGGGACTCCCGATTTGAGAAAATGATGATAATCTGCATATTTTTAGACTTAGGCTTAAAAACATGGTGTTAGAGGGTGAAAACCCAAAATAGCCCCCGAACGGCCCCATGGGAGGCACCAACACCTCACACGGGACCAATGTAACTCGTAGGAACTGGCCACGTAGCCATGGGACTCCCAGTTTAAGAATACAATGATAATTTTTATATTTCTAGACTTAGGCTTAAAAACATGGCGTTAGAGGGTGAAAATCCAAAACAGCCCCTGAACGACCAGGTGGGAGGCACCAATACCACCCACGGGACCAATGTAACTCATAGGAACTGACCGTGCAGCCATGGGAATCCCGGTTTGAGAATACAATGATAATTTACATATTTCTTAACTTAGGCAAAACATGGTGTTAGTGGGGGAAATTCGAAACAATCCCCGAACGGCCCTGTGGAAGGCACCAACACCTCCCTGGGGAGTGTACGATGTAAATTTGCAAAAAGTTAAACTTGCATGCCATCGAAGGGTGAAAATATAAAACAACCTTAAAATGGTACCGGTAAGAGTCACGAACACCTCGCATGGGACCAATGTAACTCGTAGAAACCGACCGCGTAGACACGGCGCTCCCGGTTGGAGTGTACGACGTAAATTTGCAAAAAATTAGATTTAAGCATAAAAACATGCCATCGAAGGGTGAAAACGTAAAACAGCTACAAAACGATCCCATAAGAGTCACGAACACCTCGTACGGGACCAATGTGAATAGTAAGAACCGAACGGGTAGTCACAGGGATCCCGATTTGAGTGTACGACGTAAATTTGCAAAACGTTAGACTTTATAATAAAACAGATGCCATCGAAGGGTGAAAACGTAAAACACCCACAAAACGGTCCCGCAAGAGTCATGAACATATCGCACAGGACCAATGTAAGTCATAGGAACCAACCGTGTAGTCACGGCGCTCCCGGTTTGAGTGTACGACATAAATTTGTAAAAGTTAGACTTAAGCATAAAAACATGCCATCCAAGGGTGAAAATATAAAACAAACACAAAACGGTCCTGTAAGAGTCACTAACACCTCGCACGGGACTAATGCGATTCGTAGGAACCGACCGCGTAGTCACGGGGCCCCCGATTTGAGTGTACGACGTAAATTTGCAAAAAGTTATGCTGAAGCATAAAAACATGCCATCGAAGGGTGAAAATGCAAAACGAACACAAAACGGTCCCGTAAGAGTCAGGAACGTCTCGCACGGGACCAATGTGAGTCGTAGGAACCGGCCACTTATATATATATATATATATATATATATATATATATATATATATATATATATATATATATATATATACTGAAGTGTACATTGTATATATATGCAGTATATATATATACAGATTATATACTGCAGTGTATATAAATGCAGTATATATACTACAGTGTATATATATGCAGTATATATATACTGCATATATACTGCATAACTGCTCTGCATAGATATGCATTTATATACAGGAGCTATACTAGTATATATATGCATATATATACTGGTATATATATGCATATATATGCAGTATATATACTGCATATATATGCAGAGCAGTATATATACGGTATTTATTGGTATATCTATGTATATATATACAATTATATACATGCATATATAGTTATATATATATATATATATATATATATATATATATATATATATATATATATATATATATATATATTAGTCCAGCTTTTAATTCCGCTAGTGATTTTGTCAATAAGTCAGGATAAATCCACCTCTTTTAGCCTATTAAAAATCAAAGGAACCCTTAAATATAGGAAATGGGGATTACTATAAGTAATGTTAAGATTGCTAACCACACTAAGAGTCCCCTCTTCATCTAAGCTAGTAATGAGCATATTACTTTTAGAACGATTAGTCCTAAGCCCTGATAAACTACTAAAAGCAAAATTGAATACTTTTTCTTGGTAACCAATGTGATAAGATTAGAAGAGTTGAATGAAGAGAAAAATGTTTGCTCATGATGATGGATAATTTTTCTTCAAATATCACAGCCCCACTTATAGAGATGAGGTGGTGGAAAATGGCCTTTGGAACTTAGCGGGGAACCTCAACATTTTGAATAAATGGAAACATGGCTTCAAGTTCTTTAAAGAGGACACTATTAGAGTTCCAGTTTGGTGCTCTTCCCTAACATCCGTATGAAATCATATTGCTAGTGCCATAGGAATCCCCATCTATGCTGATTCAGTCACTAGAAATATGAATAGAATTAGCTTTACTAGGATTTGCATTGAAATGGAGCCAAAAGTTAGCTACCCAAACTCCATTAACCTCATTTTGGAGGATGGTTCTTCCACTTGTGTTAAGGTTAAATAGCAAGATATGACTAGCTCATGTTCCCACTATGTTGCCTTTGGCCATAATATCTCCAAATGCCCCAAAATTAATAGAGTGTGGATGATACATCCTGACACTAAAGCTAGCACCACTAATGTAACTGGAGAAGAAGAATGAACTCAAGTGAATAGAAAAGGCCCCAAAGCTCCTCATATTGAGAAATTGACTTTAAACCTGATAAGACTCTTCCCACAAGTGCCAGTTCTATCATTCAATCCGGTATGTTAGAGAATAAAGAAATCTTATTGATATGACTCTCACCAGCTCTATTCGTGTAGTTACTTTTCCACAACCCCCAATTATGGAAATTTACAGCCCTTTTGATGCCTTTGATATTTGGACTGTGATAATAAATCCACATCAAAACCTCAATCAATGGCCTTAAAGTTGAACTCGTGGATGAACTAGTTGATAAACACTTGCAAAACAAAAAGACGCAATTAATTAGCATATTTCTAGACTTAGGTAAAATATGGCATTAGTGGGGAAAACCCAAAAGAGCCCCCGAACGGCCCCGTGGGTGGTACCAACACCTCCCACGGGACCAATGTAACTCGTAGGAACTGACCACGCAGCCGCAGGACTCCCAATTTGAGAATACGACGATAATTTTCATATTTCTAGACGTAGGCTTAAAAAAAGGCGTTAGAGGGTGAAAACCCAGAACAACCCCCGAACGGCCCCGTGGGAGGCACCAACACCTCCCACGGGACCAATGTAACTCATAGGAACTAACCTCGCAGTCACGAGACTCCCGGTTTGAGAATACGATGGTAATTTGAATATTTCTAGACTTAGGCTTAAAAACATGGCGTTAGTGGGTGAAAACTCAAAATAGCCCCCGAACGGCCCCGTAGGAGGAACCAACACCTCCCACCGTACTAATGTAACTCGTAGTAACTGATCCACATAGCCACGAGACTCCCGATTTGAGAATACGATGATAATTTACAAATTTCTAGACTTAGGCTTAAAAACATGGCGTTAGAGGGTGAAAACCCAAAACAGCCCCCGAACGACCCCGTGGGAGGCAACATCACCTCCCAATGGACCAATGTAACTCGTAGGAATTGATCGCGCAGCCACAGGACTCCCGTTTTGAGAATATGATGATAATTTGGATATTTCTAGACTTAGGCTTAAAACATGGCGTTAGTGGGTGGAAACCCGAAATAGCCCCCGAACGGCCACGTAGGAGGCACCAACACCTCCCACAGGACGAATGTAACTCGTAGGAACTAACCCCGCAGCCACGGGACTCCCGGTTTGAGATAACAATGATAATTTGCATATTCGTAGACATAGGCTTAAAAATATGGCGTTAGAGGGTGAAAACCAAAAACAACCCCCGAACGGTCCCGTGGGAGGCACCAACACCTCCCATGGGACCATTGTAACTCGTACGAGCTGACCAAAAAACCGCGGGACTCCCGATTTGAGAATACGATGATAATTTGCATATTTCTAGACTTAGGCTTAAAAACATGGCGTTAGAGGGTGAAAACCCAAAACATCCCCTAAACTGCCCCGTGGGAGGCACCAACACCTCCCACGGGACCAATAGAACACGTAGGAGCTAACCGCGTAGCCACTGGACTCCTTGTTTGAGAATATGATGATAATTTGTATATTTTTAGACTCAGGCAAAACATGGCGTTAGTGGGGGAAAACCCGAAATAGCCCCCGAATGGCCCCGTGGGTGGCACCAACACCTCCCACATGACCAATGTAACTTGTAGGAACTAACAGCGCAGTCGCGGGACTCTTGGTTTGAGATTACGATGATAATTTGCATATTTGTAGACTTAGGCTTAAAAATATGGCGTTAGAGGGTCAAAACTCAAAATAACCCCCGAACGGCCCCGTGGGAGGCACCAACACCTCCCACGGGACCAATGTAACTCGTAGGAACTGGTCGCGCAGCCACGGGACTTCTAGTTTGAGAATACGATGGTAATTTGCATATTTCTAGACTTAGGCTTAAAAACATGGCGTTGGAGGGTGAAAACCCAAAACTTCCCCCGAACGGCCCTGTGGGAGGCACCAACACCTCCCACGGGACCAATGTCACTCGTAGGAACTGACCATGCAGCCGCAGGTCTCCCGATTTGAGAATACGATGATAATTTGGATATTTCTAGACTTAGGCTTAAAAACATGGCGTTAGAGGGTAAAAACCCAAAACAGTCACCGAGCGGCCCCGTGGGTGGCACTAACACCTCCCACGGGACCAATGTAACTCGTAGGAACTGCCACGTAGCCACGAGACTCCCGATTTGAGGATACAATGGTAATTTTCATATTTTTAGACTTAGAAAAAACATAGCGTTAGTGAAAAAAACCCGAAACAGCCACGAACGGTCCCGTGGGAGGCACTAACACCTCCCACGGGACCAATGTAACTCGTAAGAACTGACCACGCAGCCACGTGACTCCCGGTTTGAGAATACGATGATAATTTTCATATCCCTAGACTTAGGCTTAAAAACATGACGTTAGAGGGTGAAGACCCAAAAGAACCCCCGAACGGCCCCGTGGGTGGCACCAATACCTCCCACGGGACCAATGCAACTCGTAGGAACTGACCACGCAGTCGTGGAACTCCCGATTTGAGAATACAATTATAATTTGAATATTTCTAGACTTAGGCTTAAAAACATGGCATTAGAGGGTGAAAACCCAAAATAGCCCCCAAACGGCCCCGTTGGAAGCACTAACACCTCCCACGGGACCAATGTAACTCGTAGGAACTGACCAGGCAACCGCTGGACTCCCGGTTTGAGAGTACGATGATAATTTGGATATTTTTAGCCTTAGGCTTAAAAACATGGCATTAGAGGGTGATAACCCAAAACAGCCCCCGAACGGCCCTGTGGGTGGCACCAACACCTCCTATGGGACCAATGTAACTCGTAGGAACTGGCAACGCAACCGCGGAACTCCCGGTTTGAGAATACGACATTAATTTACATATTCCTAAACTTAGGCATAAAAACGTTGATATGTTGATAATTATAGCTCATATATGCAATTTTTCAGCTTGATTAATTTTTTTGTAAAACTAATTGGTTACTGATATTTCTTTTTGTATCCTATCATTTGTAGGATTTTTGCATGTGGAACAAATTAAGGAGGCAATGGTTTACAACATGAACATTCAGGATTATGTTTTTTATGTGTTTTAGCTGTGCGGGCTTTTATTGTTTAGTTTTATGGCCATGCGGGATTTATAATAAGCAGGTTTTACATTTACAGGATTTAGAATGTCAAGAAAATAGAGGAAACTCTGCGCAATTTTTTTCAGTCTGTGAATTATTAAGACATGTAATATTTTTAAGTTTGTATATATATTTTTTTGTTAACAACGTTCTCGATTCGCAATTTGTGATTTTTTTTATTGTTTTGCCAATAATAAATATTTGTAACACCTCGTACGCGTCCAACGTTACACGTAGCAACCGACGGTGCACTCACAGGATCCCCAATTTTAGGATTGGAACAAAAAAATACATTTTAAAAAAAATTATAGTTAAATATTGTCATGGACTTTGTCCATGACCATTTTTATTTTTTTTGTCGCACATAAAAATGGTCGCTGCCAAAGTCAGCGACCATTATTTTCCCTTTTTTTTGGTCATGGTTATGGGTCACGAACTTGGGCCGCGGCCATTTTTTTTATTTACGGTTGTGGGTCGCGGACTTTGGCCGTGACCAATTTTTATTTTATTTTTTTGTCACGGTCGTGGGTCGCGGACTTTGTCCGCGACGAATTTGTCATGGTTGTGGGTTACAGATAGGGCCGCGACCAATTTTTAAATTTTGTTTTTTGTCCCGATCGTGGGTCGCAGACTTTGGCGGCGACGAATTTGTCACGGTTGTGGGTCACGGATGAGGGCCGCGACCCGTCACGACATGGGTCATTGCCCAAGACCGCGACCATCTGCCATTACCCCTCTCGTCCGTGACCATTTTTGGGTCACGAACTTGGGTAGCGACCCACGAAATTGGTCACGCCCGAAATGGTCACGACCCAAGTCCGCGACCCACAGGTTTGGTCAGGGATTTTGTTTGTGACCAATCGCCAGTTTTGGTGTAGTGTCGGGCCCCATTTGACTTCGGTCAATTATATCATCAAAGCAAAAGATATTTGAATCTTCAAAGGGATCTGAACCCTCTTTCCAATGGCCCCCCCATGCATGAATCGACATAGAGGATCGGATGAACGAACCATTTTACTACCAAAAATCAATCTAGAGGGCACCGGGCACACCCGACCCCCGATTTTACCCCAATCAACTTCATCATCAGAGCGAAATCTCTTTGATTATTTAAGGGTCACTAATACCCCTGTAGGTCCCGAATTTAACTTAAACAAAAACTTTAAATCGAGCAGAATTAAGTTAAGGATGAATACAAACAAACTTTTTCCTTTTATGAAAAAATATTTTTCAATTTTTCTAAACCACACCAAATTGTGACACAAATTAACTTAACCAAATTTATTTCTTGTTTAATCCTAAGCATGGCATTAGTGATTAAAGCAAGTAAAATAAGGTAAATCAATACTCACAACGTTGATGTACGAGGAAACACAACCGAGAAAAAACCTCGGACGACCAAGGCTAGACAATAACTATGATAATAGTTTTATAAAGTCAGACGATAGTGTTATACAACAAATCGATCCACCCACGAGACTTGACACTCCTTTAGTCTTCTACCAATCTTCATAATGCCCACGTGGAAAGTTACCTTCTTCCACGATGCTCATCCATAGTAGTTGCCTCCACGAATGTCTTAGTATCCACCGATATAACTTATATCTTCTATGATGTTCAACACGATAATAACCTTCTTTGCTTCTCCACCGCAAAACTAGCAATGTTCAAGTGTTGAACAAACCTAACATGCTGAAAAAAAGATCACATAAACATATGGTAATGATAACTCAGATCTTTCTAAGATCTAAGGATGTGTTTAATCTTTAAAAACCTTAGAAAACTGTTGCAGAAAAACGTACTGTTTGAAAACTGATTTCGTTCTGCACACACTTTGAGAAAAGGACTGGGACACTCCTTAAATATATTTTTTAAGGCAGTGTATCTCATTCGAGCGAGATACAATGTCGTTCTAATGACAATGGTTCTTGTTCGAATGACATCGTATGTCGTTTGAAGGACACCCAGATTAGAGTTTAAACTGAAACCAACTCTAACACGTCCTTATCTGATTAAAACGAAGTGTAAACAAATTCAAACACTTATAAACCATTTTAGAAACATTTTCTAAAAAAAATAACATCCTTATTTTTATAAAATTGAATTTCGAGTGTCATTAACATCATGCATTCATACCTGAGTGATCTCGAATGCAATTAAACTCTGAAGACAAAAAATTTGCACCAATTAAACTTCAATTAAACTTCGGCCTAATAAAATTCTTTGAAGCTTTGCCGCAAAGTCTTTAATTAATCTACCTATTTTTTCCTTACAAATCTCCTCCTTTGACTATTCCGGGACAAAACCAACAATGTAATGCCTAATCTGGGTCATCAGGCCATATGATGCCTAAATCCCATCACATAAAACCCAAAAGTAAAATTACATAATCATTAAAGGATAAGACTTATAAAAGAGGGATCGACAAGCATGAAACTGTCTTCAATGTCTGAATGTGATGTAGACTTGAAATCTCGAATCTCTTGAAGTATACCTACATACATGATATAAATATCCAGTGAAGTATGGAGGAACAAATGATATAAATAATTATGAAAGCTCAATTCAGAATCATTTGTTATGTGAGTAAATATGAAACCACTTTTTGTAAACATGATACCAATATGTGCAATTGTGAAAAACAAATAAATCAGGGTATCCGGTTCAACACGCCAAAAACTCAAAAAACTCCCCCCACATCACAGACATCTCTCCCCCTTTTTGTCTCTAATAGACAATCTGGCGAAAAGATAAACAAATTTAGCATAAAATGATACCAATTTGAAGAAGTCAACTTTGAAGAATAGTTAGATAAACATGAAACTAATAGTTAAATATGATCAATCAATGTCAAATCAGTAGCTTGAAAACAATAGAAGTCATACAAATCAAATATCAAACTATCCAAGTGTGACTAAATGGAAAAATGCAGTAAAATATCAAAGCAATAAAAGTACACTGCAGAAATAGAATGTCAACCCAATATCAAAATGTAACAAATAAAAATTGGGGTACTGAAACAGAGGTTAACCAGAAAAGTCAAACTGGTCATTCAAATGAGCTAGTGACATCGATTGAACGACAATCTACATCGCTCGAACGAAAAATGATGTCGTTAGAATGACAACACCAAACTTTAACAGTTTCCCCAAAATGTTAAGCAGTGTTGCCCAGTGAAAAATTTTCGTGAAAAATCTAACTGGAAGGCGTTCAAAACTGTAAAAACAATGTTAAGGGAATAGCTAAATTAAGAAAACTCAGAACAAACAAATATGAGTAACATGCTAACATAGTATCGATGTGGTCAAACATGAACATGGAATGTATGGGCGTGAACTACAACAAATGAATCACAATTCCAACCAATCAAAATGATCAAGAAGCTCTAATTGATAGCAATCAATCACCAAACTTTTTAATATCCATACGTGAAAATTAAAGTGTGATCTTAATGAACTAAACAAACATCATGCACATGAAACCGAAATTTTGACGATTCTACAAGCTTCATGACAAGAATTTTCAACGTTAGGATACTTTGTGCAATTAAGTTAAAATTTTTAATCCATCCAAACTCCCTCAAATATATATCATATTTTCTTTTGAACGAACTAAACTAATTTGGCCCATTTTTGGCATATGATTTGATGATGCTGGAAATAGCACCACCCTTCAAGGTGTTTGTGAGCTCAATTTAATGTTAACAATGGCAGTATAAAGGCATATAGTTGAAGGAGGTGAGGAGAAGAGTAAGATCATCGGAATATATCCACTGTGCAAGTATGTGATTAGTATCACTGTATGAGGGCTCTAATGGCCATAGATACAAACTCTCAAGCTTTCTCTCTCTACTGTGTATTTAGTCAGAGTTTCAGCTAGGGTTGCTAATTTCAGATCCCCTATAAGAAGTAGAAGACAAGTATATATAGTAGCTGGGGGGTGTAGTGTACCCCCCATGCATGCAATGAGCATGTGTGTGATGATCTAGCCAATATGATAAAGACATCTGTACCTATCACATGTAGAGAATGATGATGAAATATTCCCCCCCACGTGAGGAGAATGATTTGTTATAACTGATTTATGTACACGTGTCCTCATCCAAATAGATGCGTATAAGAGCTCGGCCATCCGTGCCTGGTCATAACCTCGGCCTAGAAGGGTACGAGGTTGGCAAAGCCTAGCTGATATCCAACCCGAGGTTAGTCATGATGACGTCGGCCTATGTGGGGCTGAGGTTAGGCAGGCAATGTTATAAGGTCGAACTAGGCCGAGGTTAAGCTGGAACATGCTAGGAACATCGACTGATTCCCTGCCGAAGCTGGTCCTTGATGGAAGTATGCTTCTGTAACCTCGACTTACTCCCATCCGAGGTTGTCATCCCCTGGATGGCTTGATGAATAATTATCCCACGGATCATGAAGACCTCTCTTGATGAGGTTGGTAGTAACGTCGGCCATAGACGAACTTGCTTGGGATGAGGCCGCTGGTCGTTGATCTAAGGCCCTTCCAATCATCGGCCATATCCATGGCCGAGGTTGATGTCTCTGAGCCGAGGGGGTACATTCAGGGCATATCAATCACCCCTAGCCCTTAGTTACATGTGGGGGCAGGTGACTATGGGGTCTACAACTTCGAGGTCTTTTTTCTTTGTTCCAATATTCCTTTTTTTGACACTTGTCAATTACTGAAGTGGTTTGTGTGTCTGATAAGGGTAATTATGTAGGTTGTCTTTTGGGCTCCCAAGGTAATGATGGGCCTTGGGAGTTGTGCACCCATACATGAGGGTTTTAATCCCTATTTTCCTTCTTTCTACCTCATTTCCCTCCTTCTCCTGATTCGACTTGTTTCTGCAGCTCTCTCTCTCTAGAAAAGCTCTGGTTTGAAGTTGCATTGGGTGGTCATTCCTTGAAATCTCTTCCTTCTTCCTTACCACTTTTCTTCAGGTATCTTCTCCCATCCTTTCTTCTTCATTTTTCCTATCTTCATCTTGTTTTTGCATTTTTTGGTGACCTTCAAGAGGTTTCCGATTAGTTTTTCGGCGACACTATTCTTATTGTTCTTGGTAGTTGTTGCTCAAGGTTTGATGGTTTGATCTTTAACATCATTTGCTAATCTTGTTTGTTGTTTAGGAGATTTGTAAGTGTAGGGTCTGCCTCTTATGCTCAGACCCCTTTACCAACTCTTAGAGGAATTACCCTCTCTTAGAGAGAATACCTTAGAGAAAATTAGGCAAATAGAAAGAGGGAAGGAGGAAGCTCATAGGTCAGAGGAATTCCCTCTCAGACCTATCTTTGCACCACCTCTGAAGGTCGTATATCCTGAACCATTCGAACCAGTTAACCAAGCAGAGGTCCCTGCTAAACCTACACCAATGTCTGAGTCTGAGTCATCTACCTCAGACCCTATGTCTAAAGACTCTTTCCAAGAGGCCATGGATTTCACGACTCGGCAAGATCAGGCCCCAGATCAAGCGGAGGTTTCTAGTCGGGCATCGTCTCACAAAAGTTTGAGTACATCAACCTCTTCCTCAGAGGTTGAAATTATTAGACCAAGTGTGGTGATTCCACCAATCCTTGAATCCATTCCCCTGTCGGCTATCACAGGGGATGAGTTCGCTCAAAGATTTCCAAGTAAACCCCCAACGTCTGCTCAGGCCGACGTTGAGCTAGATGATGATGCTGAGAGTGATGTCGACGTCTCTGAGGCGACCGAGATTGAGAGTTCAGTTAGCGAGATTGACCTCCTATCCTTCAGGTACTTATATTTTATAAGCCCCTCCATAAAGCTGAGGAGAACTCTGAGGGAAGAGAGGGCTTATCACGGTCGAGATGGTGAGATCTGCCTATACGAGCAGATGTTCAAGTTGGGATTTCGTCTGCCCATCCATCCCATCATCAGGTCTATATTGGCCTATATCAACTTGGCCCCTTCCCAGTTGTCACCCAATGCTTGGAGGTTGATAATTGGAGCCATTGCCTTATGGAGGGCTGTTCATCACTCAGACCTTCCTGTCCAAGTCTTTACAGGATGCTATGACCCTTTATCTGCCAGAAATCATCTGAGCTATTATCATTTTTTAGCTCAGAAACCAGAAAAGAAGACGCTTTAGATTACCCAAACCTCAAACCATAACTGGAAGCCACGTTATTTCTTTACCTCAGGGCCATGGGAACTTGGTCCATGCGTCCCCTCTTCCACATTAGAGCCGAAAATGCCCCTGAGATGGGGAAAAATTACAATGGGTGCTAAGGCCGACCCCGGGCTAAGCTAACAAAATCTTCAGAAGGTCAAAGACCTTCAAGATCAGGGGGAGCATGGTCTACTTGTCAAATTCAAGCACCTGATGACCCCCTATTACCTCTCTGAGACTGGTTTAGGGGGAAGTCCTCTTATAGAGCTTGGTAAGTTTTTTATTTCAACAAGTTAAACCTCTGAATATATGTATATCTGATTCTCTGACTCAGACCCTTCTATTTTGCAGAGCTCCCCAAAGGAATTTCGGACGAATTGTGGGAGATGGCCGCACCAAGTCTGACAAAGCTCGTCAAAAAGGTGGGTCTGAATGCTCCTCCTCCCCCTCCTTCTACCTTGAGGGCCGAGGCCACCAAGAAGAGGAAGGTTGCTGAACCTGACCTTGAGGATCAGAGGCAGAAGAAGAAATGTGGGGATCGTGCCATTCCCATTTCTTCTAAGGATGACTTGATTGCTCGTCTCGAGTAATTAAAGATTGGTGAAAGTGTCATTGGCCAAAGTATGAAGGCCTTCGATGCTATCAACGGTGTCCTGATCGAGTCTGATAAGCACTTCTACTGATCCATGGATAAGCCTCTACTGGCTGAATTCTCTCTTCACCGTTCTATCCAGTTAAGACCTTTAAGTTTTTTCTTTTATAAGTGTAACATTGGCATTTGAACTACATCAGACCTTAGATTGATCTTGGCACATGTGCGGCAGGGTCTCGTTACCATGTATCACTACGTTAACTGGACCTTAAGGAAGCTTCCCTTAATAGAGAAGGGCCAAGAGGCTGAGAAGACTGAAGCCACTCTGAACGCCGAGGTGGAGCATTTGAAGGTCGCCCTGAAGAAGGCCGAGACCAGCCCCAAGGGGCTATAGAAGGATTTGGACAATCAAAGGGAAGCTCATAACACTTCCATGAAGGCTCAGGCCGACTCCCTTCAACACAAGGTCGACGTTGCTGTCAAGGCTACCTTGGAAGATGCCTCTGAGAAGATCTTGGAGGAGTGTAAGGTCTTCGCGAGTTTGTTAGCTTCAGCTTTGAATACATGGAGAGGGGGGTCAAGGCAACTGGCAAATGGGCTGCCATGAAAGAAAAGGAATCTGGAAGCCTTTCAGCTACTGACTTCATCATCCTGGGTTATGCAGACCCCAAGTTTGCTCAAGCCCTTCAAGAGGTTGAAGAGGAAGCCGCTGCCCCTGCAGAAACTATGCCACGTGATGTTACAGAGTCTGAGGGAGCCAACCCCAGAGATGATGGGGCTGAGGTGACCAACATCGGCCAAGGGAGTCAGGTCGAGGATGTCAGCACTGTCCCTGCAAATCCTTAGGCTATATTTGTGAATCTTTTTTATTTTCTCACTATGTATTCGAACTGTAACCTCTGATGAACAATGTTACTTTATATTTTTGCCATTTGTCACTTAATCAGTCGACCTCTAAGGAGTTCTTTTGTTTCTTCTCTTGATGTATTATTTGTTGGATGATTTTCTTTGCCATGCAATAAGGTCTCACCAAGTTAATGATTTTAAGTGTCTGAGGTCATCCAAGTATGATGTCCGACCTCAGACCTTGTCATCAAAGAATGATGTTATAAGGTCTGAGGTTATCCAATTATGATGTCTGACCTCAGATCTTGACACCAAATGATGTTATAAGGTCTGAGGTCATCCAAGTATGATGTCTGACCTCAGACCTTGTCACCAAATGACGTTATAAGGTCTGAGGTCATCATCTAAGATGTTATCCTCATAAATAATTCCACCAAATTAATGATGTTAAGTGTTTGAGGTCATCCAAGTATGATGTCCAACCTCAGACCTTATCACCAAATGATGATGTTATAAGGTTTGAGGTCATCACTAAGATGTTATCCCCATAAATAATTTCACCAAATTAATGATGTTAAGTGTTTGAGGTCATCCAAGTATGATGTCCGACCTCAGACCTTGTCACCAAATGATGATGTTATAAGGTCTCAGGTCATCACTAAGATGTTATCCCCACAAATAATTTCACCAAATTAATGATGTTAAGTGTTTGAGGTCATCCAAGTATGATGTCTGACCTCAGACCTTGTCACCAAATGATGATGTTATATGGTCTGAGGTCATCACTAAGATGTTATCCCCATAAATAATTTCACCAAATTAATGATGTTAAGTGTCTGAGGTCATCCAAGTATGATGTTCGACCTCAGACCTTTTCACCAAATGATGATGTTATAAGGTCTGAGGTCATCACTAAGATGTTATCCCCATAAATAATTTCACCAAATTAATGATGTTAAGTGTTTGAGGTCATCCAAGTATGATGTCCAACCTCAAACCTTGTCACCAAATGATGATGTTATAAGGTCTGAGGTCATCACTAAGATGTTATCCCCATAAATAATTTCACCAAATTAATGATGTTAAGTGTCTGAGGTCATCCAAGTATGATGTTCAACCTCAGACCTTGTCACCAAATGATGATGTTATAAGGTCTGAGGTCATCACTAAGATGTTATCCCCATAAATAATTTCACCAAATTAATGATGCTAAGGGTCTGAGGTCATCCAAGTATGATGTTTGACCTCAGACCTGGTCACCAAATCAGGATGTTATAAGGTCTGAGGTAATCAACTAAGATGTTATCCTCATAAATTTCCAATCGAGCATAATGAACCAAGAACTGACATAGGAATTTGATTTTCTCATTAATAATGTCTTCACAAGATGATACAATTACAAAACTTCTTGCAACATCATATGTAATACTTCTTTAGATGATCAACATTCCAGGGATTGGCAAAAGGTTCCCCCTCTAGGTTTTCTAACCTGTAGGACCCGAGTACAACCTCTTCGATCACTTTGTAGGGAACGTGCCAGTTTGGGTGGAGTTTGTTTTCTTTCTGTAACGTCTTCTTCAGTACTAAGTCTCCTACGACAATGGGTCTTGATTTCACTCTCTGATTATAGAATTTTGCTGCTCTCTGCTGGTAAGATGCTTGCCTGATTTCTACGTCTTCCCTTTTCTCCTTGATTAAGTCTAGGTCGAGCCTTCTCTCCTCCCCATTCTTCTAAGGGTCATAGGTCTGCACCCTATGAGTAGGGAGTTCAACCTCTGTTGGTATGATGGCCTCTAAGCCATGTTATAACATAAACGGGGTCTCCCCTGTAGGTGTTCTAGATATCGTCCTATAGGCCCAAAGAATAGCATAAACCTCTTCAGTCCACCTTCCCTTAGCCTCCTCCAATCTCTTCTTGATCCCATCAAGGATCGTTCGGTTTGTGACTTCGGTCTGACTGTTTTCTTGAGGTCGGCCAGGAGAAGAGAAAAATTGCTTTATCCTAACTCTTTCGCAGTATTTTTCCAGGGAAGAGTTCTTGAACTGCGTTCCGTTGTCCAAAATGAGGGTGTTTGGGAGGCCATGTCTGCAGATGATGTTCTTCCAAATGAATTGGAAGGTCTTCTGCTCTGTAATAGTGATCATCGGCTCTGCCTCTACCCACTTGGAGAAGTAATCAATGGCAACTATAAGAAATCTATAATTATTTCCAGCCCTTGGTAGGGGGCCTATTAAGTCAATCCCCCACACTGCGAATGGCCAAGAAAGAAATTATGGGCATTATAGGCTGATGAGGTTAATGGGGGATTATGGAGAATCTCTGGCATTTGTCGCACTTCTTTACATAAGCTGCAGCATTTTTGGCCAGGGTCGGCAACCAATACCCTTGCGTGACAATCCTCTTCGCCAAAGGTCTTCCTCCTATGTGACTGGAGCAAGAACCCTCGTGTACCTCCCGTAGGACGTGGGTGACCTCGGTTGGATGGATGCATCTGAGCATAGGTAATAGGAATCCCTTCCTATATAGGACATCTCCTACTATTAAGAACTTTGCTGCTCTGTACCTCAATTTCCTCCTTTCTAACTTTGACTCCGGTAATACCCCTTCTTTGATGTATCTGATAAGGGGATCCATCCATGAGTCCCCTAGGTCCAAATTGAGGCAAAGATTACTAGTCTCTTCTTCTTCAATGGTTGCTCTGGGTAAGATCTCGACGGGGACTGTCCTACGAATATCTTTCTTCATTGCTGAAGGTAGCCTTGCTAAGGCATCTGCGTGGCTGTTATTTTGCCGAGGTACTCTCTTCATCTTCACTTCTTCGAGGCCTTCGAGTATCGTCCTCACCCTCTTCAAGTATTTGGCCATCCTTTTGTCCTTGGCCTCATAAACCCCCAATACTTTGTTAACAACCAACCTTGAGTCACTATGAAGGAAGAGTCATCTTACACCGGCCTGCTATCATAGCCTCGTATTCTGACTCATTATTCGATGCCTTGAAGTTGAACCTTAGGGCATATTTGATGTTAGTACCGTCCGGGCCTGAAAGTATTAGGCCCGCACTGCTCCCACTTTCGCAAGAGGACCCATCGACGAAGAGGTTCCATATGTCTTTATCTGATGAGAAACCCTCTTCTAACATAATTCCCTGCCTAAAGAGGTACCGATCTTCCTCATTCTCGACTATCCCATCTCTGACTCTCTTGGTCATAACCTCTTTCGGTTGTCGGAAGACGTTGCTGTTTGACACTTCTGTGGCCTCTGTGCTATTCTCACCCCCGATCTCTTCCCACGTAAATTCTGTGACAAAATCATCCAGTGCCTGTCCTTTAATGGCCGTCCTAGGCTGATAGGTAATGTCATATTCCCCCAATTCAATGGCTGAGGTCATCAGTCTACCCAACTTATTAGGTTTATGGAGGACTTATCTTAACGGGGAGTCGGTGAGAGTTACCATGGAACGGGCCTGAAAGTAGGGCTTCATCTTCCTAGAAGCATGTATCACTGATCAGATCCCTGAAGGGCCTTACTGTTGAAGTATACGGGTCTCTGAATCCCAGCGTCTTCTCGTACAATGGCCGCACTTATAGCGGATTCAGAGACTGCTAGATAGACGTATAACTTCTCTCCTGCTATGGGTCGAGATAAGAGTAAGGGATATCCAATGTATGACTTGAGTTGATCAAAGGCCTCATCACACTCTTTGTCCCACTCGAAGGCCTTTTTGAGCACCTTAAAGAACGGAAGACACTTGTCGGTCGCCGTGGAAACGAATCTATTGAGTGCAACCACTCTTCTAGTGAGCCTTTGAACGTCCTTGATACTCCGAGGTGTCTTCATATCGAGCAAAGCCTTAATTTTCTCAGGGTTCGCCTCTATTCCTCTTTAATTGACGATGAATCCAAGAAACTTCCCAGCTCCTACCCCGAAGACACACTTTGATGGGTTTAGTTTCATCCTGTATAGGTCCATAGTATTGAAGGTCTGTTCAAGGTCTGCCATATGAGTGCAGGCCTTTAAGCTCTTTGTTAGCATATCGTCTACATACACTTCCATAGTCTTGCCTATTTTGTCTTCGAACATCTTATTCACAAGACGTTGGTATGTTGCCCTCGCATTTTTCAGACCGAAGGGCATAACCTTGTAGCAGTATGTCCCTTTGTCGGTATTGAAGGTTGTTTTCTCTGAGTCTTCAGCATCCATGAAGATTTGATTGTAGCCCGAATACGCGTCCATGAAGCTCATGAGCTCATGCCCTGTAGTAGCATCTACCATCTGATCTATCCGAGGCAAGGGATAGCTATCTTTTGGGCAAGACTTGTTCAGGTGGTAAAATCCACACATATTCTCCATTTTCTGTTGGCTTTGGGCACAATGACTACGTTTGATAGCCATTCCGGATACATCACTTCCTTGATGAATTCAGCCTCTTCTAACTTTTGGACCTCTTCTCAGATGACATCATACTTCTCCCTGGTGTATACTCTTCGCCTCTGTTTGACTGGCTTAGAATCCTTAGTCACATTCAGCTTGTGGCACATAACTTCAGGGCTGATACCTGGCATGTTCGCGTGACTCCACTCTGCCTCTTCCTCAGGAAGTCTACCAGCTCTTCCTTGATTTTTGCTCTTAAGGCTTTGCCGACCTGGATAGTTTTTTCCGGCTCATCCTCATTGAGGACGATGGATTCTACCTCCTCCGCGGCCTCTCCTTTCTTCAACTTCGTTTCATCTCCCGGATCAAGTATATCGATGTTATAAGTGGTAGTAGCTCTCTTGTAGGCCTCTCTCTCTTCAGCCGAATTGAAGTAACATTCTCGTGCTATGGTCTGGTCACCATGCACTTCCCCTACCCCATAGGTGGTCGAGAATTTTAGCATCTAGTGGATCATGGATGGAACGACTTCAAACTCCTTAAGTGCTACTCTTCCTATGATGAGGTTATAGGCCGAGAAGACATTTTCGTCCATAATGAAAAAATTGATCTTCCGGGTTTGCCTCTTAGGCCACTCATCACCCATTCGCACGTCCATCTCATATACGCCTTGTGGATGGACCTTTTTATCGCTGAACCCCATTAACGGATGATGATAGGGTACCAGCCTAGCTCTGCTAAGACCTAGGCTCTTGAAGCAAGGCCAAAACATCACATCTGCTGAGCTTCCTCCGTCTACAAGAATTCTTTGCACCTCACATCCATGAACTCTTGTTGTGATCACCAAAGGGTCATCATGTGAATCTAGAATGCCTTTGAAGTCGAGTCGGGAGAACCCAACTATGAGAGTATCCATGTCTACCTTCTTTCTTTTCTGCGTAGTTTCGGAAGATGCCAGGTTTACCACTTCATGTTTGGTCACTGATTTGGCCTCTGCCACATGAGCTTTTATGTCAGCCACTTCAGAGCCACCCCCCGCAAGTCCTCCGCATATGGTGTTAACACCAAAGGAGATCATACCAACCCTCTTCACTGGGGTGTTGTCATCTTTCGGAGGGAAGTCTGGATCGTCCTCATCATCTCCGTCTGAGACATCATCTCTTCTTGCTGGGGCGTCGTCGCGACATCTGTCGTTCCTCTTCTTTTGAGGATCATCTCTTCCTTTTTTGGGAGCTTTTCCATCAACATATTTCCTCAACATCCCTGACTTCAACATCTTCTCGATCTCATCCTTCAAGGCGAAGCACTTGTCTGTTATATGTCCATGGTCTTGGTGGAATTCACACCATAAGTTCTGGTTGCTCTCATTACACCAAATCTGCCCATTTGTCAAGGTCATTGACCTTGACAAATCCACCTTGTCAAGGTCAATGACCGTGACATTTCGAGGCGAGACAACTTTTTTTGTCATGGTCATGTCACGGTCATTGACCTTGACACAAAACTCGCGTTTTGTGTCACGGTCGTGTCAAGGTCAATGTCCGTGACACGTTTATCACGGTTCTAAACCGTGACAAAGCCGTGACCTTTTTTCAAAAAAATTGTCACGGTCATTGACCGTGACAATTCTGGGCAGAATTTAAAAAACATCTGCTGGGCAGTATGGCCACTGCCACTGCCCAGCAGTATATTTGTACCTGTTATAGAAACTTTGTACCTGTTCCAAACATCATATATCCAACACAAACTAAAGATAATGCAAATATATATTCATGACAGTATAATCCAAATATTCAAAGTAAAAATAATATACATGACGATATAATCCAAATATAATTAAAATGGACAAACTTGAAAATAATGTTACTACATGTCTTGGATAAAACTGAGGAGGTGAGTAGGCCACACGACATACGAATTGACACACCCACTAATATACGTCGTGCCGCATTGTTCGCGCAACCACAATTGGGAGTTCTCCTTCCCGGGTATGACATGCGTGACGAGCACCCTGGACTCCATCTCTTGAAGCACACGTCCATGGACTATTCCACCCTCGACGATATTCGGGTCCCTTAACCCCCGCCCTATCCGTTGCCCATCAAATATGTCCAATATGAACACGCTCGGCCAACCAATTGTCGACAATGGTCTGTTGGAGGGCGTCAAATAGGGAAGTGGATCGTCGAAGTACGAACGTGTCGGTGATGAAGCAGCGAGGTCCACATCCTCGTCATCCTGCGCCTCGTCCTCCCGCACCTCTTCCTCCACCGCCTTCTCCTTCCCTTTCCCTTTCCCTTTATGGTCTCCACCCAACGTACGCTTTATGAATGCGTACATATCTTGGACCGTCGCCTCCAAACGGGACAGCTTCACGTCGTGTGAATCCACCGTTCGAGCCAAGCCGGTGTCGCTCGTCTCCAATCCGATGATCCTAGATTTGGCCACCCGCGAGCTCACTCCCTTTGTCCTCCCCTTGCGATCAGAGCCAATCACTTGGCTGAGTGCGTTTGTGGACAAAGATGCCATGTCAGCATCAGACTGCGACTCATGCACTTCCTTAAGCTTTGCCTGAAACGACAAAAAGCACATGATTAGTAAAATAAGTAAACTAAAAAATTATAACGTAATTAACAATAATTAAACTGTCGGATTACTTACAATCGTGGCCGCGACGCTCGGGGACACCTCCTTGTCCTTCCCCTTCTTCGTCCAAAGAGCCACATAAGTATCGAGCCTATGTGGCTTACCCCCTGGCCCACTCCCTACCCCCTGAAATAAAATAAAGTAAAGTAAAATTAGTATCGGCCCCGCAAAGTAAAATAATATCCAATAATATATTTCCGTAGTTATGGATAAATTAAATCTTACCTGCATCCTATGCTCCACTTCAGCGTAAAAGGTCCGACTGGAGTAGTGCACGTCCGTCTTTTTAGCCTGATTTTCCCTCCCCGATTGGCGAGATGCCAATTGTCGATCCTCGATCTCATTGCCAATGAACTTTTGCCATTGTGCAAATGAGATCGGCTCCTTGGGCGGGACGGATCCGCGCCATTGTAAAATGGACTCTCGTGTTTTTCCAAAGTACCGTGTCCGCATATTTTTCTTCCACGTCTTGTGTTTCTCCCTCAACTGCTCGAAGACGGAATTGCGTAGCTTTGGATCCAAGTTGAATTGTTCCTGTCCAACAAATACAATGTTAGTTGCGAATAAATATAAATATAAATATAAATATAAATTGAAATATTCATATAAATATTACCTGTAGTGCCGCCCAAACAGCTAACTTGAGCTCATACGTCACCTGCTTCCAACTCATAAACCCCGGGCCGATGACCGTCTTTAGCAGCTCGAGGGATCTCGCTAAAAGCTCCGACTTGTTTTCGACGGTAATCCCAAATTTTTCATATTTGGGGAGCCTAGGGGCGGAGGAGCCCTCGTCGCCTCCGCTACCACCGAACCCAGACGACATCATCATAAACAACATCATCATCTTCGCCCTAACATCTGAAGGAGACATTTTTGCTGTAAAAAAAATGTTATTAGTACAGATAAAAAAAAATGTTAATAGTACACATTTCGTTTTACCTAATTGAATTAATAGTACAGATAAAAAAATGTTCTGTCTATATTATAACGTATGTGTAAGTTCCGTCAATACCATTTCGTTTCAATTTTGTAATATTATGTTTTTTCCAAAAATTTAAAGAGTTATTAAATCGGTGCCCCACCCCCACCCCCTGCCCCCCTCCTCCCGCCACACACACACGCACACCTACGCACACACACACACACACACACACACCCCACCCCTACCCACCCCACCCCCTCCCCCCACCACGACCGTGACAACTACATATATTGTTTATCAATAAAATTACGACATGAGATAATTATAATTGTAGCATAAATTTCATTATCATGGGTTTTACCTAATTGAATTAATTTCATGAATAAAATTATTATCAATTTAAATGAAAATATCAATTATTATCCAATATTTTTGAATGAAATATTTATTTTGAATGAAAATATCAATTATTATCCAATTATTATCCAACTATTATCAATTATTTATTTTGAATGTAAATAATATTCAAAACCCCACCCACCCCCACCCCCTCCCGATGTTTATTATCCAATTATTATCCAACTATTATCAATTATTTATAAAATTGATGTCTACTTTTAGTGTTGTGTATATATGTTAGTTGATGCCATTATATTTTTAGCCTAATTAGATTCTAAGGTTATCTCAATTTATATTTTTCTTTTTCTATCTAATAATTTTCAACGTAAGAGCACAGTACATAACGTATGTGTAAGTTCCGTCAATACCATTTCGTTTCAATTTTGTAATATTATGTTTTTTTCAAATATTTAAAGAGTTATTAAATGGGTGCCCCACCCCCACCCCCACCCCCTGCCCCCTCCCCCCGCCACAAACACACGCACCTACTTTTAGCCCTTGTTATTCATAAAATTTGAGGCAAGTTAATTAGAATATTTGTAGGACTGAAATTGATTTAGATTATGCCTATCTATGTAACTCTAAAACCTAATTGTGATTAAAATCTTATTTATATGGATTAATTCTATTACATTTATAATTTAACTAATAGAGTTGAAATTGGTGGCAATTTACTTTGGTTTGGTTTATTTCTAGTTGAATCTGAGTTAGAATTTTTAGATTATGTAGACACACACACCCCACCCCACCACCCCCTCCCCCACCACACACCACCACACACACACACACACACACACCACCCCACCCCACCCCCTGCCCCCCTCCACCACCCCCTCCCCCACCACACACCACCACACACACACCCCACCCCACCCCCTGCCCCCTCCCCCACCCCCTGCCCCACCCTGCCCCACCCCCTGCCCCCACCCCCTGCCCCACCCCCCACACACGTACACACATACACACATATATATATATACACATACACACATAAATATACACACAAATATATATATAAATGGAAGAGAGAGAGAGAGAGAGAGAAAATGGACCTGAAAGTAGAGAGAGAGAGAGAGAGAGCAGCGTCGAGAGAGAGAGAGAGAGAGAGAGAGAGAGAGATGGAGGGAACGGCGCGGGAGGGAAAAAAGAAGGGGGATAGGGTTTTTGCTGCAAATATTGTCACGGTCGTGTCAAGGTCTTTGACCGTGACAACTTTTTAAATTATTGTCACGGTCATTGACCGTGACAATTAGTTGTCACGGTTGTGTCAAGGTCAATGACCGTGACATAAAACGCGTGTTTTTTGTCACGGTCAATGACCTTGACAAGGCTGGCCGGCTGAAAGGTGACAATTTGCCCATTTTGGTGTAGTGTCTTATGTGGAGGAGCCTTCAGCTTTTCTGTCCATCTCAAGGATCAGTCATTCTTGATCTCATTGAGGATGTGCTCGCAGCTTACCGTAAGAGGGGTATAACGCGCAAACTTTTCATCAACTGACCTCTTCTTTCCATCCTTCTTCCTTTGGAACTTTCCGCTACTACCGCCTTTCTCGTCCTCATACCTAGCGTCCATGGCCTCTTCAGCATTCATGACCTTCCCCGCAGTTGCCAATAGCTCCGCCATGGATTTTGGAGGATCTTTCACGAGTTTCCACAATAACTTCCCCTTCTGAAGACCTCCTATGAGGGAGGTCATTGCAATATTCTCTTCGTAATCTTCCACCTCAAGTTTCTCTTTATTGAACCTGGCGATGTAGTCTCTTAGGATTTCGTGCTTGCCCTGCTTGACATACAACAGGTGGGTAGTCTTCTTTTGAGGTCTTACCCCAAAGAAAAAGTTGTGAATGAACCGTTCAACCAAGACCTTAAAGTTCTCAATTGAATTCTTCAGAAGATAAGTGAACCATATGTGCGCAGCTCCAGTCAAGGTCCCAGAGAAGGCTCGACACTTCATCTCATCTGGTATTGAGTAAATGTCTGCCGCTGATTGGTACATCTCAATATAATGTACAGGATTGGTGCTACCGTCATACTTGGGAGTCACTGTGGGCGACTTGAACTTGGCTGGAGTAGGGAAGCTTACTATCTTAGCCATGAATGGAGAGCCCTCTGAGAAACCTCTTTGCAGTGGGTCCCGACTTTTGATGAGATCTCCTATCTTATTCTCAAGATGTTGAATAGAGTCATTCCATGGTTTTACAACGTCGGCCTGCCCGAGGTTGTCCCTAGCCACCTCCAAGGGGTGGACTGAGGGCTCCCCAGCCACAGCACAACGTCGGCTGTTGACCTCTTCCTGGTCTCTACCTCTTACTGCATGGGGTCGGCCTTGATGAGTCCGACATTGCCTCTCTTCCCTTTGTGAGTCAGCTACGCTTCTCGACCTTGACAACCTTTGTCTTAGGTCATTTACGGGACCGAGCCTTTCAAATGCTGACCCTCTGCTCAGTCGATCAAAAGATGATCCTCGTTTCTGGGCCTCTTCACCTCTTCTGCCCCCACAACCTTGGCTCCGTTGGATAGGACAAACTGTATTGTTCGAAACCTCATACGGTTCCCAACAATCTTCCGGGACATCTTTTGCCTCTAGACCATCATACCTGTCCTCAGGGCAAGGGTTTCCTTGCCTCCCCAGGCACAAGCGCCTAGGGTCAGTAACGTCCTTCCTCCGCTGGGGCATAGGTTGGTCTTTCTGCGGTGCCTGGGGTGGTCCCCTGGCGTCAGGATGAGGCTGAACTACCGCCGGAGTGATCATTTCTGGTGAAACTCCAGGTGGCCTCATCATATTCTGGCTGAGTTGTGAAAATTGCTCCTCTATTGCTAGTTGCGTTACATCCAAAGACCTCGAGGCTGCGGCCACCTCCGCCATTTCAGATTGGGGTAATGCCTGGCCGGAGCTAGGTCCCCCTGCTATAGGCGACGAAAGAGGTGGTGGTAGTTCCGGTGCCATGTGTTAGCACAAAAGAGCTGGTGTAGTAAATGAGCTTAATACCTTACAGGACCTCTTTCAATGGTGAAACAGCTTCGCGCTAGAAGGGAGCCCTGGTTCACCACCAGAGTCTCCGATGAGGCTAAGAAACAGATGAGGACGAGATAGCTTCTCAATTCCCACAGACGGCGCCAAAATGACGATGCTGGAAATAACACCACCCTTCAAGGTGTTTATGAGCTCAATTTAATGTTAACAATGGCAGTATAAAGACATATAGTAGAAGGAGGTGAGGAGAAGAGGAAGATCACCGAAATATAAGTGGTTCAGCCAATCAGGCCTACATCCACTGTGCAAGTATGTGATTAGTATCACTGTATGAGGGCTCTAATGGCCATAGATACAAACTCTCAAGCTTTCTCTCTCTACTGTGTATTTAGACAGAGTTTCAGCCAGGGTTGCTAATTTTGGATCCCCTATAAGAAGGAGAAGACAAGTATATATAGTAGCTGGGGGGTGTAGTGTACCCCCCATGCATGCAATGAGCATGTGTGTAATGATCTAGCCAACATGATAAAGACATTTATCCCCGTCACATGTAAAGAATGATGATGAAATATTACCCCCCACATGAGGAGAATGATTTGTTATAACTAATTTATGTACACGTGTCCTCATCCAAATACATGCGTGTAAGAGCTCGGCCATCCGTGCCTGGTCACAACCTCGGCCTAGAAGGGTACGAGGTTAGCAAAGCCTAGCTGATATCCAACCCGAGGTTAGTCCCGATAACCTCGGCCTATGTGGGGCCGAGGTTAGGCAGGTAATGTAATAAGGTCGGCCTAGGCTGAGGTTAAGCTGGAACATGCTAGGAACATTGAATGATTCCCTGCCGAAGCTGGTCCTTGATGGAAGTATACTTCTGTAACCTCGGTTACTCCCAGCCGAGGTTGTCATCCCCTGGATGTCTTGATGAATAATTATCCCACGGATCATGAAGACCTCTCTTGACGAGGTTGGTAGTAACGTCGTCCATAGCCGACCTTTCTTGGGACGAGACCGCTGGTCGTTGATCTAAGGCCGTTCCAATCGTCGGCCATATCCATGGCCGAGGTTGATGTCTCTGAGCCGAGGGGTTACATTCAGGGCATATCATGATTCTTTTTATTCCCTTATGATTTTTTTGGGATCTTTTAAACGGTAGCTTTCATGACGAGTCACTTTTACACTCTCGTAGCCCTTTCCCGTGAACACTCATCATTTTTCAATTTAATCCTCACGGTAAACGGATATCACATGCACATTCCCTCCTTAAGTCTATTTATGCATAGATGATAAGATTAAGATAAGAACGCATCACCAAACTCAAATATGCAATAGTAGTCAAACATCCATATAAGCTCATGCATGTGTGAAATCATGGCATATAAACAAAGTCGAATCAAAACACATATCAACTTCGAAACAACCCCATAATACAATGGTTAAGATCATTCTAAGCATCGATAATGACCAAATATCATAACCACACGGAAGGAAGTGTGTCCAAGCACACCAATATGCCACTCCAAACAAGTTAACTCATGACACAAAAACAAAATCGAAAATCTTTTTGGCTTTTTCAAAATATTTTGACTCAAATAAATGCAAAATATTTTTGTGTTTTTCTCAAAAATTTTCAATACCAAAAGTCTTTTTGTATGTTTCAAATAAGATGCAATAAATTAAAAAATATAATACAAAATGAACACATGTCATAATACTAGCAAATCATATATCATGAATGCAAAGACTAGCATATGACAAACATGGTAACACTATCATCCTTTGGGTTTAGCATGTGAATAATCAAGTGCAACAAAATGAGAACCATGAAGTTTTAGTTCTAAAGCGACTACGTCCGATTTCCTAACCCAAGTAGGTGTAACATAACGCATGGGGGTTTTTGGGAACCAACATGACTTTATTCCTAAACTTCCTAGGAGCATTCCTAAGGTCATAGCAAAAACGTCTAAGGTTACCTTTCCTACCGCAATGGGAACAAGTGTAAACACGGTGGGAATGATTACCAAAATGTCGACTTCTCCTCAGGTTCCTAGTGGGCTCTTTCACACGATTGGTATTGTATTTGGGAATGGAAACTCTCTCATTGTAGCCTATACCATACCTATATCTCTTTACTTAGACGGTGCCTAAAATCCTATCCAATTTCTCTGACCTAAACGCCAAATCAAACTTAACTCTAGACGAGTCTCTCAAACTCTCCTCCAACTCCTTAATCCTAGACTCAAGTAGATGCCTAGGTGCTTTAAACTCTAGTACCTCCTTTTTCAAAGCCTCCATCAAACCACTAAGGATGTCTCTTTCTTTCTTGATGTACTCTATCTTCTCCCTAAGCTTCTTCTCCCGTTCCCTAAGATCCTTAATTAACGCATCATTATTTTCTACGGCATGCTCATTTAACTTAGCTTGAAATTTTTAGTTAACCTTTTTCACCTTCACCGACTCCTCAAAAAACTCTCAAAATGCAACCTGTAACTCTCCAACGTCGATCTCCTCATCCTCGATCTCATCACCTTCGTGCTCTTCGGAATCACTCTCAATAACCTCTGAAGTGTCATGCACATGAGTATCCCCGGGGAAGATATATCTTCGTCGCTCACATGCCATGAGTGACCGAAAGGGAGGGATGGGTTCCTAACACCTTACCATTCCATAACTTAGCCCCGGAACCTTTGAACTATTGGTTTTGTATGCACCCGTTTGTCTTAGATGTCGTTATCTCAGGGCGACGACATGTTCTTTTACCTGTTTTGTGTAAAATATGCTCGTGACTCCATCTATTTTCATTTACCCCACACCGATGATGGCCGAAGCACCCTAAGTAGGGCGCGATACCTTTTGATCCCCATTCCTTACCACCCTCTTTTTTGGAGGTAGAAGAGGGACAAAAGGAAGCGGCTCACATTCTTTGATCGGGATGGTCACAATGGAGACTCCGTTGAGGATTGTTTTCATAAGAGGGCCAGACTCAGTTTGCATGGGTGTTCTGTTTTCTTGTATGCGTATGCACATATCTGTACGTACCTTTTTCTCGTCTATTATTTCTTGCACATATATACCTCATGCTTATGTCACTACTTACTTGTAGATACTCTCCATGTACACTTCACATCACGTGCACCTAGGATCACTTATATCCATATGTTGCACACAACACTCAAAAATCCATGCTTAGATGGTACTAACACATAACTCCACTTTTCACACTTGTGCATATTCATGCTTACTCACAAACCACTTGTAGTTGATCCATGCTTAGGTTCACTACCACACTCACTTGTAGATAGTTACACATCACTCACTCTCACATAATCCATGCTTAGTATAGATTTATTTTTTATACTTGTACGTATTATCCCCTTTTTGGCATGATTCTCATCAATAAAGATACTCTCTCCATAATCTACTAATCAAGGAACATGCATCTTGAACACTACATCACCAAATAGCATTACTATTGACCAAATTTTGTCCCGTAACTGGGGGATCACTTTGTGATGGGCGATGTTCATGCAGGTCGCAGTTAGCCTAAGTGATATGACTCACACATTCTATTGTCCAAGTACCTTTGATGTATATTAAACAGTTCCCCCCGTATCGTACCACTTGACCGAAGTCGTAACGGGAGGTATATCGCAAGGAACTCGTTCACGTACGTCGAGTATATCGAAGTCGCTCTCACACATACTGTCTTCACGAGGTATATAGTGAGGTAATTCATGTACACTCAAGTATATCAAATGGATTGTACATTCGTGCCGATTACCCTAAAAAGCAAGACATATATCGTGAAGGCCATGCTAAAGGGGGGACACCTTCTAATTAACCCAACAACTGCATACCCGCATATAGGCATCAAACCTAGGGCTCTCATATTTAGTTTTTCAGTTTAACTCGAAACTCTACCAAAATGACGGGTCGGTATGCATCCCAAATTTTTGCATAATTTTAAAAAACGGGACCCTACCCATGAGCCTAGTAACAAGTCCAACCATAATTTTTACATATCGTTTTAAACCCAATTTTCTAAGGCTCAGGCCCCGTCCGACATTTCTTTTTGCATTTAGGTAAACCTAATACAAGTGTTAACTTAATAAACATAATAATAATCATGTTGAGACCTGTCTCTCGTCTTTTCCTCTTTTCCGTATCAAAAAAGTGTCTAAAAACCTTTTTTCCCTCTTTTATCAAAATACCAACAAGATTTTTCTTCTCTTTTTTACTAAAAAACTTATTTTCCTTCTCTTATCAAAAATACAAAAAATATTTTCCTTCCTTATACCAAAAATACATTTCCTTCTTTTTACCCCAAAACATTTTGTCCCCCCTTTTTTTCAAAAATGTCAACAAATATTTTCCCTCCTTTTCTAAAAATAACAGTTTTCCCTCTTTCTCATTGCCAAAAATAAATTTGATTTTCGCCTTCTCATGTCGGTCGCATACCCATGGCCTGGCTCCCTGTTTACTTTGGTCTTCAGTCGAATCGCCCTGAAGATCCGTCAGTCCCCTCACTTCCTCCGAGTTCGAAATTCATCCCCTTTCCATCGAGAACACAGACCCAGAACTGAATGTGCATACGAATTTTATGATGATTTTAGCTCACCTCGCTCATCTTCAAATCAAGGTTCTTGAGATGCAACGAAATCTGGTCCCTATTCCTGAAGAGCCCAAGTTCCTCTTCCCTTGCGCTATGGGTCCACTAGCACCCGAGCCTATTTGGGTTCTCAAGGAATACCAACATGCTCCACGTGCTCCTCCTACTAATGGGCTGCAACTAACCCAACTTTCTATGTCGAATCTTACCCAACGAGGGTCTAACTTACCCATGACCATTGATTCGAAGGAGGATGAATTAAAAAAGGTCACGAAAGATATCAAAGAGTTGACCAAGAAATTTGACCAAGTCAGACTCTCTTGAAACTACATGGACTACACCCACATGTCTCCCTATCCTAAATCAAGTCTGGAAATGTTCAAGATGCCTAACATAGAGAAATTCGGGGGAAGTGGACCTCCAATTTTTCATCTCTGAAGCTATCACTAAACCATAACTCTCATAGGTGCCTCTGAGGAAATAGTGGCTCAAATTTTCCAATAAAATTTGAAGGACAATGCTCTTCATTGGTTCTTATCTCTCGAGGAGTCTAGAATACATAATTGGTAGATTGTTTCCCATGACTTCATGTCACCATACAAGTACAACAAAGAATTGGAGGTTACCCATCGTGATTTATAGTTGCTCAAGAAGAACCCTAGGGAACCAGTCAATAATTTCAGAGCTAGGTGGAGAGAGAGAAAGAATCCACCATGACCAACTGGCCTTCTAAAGAAAAGAAAGTCAATATCGTGAAGATGAAATTCTTACCCCATGTATGATCGATGATGGGAGGATAATACTACCCTCATTTTTGAGGCCTTCGAGATGCAGGGCTGGGTATCGAAGAAGGTCTTTCTAAGACAGAGGTGGAACCTGTAAGAGGGTAGTTTAGATAAGATGGATGCATAACCCCTTTTTGAGTAAAGTAATAATAAGTTAAATAACAACACTATTGATTAACCACAAGACATGCAAACACGACTCAATGAAGATAGACTCAGTTTGAACTCATAAATCTCTCATGTATAGCTTAGAAGGTAGTAATGAACTTAGAAGTAACTTAGCTAGAGGGAGAGAGAAGTAAGCATCCTAGATACACCTTGGTAGGCAGCCAAACACACCAACTACCTTCAAGAATCTCTGTCAAATATTAAAAGCTTCGTAATAAATGACAATGGTGGGTGAGTAAACTCTCTCGTTTGTAATAACTCTCTCTTATGTACATTATCTCTAGTAATAACTTCCGAACTCTTAAAAGATCATGATGTCTCTCCCCAGAGGTGGTTGGGTCTTTAAATATCCCCCCCATAACTCTCGAGGCAACTCATTCATCAATGCCTGTGAAAGTCATCCCTCATACTTTGTGTCACAAACATTAAATACTTGATGCCCTAGTTATCTCCATGTCATAAATATTAAATGCCAAGACATGCCTTTTGCCCAACCACTGTGCGTTAGGTGGCTGTTATCACAGAGGTGGCTCACCAACTGTTTGGCAACCCCAAATACTATGGTGGTTTACTCAAGTGCATATTTGACATGGTTTAGCTGGATAGTGACACCACCTACAGTAAATGTGACATTAAGTAGAGGGCTGCTTGGTTCACCGCTCAACGCCCGATGAAACTCCAAGTTGCTCCGCCCGAGGTTCCACGGTAAGGGTCCTTCGGTGTTTTACCAGGTGCATCTAAGATGGTTAGGACAAGCCCCAATGGTGCCTCACTTCTCAATCCTCCAAACCAAGTCCCTCAAGAGTTCCCACAACGAGGTCGTTCGATAGTTCATGAAAGCTCTCACAGGCCCTGCAAGGCCTGGTCTCTCGCGAGTACCGTTCGACCTCATACATAATCATTATTCTCGTTACAGCTCATAGTCAAGATAAACAAAAATACAATATAACTAACTAAAACAACAAGCTAAATTATGAGTTGACACGATAAGCTGCCTCGCTTGAGCTTCCACGCTGAATTGCCTCGCTTGAGCTGCCATGCTTGAGCTGACTTAATCCCAAACACTGTTGTTAATGGGGGGAGGGGGTTATCCCTAATCTCAGGATTACCTTCAAGACCCCTCTGTAGAACCAAAGGAAGTATCTGGATAGTTCACTCCCAGAAATTTTGAGAAGCCAGGCACTATTGCAGTTTCAACGATCAATAACATATCTCAACCTATAACTTCATGGGAACCAGAAAGCAACCCTAGTCCAGTTCAAAAGGAATACACTAAGCTTCATTCTCCCCTCTCCAAAGTTTACCTGGCCCTCTTAATCCGAAACCTCATCAAGCCATTGTAGCCTCGTCCATTACCAAACCCACTTCCTAAGAATTTCAAGCCAGAGGCCCATTGTCGGCCATACCATCGAACAGTGTTTCCATATCCAAAATATGATCTAAGGTCTGATTAATCGAGGTGTCATCGCCCCACTAGCCTATCCTAAACCAAAAACTCCCCACAATCCACTCCCGAATCATACAAATTCCATCTTCCAAGAAGATGACCCAAAATTTGACCTATCTACGCAGATCATACCAAGAAAATCACGAATCATACCATACTCTCCTAAACCCCTTCAAATTTTCCCATATTTTCTCCTATATCTTACCATCTTCGCCGATCAGGCATTATCACTCTTTACTAGAGCATGCATCACTATCCGTACCCGTTACGTAGATAAATATATTGAATTTACAAAAGTGTTGAACCAACTCCTAAAGTTTGGGTTGAAATTTCCCTCCTAGAAGACCTTTGACTGGTAGAGATTCGAAAAAAAAGACTGTAAGAGATTCAGCATGCTATTGTTAGAGGCTCAAAAATGGGATCGAGAGTCAAACAATTGGGTGGGACCTATAAATGAAGTCAGTCTAGATGATGAGGTCCAAATCATGGAAGACATTTCGACAGGACGGTGAAATTTGCAGTACATTCGAGCTACTTGATGCTTTGAAACTACAAGGGCGCCTATACCCTTCACTTTTACTTCTCCCCTCCGAATGGGAGGATTTACACGAGGAGGCTATTAAAGTTGTGGAATGTATTGAATTTTTATGGAAATATGATGTCGTTGCCACTGGATGGGGGGATTAACTCGATCATTCAAAAAATGAGCAAGGTCCCAAAAAGACTAGTTTGATAGTCAACATATGCGGGATGATATCATTTGCGGAACTAATAGGAGAAATCAAAATGGTGGCCAAATAACTTGAGATTGTTGAGGAAATGGGGTTTTTATTTTTCCCCTCTTTTATATTCCACACGACCAAATCATGAAGGCATTACCAAGTTCTAAAACTTCCACCATCAACAAGTGACAAAGGAAAAGGTATGGAGAATCTCCCTATTCCATAAATGACCCTCGAGGAGAGAAAGATCCATGATCAGTTGAAGAAAACCCAAGCTAACATCACTTTATGGGGACTGTTTATGTCTTCCCAACTGCACAGGATTGCCTTGATCAAGCTAGTTATAGGAACCAAAGTTCCTCCTTCAATCATGTCAGAATAAGCAGTGAATCTGGTCGGATCTTTGACCTCTCCTAGAATGCTTTCCTTATCCGAAGAAGAAATCCCTAAGATTGGGCCAATCTAAAATTATGCTCTCAATATCTCTGTCGAAGTTTTAGGAAAGACTATCCCACTCTCGTTTATTGATAATGTATCAACTTTGAATGTCTACCCATTAAGGACCCTCAATTGTGTGGGATTAAAAATGAGCAACCTTGCTCCAACCTCTGTCGATGTACGTGCTTATGATAATTCCCTCCAAAAACCTATGGGATCTATAAAGCTTGTAATAGGGGTTAGCCCTATAAATCCTATTAATGAATTCCAAGTCATCAACTTCCCAACTTGTTTCAATCAATTGATCGGACGATCGTGTCTCCATAGTATTAAGGGTGTGTCTTTTTCCCTTCATCAGAAACTGAAGTTCTTTGCCAATGGGATGGTCATCACCATCTTTGGCGACAACGACAATGATGAGAATGCAAGCACCAACAATTCAGTGTTTGAGATACAATACAGGGTGAATGATATGCTTATGTCACGCTTTCGAGTTGAACAACTTATTCTCCCAATAGGGGATGATTTTAATAATAAGGTTTGTCCAGAGTATAAGCCTCATGGCAATGTCAATGTGATCCAGATGTTCAAGAACATGTACTTCATGCCCGTACTGGGGCTGGGATAATGAATTAAAGGGATACTTCAACCCATTGTGTTGAAGAAAGATTTTCATCCCTGTGTCATGGGCTATCAACCATCAGCACAAAAACTCATAATGCTTCGCCAAACTCGACTGAAGAAAAGGATAGAAAGTTCCAATACTGTCTACAGAGATTCCTTCAACGGAAGATTCATCGGAGAGGGGGAATATTTCCCCTTTTATAGCTAGCCTGAACCGTGGTATGATCATATGGATAAGAAGATTAAACCAGGAATGGAGAATTTTTTCCAAGACAGCTATTCTTGGGCTGAAAGTTCCCAGCATCATATGAAACCACTCATCGAAGAGATCATAGCCGATATAAGATATTCTTAGTCTGAGGATGCTTTTAACTTGTAAAAACTGGGGTTGACACTCTGCATGATCCACTCAGGGGCTATATCCCCGGATCCATGCCGTCTGATCAAAGCTGCTAATGCACCTATCGTTGACTAGCATGTTGCACCTATTCCACCAGTAAATATTCAACCTATCCATGACGTTTATCCCATTTCCTCTTCTCTTGTTGTTCCTCATTACTCTGATGTAATCAATACCTCTTTTGATGAGGTTCTCAATGCTGTTTTTCCTATCAATGAAATAAATGAAGATTTTGAGTATCTTACTGTGCCTTAGATTAATTGTCTTGATTCTAATCAAACTTTTGATGATGATGATTTTGCAAAGGAACAACTCTTAACTGATTTCAATAAGGTTAATAATAAACAACATAACCGCGTTCAAGTTAATGAAGATGAAACTGTTGTTATTAATCTCGATTCTAGTTTCCAACTACGTGAGATTAGGATAGGGGCCATCCTTGACGAGCATGAGATTATGAAACTCAAAGAATTACTGAAGGAATTTATGGATGTCTTAGCATGGTCCTATGATGACATGCGAGGAATTAATCTGGAAATAACTCAGCATGATATTGCAACTTTTTCAAAATGCAAACCGATCAAGCTAAAACAATGAAAGCTTCGCACCAAATGGTCGCTCAAGGTTAAGGAAGAAGGGGTCAAATAGTTGAACTTGGGTTTCATTCGTGTTATCGAATACCCCATATGGCAAGCCAACATCGTACGGATCAGATTCGAACCGGATCAGGAAAATCCAAATCCATATTCGTTTATGTTAAACGGATTCGGATCCGATCCGTTTATTAATCGGATCGGATCAAGCAAATCCAAATACATATTCGTTTATGTTAATCGGATTCGGATCCGATCAGATTATCCGTTTATGTTAAACTTGATTTGCAACATTTTTATTTTCAACTCTTATTTCATAAATTTATTTTGCAAATGTTAAAAAAAATAGATAATGAAATAAAGAACTATTATAATATATATTTAAAATATTATTAAATACAATATATATTAACTAAAAATATTATATATATATATATATATATATATATATATATATATATATATTAATCGGATCGAATTATTAACGAATCTTAGTATATGAATCCAAATCCGCTTTATTTAATAAACGGGTAATCAGATAATCGGGTAATCGGATAATCAAATTTTAGGCACGATCCATATCCTTTTAAATGGATTGAATTCAGATTCGAATTTGGATAAAATTCGATCCATTGACAGACCTAATCGTACCCATTCCGAAATCAAGAGGGAAAGTTTGCATGTGCATTGACTATCGAGACTTGAACAAAGCCTCTTCGAAGGAAGATTATTCGCTAGCCAATATCAACATGATTGTAAACAACACGACCAGTCATGCTCTCAAGTCCTTCGTTGATGGATTTTCTAGATATAACCAGATCAAGATGCACCCGGATCATCAAGAGAAAACCACATTCATCATCCCTTGGGGAACCTTTTGCTACACTATTATGCCATTTGGTCTAAAAAACACTGGGGCTACCTACCAGAAGGCTGCCACAACCACCTTTCATGATATGATACACAATGAAGTTGAGATCTATGTGGATGGTATGATTATCAAATATAAGACTAGGGAAGGTCATGCTCCCGCTCTCCAATAGTTCTTCGAGAGATTACGATAAAATCAGATGCGACTTAACCCACATAAATATGTCTCCGACATCACCAAAAGAAAGCTCTTGGGATTCACAGTTACTGAGAAAGGGATAGAAGAAGATCCTGCAATGATAAAATCCATACTCGAGATGCCACCACCCCAAACAGAGAAGAAAGTCTGGGGATTCCTCGAGAAATTCTAGTATATCATATGGTTCATGAGCCTATTAAATTCCATCTATGAGCCCATATTCAAACTCCTCTGAAAGGATTCGACTAAAGTCTGGAACAAAGCTTTCTAAGAAGACTTTGACCAAATAAAGCAATACCTAACCCGACCTCTGATACTCCTACCGATGTAGCCTGGTCTTCCCCTACTCCTATACCTGACCATAACAGATACCGCCAATAGGGCTTTGGAATCCCAGTACCTTGAAGAAACCCTCAAATAAAGAGCCTTATATTACACCAATTTCAAGTTAGCTGGGTACGAAATTAACTACACAACCTTCAAAAAAACATGTGCTGCCCTTATCTGGGTCACCCAAAAGTTACGCCACTATATGATCACCTTTCCCATAAAACTTGTACCCCAAATGGATCCTATCAAGTACCTACTTGAGAAACCTTCCCTGTCTAGCCGAATGGCCCGATGGTTGATGCTTTTAGCTGAGTATGATATCGTGTATGTCATGCAGAATGCCATGAAAGGAAGAACCATCTTTGAGTACCTCGCTGACAACCCTATAGAAGAAGTCGATATCTAGATTTTTGAGTTACCAGATGAGAATATCCTTTATACATCCCAAGAGGACCTTTGATGGAAAATGTTCTTCGATGGAGCTACCAATAAGAAGTGATATGGCATTGGGATACTCCTAATTTACTTTGATGACTCTCACACTCCCATTGCCATCAAGATGGATTTTTCTTACACCAATGACTTGACTAAATACGAGGCATGCATGGGTAGGCCTCGAAGTTTCTCTCATGAAAGGAATTCGATACCTAGATGTTTATGAGGATTCAATCCTCATCATCGGTCAAGTACACAGAATATGGAATGTCAAGGATGAGAAGCGCTTACCCTTCCATGCCCACCTAGAAGAGATAGGCTCCCAATTCCAAGAAATCCCCTTCCACTACCTGCCGCTAGCGAATAATAACGTAGCCGGTGCCCTTGCTACCCTAGCCTCCATGATTGAAATGCTCAAAGGAATGACGATGGCCCTTTTCCTAGTCCAAAATCAAGATAAACCAAACCACTTCTACCACATTGAGCTCATCATAGAAGAGGATCCCGACATAGACGACTGCTGGTACAATGATATTTGCACCTCTTCAAGCATGGTAGGTACCCCCAAGGTTCTAATATGAAAGATCGAGCAACCCTTCACAGACTGGTTGCCCAATATATTATTTATGATAAAGCACAGTTCAAGAGGAATTTTGATGGAACCCAATTACAGGGGCTGCCATTGAAGAGATGATGTAAAAAATCCACAGCGGGGAATATGGACCCCACATGAATTACCATCTTCTCACCATGAAAATCAATCGAGATGCCATAGTCCAAGATTGCACAACCTATGCTTGATAATATCTCAAATGCCAGCAATTATCCAACCTACACCACCTACCTCTGTGAGAATTATACAACATGAATTCTCCCTGGTCGTTCTCCACATGGGGTATTGAGAAGGTTACGACCAAAGTGTCCAACGGGCATCAGTTCATCTTAGCTGCCATTGACTACTTCACCAAATGGGTCGAAGACAAGTCATACACAGTTCTGAATGCTAAGAAAGTGGCCAAGTTCATCAAGAAAAATATCATCTATCGATATGGGGTCCCACACGAACTAGTGTCAGACAATGAGTTACATTTCGAGGCAGAAGTCACAGAAGTGGTCTATGAGTATACGATTTAAAGACACAATTCTCCCTACCGACCTCAAACCAACTGGTCAGTCGAAGCTGATAATTAGAACCTCAAGGGTATTATCAATAAGATGACTGAGAGTTGTCGAGATTGGGCCAATCCGATCCCTTACGCCCTTTAGGGCTACCGTACTTCAGTTCGAACTTCTCCTCGGGCTACCCCTTACTCTCTAGTATACGACATGGAAGCATTCCTACCCATGGTGCCAGAAATCCCATCGCTTCACGTCATGCTTGAAAGAAAAGTCAACAAGGAAGACTGTCATCAAATCCATCTTAACGAGCTGTCACTCTTGGACGAAAGGAGACTGAAATCTCTATACCACATACATGGGTACCATTGTCAAATAGTGCGATCATTCAATAAGAGAGTAAAGGATTGCGGTGTCCGAGAAGGGGACTTGGCCCTCAAATAAATTGTAGAGCCCATCTGGGACCCTAGAGGTAAATTCAAGTCTAATTAGAGAGGCCCCTACATTGTAAAGAAAATCTTATTAGGCGGCGTCGCTATGCTCACCGACCCTGACAGAGAAGAGATGGCCCGTCCAGTCAACCTTGATAGTCGCAAGAAATTTTACCCCTAGACCAAAATCTCGGCATGCTATGACTCTTCTCATATTCGTTCTATTCTTAAAAAAAACATTTCCCTCTACTTAGAAGTACGTGGGGCCTGATCCTCTAAAAAGGTCATTTTTCTTTCAAAAATGAATTTCAAAAAAATTTCAAAACTCCTAGAGGTACATTGGTAACTCATACCCTTTACATGAGCACGACCCCCTTCTTTTTCACAAAATACAATTCTCTTGTTATCCCCAAGAATAATAATTCATTTTTTCATATACATAGGCAAAAGGATAAGGCATGCCTAAGCGATTGGTATAGATAATTCAAATTCAAAACTCATCAAAAGGCATAAGTAGATGATCAAAAAAAATTTTATTCCACTATAAAGAAATTTCAGTACAATTACATCAGTATAGGGAGTCAAGTGACTTCCCTTTCCAGTCTACTCCTACTTTTCTAAAAAACCAAATAAAATAAGTCCCACTACACCTAAAAGAACCCTTCCAAATTTATTCCCACAACAAAAATTAGTAAATAAAACCAAACACTCATTACAAAATCTTCACAAAACCCCCAGGGAATCTACCCACAGCTTCTAGAGGAACCAACCCAATCATCACCCACATCCTGGGGTACCCAAACTCCCCCTGCCTAAATAGAGTTCCGCAGACGCTCCATAGAACGATAAGCCTGGATTATATTGGGGAAACCATAATGCCTCCCTCCATGGTGTCAGATATGGTGAACCACCTTAGCCCAGTCTCCACAGCCACCATCTTGGAAACTACTTTTTTCCACAACCACTTCATGTAGTCCCCTGAGATATGATAGACTCTACCAACAAACTGGGATGGACGGGTCGACGGTCGACGATTATCCTATAAAGAGCCAATTCGCACGCGCATACGCTTTTTCATATCCTCCATAGGAAAGAAGTATAGTTTCTAAGGTGGCACAATCTATTTTCTAGCCAAATCGGCGTAATATCCTCCAGGGAAAGTAAAAACAGTTCTGCTTGCGACCAACTAACTGAACGTGCTTATATTACCCCAGTTCCTGAATGGGCAACAACTCCCCTACAAAGGCACTGACCAACGCAAGCCTTGAGCCTCGTGCGCCAGAAACTAATACTCGTAGCTTTTTATGTCCAGGACTACAATGGTAAAGTAGCGTGAAAAGAAATTTGGCACATCCGACAAAGGATACTCATATGGGACCGCCATACGGAGTCTCTCTGATAGCCACATGAACAACATTACAGGTCTACCCCTCAGGAAGTAAGAATGACCTTCCCTCTAGGCATTCAGAACATTTAAAATTCTCTGCCAATTTCACTGCAGTAGGATTACGACGATACAATATCCAAGAAGCAATGGCTGAAAGTTGTGAGTCCACAATAAATTCTCCATTCACTAATATTAGTTTTGAAACCAAGCCCAGTACGATAACTCTAGCATAACCAACATCACCAATATCCTGAAAATGCACAGAATGTAGCACAACAGGTATAAAGATCATTATGCTTGTAACCAATCACCAAACCGTTGAAGGCGAGATATGGACAAGTCCCGCTAACAGCTCCCTAGGGGACTAGGAAAACTCAGGCATAACCGCTTCACACTAGGATTTATCCTGAACAAGGGTGAGACAAACCTCGTCCAACCTAAAGAAAAAAACATGGTCTTCAGGGTACCAGAACTCTACCGTTACCATCAGCATATTGCACTATATGGTCGGTTACACCACAAGGAAACTCGACGCATGTTGAAAGTGTCGTAGTCAACTTTATAGGAGAGTATTTCTTCCAAGGTTTAAGGGTAGTTAGAAAATTGAAAACTACCAGGGAGAGCCATTTCGCTAATTAAGCAAAGAAGAATGCAAAAGAGAATGAATGAGGAGGTGTGAATAAGGTTCTCCACTCACACCCCTATTTATACTTAAAAACCCTTAAAAAAGACAAGGAACACTGTAGAAATCGGAGAAAAACTTACCCCACCAAGTACCAAGAAATTTAATAAAGTGCAATAAAAGCCTTAGATTGAGCGGACTGGACTGACATGCCAATAGGCAGGACACGGTTCATGCCATTCGACAACCCCCTATTTTTAGAAATTTCCCTTTTTCCGTTTTTGTTAAAACCAAAAAACTCAATAAAAAATAATTTATATTCTCTAAGAATTTTGAATTTTCTTCTCTTTATACTTTTTGCTTGTCTTGTTTTTGTAATAAAATTCTTTTAACAATCATTTTTTCCTTTTTATGGTCTCAGCAACAAAGTAAAAAGAGCATGTGCATTAAGTCAAATAAAACAAAAATTAAACAAAAAAATCCATTCGCAAGATATTTGCTTTGTTACATTGATTTTGCAGGAAAATAAAAATACAACGGGACTCAGATCGAACCCACTCTCTCTCTCTCTCTCTCTCTATCTATGTATCACTCTCACTCTCTCTCTCTCTCTCTCTCTCTCCTCTTTATATCTCTCTCTCTCTCTCTAGGATGCTCCTTCTCTGCGGTGTGCTCTCTTCCCCCGACGATGAGGTGACGTAGCATCACTCCCCAAGCTAGACCATTCTTCAGATGAGGCAGATGACACAAGACGAGAAGGAATCAGAATCGCATCCAACATCTCCTACACTTGCCTCATATACACTGAGGCCTAACCAGTGGCACCGAAACCTCATCCTTCATAACCTACTAGACTACTCTCTACTTGAGATACTAGGAGTATCCAAACTCATGCGCCAACAAATGCCACATTTGGGCATTCCCCCAGTCAACCCTGTATGATGGATGGTCGTCCCCCACGTATAGATAGTCACCTATAAATTCTCAAGAAAGAACATATAAAGATCAATATCAGAAAAGATCATAACGGAAAATGATCTCAAAAGAGAAAGATGGAGTTACCTGCTTACTCGTTAGGCCATTAAGGACCTGACAAACTGTCTTCAAAGAGATAGAATTCATCGACTATCGGTTGGACCTCCACCACCGATACAGCTGGAAAAATTCCCCAACAGACTCATCCTTCAAAGATATCAATTGGGTGTTAAAATCAATCACCTCATAGAACCACATCTATAAAGGGCAAAAGATCCATAACTAATAAATCAAGAATAAAACGCATAAAGGAAAAGTGCAAATGCATAATGGAAAAATGCACAGAATAAAGAATACCTCCAAAAGATACATAGCCCCAATGTATAAAGAGAATAATAAAAGGGTCGCCAATGTCAGGCTCCCCTAGTGATAAAGAGGGACGTTTGAAAAAACTCTCCGAAAAGGCAAAAAATAGAAGTGGACGACATTTCCACTCGTCGCCACTAAGAAACCCCCCAACACCAACAGAATAAACAAACGATCCATGTCTCGCACCTTCCACCCATCACTCTCTTCAATCCCTCTACTCATCAATAACTTCCTCAAAAGAGAAAAATGAAAAGAGTCCCCATAGACCACCCTCTCCACATCACCCAACGCCGTCGTCACCCTTAAAGTTCTGTCCACCTCAATTTGTACCCCATCACAATCCAGACCCACAAGTTGTTTCATGTCTATTGGAGTCACCGTCATCTCCTTAAAGCCAAAGTGAAAGGTGTGGGTTGTGTCCCACCACCTCTCAGTTGTGGGACGAGGCGTCTCGTTCGGAGAAGACACCACTCTCCAAGAACCGATTGATGACACCACCCAATTCAACACCAACAGAAGGTTATCCCAAATGTCCCTAGAACCCATCGTCCCTCGAGCATGTAAAGTTGACATAGTGACATCAGATTGTCAAACAAAAAAAACCTCGTCTAAAATTCCAAGAAATAAGGAAATATTACCAAGAAAAAAGAAAAAGAATACCAAAGGTCATCAATACTTACATAGCCTCCAGGGTTCACCACCCTAGAAGAATGATGACACAATGACTCATACAAGAGGGTTCGCTCATCTGTAATAGGCTCGAATGAGTCGGAGGAATTCTCGTTGCTCAGTGCAAGGGGCGCCTAAGCCCTCCATTCCAAGTTGGACCAATCATCAACATTGACCCACGCCATTTGTGTTGCTCTACTTGAGAATCATCCATCCTTTAGTTTTGGAATGTTAGAACGAGTCACAGAAGGTAATTGGAGAAGAAGCCAAGTCAGAAAACTGTGAAAAATGAGGAGAACCCGTCCTTTTTTATAAGAGGCTAAGGGGCATGCTGATCGGCACTGTCCCTCCACCTGCTTTAAGTACCCCAAAAGACCATGCCATTGACATTTGGAACCCTTCACATTATGTCTATCGGCACCCTCTCCGAAATTTTGTACAAAAATTCTCAAAAAATGCTAGAAAATCCTCAAAAAATTCCTAAAAATACCAAATGGGTTTTAGAACCTTTTATACCATGAAAAACATTTTTACCAATATCATGTCTCCAGCGAAACTCTTACATCCCCAATGGAACTACCTTAAAAAAATTGGATATCCTCCTCATTAATATCTCCAAAGGACACCCCTAAAATAAAAAATTCTTAGCCAAGAAACATCTAACCCTTATATCATTCCCTCTACCCCAACATGAATTAAAAAAAAATGTTTCCCTAAATCCCCAGCAAAACCTCAAAATAACATATCCCTAGTGGAGTCTCCAAATTTACCCAAGAAAACTAAAGCCCGCAAAATTGGCTTCAACCCTCAGAATTGGTCATCTCTACTTAAGCCGTCCAAATTGGATTCAACCCTCAGATTAGTCATCTCTACTTAAGCCCTCAGAATTGACTTCGACCCTCAGAATTGGTCACCTTTACTGAAGCTTGCAGAATTGGCTTGGACCCTCAGAATTGATCATCTCTATTTAAGCCCGCAGAATTGGCTTCGACCCTCAGAATTGGTCGTCTCCACTTAATCCTTCGGAATTGGCTTCGACCCTCAGAAATGGTCATCTCTACTTAATCCCTCAGAATTGGCTTCGACCCTCAGAATTGGTCATCTCTAACTTAAGCACGTAGAATTGGCTTTGACCCTCAGAATTGGCCATATCTACTTAAGCCTTCAAAATTTGCTTTGACCCGTAGAAGTGGTCATCTCTATCATAAGCCCTCAGAATTGGCTCTGACCCATCGAATTTGTCACCTCTATATTAAGCCCTCAGAATTGTCTTTGACCCTCATAATTGTTCTTCTATATCTTAAGCTCGCATAATTGACTTTGACCCTCAAAATTGGTCACTTCTACTGAAGTCCTTAGAATTGAGCATTACCTGTAGAATTGGTAGCTATAAATTAGGTCCTGAGAATTGACCTCGGCGGGCAGAATTGGTCGCTCCCTACCTTTTACCCCAGTCATCACCTCCTTTAGGTCCTTAGAATCTTCCATCCCCAGCATCACCTTAGGTCCTCATAATCGACCTTGACCCTCTGAACCGGTCATCCTTATCCCTTAGGTCCGCATAATCGAATTATTTCCAAAATATCATATGGTGTCTATTCGAAGACTTTCACTTGTTCCAATCTCACCCGTTGAGGGGCTCTATACATACCACATTCTAGGACCCCCTAAGTCTCTCCTTAGGTCCCAGGACCTCCCCATTTGACTACAAACCCTAGGTCGTACTCCGAGTACTGATGTAAAGGCCATCAGGCGCTCCAGGGCATTGTTTGACTTCAGTAAACTCTATCATAAGAGTGAAAGCTCTATGAATCTTCAAAGGGATATAAAATCCCTTTCCAATGGACCACCCCTGCGTGAATCGACATAACAGTTCGAATGAACAAGCCATTTTACTGCCAAAAATCAATCTAGAGGCCACCGGGCATTCCTGATCCCTATATGACCCTAATCAACTTCATCATCAGAGCGAAAGATCTGTGAATCTTCAAAGGGAACTAAAACCCCTTTCCAACAGTCCGCCCTATATGCTAAACGATATGACTGTTCAGATGAACAATCCATTTTCCCTCGAAAACACCATCGGGCGCTCCCTGGCTTTGTATGACCAAAGTCAACTCTTTAGCTAGAATGAGACTGAATGAATATCTGAAGGGCGCTTAACAACCTTTCCAACGGTCTTCCCCATACTCGTTCGGACTTTTGGTGCAGACGAACGATTCGTTTTACTCTGAGAGATCACTAGCAGCTTTCGAGCCCCGATTTATAAGTTTGACTATCCAAACTGAGAGAAACGTTTTTGAATGTAGAAGTTCATATCCTAAACTTTCCAATAGTATTCCCCGTGCGTGATTCTAACTTACCATATGGATGAACGATTCGTTTTCATTCAGTGATCTCCCATCCAAATGACATACGTGCGCTTTCGAGCCACATTTGACCCAAAGTCAACTCTCGAACCCGGGAGAGGTCCAAGTACTCTTGAAGGTCTATGAATTACCTTTAAAATGGTACGAATATTGAACGATTTGGATGAACGAATTTTGTTCTAAGATCATTTTTTCAAAAACATTTACACGAGACTACCAATTGGCAGGTACAGTTCCCGGCTTATTGGTAGTGTGTCTAAGATTACCTACTGATTGAAAGGACTAGGTCCATGCCAATCAAAATCCTCCCTAACTAATAAATACAGGGAATGACCTCACTTCCAAAGCACACCTCATATCCATCAACATCAGTGATCTTAGCGAGATTCTTTTGAAATCACCGAAGTTCCTCTATGTGAAGTTCCATTAAAGCTTATATTCCCATCTATTTCATACCCAATTTGGAAAAATCTCATTCTCTCTCATCCAACATTCATCTCAGATTCAAGGGAGTTCATCCAAGATCAAAGACTAAGCTTCAAAAAAGGTCCAAATCCTTCCCCCTCTCTTTAAATTTCATGTTTTGCATAAATTTCATTAGATTCATAATTTAGTTCTTACTTTAGTTCATACACATTAATATTTACATTTTTATTAGTATATTACACATACTTTATTTTCTATAAAAAAACAAAACAAACAAAAAGTGGGTTACATCCATAAATTCCGAACGGGATTATTCTTAACACTTTTTCAAAACTAAAAACACATTTTCTACACACACACGTATAATGAAATTTCTTTCGAATATATGGTGTAAACCTAACCCACATGACGCATTCGAACTACGTGGACTATGATGCCTTTATAGACTATGTAGGCATTTCAGAATAAAACCAAAGAATCGAGTCCAATTTTCCAATTTTCCCACTTTTTAGCTTCCCAATTGTTAACTTTTTCTAAAAGTTCCAATTTTTCTAAATCTCCCATTTGTGAATTTATCATATTCTTGCATTAATATACATATTATGTTTGATAGCATTTCATCCAACACATATTGTCATTTCATCATAACAATTAATATCTCGATAAAAGCATAAATCATATTTTCTATATTATTTTGGGAACATTCGTATGGATGACCTCCCTCTATCTTTTCCATGGAATGAGTTGAACGATTACGATCTCCATTATATATACATGCACACACACTTCACGGATAAATAAAGGGAAATAATAACACTAGCCCATGAGAGACCGAAAGGGCGGTATGGGTTCCTAACACCTTCCCATTCCGTAACTTAGCCACCGAAGCTTTCAACTATTGGTTTCGTATGCATCAGTTTGTCTTTGGTATTGTTCTATCGAGGCGACGACATTTTATTTTGCCTATTTTGTGCAAAATAGGATGGCGATTCCATCTCTTTACATTTACCCCACCCCAACAACGACTTAAGCATCCCTAAGTAGGGCGCGAGACTTTTTGAACCCCCTTCCTTTCCCTTCCCCCCTTTTTATGGAGGTAGAAGAGGGAGAAGAGGAAGCAACGAGCATTCTTTGATCGGGATGGACACAATCATCAAATTACAATCTTTCATAATCAAAATATCCAATTTCTACTTTAGATCAATAAAGTATTTAGCTACAAACGAAAGTTTAATATATAGAAAATATTTACTTCCTCTCCTCTTAACGATCCCTCTTCTTTTCCTATTTTTCTCTTCTCTAGAGGTCTCTCTCTCTCTCTCTCTCTCTCTCTCTCTCTCTCTCCCTCAATCTTTTATTTTGAATATGGATGGTGGTCTATTATCCACCTTTCCAAACCTTTAAATGTCCTTTTATAAATCTAATCCGATTTTCCTCTTGATTATAGGTATAAAATAATCGACCTACTCTTATACGGGTCCTTTAATGTCTAAAAAGCCCCCCGGAACACAAACATAAGACTCGGGGTACCTTATTCAAGACTATTTCGACCCTTCTCGGATCACCAGTGCACTCAAAAAGGTCATCTGATCCACACAACTCCAATTACGCTAACATCTCATTAACCAAGACCGAAACGTGCTTACCCTATGCGTCGACCATGAATTATACTTCTTCGCCTTTGCAATATCTTACTGATATATCATAATAAATCATCATTATCACTCATACGCAATGTATAAGAAATCACATAACTATTTATTTATCACACAAAAATAAATAAAAAGTATAATAAATATCAATCCTTTTTCTTGCTAATCAATATCTCCTAATATTTATTTTATTTCTCCAATAATAAAAGTCACATGGAAACTACATAATTGTGACACCCCACCTATTTAAATACCGGGTGATCAGTCCTTTATTAAATTAAATCAAAGCGTACGGTTGGTTCATTCTTAGCATCACTTTTGAAAACAACTTTGTTTATTTATCACCTAATAAATAATTAAGCTAAGTGCCAAAACATTTAATTTTATAGATTAAGTCCCATTGTGATGAATTAATATACAAAACTATTCTTATGAACACAAATAATAATATCGAATACCAAACCATCCAAGTGGAATAAACATGATAGATTAATTAATCCAAATAAAATATCCGAAATCGAAGGACAAAGTAATAGTTAAAAAAATCTCAACTAAAGCTGATTACTGAAATAAATAAAGATTACAAAGTCACTCTGAAATAAATAAAAACTAGAAATGGGAGACACATGCCTTATCTAAAATGACTAAGTGAAGAGCTGAGACGACAAGGATGAAGCCATCTAAATGCAAGGACCTACAACTCCCACACTAACTACAACACGTCAATAGTCCAAAGATCTAAGTTTGATGCCCCTGTGACTGGGCACCGATAATATATATATATATAGACACACACACACACACACACACACACACAAGAGAAAGAGGATATGACAAGAAATGAGTCAGATCCCTAGTGTAAAATATCTTTAAAAATAGTTTCACAAGTATATAAAATTCTTACTAGTTGATATTGCATACATGTTAGCGCCTCGACACTCACTTGAGAATTCTCACCGCTCAACTAATGTTCATGCCTAGCGTACTACTAAATTAATCTAGATAAAGCTAACAAAGTTAACTGTTCTAACCCAATCCCCGCTCATCAATTTTTATTCACGTGATCGTATAACTATAATTTATATGTGATAACCTCTTCATATGAATTTACCAAGACAACTATGTACATCTCAATACCGCCTTTAGTTGTCAACCACTTAATTTATTTAATATTAATTATTCAATTTTATCTACATATAAGCACAGTAAATGAATCTCAGAGGTACATACATTTATCACTCACATTATATATACTAATAGGGCACCTCACATAAAATCTCCTCTATCGCAATGTGAGTGTGGGACAAATCATCCTGAAGATATCGTCGCAACATAGAAATGTGAAACACATCATGTATACGGTGCAAGTGCTTCGGAAATTGTAAGGAAATTTTTTCTCATGTCCAACATGTTACATTTGTGTATGTCGTACGCCGCTACATTTGGCACGTCACCTCACGATCTCACATGACGGCCTCTATCCAAATTCCGGAAATCAAGAATTCAACATCTCCATTAATATGTCCCACATCTGCCTCAACGACTTCACGGTCCAAGATTTTAGGGACTTAATGCAAGTGGTACGCAAGGGAAGTCAAAACAGTGAAAAAAGGCACTATAGGAGAGTTCAAGGGAATTTTTGTAAGTTTACATCCATAGTTCGGAGGTTTGGTCAACTATAAAGTTGAAGAGCTCGCCGCAACGAAGATACTGGAAAAAACGGCACCTCAATCCGAGCTACGGTGAAGGAGTTATGGCCTTTTGAAGATAGAGAAAATTCCTTAAAAAATGCTGTTTTTTTTGTACGCTGGATAAAATTTTAGAGTTTTAAAAACATGGGACTCTTCATATTTTTTCCTATAAATACCAACTTCGGGGGAGTTGTTTTACAAGACTTTAAAAGATGTTTTTGAGAGTCCAAATTACTCTATTCTTCATATTTTTGAGTCCCAAGACTCATGTTTTGATTCACACAATTGCCAAACCTTTGTGAATCTTTTTGGTAACCCAAGAACACAACCTTGTGTTTGTTCAAACCTTTGTGGAGAGATCTTTGCAACCGAGGGCTGCGTGTCATTGCTTAGGGAGTCTCTACAAAGTTTTATGACTGCGTGTCATTGAGGAGTGCTGCGGTTCTTCCTTTGTTGATTGGACTGAGGTTCATGTGGGTTCGCTGCGTGTGGATTCATTGCTACCCTCCTGGAAAGGGATATTTCCAGCCGTCGACTACATAATCCGATACCTGAGGGTAATTCTTAGTCACTGTATTTTCATTGTAATCCGAAATTGTATGTTACAATATTATAATGAAAATAAAAGGTTTTGCCCCTTTGGGGGATGTTTCCTGAAAATTGTTTGTTTTTATCATGCATGCTATATTTTATTTGATAAATCATCTAGATGTATGTCTTAGGGTTTAACTAAAATTGGGGATAAATTAAAATTGGTTTTTATTTGAGAAGTCGCCATATTTCCGCTGTAGCTACTCTCTCAGAAATCCAAGTATGTATGCCATCGGTCCGATCCTCTAGATAATGGGAAATGGTCCTACATACCTCGGAGCCAATTTTCCTTTCTTTCCAAACCTCATTAGTCCTTTCATAGGAGACACTTGCAGTAATACTTAGTCCCCCATGCTAAACTCCCTAAATAACCTCTCTGCATTGGCATAGCTTTTTTTCCTGTCCTGGGCTACCCGAATGTGACTCCTGATCAACTCAATCCTGGTTAACGTGTCCTGAATCACCTCCGGCCCGAGTAACTTATTGTCCCTGACTTCTATCCAACAAGCGGGAGAACGACAAGGTATGCCATAAAACTCCTCAAACGGGTCCATGCAGATCGTAAACTGGTTGGAGTTATTACAAGCGAACTCCACCAGTGGAAGCTACTGCTCCCAACCCCCCCCCCCCCCCACCAAAAAAAAATCAAGGACACACACATGCAACATATCCTACAGCATCAGATTAGTACGCTCAATTTGCCCTTCTATCCGCGGGTGATAAGCTGTACTCAACTGCAGCTCGGTACCCATAGCCTCCTGAAAGATTTCTGAGAAGCGTGACACAAAAATCTAGTCTCTCTCGGACACAATATCCAGGGGCACCCCATGCAACCTCACTATCTCAGCAATAAATAACTGGGCGTACTGTCTCGTAGTGTAGTTTGTCCGCACTGCTAGAAAATGAGTTACCTTTGTCAACCGATACACTACTTCCCAAATAAAATCGTGACCCCGCTATGAAGTAGGTAACCCATTGATGAAATCCATGGAAATGCTCTCCCACTTCCACATAGGGATCTCTAGCGACTGAATTAGCCCTGGAGGTCTCTGATGGTCCACCTTTATGAGTTGACAGTTAGCACACTTGGACATGAACTCCGTAATATCCTTCTTAATCCCACTCCACTAGTACTATTGCCTCATATCCTGGTACATCTTATCCCCTTCAGGATGTACCGCAAATCGAGACCCATGCGACTCTTTCATCACTGCATGATTTAAGTTCTTCTCCTCCGGGACCACTAATCTCCCATTAAATCGGAAACCACCATCTGAACTCACTGAGTAGGACTTTGCGCCTCAGGTAGAAGCCATACAATCTGATCATGGAAAAATGAATCAGCGGCTTGGGCCGGGATCACCCTTGTAACAATCTCTGGTGTTGCTGTCATGACGGATATAAAGGGTCGTACCACTGCATCTTGATGTCCCAAATCTTTCCATTTCCTGTTCCACACTTCCGTCACCTCACCTACTAGCCTACAGCTCAACGCATCAGCAACTACGTTAGCCTTCTTCGGGTGGTATTATGTCTTGAAATAGTAATCTTTCACAAACTCTAGCCACCTGTGCTGCCGCATGTTCAACTCCGGCCCAGTGAACAAGTATTGTAGTGACTTGTGGTCTGTGAAGAAGCAAAAATTTCCCCCAATAAGTAGTGTCTTCAAATTCATAAGTCGTACACGACCGCTGCTAGCTCCAAGTTGTGGGTGGGGTAATTCCTCTTGTGAGGCTTGATCTTGTGAGAGGCATAAGCTACAGCATGCTCCTCTTGCTGAACTACTCCACCAAGTCCCTATAGGAAAGCGTCAATATACACTCCACTACTGGCCTCGATAAGGTAAGAAATGGCGCCGAAGTCAACTTATCCTTTATCTCATCAAAAGACAACTGACAAGCATCATCCCATACATACGGTACCCCCTTGTGAGTCGAATTAGTCAATGGAACCGCTATTTTCGAGAATCCTCGAATGAATCGCTTGTAGTACCCTACCAATCCCAAGAAACTATGAATCTCCTAAGGTGTCCTGGGATGCCCCCACTCCCTCACTGCGGACACCTTCCTCGGATCTATGGATATCCCCCTGGAGGAAGCTATGTGACCCAATAATTGGACTTATCTTAGCTAAAACCCGCACTTCTCATCCTTAGCATGTAATTGATGCTCTCGTAGAGTCTGAAGAACCCGTCTCAAATGCTCGGCATGATCCTCCTCAGTATGTGAATAAATCAGAATGTCCTCTTTGAAGAAAATGAGAAATTGATCCAAAAACTCTCTGAACACCCTGTTTATTAAGTCCATGAACGTGACTGGAGCATTGGTTAGCCCAAACGGCATAACCGAGAACTCATAGGATCCATATCGCATCAAGAAAGCAGTCTTCGACACATTCTGCTCCTTAATTCGTAACTGATGATATCCCGATCTCAACTTTATCTTTGAGAAGAAGGTAACTCCTCTCAACTGGTCAAACAAGTCATCGATTTGGGGCAACGAATACATTTTGTATCCTGACTTTATTCAACTCTCAGTAGTCCACACACAATCTCAATGACCCATCTCTTTCTTCACAAGAAACATAGAAGCACCCCAAGGTGAGGTACTCTTGCGGATGAATCCTTGTCCCAACATCTACTCAATCTGATCCCGTAACTCCCTCATCTCAGCTGGAGCCATACGGTAGGGTGCTTGGGCTATCGTCCAAGTGCCGGACATCAAATATATAATGAAATTTATCTCTCAACTAGATCTAGTCCCGGTATATTTTGGAATACATCTAAAAACTCGTGAACTATAGGAATCGAATCTGTGGGAATCACTATATCCTTAGAGGTCTCCTCCTCTATGTAATATCAATGGGTGGACGATCCTCCCTCAGGATGAGGCATCATTACCAGAAACATCTCCTTACCCGAAATAGCAAAAATAATACTCCTACTGAAATTGTCTATTATGGCACTATACGCATCAAGACAGTCCATGCCAATAATGGAGTCATGCTCGTGTATATCTAAGACTAGCATATTTGCAGGTAATATTTGTCTCCCAATCTCTATAGCTACTCCCCGGCATATAAAGAAAATCAACGACCCATTACCCAATGATGAGTTTACACATGTCACTGTACTCTCTACCGTGTCTAACAACCCCGTTGCCCATGTAAAACTAGTGGCTATGAAGTAGTGTGATGCTCCAGTGTCAACTAAAAGGCGCCCCATAATACCATGGATAGGAAACTTACTCTCAACTGCAGGTGGAGCCTGCGGTGTTATTACGTGGTGGATGTTATAAACACGTCCATACTATAATTGTCCCTGCTGAACTGGGACTATCGGGATGGATGGTAAGGCTGGTCTCTTAGGTGGTGCTAGAAGGGAAGTTGGGAAGATCGGTCTCTATGGCTCCTGACGGGTACCCAGCTGCTGTGGGGCCCTATTCCCCTCCGGGAAATCCTGACGCATATGGCCATTCTTACCTCAACCAACACATATGTCCCTAAAATTTCCTCCCCTCTGTCCCTGCTATCCTCGACCCTGATGGTCGTTACCACCCCTCCACTGGCCCTGCTAATACCATTGTTGGCGCTGCTACTAGATTTATTGTTGGCCCTGCTGGTAACGATGTTGGCCCTAGTGATTGGACTGGCCCTGTCTAAAGCCCCCATGACCCTACCTAGTGTGACCATATCAGAATCTCTTAGCAGGGTCCCCCTGATGGGAATTCTGCTCACCTTAATGGACATGCCCCTGAGTTGATGGTGCCCCATTGGCACTACTACCTCATGTACGACCCTGCTAGCTGGACTCCCCAGCTTTTTTTTCTCCCCTGATGATGGAAGCGGTGGTCCTGGAAATGTAATAGGTCAGCGTTGAGTACATCAGTATAAGTACCTAACGACAGATTACATAAGAGGTGCTGGAAAATCCTTTAGGTCAAACCATCCATGAACATCCGAATCTTCTTCTCTTCGGTAGGTATCTCATCTGGCACTATGGTAATCAATATCGTGAACTCCTCTTGATAATCCGCAATAGTTATATCTTCGTGTTTGATATTCAATAGTCTTTACCCCATCTCAGTCTGCACGGCAAAAGGAAAGTATTTGCGGTCAAACCAGACCTAGAAACTCTTAATCGTCATATTGTCCCTCTCCTCCAAAGTGGTAGTGGACTCCTACCACTGTAAGGCGGTCCCTACTAACGTGAAGGAATCTAGTAACTATATCAGAATATGTGTGCACTCGTACATGCGAAGATACCTCTAGATTTCTTCTTCCATTAGCTCATGATGACAACATCACAACTGCCCGATAACTCTGGGGGATGTGCCTTCTGAAAGGCATCCCTAACTCTCTCCCATGAAGTGAGAAACTGAGCTAGAACTGGCACCACAGCCTAAACCTATGGTGGAGCCTACTTCACCAACACTAAAGCTGCATTCACCACATGAGCAACTATGGCGGAAACCTCGACTGCGTTCATTATTCCCTGAGCCTGACCTGTTGGCTACTGTAGTTAGGTATTTCGGTCCCTCGGGGCTCGTCTCGGAGGCATCTGCCACGAGAAGGAATTTATCAGTCCATAGTTATTATTAAATCTCAAATAGCTAAAGATGTAACTTCATAAATAAGAAGACAACGGTCCTAAAAATAGGGTTATATATCAAAGACGCTAATTTGGAAGCATAATAAGCCGTACAGATCCTAAAGGACATTAGAACCTGATGCTCTGATTGCACCTATGGCACCCCACCTAATTAAATATCGGGTGATTTGTATTTAATAAATTAAATCAAAAGCATCTGGTTGGTTCATTCTTAGCATCACTGTTGAAAACAACATTCTTTATTTATCACCTAATAAATAATTAAGCTAAGTGCCAAAACATTTAATTTTATAGATTAAGTCCCATTGTTATGAATTAATATACGAAACCATTCTTATGAACACAGATAATAATATCGAATACCAAACCATCCAAGTGAAATAAACATGCTAGATTAATCATTCCAAATAAAATATCCCAAATCGAAGGATAAAGTAATAATTAAAACAATCTCAATTAAAACTGAATACTAATATAAATGAAGAGTACAAAGTCACTCTGAACTAAATAAAAACTGGAAATGGGCGACACATGCCCTATCTAAAATGACTAAGTGAAGAGCTGAGATGACAAGGATGAAGTCGTCTAAATAAAAGGACCTGGAACTCCCACACTAGCTGCAATACGTTAACAATCCGAAGATCTAAGTCTGATGCCCTTGTGGCTGGGCACCTGTAATATATATATATATATATATAAGAGAAAGATGAGATGAGAAGAAACTGGTCTGAGCCTGAGTGTAAAATAACTTTAAAAATAGTTTAGCAAGTATATAAAATTCTTACTAGTTGATATTGCATACATGTTAATGCCTCGACACTCACTTGAGAATTCTCACCTCTTAACTAATGTGCACGACTAACGTACTACTGAGTTAATCTAGATAAAGCTAACCCAATTAACTTGTCTAACCCAATCTCCCCTCATCAATACTGATTGATGCGATCTCATAACTATAATTTATTCATGACAACCTTTTGTTATGAATTTACCAAGCCAGCTGTGTACATCTCAATACCGCCTTTAGTCCTCAATCACTTAATTTATTAAATATTAATTATTCATTTTTATCTACATACAAGCACATTAAATGAATCACAGGTACATACATTTATCATTCATAGTATATATACTAATAGAGCACCTCACCTAAAATCTATAGTGATGGCATACTCTGCTATCAAGTCCATGTACCTCCCGTACAAATGAGGGAAATACTAGTTCGGATCCACTCTCGAACTGTATTAACACAAAATACACATATTGGAGGTGAAGCATAGTTCCCAGTCTCTAAGAGGTCAGCACATACCCTCACATCTCTTAGGATCATCTGACTATTATTCTCAGATAGCGTATACCAAGGATCCTACGTTACAGGGTACGAGTCAATATTCCCCGTAAAGGTCACATCAGAATAACACTGCCCCGGCACGGAAACCTCCCTGATAACAAGTAGCGCAGTTATGATTAAACACACACACACACACACACACACACACACACACACATATATATATATATATATATATATATATATATATATATATATATATATATATATATATATATGTGTGTGTGTGTGTGTGTGTGTGTGTGTGTGTGTGTGTGTGCACCCATGACCCATAACATATTCTAACCATACGTGCACGTAACGCCCGAGTCCTACGTATAATTAATTCATTCTTTTATTTTCTCAATTTTCGCAAGTCCTCAAGTACTTCTTGACCCTCGAAGTGAATCATCTTGATAAGTATGAAATCAGTAGGTGTACACTCTATACCCTACTGGTCTAAGTCATTATTAATTCTCACAAAACCTCATTTAACATACACCCAATCTTCACCCCATTTTATACCCTCGTGATACCACGGTTAAATCTCATATAAGAATCGTACTACCCGAACCTTGCCTACCACCCTACTGGTCCTTCCCAACTCCCATTATTATAAATAAATTGTGTATAAGGGTTCCTATGAAGCGGCATTGGGTGAATCATTAAAAAGGAAATTAGTTTCAAATTCCAGGAGGGGTCTATCGATGGAAATGGTCGATCGATCGACATTCTTTAGTCAATCGATCGATCGATCGACATTCTTTAGTCAATCGATCGATCGATCAGATATTGCTCTCGTTTTTGCAATTATAAGCCTACGGGTTTCTTCCATTTTAATCATCAAAACCTCCATTAAAATGTCCCAAACTCCCAACCAAACATCACATACATTATATAAACATGTATGGATGATTTCTAACGTAAAATATTCATTACTTCTCCAAGAATCATCATTAAATGGATTTAAATTCATGATTTGGTTCCTAACCCTAGTTTACCATATTAATTCAACATGATATTTCCATATTTCCTCCTCTAATCATCATTAAAATTCGTGATAAATTCTCTACATGTGATAAGGACATTGGCCTAACATGATTTTTATCCAATTATGTGAATTCTAGTCTTCAAAATACATTTAATCTCCATAAAAACTCATAATTATATTTCCTACCCTAACAGGGATGAAATATCAACTCAATAACAACAAGATAGATACTTTCCTGGAAATCGAAGGTATGAGTGGTAGAAGATGATGGGTATATTTAGGCTCCTCATTCTCCAATCTACGCGTTGGTGGTGGAATTGGTGGGAATGGTGTAGGATTGATGGTTCTCCCCCTTGGAAACCTCATCTCTTTCTTAACCTCGCTGAAACTCAAGTGTTTCTAACCCTCGAGGTCTCAAAATTCCATTAGATATACCTTTTAATTTTTGTTATTAATTACGGATCGAAATTAGAAATTACTAAAATGCCCTTCCGGGTTGCGGGTTAGGCCTAAAATCATCCCGAGACCCAAACTAAATCCCCAGTTACATGTTTCTGACTATGTCGACCCTTTCGAACACATTGGCGCACTCAACATGACCATACAATAACTTTCAATTAATTTACTTTTTATTTCATTAAATTAGTCCCGACACGACTAACACGTGCGTCCCAATTTAATTTCTATGTCTGTCATATTATTCGCTCGCGACAATTTTAATCAAATATATTACTTTACTCATAAACTAATATTCAACATAATTCTCACCAATAATTATTAACTCTCGTCACACTAGTAAATATTTATTTTAAAATCCAGATTAATATTAAATTAATTTATCCCAATTTAATTTAAATAATCTCGTAATTAAAGGACATAAAAATACGGGGTATTATAATAATAATAATAATAATAATAATAATAATAATAATAATAATAATAATAATAATAATAATAATAATAATAATAATAATAATAATAATAATAATAATAATAATAATAATAATAATAATAATAATAATAATAATAATAATAATAATAATAATAATAATAATAATAATAATAATAATAATAATAAAAGTATGGGGTATTATAAAGAATCCAGCCAAAGAAGATCAAACTAGTCCTAGTCTGAGCTCCCCCCTTAGGGAATAACTTTTCTAGTTCCTAAGGGAGAACAATGATGTCTTCTCTTGAAGACACTTAGACATAATGTTATACCCACAAAAATCCATAAACATATTGATCAGGTCTACCATAAAAATAATGGGAATCAAAACTTTTGCTAACATTCTTAGCATAAGAAATAAACAAAGAATAAGGGAAAAATAATAAAATACTGAATCCATACAAAAACAAACTTTGATACCAATCACCAGCCAAATAAAATAAATCATCTCTGAATGTGAATATAAATACACAACCAAATTGAAAATAAAGGAGTAATAAAAAGATGAGATACACCTTCTCCACTCCTATAATCCTGGAAGTAATAAATGGGACATCACTAGAGGTGCTCCTCCAATGAATCTGCATCTATATGAACTACTTCAATAGGGACCCATAAAAATTAGTTTTTAAAAGAACATATAAATAGCAAGCCTATGTAGAATATGATTAAAATTGAATCGGTGCCACATCATAACTACACATTCTCCTCTTGTATTTTAACATATTTTAAGTTATTAGTTACCCAACATAACAACCTAAAATATCACGTGGTTCTAAATCTCGAACCCATATGTCTCCCATGTGATTAAATATTTACATATTCATTCTTTAATATTTAGTTTCTCATCTTTTGGTTTATGATTTTCATTTATAAAAACATAAGTTGTGTTGTAATTTCAGTCCTACGATTCATCTCATGAAATGACCAATATACCAATAATAGGCGTATATCTCAAGTCTATACACATTTGATTATCTCATGAAAATAATACAGTAAACACATATCTAGTGTAATACACAAGTCCTAAACATATGTGTGTAGGTGGAAATACCTACTATAAGTCACGTACATAATTAGTATAATGCATAAATTAACACAACTATCTCTTTTACCACAACACAATAATCTCATATGTAGGAGAAAGACTCTGCTCATATCTAACGTCCATAAAATGGTACAACTTTTGGCTTGTATAGATAGATGAACCTATCTCGCATCCACACATAATGAACTCCTACTCTTATTTCCTTTTGGGATTTCTTGCGCATACTAATTATAGTCTTAGGCCATCCAAAACCTATCACTTCAGCATAGTCAAGGGATAAATCATAATGCCTACGCATTAGTCATAAAGCCTACCATACCCACGACATTATGAAATAAATCTCTCTGAAGACCCTCTCAATCATGGGTACCTAGATGTGTTACCCAGATGTAAAAACATGACTAAAGAGTAGCCCGTCTACTCCCTCGGGTACCAGTGTGGTCTGCATAGCATGTTCCCCTCAAGGAGTCCCTCTTAGTAAGATACAGCATATGAACTCACACATGGTATGCATTGCACATAAAACACACAAGTAATTTTAATCCTCAATAATGCGAAAAAGTATACACATACATAACCTTCACAAAGGGGTTAAGGCAATCTACATAAACATATTGAACCTACGCTACCAGGTCATACTAGCATAGATATCATGGAAAGGTATACCACATCTATAAACATATAATCATCCCATAAATTATCAACCCTAACCTTTCAGTTGTCTACTTCTAGGTGTAGACCCACCAAATCATACATTAAAAACCGTACATCACTAATTCAATCTCGATTAGCCCTAGATTATTCTCCCAAGGCATTATGTCGAGGAATAACTCCACACCCAATTTATGTAAAACTATTAACTATGATAACTACCCTATCCTAGGGATTTTGAATCAAATTTCAAACCACACCCAAAGGACAAACACTCCACAAGTTCATTACAACGATTCTAATAATCCAAACCGAAAAGCTCTAATTCTCAAAGATTCCAAATCGCCAATCAGCAAACCTATTTATCCTCGAGTCTACACTTGAATTTCAAATCCTCGATTTAACCCTTTAAATAAAAAAATCCCAAATATTCAAATATCCCAAAATCAATTTCAAATGATTCGAATCATAAAAATGTATCTATATTCTATGAGTACATGAAACTACAAGCCAACAAATTCTAATCCTAGGCCGGAAATTCAAAAACCTCGAACTAATATCACAATTTCTCATCCTAGGCCAAACTATTATCACTGATCGACTAGGGCCCTAAGACCGATCGAACAGTCAACCCAATGATGTCCTAATTTTCTCTTGTTACCGGATTGATCATCTTTAACCCACGTTTTCATCTCTCAAACCTCCATTAATGAACCCAAAAACATCATCCAATTTTATACATTTCCATTGAAGTGATAAATACGCGTCAGAACAACTACTAGAACCGAATTCGGTTATAAAATACCAAATCTATCCCAATATTAAAAAAATAATTCAAAATATAAGTACCGTAGTTTATCCAATTCTACAAATTTCCATGGATTGATTCAAATAAATATAGGGTTTTTATATGATTCCCAATATAAAACATATTCAAATCATAATCTGTTAGTCTTAAACCAAATACGTGAGGAAATAAATGATTATAAAGAAGATTCAATCAAATTAACTTCTAGATCAGGCAGATGTTGAACTTAAACCAATTAATCATTCAGATCGGATTTTAATTATGAATATATTCAGATTTCAGTGAATATTCAAAATAATAACACATAATTTTTCATAATCATATTTTTATATTGAACATGCCTCATAATTTATGGAGGAAACCCAAGACAAATCTCTAAATATCTTCCCTTTTCTTTTTGTACCTTCTCTAGAGCCCCCAAAGTTGCTCTCTAGTTATGTTTTATGATAAATGAGGTTTGTAATGACCCCCTACAAACTCTTAACAACGAAATTTGGATTGTGACCCAAACGGCCCCCTGACAAAAAGGTTTAAAATTGTCTCCAAATTGTCTAAAAACCCATCTAGGTCGTATGATAACCTAATAGCCCTAAAGTAAACAATTTTAAACTAAAAACGGGAATTTTATGTATCCACTAGCCCGTTACAAAATATAACAAACCAAACAACTAAAAACTCAGTTATTTAGTAATTTTTTATACGAGTCCAAATATTACTTAATTATATTAATTAATCACCATATCTCTAGTTCAAATTCCAATCCAACTTAAATAACATACAACAATATAAATATAGAAATCTCTAGCCACAACTAGCACATACAATAATTTTTCACAATTTAATTAATTAGATAATATGCATAAAAATATGGGGTATTACATTCTACCCCCTTAAATAAGAAATTTCTTCCTCAAAATTTGATTTCACTATATTCCTACTTGAAAATCTAAGGATATCTCACCCATCGTGTCCTCCCCCCACTCAAAAAAGAATTTTCCAATTCTATGAATTATTATACATTATGGTCTCTCTTATCATAAATCATGTTTGGGTATATTCTCAACCAAACTAATCTAGTCGTTAAAACACCAACATGACACTCTAGGATTCCTTCTGACATACCCCCAATGAAAATTATCGTGCACACTGACTGTGATAAGGTGAGTTCAAACGTGATCGGGCTCGCCCAACCTAACCCTTATAAAAGGAACTCCATCTGGTTACATAACTCCTCTAGGAACATGAACTTTATAATTCCCATACTAGAGAGATCATTAACGACACATGGTGTCCCTCGTGAACCTTTAATTCAAGCCCCTACTTGTCCTCTATTTCCTTTGCTTGTTTTGACAAAATATCCCAATCTCAATTTTGGACACACTATCCTATAAGGTGTATTAATCATAATCTGACACGAATGTATTAAGTTACTCATAACTATAATCAACTTTGTCAATCTATCTCTTATAACCCCAAATGGTACCTTATCCCCCTTAGAACCCTTAAACCATACCATATTCAAATGAGTACACTCTATTACCTAAATATACATACTTGTTTATAGAACGTATAGTGAATCACCAGATACAAACATGGGTCTTGACCTCCACTTTCAATTTGGGTACCCCTTAAAAAAAATCAATTTTGCCCAAAATTCAAGCCTCTCATATCCTCAATAGGAGAAAATACTTATTCCCAAAACTATATACATACATACTCTTAGTAAATTTCGACATTGGGTCATAAACCACCCTTATTTATAGATTTATGTGTAGAATACACCATTATTATACCGCTCCCTCTTTAACGAGGTATCTTCTCAATTCACATCGAACTACCCCTTCGTGCGATTAAAAATCCACTAATGATGCTTCCATGACATATTACGCTAAAATGATTCCTTTAAAATATACTCCACTTGATTGAATAACTCATGATAACTCGCCAAGTTTCAATTATCAGAAGAGGACACATTTTTTAAGTGGTTCAACCGGTCGTTGATACGTAACATCCAACAATCATCTCGTATCTTGACCCTAACCCACTCCTCAGAGGCTAAACCTCCGCTTAGTAAATCATCCCTCTTTTGGAACTCCTTCAGTGAAATGCTTCCCCCGAATTCTCAATAGGTTCAAAAAATTATGTTGTTTACTCCCACGAAACGTTTACTATCACTTATGATGTTAATTTCATGAAATTTCTTTGTGATGAATTATCTGTTAGTGCCACTTCTAAGGAAAAAATAAATCTCTTACGTAGATGATAATTCAACACCAATCTAAGTAAAATTTCGAAGAAACTAGGACTATCGATGACACCTCCATGTGATTATAATCCCCCATGATGTACTCACATCAATACATATATAAGTGTGTTATCCATTTCTCCGGAGCCTAAACATAACCCCCCAAAGATATCCTTTCTCAAACTCAACATAAAAATCCTACCCACGATAGTTTATATAAGATTAAAACATATCTATTTGTATAATATCAATAATAATAGGATAGTCTCTCATCTAAAAATAATAAGGCAGCTACAACCGAGCCGACCAAACAAATAATCACGTCTCTATAATCACGATGTAGAGTATTCCCCTCCCGATTGGGCAAAACTCTAATACATAAAGCTCAAAGGAAATATTTCAACCTCATAATCATAGTACACCCACACAAAAAATAAAAATGACAAATCCTCAAAGTCTAATCAAAATCCATACGCGCAACTATTCCCCGGATGAAAAAGTCAGTTTTCACTAAGTAATGTAATACAAGGTGGACTCACATGCCATGAGTGTAACACCTTCCTATAAAGAAACTATCAAAATGGCAGCACCACTGACAACCTACTAACTTTACCTCATTAGTCATATATTCCAAAATTCTCTAAATTTACCTTGCTCTCATGGATCGTGGATTTACTCGCTATACTTCCCCTAGCCTTACTTGGTCAAACAAAATCACATCTTCTTATCTTAAAAACCTCTTAGGGCCATCTCCTTTTATTCGTTTCTGTCTACTGGTGAGGTCTCCCTACTCCGGTCCACACTAAACTGTATTTATTTATTGGTCCTACTATGGCCTCTTTCTTCCAAATCTTAGGGCATTTATCTTTATTGTAGTTATAATGATCCTAATGATGTAGGAGGGTAACTTTAACCTCCCGAGTGTAAGAATTGTACAATGGTTTACATAGTAATATATGTCAAACCACCCGATCACGTAAGGTTTTTGCCTACTCAAAAAGTATTTCTTATACTAGATAGAAACACGAACATACTCCTTCACCTTTGTATCAATCCATACCGGTGAAGAAAGAGAAAGATAGTTAAACTCATGTTCGTACTGACCACCACAGAGTTTCACAAACGAGTTCTTTAAAAACATACATCTAATGACGTTATCGATGGTGAGTAAAAACATTATCCCTTGAACCATACTCTAATCCATTCCTATATGTTATGTGGGTCGTCTTGCACTTGAAATTCAACTAAGGAACTCTCCTAATAAACTTGTCCTAATCAGTCTTTCATCTGGAAATAATGGTGAAAAACCTATAAACAGTCGTATTTATGTAGAATATGAACCCTAGATAGTAAATTTCTAAAGTGAACAAAGAACTCAACGTGAAAAAGTGACAAATGCACCCAAGATACGTAAGAAACAAGAACCTGGAATGCTCTGATACCAAATGTGATACCCTAAAATGTACATAAATAGATTGATCAAGTCTACCATAAAAATCCCGAGAATCAAAACTTTTGGTAACATTATTAGCATAAGAAATAGACAAGTATCGAAAGAACGGGGACAAAATAATAAAATACTAAATCCTCACAAAACCAAATATGATACCAATCACCAGCCAGATAATATAAATCTCCTCTGAATGTAAATAAACACAAACAACCAAACTTTAAATATAGGAGTGAAATAAAAGGATGAGCTACACTTTCTCGACTCCTACAATCATGGGAGTAAAAAATGGTATGTCACTAGAGATACTCCACCAACGATCCCTCATCTACTGGATATACCACAACAGGGACCTGAAAAAATATATGTTAAAAACAAGACGTAAATAACAAGCCCATGAAGAATATGATTATAATTGAATCTAGGACACATCATAACTACTCATATTTGTCTTGTGTTTTAACATATTTTAAGTTATTAGTTACCTAACATAACAACCTAAAATATCATGTAGTTCTAAGTCCCGAACCCATATATCGCCCATGGGATTAAATCTTTACACTAGTATTCTTTAGACTTTAGTTTCTCATCTTTAGGTTTATCTCTTTCATTGTAAAACATGAGTTGTGTTGTAGTCTTAAACCTACGATTCGTCACTAAATAACCAATATACCAATAGCAAGCTTATATCTCTATTTTATACGCATTTGACTATCTCATGCAACTAATACAATATACACATCTCTAGTATATGTAATACATAAGTAAAAAACATAAGTATATATGTGGCAATTCCTATAATTAGTTGCACACATCACTAGTATAAGCATCAACTAGTACAACAATCTCTGGTACTACCACACAATAATCTCATATTGTAATAGAAAGAATCTACTTATGTATAATGTCCATTTAATGGTACAAACTTAAGATTGTACAAATAGATGAGCATATCTCACACCCACACATAACGAAGGCCTACGCTTATTGCCTTCACAGAATTCCCTTACATGTTAGGTATAGTCTTAAGTCATCCCAAATCTAATACCTCATCATAGTGAAGGGAGAAATCACCATGTCTACCCGTTAGTCGTAAAGCCAATCATATGCAAGACATTATGAAAAAAATCTCCCCGAAGACCTTCTTAGTTATGGGTACCTAGATGTGTGACCCGAGGGTAAAAATATGACTCATCGAGGTACTAGTATGGTCTGCATCACATGTCCCCCCTCATTGAATCCCTCCTAATATGATATTCCATGATCACTCACAAGTTATATTTATTGAACATAAAACACATAACTAATTTCCACCCTCATTAATGGGCTTAATTATGCAAATACACAACCCTTACAAATGGGTAAGGGCAATCCACATAAACATACTAACCCTACGCTATCGGGTCATACTAGCATAGCTATCATGAAAAGGTATATAAAATCTCTAAACCTGCAATCATCCAATAAAACATCCACCCTAACCTCCCAAGTTCCCAATTCTAGGTGTAGGCTTACCCCATCATGCATTAAAAATCGTAAATCACTATTTAATCTTGATTAGCCCTATTTTTTTTCTCCCAAGGCATTACATCTTGGTATAACTTGGCATCCAATTTTTATTGAACTATCAATGATGAAAACTAGCCTTCCTTTAATCAATCACAATAGGTTTAAATAATCCCAGATAATGAGCCTTGCCCAAAGGAAAAACACCCCACAAGTCAATCATAATGATTGTAATAATCCCGACCATTGAGAACTAATCCCTTAAGATTTTAAATCCCCAAAGATTCCAAATACCCAATCAACAATCCAATTATACCCTCGAGTCTACACTTGAATGTGAAATCCTCCATTTAACCATTTAAATATATTATTTTCCTAAGTATTCAAATATCGCAAAATCAATTTCCAACGATCCGAATCATAAGCATTTATCTCTATTCTATGAGTACAAAAAACTATATGACAAGAAATTCTATCCCTAGGACTAAAACACAAAAAATTATAACCATTATCACAAATGCCCATCCTAGGCCATACCTATTGCCATCGGTGGGGCCCTAGGATCGATTAACCACTCTATACAACGGTGTCCCAATTTTCCCAATTTTAGGGGATTCGTCATCTTTAAGCCCCATTTTCATTTCTCAAACCTCCATTAGTGAACCCATAAAATCATCCAAGAACCGAATCAACATTCAATTGATAAATGCACATCTACACAACCATCGGAACCTAATTCCATCATCAAATGCCAAATCTATCGTAAGATTCAATTAAAAAATACGATATAAAATCTATAAACCCTAGTTTATCTACAAATTTCCATGGATTGATTCAATTGAACATAAGGTTTTTATGATTCTCAATATAAAAAATGTTCAAATCATAATCTATTATTTTTAAAGCAAATTCATGACAAAATCAATAATTATAAAGGGGATTGCATTAAATTAACATATAAATTAGGTTAATCTTGAATTTAAACCAATTAATCATTCAAATTAGATTTAGGTTTTAATTATAATCATATTTCAACGAACAATCACAATAATAACACACATGGAATTATAATCATATTCAATATAGAACTCGCCTCCTGATTTGTGAAAACCCAAGCCAAATCACTCAATTTCTCCTTATTCTCTTTATGTGCCTTCTCTCTAGTCCTAAAAGTTGATCTTTAATTATGTTTTATGATAAATGAGCTTTCTAATGACCCATTACACTCTTAACCACGAAATTAGGGTTGGGCTCCAAATGGGCCCTTAACAAACAAGTCCAAAATATTCTCCAAATGGTCTGAAAACCTACCTAGGTCCTGTGCTAACCCAATATGCCTAAATTACACCATTTTAATCTAAATTTGGGCATTCTACGTGCCCACTAACTCGATACAGAAATATAACAAACTCAACAACTACCAACACAGTTATTCAATAATTTTTCTATACGAATCCAAATTTTAGTTAATTCCGTTGATGTTTAACAGTGTCTAAAGTCAAAATTCCAATCCAACATAAATAACACATAACAATGTTAATGGTGACACTTTGAGAAATAACAAGAACATATAATTAATTAAATAATTTGAATAAAAATATGGGATATTACATGTGATTGGGGTGTACCCTTAGGTCATGGTCTATCACCTCAGCATGGACCCAAATATCAAACCAATACGACAGAAAAAGAGGTTCTTTGGCCTAAGAAGGAATAATGTTGCAGTAAAAAAGGTTGACACACTCCTATCTCCTAACTTTATTAGATATGCCAAATATTGTGAGTGACTTTATAATGTGGTACTTATATCCATAGAGAACAAAAAATGAAGGATGTGCGTAGAATTCACTGACCTCAACAAGGCATGTGCTAAGGAATGCATTCTTCTACCTCGGATTGACAACTTTGCGGAATCAACAATGAGTTATTAACTCATCTCCTCCAGGGATGCCTACTCTGGGTAAAATTAGATCGGGATGGACCCTCTCGATGAGGAAAATACCTTATTCACTATGAACAAAGGTAACTACTACTATAAAGTGATGTCATTTGAATTAAAAAAATACAGTTGTTACTTATCATAGGGATGTGAACTCCATCTTTGAAGAACTTATTAGTTAGACCATGGAGGTCTATGTTAATGAAATACTGGTCAAAATATTTGATGCTTAGAACCATGTGTAGATCCTCAGAGATAAGTCTTTTATCCTCAAGAGGAACCAAATGAGCCTCAACCTAGAGAAATGTGATTTTGGAGTTTTCGGGGGTAAGTTCCTTGGGTTTATGGTCACCAAGCAAGACATAGAGGTCAGTACAGAGATAATTCATGCCTTGTTACATATAAAATTTCCAAGGACAATCAAGGAGGTCTAGAACCTAGTTAGAAGAGTTGAATCACTCAACCTTTTTTTTTCAAAGCCATAAATAACTCCTTTCTAATCTTTAAAGTATAATAAAAAGCCTTCAAGTGGACTCTTGAGGTTAAAGGAGCCTTAAAGAACCTAAAAAGGAACCTAGAATCCGTACTTCTATTGTCAAAAATCATCTATATGCCTCACCGACTATTGTTATCTCAGCTCTGATTCGGGAGGAGTTTGGGGTTAGGTACCACACCTATTAAATCAAACGAGCTCTATAAGGGTCCAAAAGAAAGTATCTGAAAAGTTAGAAATTGTCTTCTATCTCATCACTTCAACCAAGCATTTGAGGCCTTACTTCCAGTCCCACACCATCATGGTCATAAGTGATCAACCCTATTATCAAGCACTCCACAAGACTAAAAGATCACAAAGGCTTACCAAATGGTATGTGGAGCTAGGTAAGTTTGATTTCAAGTATAAACCACAAAGTTCCATCTAGGGACATCCTTTAACTTACTTCATTCCAAAGTTTAACAACATGGAATAAGTAGAAGAAGAGTCCAAACGCTTAGGGGCAAAGGTCACAGCAGTTCCCAAGAGATAAGATAAATATTATTCTAGGAGATAGACTCTAAATCTCCCGCATGGATCCTTTACATGGATGGCTTCTCAAGAGGTATAGGTAGTGGAGCTGTACTTCATTTAGAAATATCTGAAAAAGGTACTATCTCTCTTGCTCTTCATTTTAAATCAATGATTCTAATAATGGAGCAGAGTACCAAGAATTGGAGGTAGGCTTAGTGTTGTTCGTCCATTTAAAAGCACAATAGGTAGAGGCCATTAGTGACTCTCAACTAGTGGTCAATTATTAACTGAGGTATATGAGGCCAAATATGACAAGATGGATGGGTAACTAGCAATTATACAATAACTCATTGAGAATATCCTAAGATTTTTCATAAGAAGGGTCCCATGTGAAGAAAATTTAGAGTCTCACCATCTCGCATGAGTGACTTCATAAAATGGGATAGATCCCGAGTTCCTAATTCTCACCCTAGAGTAGCTAAGCATTACTTAGCTCTGTATGAACACTATAAATATCGATCGAATCTCAGATTGGACCCACCTATATAAGTCGATATTAAAGATGGTGTCATGCCTAACGATAAGCTCCAAGATAGATAAGTGAAATCCGTAGCTTTCATATACTACATCAACAGATGGTTATGTCCTTAACAACCTCCATGGAGGTGTATATGGTGCCCACATAGGTCCAAAGACCTTAGTCTACAAGGTGCTAGTCTACAAGGTGCTACGACAAGGATACTTCTAGACAACATTAAGGAATGAAATTAATGACCTAGTGCAGCATTATGACAAATATTAGAGGCTTGTTTTTTCTAAAGAAACTAGCAAAGAAGATAGCCGTGATGTGAAGTCTATGGTCCTTAACTCAATTAGGACTTGATTTGTAGGTCCATTGCACCTCAAAAAGGTAAAAACAAGTTATATATTATAGTTATTAATTACTTCACCAACTAGGTTGAGGCTAAGACCTTATCCTCCATCACAGAGAATAAGAGTACCAACTTCATTTGGAAGCACATCATCTGCCATTTTGGCTTAACTAAGCCATAATCTCTAACAATGATGAACAATTTGATCATCCAAAATTTAGGGAGTTCTGCTATGGGCATGCTAAAAAAATAGATAAGTTGAAGTAACCAATAAAACCATTATCTATAGTTTGAAGAAAAGGTTATAAAAGGCCAATAGGTAGTGGGCCGAAAATTTTCCAAGCATTTTATGGGCCTATAGAACCACAATTAGAGGTCCAATAATGGAATCTATGTTCTCATGACCTCTGGAATTAATGCAATAATCCTAACTAAGGTCGAATTACCTACACAAAGGGCAAATCAGTTTGAACCAGATTCCACTAATAAAGGTCTCAAAAGGTCTCTAGATGAGTTGGAAGAAAAGATAAAATCTTCATTGACCTGAATGGATTAATATAAGCAGATCATAGTCTCATATTTCAGTAACAAGGTATGCAATAAGGAATTCAAAGTTGGGAATTTGTTCTGAGAGAAGTTACTTTGGTAACTAAAAATCCAAACGAGGGGAAGCTAAGTCCCAAATGGGAAGGCCTATATGTGGTGACTAAAATAGAGACCTAGATTTAATTACCTCAAAGATATGAAGGGATATGAACATCCTTACCCATGGAATGTAGAGGACCTACAAAATACTAGCAATGATATGTTTGATGCTGAAGTGGAATGAAAATAATGGTTGTATTACCCACGATGAATTCAGTACATGTATTCTTTAAATAGTTACAAGGAGTTTAACCTTGGTTCTAAAACCTAATGTCCAAGGAGCTATAAACTGAGTGACAAGGATTTCAACCTTGTCTCAAAACTTAAATGAAGGTCTTAAGACACAAAATAAAGAGTTGTAAGGATTTTAGCTTTGGCTCTAGGTTTAAGCTACGGTCCCATGACCCAAACCTTAAGTTGGAAGGACTTCAGCCTTCGCTTAAGACTAATAATCAAATATATGAGGACAAAAAAAATTACTACAATCCATAAGTTTAAACGACCCAAAAATTACAGTAAACATTCTAAGGATCCAATAAAGACTGAAATAATTACTGAGGGTTCATCCATAATTCTAGAATAAATAGGCTATGATATAAAGATCCATACATAGGCTGTCTAAAAATATTTTTGCACTATTTTTTAGTGACAGAGTTATAAAAAAACAAAACATGAGAGCCTTAGCGAAACACCCTTCAAACTTATTCCTAAGGATACTTAAATAGTGCCTTTTTTTTAATTTTTTGGGGGTTAAGTGTTGATATGCAAAAAAAAAATCTAAAAAGATTCAATTTTTAAAGTAAATGTGCAAGGCCAAAGTTTTAGGGGTCTCAAGACCCATTGTGGAACCTCAAAATTTCCTCCATTGGGTCAATAAGGTTCAGAGCCTTTTAATCTTGTTATGACCTTTAAAATTCTGCTAAGTTCATAAGTCTTTGGATCCTTATAGGACATTAGGTTAAAATATTTCCAAGTTTATAGGTCTTATGTCCCTTTACGAGATTTCAAATTTAAAACACATGAACCTAGAGGTATCAGAACCCATCCATTAGGGGTCTTATGGTTAAAAAGACATCTAAGTTATAAGGTATCAATACCCTCAACAGAAATCTATTTTTTTATTCTAAAGTTCTCATCTTTAGTATACCGTGATTCAAGAGGTCTTAGGATCCTTCATGTAAAAAAATTCAAGTTGGAATTCAAAATATAAGATCTTTTGACCCTTAGTAAAATTTCACCTTTTTTCTTTATTCCCAAAATTTTAGGAAGTGTTTGTACAAAAATATTGGGCCATCATTCCTAAAAAAGTATAACTCCAAGGTATTTAAGGTGCTAGGATCTAATGACCCATTACATAACCTCAATCTTGACTTTAGAAACTTCATAATATAATAAGAAGTTTATGATAGCTCATTATGATTTTAGTTTAGAATATTTCATTATACCCTACTTTGCCACCATGTAGATTCTCAGGACTTCAAGCGAAGAAAAATTAGTGACTGAATGTGACAATAAAAAATATAGATTTAATTTTATCACTACAACATATGGAAGAGGTATATGAGATTGATTTTATATTTACATATTTTTAATGAGTATTTTAAATTATTCTTGAAAATAAAATATTTTTCCAAAATCTTTTTAAAATGTCTCTTGAAAAATCCGTGAAGTCGTTAGAACAACATTTGTATGTTGTTCGAACAAGGGCATGTACCTCATTTGAACAATTTTGAACAAACTTTGAATGATATCGATTTGCTAACTTTTAGCATTTATTATTTTAGCATTCTATACCTCGTTAGAAGTGATTCGAACGAGACTAGGTAGTGCGTTTCAACGAGATATACCTCGTTCGAACAATCGGTGTAAATTTCTTTTTTACTTGATTTCAAATGCAATTTTTCAAATTTTATCTCTTGGAGATTTTCTCTTTATTTTATACAGATGGACCTCCTATAATTTTCTATCCTTTTACACATCTTTTTGTGATAAAACCATTTGATTTTTTAAATCCAAGCCCCTTGGATGCTTTGTGATCGATTTATTAAACCTTGAAGAACACATATATTGTTCTTATCCTTCTGGAGGTCATACTTCACTGATAAACATAGGAAAGGTGTTTCCTAAGGATGAAATAATGGACACCTAGGCAATTGAAGATTGTCATGTGGGCGTTATTGGATTTGCATCACTTTCTATCAACAACAACGAAGGAAGACTTAACTCCAATACTCACTCGTACAATCCTTCTTTGGTCTTAAAGGTTATCATACATTCATCTACAGACCAGATCTAAATCTGATGATAACTACTGTGTAGTCCTATATTTGTAAAAAGCTTAGATTCTTGCAGCATATCCAGTATATCATCGAGCCTTTAGATCGAAAGTACATATTTCACTATGATCTTATTGGTGGAGCGGTTATCCACAAACATCCTCCGGCTTTCATCCTTCTTTAGCAAAAATAAATCAAGGACATTGTAAGGACTCTTAATTTCCTTAAGTACTTCTTTTTGTAATTACAAATCAACCTGCTGCAAAATGTCATGCTCTTTAGGACTCATCCTATAATGTGATATGCTCGATAAAATGGCAATGGCCACTAAATCAATATGGTGTTGTAAGTCACACATTTGTGGCAAGTGATATGGTAACTTTGTAGGAATCACATCGTGAAATTATACCATCATTAGTTCCAAAATCTCAGGGATTAGTGCAGCTTCTCCAATATCTCATTTCACAACCAGTGTTATTCCGTGTTTCTCTTCCTTTATCAACTCCCAAAGCTCTTTTTCCTCTAATATTGGAAAGTATGCCCCTCCACTTTAGAACCATTGGGTACAAATTATCTTTCATTTATCAAAAAATTGATAACCTTCTTCTGATGCCACACAAATTGATAGATGTTATCTTTGCCCTAACAGGTGGAGTTTACATCATATTACCACAACCTCCTAAATAATACATGACAAGCATCCACCTCTATGGCATCGCAGATGTTATCATCTTTATAGTTCTTTCTAGTTGAGAAAGGAACTCGACATACCTCTGTTACACGCATGTTTTATCCTTTCTTGATCCAAGCTATTCTATGAGATGATTGTTGTTTCTCATTATTCAACTGTAGGGACTTAACCGGTTATTTGGACAAAATATTCTCGCTTCATCAATTTTCCACTCTTATGTTGAACACTTTTTTATTAATCGTGCAATGACATTTGAATATGCTGGGTCTTTAATAATTAACTTCCTTCCTTGGGCCTAATGAAAATCTTTTCACCACACAGTCCATATGCTCCCCATCATCAGGCTTTGCAATATCTGCCTCGTCATACTCTTATTATACTGGTTCATATTCTTCCCCATCCATATTCTCAACCACATTTATTCGTGGCCTCATATGACACTCGTTAGACTTGTTTCCTTCTTGTTGACAGTGACAACATTTAATCGTTCAGGATAAGCATACAATTCACAATTACGTCGGTTCTACTGTGCTTGAGGATTTTATTCATCAACCTATATACGTATGGTAATTTCTTCTGGCTCACGAGCATTGGATCGATATTGGAACTGGGTTATTGGTATAAACTAGGGGTGTAAGCGGTACGGTTTGATCGGTAAATAGTAGATACCAATACCAAAACCAAATTCTAGATGGTAAAACCAAACCGTACCAGTTTACCACTCGGTACACCAAAATCAATACCAAAACCAAACCAGCTGGTATTTCATTTTTTTCAGTAATTTTAGTTTTTTTTGGTTTCGATAAATTCTGGTTTTTTCGGGTTTCGATAAATTCTAGTTTTTTCTAGTTTCTGGTTTCGGTTTTTTATGTTTCGGTAAACAACACTAAAAGTCACCAAAAACCAAAAACAAAACCAACCAACTTTTTTAAATATTAAAACCAAAACCAAAACCAACTTTTTTCTAGTTTTGGTAAATTCGGTACGGTAATTTTGGTAAATTCGGTACGGCACGATAATTTTGGTACGGTTTTTTCTGGTTTTGGTAAATTCGGTACGGTATGGTAATATTGGTATGGTTTTTTCTAGTTTTATAAAATTCGGTATGGTAATTTCGATAAATTGGTTTTTTAAATATTAAAACCAAAACATACCAACTTTTTTGCTGTAATTTCGGTTTCGATAAGACTGGTTTCTGGTATTTTAATATATGAAACCAAAACCATTTTTTTCAGACCAAAACGGTACGGTACGGTAAAAACCCGTACCGCTTCCACCCCTAGTATAAACTTCTCTTTGTTTATTATTGGTCCTGCATATGATGGTTTAGTGCTAGTAGGCTCCTCATGTAACACCCGGTATTTTTGGGAGTATTTAAATTACATGTGTACTCGTAATTTAGTTAATTTGAGAAATAAAAGTGAATGGAATAATTATTAATTAGCGAATACTAGACTAATATTTATGTTTCATGATATATACTTGTGTGATAAGTAAATGAAATTATATAATTTTATATTATGTTGTAAGTAGGAAAAAAATGACGGGTTGACGGGGTCTTCTTTAGGAAGAGCGTGTGGGCTCGCGCTGGGAATAAAATGTTAAATTGATGATAGGTTACTTAGATGGTGATTTTGAGTGAACGAATGATCAATGATGGATCGATATAGTCAAAATTAGGTACTCGGAGGTTGTAATCGGGTCTCGTGTACTTTTTAAGCTATACGGGACCCATACGGGGGTATTTGGGTCATTGTAATGTCATAATTTAGGGATTAAGGGAAGCTAACAGGGTTTAAGATGATGCGGGAAGCCATATACCCATTCTAAATCATCTTTGATTGAGAAAGAGGCAAGATGAGATGGGGAATTCAAGAGAAAATTCAAGAACTCTATGATAAGAGGAGATTAAAAATTTTAAGGGCTTAGATCATTACGAGTTAAGGATATCAAGGAGAAAAAACAAATTTCTAAAATTAGAGTCAAGTGTTTAACTTTCTTTGATATTATATGTTTTGTTTTAGTTAACCTCATAATTGGTGAGAAACAAATTTGAACTTTTAGGGTGGGATTCACATGTCATAATTGGTTTTTGAGAACGATTTTATTAGAATTGAATTGAAATGTGTAATTCAAAATTTGAGACGAATCCTATATAAAAGTTAGAATTTTAATTTGAAAATCTGAATTGATATCATTGTGGAAATAAATGTGACCTTAAGTGATAAATCTAGAAAAAGAGTGGAATTTGATGCGAGCATTAAGGTGAATTAATTCTGGAAAATTGATGGTTGAATCTTATAGTATAAAATGATTTCTTCATGAATTAAATCCATAGACGATCTGCCCTTATGAATTACATTGATAGGGTAATGTAAATTGTTGTAGGGATGATTGTTGGGAATAATTTTTTGGTTGATAAAATGGGTCGAACATTGTAACAAAACAAATAGCCCAATTTTGGACAAACCCATGGGAGAACCAATTCGCTCGATAGGAGAACCGGTTCGTCTGCCCTACTTGGGCGGGTGTAATACCCCGTATTTTTATGACTTTTAAATTTGGGGATTTATTAAATACAAATTGAGATATTAATTTAATATTAATTCGGAAATTATTTTAAATATTTACTAGCGTGATGAGAGTTAGTAATTATTGGGAATTTGTTGAACATTACTTAGTGGATAAAGTAATATGTATAATCGAATTTTTTAAATTATCATGAGTGAATAATTTGATAATTATGGAAGTTAAATCGGGATGCGCCTGCCTCATGTCGGGATTAAATTATTAGTATTAAAAGTGAATGAATTATAAGTCTCTCGTATGGTCATTTCGAGTGCACCACTATTTCCAAAAGGGTCGAGATAGTCAAAATAATGTACCCGGGGGTTTAGTTTGGGTCTCAGGGCGTTTTTAGGCCTAATTAGCATCACGAGAGGGTATTATAGACATTTGACATTTTTGGGTAATTAAACCCACGAAATTCCTAAGAATAAATCATCCTTTAGGAGTTGCCTTCTAGGGTTAAAAATCAGAAAATCAAAGAACGACCATTACAGAAGGAGTTGGAGAGCTTTCCAAGCAACTTAAGGCCAAGGACTTAACTGTCTACACCACCACCACCACCAAAGCGTAGATCGCATGATGAGGAACGCAATCATACCTCTTTCTTCCTCAAATCAGAAACTCAAATTCCAGGAAAGTATCTATCTTGCTTTATTTTAGTTAATGTCTCAATCATGTTAGTCTAGGGTTGTTTAGAACTTGTTTCATGAAAGAAAAAATAGTTTTGAGACTTAAAATCACATGTTGTAGAAGAAGTAATCATATTCTGGACATCTAAATCGCATGTAGAGGATAAACAATGATTTGGTATGGATTTAGAAGTAGGAAATCAGGGAAAGAATTGGAAGAATTGAAAGAAAAAGAAAAATTAGTGTGCTTGAAGTTCAGGTAAATTTTAGCCATTAAATTGTTGTAATTGATGAATTGGGACATATTTTACGTACAAAATCATGTGTCTTGGTACATAGTACTTATAGTAACGTTGGTTGGGAGTTTGGGAATGATATATGGAGATTTGGTTGGGGTTGGAGAGGCAAACCCGTAACAGGGTTAATGCAGTTTTTGTCAAAACTGCTTGATCGATCGATCGACCCAAGAACATCGATCGACCCCTCTTGGAAACCTGCATATTCCCCTTATGTTGGTTTAATCCGATTAAAATGCATAGTAACCCTTGATTCTTATTGTTAGAGAATAATGAGTTATAAATAGGACCAGTAGGGTCTAGGTAAACTCCGTTGAGTGAGAATTTAATGTAAGATGAAATTAAGGGTTAACGGGGAGTTATTCACATATATGAAATCATGCTTACGTTTAATAAAAGGTCGAGACTTGTAAGGAAGTTAGACTAGAAGGTAAGTGCGAGTGACTACTAAAATTATACTTAGGGAGTTAGAATACTTCGAGATACGAGAAGTAAGTAAGGAGTAACTTATATATATGGGAATAAAAGTGACAAATCCGTTATGCGAGATAATCAAGTAAAAATGTGCTAAGAGCGGATAATTATAATTATGGGTCGTGAGCGCACCTAATTTAGAAATGTGGATATATATATATATATATATATATATATATATATATATATATATATATATATATATATATATATATATATATATGACTATGTGATTGCGCATATATTATATATCTGTATCAAAATCATACTCGGGCTACTTGCTATCACAGGGGTTTCCGCGTCGGGACGGTCTTATCTCGATTGGTCCTTTATGAGGGATATTGACCCATTCCCTAGAACATAGGATTGATAGTCAGATGGTCCTAAGAGACGCGATGGTATGTGCTAACCTCTTAGTGACTTGGAACAATGCTTCACATCCATTTGTATGTGTTTTATGTTAATACAGTTCGAGAGTGATTCCGAATTAGTATTTCCGTTAATATGTGAAATACGAGGATTTGATAGCAGTGTATGTCAGCCCTATAGATTTTATGCGGGGTGCCGAATGTACATATATATATTCTACTGTGCATAAAAGTAGATAAGTAATGAATAATTACTCCAATTTTATTATAAGTGTTTGGAAATTTTATGACACCACTCAATTATTTCAAATAACCTAAGATATATGAAAAAACTTAATTTTCACAAATTAATTAAATTAGCCATAGTATATGATGGAATGAAACCTTATAGGGGAAGTTAAGTTAAAATAAAGTTATGGGATTAATAGTGCGGTAGGCGTGCACACTAGATGAGAGGTGAGAATTTCTCAAGAGAGTGTCGCATACTAACATGGTTGTTACATTATCCGATAAGCAGTTTAAATACTTGCTAAACGAATTTTAAACTGTTTTACACTTGGGCTCTGACCCGTTTCTTGTTATTTATTATCTCTTGTATATATATATGTATATAATATAGGTGCCCAGCCACAAGGTCATCATGCATAGGTTCTTTGGACCGGACGCGCTGCAGCTTATGTAGGAGTTGTAGTCCATTGCTTAGACGACCTCGTTGTTGATTCTACTCCTACTTTTAGTTCTTATTGATTAGGGAATGTGTCTCCCGTTTCTCTATTCAGTATGGATTTTGTCAGAGATTTACGTTCCTTTATATTTCCATTAGTTGGTACTCTTTGGAATTTAATTACTATCAGGATGGTTGTATTTATAGTTTAAACTGGTTTGGTTTATCTGGACGAATCTAATTCTTGTGTGTTATTATCCATCTTTAGTATGTCAGAGTTCTTAAATTGTGGGTTGTTTAAAAAGGTTTTCATATTTGGATTTAATAAAATAGAAATAACTTTTTGAAATTGTTTTGTCACTTAGCTTAATTATTTAGGGTGTTTAAATTGGAAATTTTATTTTGCGACAGTGATGCTAAGAATGAACTAACTGTTCACCTCGATTTTTAATTTAATAAAGGACTGATCACCCGATATTTAATTAGGCGGGGTGTCACAGGTGGTATCAGAGCATCAGTTTCTAGTGTCCTTTAGGATCTGTACGACTTATTCTGCTTCCAGGTTATCGTCTTTGATATAGAGCCCTATTTTTAGGACTGTTGTATTCTTGTGTTTATGCTTACGTCATAAGCTATTTGAGATTATATAATAATTGTAGAATAATAAACTTCCTTCTCATTTCAGATGCCTTCGATATGCACACCCCGAGAAAAGAATGCCCAGCCCGAGCAGCCAGCAGCTCCGGCACAGGGGATGATGAACGCAACTGAGGTAGACGCTATTGTTGCTTAGGCGGTGAATGCCGCATTAGCGGTAGTGCAACAAGCTCCACCCTAAATTCAGGCAGTGGCGCCTGTCCCAACATAACTTCCCGCTGCAGGGGAGCAGATTAGAGATGCCTTTCAGAAGGCGCATCCCCCGGAGTTCTCTGATAGTTTGGACATCGTAGTCTCCAGTCAATGGAAGAAAGATATCCAGAGGCATCTGCGCATGTATGAGTGCACTGACGTGCAGAGACAACTTTTGGCTTCCTTCAAGCTAGTGGGGCCCGCTTTGCAGTGGTGAGAGTCCACCACCACCTTGGAGGAGAGGGACAACATCACAATTCAGTCGTTATGGGCGCAATTTGACTGCAAGTACTTCCCATCTGTCGTGCAGACTGAGATGAGGTAGAAGTTACTGAATATAAAGCAAGTGAATATGACTTTTGCTGAGTACGAGGAGGATTTCACTAGACTTATCACTATAGTGCCAGATGAGGCACCCACATAGGGGAAGAAGATACTATTGTTCGTAGATGGATTGGCCTGCAGGATTCGTCAGCACCTCATAGGCAATCTATCATTGAGTACCTACACCGATGTACTCAACGCTACTTTATTACACTATCAGGATCATCGCTTCCATCTGCATGGGAGAAAATGAGCAGGGGAGTCCAGCCAGCAGGGCAGGACAAGGGGCAGTAGTACTGGTGGACCATTAACAACCCAGGGGTAGACCTATCATAGTGAGAAGATTTATCATCAGGGAGACCCTGCCAAGCGGTTCAATTCAGGTGACTCCAGATAGGGATTTGGGGGATTTAGGCTGGGCTAGCAGGGCGAGTCTAATCAGCATGGCCAACAAGGCCAACACCGTCAGCAGCAGGGACATAAGGGCCAATAACGTTTCCAGCAGGGCCAGTAGGGTCAGTAGCGGGGTGGTAACGACTAACAGGTCTGTGGTCAGCAGGGACAGAGGGGTGGTAACTTCAGGGTCTGATGTTTCGGATGTGGCACGAATGGCCATAGGCATCAGGATTGCCCAGAGGGAGATAGGGCCCCACAGCAGTAGGGTACCCATAATGAGCCGCAAAGGCCACACTTTCCAGCCGTCCTCCCAGCTCCAGCTCAGGTGCTATCCCTACCATCCATCCCAGCAGCTCTAGTACAATAGGGGCAACTGCAGTACGGACGTGTTTATAATGTCCACTAGCCAGCAACTCCTTAGGCACCACCCGCGATTGAGGGTATGCTTCCTATCCATGGCACTATGGGTCGGGTTTTATTTGATATTGGAGCATCACACTATTTTATAGCTACTCATTTTGCAACGGCCTTAGGGTTATTAGACACGAAAGAGAGCACTGTGACATGTGTAGACTCACCACCGGGGAACGGGTCTTTCATTTTCTTTATATGTCGGGGTGTGGGAGTAGAGATTGGTAGCTTTATTTTACCAGCTAACATGCTAGTTTTATAGATGCATGAGCACGATGTTATTATCGGCATGGATTGTCTCGCTGCGTACAAATCCATGATAGATTATTTCGATGGGAGTATCATCTTTGCTATTTCGGGGCAGGAGATGTTTTTTGTGGTGATGCCTCACCCAGAGGGAGGCTCTTCCACCCATTTGTACTACATAGAGGAGGATACCTCTAAGGAGGTCGTGATTCCCTTAGATTCGATCCCAGTCGTTTGTGAGTATTCTGATGTATTTAAGGAGATACCAGGCCTACCCCCAGTCTAGAGATAGATTTTGTCATAGACTTAATGTCGAGTACTCGATCAAAAGCACGTGCACCGTATCGTATGGCCCCAGCAGAAATAAGGGAGTTATAGGATCAGATAGAACAGCTATTAGGTCAGGGCTTCATCCGTAGGATCACCTCACCTTGGGGTTCTCCAGTGTTGTTTGTGAAGAAGAGAGATGGTTCACTGAGGTTATGCATGGACTACCGAGAGTTGAACAAGGTCATGATATGGAACAAATATCCGTTGCCTCGAATCGATGACCATTTCGACCCGCTGAGAGGGGCAACCTTCTTTTCATAGATAGATTTGAGATCGGGATACCATCAACTACGAATTAGAGATTAGGATGTGTCAAAGACTACTTTCTTGACGAGATATGGGTCCTATGATTTCAGGGTCATGCCGTTTGGGTTGACAAATTCCCTAGCCATATTCATGGACTTGATGAACCGAGTGTTCAGAGAGTTTTTGGATCAGTTTGTCATCGTCTTTATAGATGACATCTTGATATATTCACACACTGAGGAGGATCATGCCGAGCACTTGAGGCGGGTTCTTCAGACTCTACGAGAGCATCATTTGTATGCTAAGTATGAGAAGTATAGATTGTGGCTACGGGAGGTACAATTTTTAGGGCATGTTGTGTCAGAATTGGGAATATCTGTTGACCCGAGCAAAGTGTCGACAGTGAGGGAGTGGATACAACCCACGACACTGATGTAAGTGTGTAGTTTCTTGGGGTTAGCCGGGTACTATAGGAGGTTGATCTAAGGTTTTTCGAAGATAGCGGGTCCGTTGATGAATCTGACTCACAAGGGGGTACCGTATGTTTGGGACGATGCTTGTCAATTAGCTTCCGATGAGCTGAAAGATAAATTGACTTCGGTGCCAGTTCTTGCTTTGCCCAAGTCGGGAGTGGAGTATCTAGTTTAAACTAATGCCTCTTTACGGGGACTTGGGGGAGTACTTCAGCAGGAGGAGAAGGCTATAGCTTTTTCTTCCCGCAAGCTTAAGCTGCACGAAAGGAATTACCCCACCCACGACCTAGAACTAGCAGCGGTCGTCTTTGCATTGAGGATTTAAAGACATTACTTATTTGGGGAGAAGTTTCTCTTATTCACAGACCACAAGTCACTGCAATATTTATTCACTCAACGAGAGCTGAATATGCGTCAGCAAAGGTGGTTGGAGTTTATGAAAGACTATTAATTCGAGATACAGTACCATTCGGGAAAGGCTAATGTGGTTGCTGATGCATTAAATCGTAGACCGGTGGGTGATGTAGAGGATGTATGGAAAGTGAAATGGAAAGAGTTGGGTCACCATGATGCGGTAGCCCATTCCTTTGTATCTATCATGACAGTCAGACCCGAGATTGTTACGATGGTGATATAGGCACAATTAGTGGATTCGTTTTGTCAGGAATATATTGTACATATTTTAGCTGAGGGTGCCGAGTCCTATTCAATAAGTTCTGATGGAGGATTGAGGTTTAATGGGAGATTGGTAGTCCCAGAAGGGGAAGACTTATGTTATGCGGTGATGACACAGTCTCACGGGTCCAGATTTGCGTTACATCCCGGAAGAGATAAGATGTACCAGGATATGAGGCGTCAATACTGGTGGAGTGGGATGAAGAAAGACATTGCTGAGTTTGTCTCCAAGTGTCTACCGACCAGATGGTAAAGGTAGACCACCAGAGACCGTCGGGGTTACGTCAGTCGTTGGAGATACCTACGTGGAAGTGGGAGAGTATTTCCACGGACTTCATTACTGGACTGCCAACATCACAGCCGGGTCACGACTCCATATGGGTTATAGTGGATCAGTTGACCAAGGTGGATCATTTTCTGCCAGTACAGCCAGACTATAACACGGGCCAGTATGCATAGTTGTTAATTACCGATATTGTTAGGCAACATGGGGTGCCCCTTGATATCGTGTCTGATAGAGACAATATTTTTGTGTCGCACTTCTGGGAGAGCTTTCAGGAGCCCATGGGTGCATAGTTGAGATTGAGTTAAACTTATCACCCACATACAAATGGACAAATAAAGCGTACCAATCATATGTTGGAGGATATGCTACGCATGTGTGTCCTTGATTTTGGAGGAGGAAGGGAGCCGTATCTTCCACTGGTGGAGTTTTCTTATAATAACTCATATCAGTTCACGATCGGCATGGGTCCATTTGAGGCGTTGTATAGCAGACCTTATCGTTCTCCCACTTATTGTCTAGAGTTGGGGGACAACAAATTGCTCAATCTTTTGGTGGTTTAAGAAACTTCAGCTAGGATTGAGCTCATCAGGAGTCGCATTCGGGTGCACAGGACAGACAAAAGAACTACGCTGATGAGAAGCGGTTCTTTCAAGAGTTTAGCGTCGAGGACCAAGTATTACTGAGGGTATCCCCTATTAGAGGAGTAATGAAGTTTGGAAAGAAAGGGAAGTTGGCTTCGAGCTAAGTGGAACCATTTCCCATTATCGAGAAGATTGAGCCGGTGGCATACAGGTTGGGGTTACCAGAGCATTTATACCGCATTCACGATGTGTTCCACATTTCATCGCTGAGATGATACCTTCGGGATGACATGGCCCATACTCACATCGCGATAGAGGAGATTGATTTACAGCCCGATAGCTCTTACGAGGAGAGACCAGTGGCTATCCTAGACCATAGTGAGAGGAAATTGGGGTCGAAGGTAGTCCCACTTCTACGGGTCCAATGGGAGCATCATAATGTGGACGAATCCACTTGGGAGCGTGAGGCAGATATGCGTGAGAAATACCAAGACTTATTCTTACCAGGTATGCCCTATTTTACGAATTTTGGGACAAAATTCCGTTATTAGGGGGAAGTATGTAATACCCCGTATTTTTATGACTTTTAAATTTGGGGATTTATTAAGTTTAAATTGAGATATTAATTTAATATTAATCCGGAAATTATTTTAAATATTTACTAGCGTGATGAGAGTTAGTAATTATTGGGAGCTTGTTGAATATTACTTAGTGGATAAAGTAATATGTATAATCGAATTTATTAAATTATCATGAGTGTATAATTTGATAATTATGGAAGTTAAATTGGGACGCGCCTGTGTCGTGTCGGGATTAAATTATTTGTATTAAAAGAGAATGAATTATAAGTCGCCCATATGGTCATTTCGAGTTCGTTAATGTGTCGGGAAGGGTCGAGATAGTCAAATTAATGTACCCGGGGGTTTAGTTTGGGTATCACGGCATTTTTAGGCCTAATTAGCATCCCGGGAGGGTGTTATAGACATTTGACATTTTTGGGTAATTAAACCCACGAAATTCCTAAGAATAAATCAGCCTTTAGGAGTTGCCTTCTGGGGTTAGAAATCAGAAAATCAAAGAACGTCCATTAGAGAAGGAGTTGGAGAGCTTTCTAAGCAACTCAAGGTCAAGGACTCAACCGTCTACACCACCACCACCACCACCACCACCAAAGCGTAGATAACGAGACAAGGAACGCAACCATACCTCTTTCGTCCTCAAAACAAAAACTCAAATTCCAGGAAAGTATATATCTTGCTTTATTTTTAGTTAATGTCACAATCATGTTAGTCTAGGGTTGTTTAGAACTTGTTTCATGAAAGAAATTATAGTTTTGAGACTTAAAATCACATGTTGTAGACACCCCGCCTAATTAATCCCGGGTGATCAGTCCTAAATGAAGTTAGAAAAGGTTTCTCAGTTGGTCCATTCTTAGCATCACTATCGTCTTTTTTAAATTACTAACCACCTAAGTGAGAAAAGTAGACTGATGCCAATTTTTATCCATCAATTAATTAAATAAAACTCATGCGGAACATACAATAATACACGATCACAGTTAATTAAATAACCATCCACAAATAAAACACCTAACCGAATAAACCATCGGTCCAAATATCCAATACAAGTAAATATCAGAAAACATCTCAACAAGTCTACTACTGATAAATGAACTGTGAGCGACAAGCTCAGATAACTACTAGAGAGTCTCTACAAGAATGGAAGAAGGAGGCGTCTATCAAAACCCCGCAACATCCACATGTGCTGCAGCAAGGGATACTCGGAATAGAGTCAAGCTTGGCGCCCTTGTGGCTGGACACCTAAAAGGTTTTTAAAAGAATTTTATAGCAAGGGTTAGTACCCAAAAACATTTGAAAACATTTAACAAATGATTAACTTGCAGTAATAAATAAATATGCATGCTCTCCATATTTTAGTTTGTGTCGCACTCTCTTGAGGACTTCCTCACCCCTCCTCTAATTTGCACTACTAACGCTTCCATTTAATTTACTAGGTCCTACGCTCCTGACCCAAATGCTTATTTTAACCCTTGAATTTTACCTACTCTAACCGAGTATGCCTTAATTCATGATTTTTAAGTTATTATAATCGTCAAACTTAATTGAATCATTACTTCTTTTAATTTCATATAACATTCACACTTGTTATGCACATAATACATTTTTCACTATGTATTAATTATCCCATATATAATTATTTACCTAATTATATATTTAATCGTATTACAGTATTCACAAACATACTGAAATAACATTTAATACAAACTTTCGACCGAGTAAGAATACTCACAAAATATAAATTTTTCCAAGTGCTATCCCACAAGGTGTATTCACGTAACCTAGTTATCCAAGTTAGATTCGCTCACTAACTTAGTTTAACATACGAATTGGAGGCGGTCATATTCCTTCCCTGAAAGTGAGATGCCCCTCACCCATATAATGGACGCTATGACCTGGGATTATACTCGCCCTACTCCTCAAGCTAGGGGATTCATCCACTACGCGCAACATCCCCCTATAGCACTAGAGTATATATAATAGTAATATTCAATCTCTGATATTAATGCACACCCACTATATATATATACTATCACGCACCGTATATATATATAAATATAAAATGTCCCGGCTACACCATGTACTAAATCCGTAACACAAGCCTATTTAATTTATTAAGAGTTTATGGTCCAACCCTAATTATTAATTAATTTGCACATTAATTAATTTAATCACCTTTGGTGTCGCCCCCACCATAAATTTGGACTTACTCTCGTAGCCCGAAATAACCTCACTCGAGTCTAAATTCCCGACCCTCGAATTTATAATCATGACGTGTCACCCAAAACTTCCTCAAATCCTAATTAACTTTACTCACGATTAATTAGGTTTAAACCCAAGTATTAATTTCCCCATAATTAATTACATAAGGATTTATTATATAAATTTTCTTTTATATACATAATGTGACACCGCGCCTAATTAAATACCGGGCGATCACTCCTTTATTAAATTAAATCAAGGTAAACAGTTGGTTCATTCTCAGCATCACTGTCGATAAAAATAATTTTTCCAATTTAACACCCTAAATAATTAAGCTAAGTGTCAAAAACATTTTTTTATACAAACTTCCAAATTTTAATTAAAGAAAAGATTTACTTATACCAAACAACATGTCTATAATATTGAATCACACCACGATCAACTAAAACAAAACCATACATTCGTCAATCGAATGTCAACATAATAAAACTAAACATCATAAACCATCCTGAATAAATCCCGTAAAACAATACTGGAATAACTGAAATATAAAAATCCCAACAATAAATGAAATGATAAAAAGGGCGACACGTGCCCAATAAATGAGAAAAGTAGGAGTGGAGTCAATAACAGAAGCCGTCTACCCAAGTGACCTGCAACTCCCACCTAAGCTGCAGCTCGTTCTTCTCAAAGGATCCTAAGCAAGACGCCTTTGTGGCTGGGCACCTGAAAATATACATATATATACACAAGAGAGAGAGAGAAAAAAGAAACGGGTCAGGGCCCGAAAGTGTGTTTGATTTTAAAATACGTTAAGCAAGTATTTAAATTGATACAGGCCAATGTAAATCATATTAGTTCGACACTCTCTTGAGGAATTCTCACCTCTCTTCTAATGTGCACGCCTATCGTACTAACCTTCCCAAATAATTTAGTTTATCTTGACTTACTCCTAAGTTTTCAAAACCGAACGATGACAATGTTTTAAAAAGGTTACTTTCAATATGTAGCACTCCTCTCGTTTTAGCTTCATTAAATTATAAAGTTTCCCAGTGTCATCTCATACTTTCACAAAACCAGTATTTAATAATTTGAGTCAACAACCATGTTCTACTTATCAAATCACAGTAGGCAGTTTAAAGTATATAACCTCATATATATATTAACTACTCGGATAATATATATAAATAACAGCACCCCAACTAAACTATGGTGCGGGCATACTCTGCTATCCAATCCCCGTATTGCTCACACAAAGGGAAATACAAGTTCGGAATCACTCTCGAACTGTATTAACATATACAAAACAACGTTGAGGCGAAGCATAGATTCCAAGTCCAAGAGGTCAGTACATACCCACACGTCTCCTAGGACCGTCCGACTATCAATCTGATAGCCCGTACCTAGGATCTCTATCTTCTAGGGTACGAATCAATATCCCCCATAAAGCAACACAGGATAAGATCGTCCCAGCGCGGTAACCTCAGGGATAGCAAGTAGCGCGGGTACGTTTTTCACATGTATATAATATATGTACACACAATCATATAAATATACCCATTCATCATATTAATATAGGTTCCTCCCATTACCCATAGTCACAACATTTATCCTTAAATTTCCCATTATTATGATTACGTATAAGGTTTCGTCTCTAACCTTTATTCGAAGGGTTTTCTCACTCATTACCTAATACGCATGGTTTATATCCTCACAAATCTAAAATTCAGTAAGGGACTTTATTTGATTCCAACGTAACTCTCTTACGCACCTCACCCTTAAGTTATAAATCTATCAACCTAAAGTAAATATCCCATAATTATCATACTTGTTGAAGATTAAAGGTTCTAACATTTATCCATATACCCTACTGGTCCTTAATATCTCCCAAATCCTTTTATTTAGAATGCCCAAAGGTTATTTCACGATAAATTAATTTAAGTAACTAAACAAGAGAAATATGAGTCTGCCAGGAGGGGTCGATCGATCGAAGTTTGGGGTCGATCGATCGAAGCTCTAGGCTCGATCGATCGATCAAGCAGGTCTGGGCAAAAATTCTGCAGAAATTGCAGTGACGGGATTGATTAAAATTCTTCATCAAAACTCATATTTTCCAACACTAATCGACCCAAAAAGTTTACTGTTAACATACTAACATAATTCCAGATATCTTTAACGTTCAGCATGCGTGTATACATCATTAAACATGGTTAAACAACCTAAAATCTCATCTAATAATCAAGAACCCTAAAGTTTTCTTAACTTTTGTTCTAATCAGTTTTCTCCAGAATTTCCTTCTAACATAACATCACAAATTTGTGGGTTACTCATCTACTTCACATATTATTTCCAGAATATGGTTATAACGATTTCTACATGCAAATCCCTATCAAAAATTGGGGTTTTCTTTCATTGATTGTACTCCTAATCATTCCTACACTAATATGATTATTGCACCAACGAAAATACGCAAGTTAAACACTAGCCTGGGATTTCAGAGGTCTGATTTCCTGCTGATATTGGTGTGGTTGCGTTCTCCTCCTGGCGATCTACGCGTTGGTGGTGACGGCGGTGAAATCGGTGGTGTTTTGGGCCTTGAATCACCTTGAGAGCTCTCTCCTCTCTTCTCCAATGGCCGTTCTAGGGTTCTGAATGTTCTAACCCTAAAAGGCTGACTTAAATGGCTGAAATTCGTGGGTTTAATTACCCTATTTTGTACAATGACCAAAATGCCCTCCCGGGTCACTAATTAAGCCTAAAAACATCCCGAGACCCAAACTAAACCCCCGGGTACACCTTTCTGACTATCTCGACCCTTCCGGACGCGTTGGCTCACTCAAAACGACCATACAGACAACTTATCAAATATTCCCTTTTTAATTAACATAATTAGTCCCGACGTGACACGGGCACGTCCCGACTTAAATTTCTGAAATAGTCATTTAATTCACCTATGACATTCAATATAACCAATATAATATATTACTATGCTCATTAGTAATATTCAACAAGTTTCCCATAATTATTAACTCTAGTCACGTTAATAATTATAACATAATTAATTTCCGAATTTTTATTAAATAAATCATCACATTAAATTTAATAAATCCCCAAATTAAATATAGCATAAAAGTACGGGGTATTACACATAACAGGACAGAATTGCCGAAATCTGCCGACCTTCGATCGATCGACCCCAGACCTTCGATCGATCGATCGAGCAGGTCTTCATCTTCTTCGCGAAAACAGAATCAGCCATGGACGAAAATCCTCAAACCCTAATTCCTTCTACCAGTAACCTCAACCCCTCTTAGCATTAATACATGTTAGAAACCTTATTAGGGACCTACAGAATGTCCACCAACATCATTAATTCGTCCATTAACTAAAATTTCTGGATTTGGGGAAATATCCATCTTTAATTCCTTCCACATTTACATCCCAAATCCCTACACCAAATTCATTTCTATTTATCCAGATATCATCTTACCAGATATGTATCAATTTATAATATCAAATTTCTACAAGAATTCTCATTCAATTTCGTAAATCAGATTATTATTTTTTTCAAAACCTCATGTTTATGCCATGAACACCCAAAACGAATTTTTATCAAACACATCACATGAATATGAATTTCAAAAACAGATTCAATACTATTGCAAGTTATCCACTTGCCTTAGGTTTTGTAGTGTCTGATTCGGAGATGAAATCCAAGGTTGAAGATGATCCTTGTTGGCTCTCTAGTGATCCCAAAATTACCTTTAACTGCTATTAGGGTTCCTTAATCCACTTACCCTTTTTCTAAAACTCTATCTGCCGTTTTTATCATTCCTCCAAATTCTTTAATTTACCTAACCCGTTTTTTGCCTAATGGGCCAAGCCCAAGTGACCCAAATGCCCCCGTGTGGGCCCGGCTATGTCTAAAAACGTCCCGTGACCCGTTTACTCCCCCCGGGTACACTTTTCTGACTATCTCGGCCCATCCAGACTCAACCGTACACTCAGAATTGGCATCCGAATTAATTTATAAAAATGTTTATCCCCCCACCCCTTTAGTCTATACCGACTCCCGGTTGAGATAAGTGCATACCCTATCATTAATACTCGAAATGACTTAAATAAATAATTACTATTCACTTAGTAAATAACTTCCCGTAAATATTAACCCTTTACTCCTCGATTAATATTTAAATAAAATTTTCCTTAATTAATTTAATTAAAGTACGACTCACAAGTAATTTTCAATTCCTGAATTAATTAAATATTTAATGCATGAAAATGAGGGGTGTTACATACTCCCCCCCTTACAGAGGAATTTCGTCCCCGAAATTAGGTCATACCTGTGATGAAAAGCTCTGGATATTGCTCCCGCATATCCTCCTCCCGCTCCCAGGTAGACTCATCAATGTTATGATGACCCCACTGTACTCTAACTAGTGGAATAACCTTGGATCGTAATTTCCGCTCGCTACAGTCTAGGATAGCCACCGGCCTCTCTTCATATGAGATGTCTAGCTATAAATCAATTTCTTTGAGTGGAATGTGCCAGAAGGCCCTCTCACTCCTGTGATATTTCTTCAGCGATGCTACATGGAACACGTCGTGTATCCGCTGAAGATGCTCCGGTAATCCCAACCTGTAGGCTATAGGCCCCACCCTCTCGATAATAGGGAAAGGTCCCATGTACCTCGGTTCTAGCTTACCCTTCTTGCTGAACCTCATCACCCCTTTCATGGGAGACACCCTGACCAATACCTGATCCCCAATCTCTAGCTCCACGTGTCTCCGTGAAGTATCGGCGTAACTTTTCTGCCTATCCTGAGCTATCCGAATCCTCCCTCGAATTAGCTCTATCTTGGAAGATGTCTCCTGAACAATCTCCGGCCCCAACAATTTGTTGTCCCCCACTTCTAACCAACAAGCGGGTGAACGACAAGGTCTCCAGTATAATGCCTCGAATGGTGCCATACCGATCGTGAATTGGTAAGAGTTATTATACGCAAACTCTACCAGAGGAATATATTTCTCCCAACCTCCCCCAAAGTCTAGTATACACATTCTGAGCATATATTCCAACATCTGATTGACTCTCTCGGTCTGCCCGTCAGTCTGTGGGTGATAGGTTGTACTCAAACGTAACTCCGTGTCCATGGCCTCCTGAAAACTCTGCCAAAAATGGGCCACAAAGATCTTGTCCCTATCCGACACAATATTTATCGGTACCCCCGTGCAGTTTAACAATCTTCGTTATGAATAGCTGTGCATAACGCATCGTCTCAAAGTCTGTGCGAACCGGTAGGAAGTGGGCCACTTTGGTCAACCGATCCACAATAACCCATATGGAATCGTGACCCTTCTGTGATGTCGGTAACCCTGTAATGAAGTCCATAGAGATGCTCTCCCACTTCCACACAGGAATTTGAAGTGGCTGTAGCATCCCTGATGGTCTCTGATGGTCAACTTTCACAAGCTGACACGTGGCACATTTCGAAACAAATTCTGCTATGTCCCGTTTCATCCCTGCCCACCAATACTGTCTTCTCATATCTTGATACATCTTATCCCCACCGGGATGTACCGCGAATCTCGACCCATGAGACTCCGTCATAACAGCGTGCCTCAATTCCGCATCCTCTGGCACAATCAACCTCCCGTTATGGCGTAAGCCTCCTTCCGAGCTGATCGAGTAGCTCTCTTCTCCCTCAGCTATCAACTGGCTCACCCTATCCCGGCAGGTCTGATCCTCTGCCTGAGCCCTCACAACCCGCATAATGATCTCGGGTGTGATGGATAATGCTGACATGCAAGCTCTGGCTACATCATCCTCGTATCGAAGTTCTCTCCACTTCGATTTCCAGACTTCTGATATTTCCCCAGTCGATCTCTGACTATTTGCATCTGCCACCACATTAGCCTTACCAGGATGATACTGAATATGAAACTGATAGTCTTTCACGAATTCTAGCCATCGCCTCTGTCTCATATTCAAATCCTTTTGAGTGAAAAGGTACTGAAGTGATTTGTGATCCGTGAATAGCGTGAACTGATCCCCCAGGAGATAATGTCTCCATAGCCTCAAAGCAAAAACGACTGCAGCTAGCTCCAGGTCGTGAGTGGGGTAATTCCTCTCGTGGGGCTTTAGCTTCCTGGACGCATAAGCTATAGCCCTTTCCTCCTGCTGAAGCACACCCCCAAGTCCCTGTAAGGATGCGTCAGTGTAAACACGATACTCTAATCCTCCTTTCGGCAATGCAAGCACAGGTGCAGTTGTCAACTTGTCCTTTAACTCTTTGAAGGCTAATTTATAGTGATCATTCCAAGTGAAAGGTACCCCTTTCCGGGTAAGATTCGTCAAAGGGCCCATAATCTTTGAGAATCCTTTGATGAACCGTCTGTAATAACCGGCCAATCCCAGAAAACTGCGCACTTCTGTCGGTGTCGTGGGCTGTCCCCACTCCCTCACCGCCGATACTTTACTTGGATCCATCGCAATACCCCGATCTGACACCATGTGGCCAAGGAACTGGACCTCCTGTAGCCAAAATCCACACTTACCGAATTTGGCATAGAGTTGGTGATCCCGTAATGTCTGTAACACTATATGTAAGTGCTCTGCGTGCTCCTCCTCAGTACGCGAGTAGATCAGGATGTCATCAATGAACACGATAACAAACTGATCGAGAAACTCCCTGAATACTCTGTTCATGAGGTCCATGAACACTGCTGGTTCATTGGTGAGTCCGAATGGCATCACCCTGAACTCGTAAGATCCATACCGCGACAGGAAAGCGGTCTTCGGAACATCTTCCTCTCGGATACGTAATTGATGATATCCTGACCTTAAGTCGACCTTAGAGAAATAAGACACCCCTCTCAACTGGTCAAACAGGCCATCAAGCCTAGGCAACGGATACTTATTCCGTATCGTGGCCTTATTCATCTCTCTATAGTCCACGTATAACCGTAGTGAGCCATCTCTCTTTTTCTCAAATAACACCGGTGCACCCCACGGTGAAGTACTCCGTCGTATGAAACCCTGACCCAAGAGCTGCTGAATCTGCTCCCTCAGCTCACGCATCTCTGAAGGGGCCATACGGTATGGGGCCTGAGCAATTGGCCTCGTCCCCAGTGATAATTCGATCACAAATTCGATTTCCCTGCTAGGTGGCAACCCTGGTATCTCCTGAAACACATCCTCAAAGTCTCTCACCACTGGGATTGAATCCAATGGAATAGCCACCTCCTGTGAGGTTTCCTCCTCAATGTAATACAAGTGTGTGCGTGTCCCTCCCTCGGGTAGTGGCATTGCTATTAAGAACATCTCCTGCCCTGGAATGGAGAACACGATAGTCCTTTCGTAGCAATCCACCGTCGCCCGATAACCTGCCAACCAATCCATACCCAAGATGACATCGTACCCCTCCATATCTAACACTAATAGGTCCGCTACAAACTAAGTCTCCCAATCAAAATGTCCACACCCCAACAAATCGAGTGAATCGTGGCCCCGCGGCCAACTAGCGACTCTACACACATCCGAAGACCTCCCGCGGTCTCTAGTAGTCCGGCCCGTTTAGCAAAATTTAATTTAATGAATGAATGTGATTCTCTCGTATCAAAGAGAATACTACCCTCATAACCATGAATGAGAAACATACCCTCAACTACTGGCTATGCTTGCTGCGCCGGGGGATTAGGAACATCCCGGACGTTATACACACGTCCGTAGTGCATCTGCCCCTGCTGAGGTGGGGCGGGTGGGGCTGGTGCCGCTGGTGGAAATTTCCCCCGTTGCCCTTGTTGGGCCTCCTGCTGTTGGCCCCTGCCCCTCTGTGGGCATTCCCTCTTGAAATGTCCTGGCTGTCCACACACAAAACATCGTCTCTGACCATCCCCCTGTCGTTGGCCCTGTTGGCCCTGACGTGGCTGGCCCTGGCCCTGCTGGCCTCCCCCATTGTTCCCTTGGCCCTGAGGAACCTGTTGCTGCTGATTCGGGCCCGGCTTCCCCAGCCTGTACCCCTGTCCTCCCTGTCGGAAACCACCAGGCTTAAACTTCTTAGCCTGATTCCCTTGCTGACTACTCGCCTGCTGTTGAGTATCACTTGTGTCACTACTAGTAACAGCCTTGCCTTGTTGGCTCGGCTCCCCTGTTCGCTTGCTCCCCTTCACATGGAAGCGATGGTCCTGTAAGTGTACAAGTGCGGCATTAACGACGTCTATATACGTCACTAACGCCGGATTCCCAATCAAGTGTTGCCTGATTCGCCAGGCTAAGCCGTCCATAAACCTCGATTTCTTCCGCTCCTCATCGCTCACCTCATTTGGCACAAAGTTTGCCAAACGGGTGAACTTTTCCTCGTAGTCTTCCACTGATCGGTCTCCCTGAACTAAATCACTGAATTTCTTCCTCATCTCAGTCTCTACTGCTGGTGGAAAGTAATTGCGGTCGAACCGCACCCAAAACTCTGCTATCGGCATCAAGTCTCGCTCCCCGGTGGTGGTAACTGACTCCCACCACTGTAAGGTTGCCCCTGATAGACGAAAGGTAGCAAGCATCTGCTTCTGTACCTCGGTACACTCTAGCATGCGCAGATGGCGCTGAATGTTCTTCTTCCAGTCACAAGCCTCTATCACATCTGTACTATCCCGGAACTCAAGTGGGTGACCCTTCTGAAAGGTCTACCTAACTCTCTGCCAAGACGGTGGCCCCACTGGACCCTGAACTGCTGGTGCCACTGGAGGCGGTGCCTGGGGTTGTGGAAAGTGAGCTGCCATAGCTCTCATTGCTGTTTTGACTGCCTGGGCCACTATCACTGCCACCTGAGTAGTGGAAATCAACTCGGGTGGGGGTGGTGGTAGCGGTACCTGTGGCTCCTGATGACCCTCCCCGATTTCATCCCTAGCCTCAGTCCTCTCGGATCTCAGTCTCCTCGGTGGCATCTGAAATAGATTGAATTGTATAAGTACACAATTCACACAAAAATACACAGCAGAAATACGATATGTCACAAGCAAAAAATGAATCAACAGTCCTAATAATAGGGCTCTATAACAATGAGTGCTACACTGAAACGTAGAAAGCCGCACAAATCCTAAGGACACTAGAACCTGATGTTCTGATACCATCTGTGACACCCCGCCTAATTAATCCCGGGTGATCAATCCTAAATCAAGTTAGAAAAGGTTTCTCAGTTGGTCCATTCTTAGCATCACTGTCGTCTTTTTTAAATTACTAACCACCTAAGTGAGAAAAGTAGACTGGTGCCAATTTTTATCCTTCAATTAATTAAATAAAACTCATGCGGAACATACAATAATACACGATCACAGTTAATTAAATAACCATCCACAAATAAAACACCTAACCGAATAAACCATCGGTCCAAATATCCAATACAAGTAAATATCAGAAAAACATCTCAACAAGTCTACTACTGATAAATGAACTGTGAGCGACAAGCTCAGATAACTACTAGAGAGTCTCTACAAGAATGGAAGAAGGATGCGTCTATCAAAACCCCGCAACATCCACATGTGCTGCAGCAAGGGATACCCGAAATAGAGTCAAGCTTGGCGCCCTTGTGGCTGGACACCTAAAAGGTTTTTAAAAGAATTTTATAGCAAGGGTTAGTACCCAAAAACATTTGAAAACATTTAACAAATGATTAACTTGCAGTAATAAATAAATATGCATGCTCTCCATATTTTAGTTAGTGTCGCACTCTCTTGAGGACTTCCTCACCCCTCCTCTAATGTGCACTACTAACGCTTCCATTTAATTTACTAGGTCCTACGCTCCTGACCCAAATGCTTATTTTAACCCTTGAATTTTACCTACTCTAACCGAGTATGCCTTAATTCATGATTTTTAAGTTATTATAATCGTCAAACTTAATTGAATCATTACTTCTTTTAATTTCATATAACATTCACACTTGTTATGCACATAATACATTTTTCACTATGTATTAATTATCCCATATATAATTATTTACCTAATTATATATTTAATCGTATTACAGTATTCACAAACATACTGAAATAACATTTAATACAAACTTTCGACCGAGTAAGAATACTCACAAAATATAAATTTTTCCAAGTGCTATCCCACAAGGTGTATTCACGTAACCTAGTTATCCAAGTTAGATTCGCTCACTAACTTAGTTTAACATACGAATTGGAGGCGGTCATATTCCTTCCCTGAAAGTGAGATGCCCCTCACCCATATAATGGACACTATGACCTGGGATTATACTCGCCCTACTCCTTAAGCTAGGGGATTCATCCACTACGCGCAACATCCCCCTATAGCACTAGAGTATATATAATAGTAATATTCAATCTCTGATATTAATGCACACCCACTATATATATATACTATCACGCACCGTATATATATATAAATATAAAATGTCCCGGCTACACCATGTACTAAATCCGTAACACAAGCCTATTTAATTTATTAAGAGTTTATGGTCCAACCCTAATTATTAATTAATTTGCACATTAATTAATTTAATCACCTTTGGTGTCGCCCCCACCATAAATTTGGACTTACTCTCGTAGCCCGAAATAACCTCACTCGAGTCTAAATTCCCGACCCTCGAATTTATAATCGTGACGTGTCACCCAAAACTTCCTCAAATCCTAATTAACTTTACTCACGATTAATTAGGTTTAAACCCAAGTATTAATTTCCCCATAATTAATTACATAAGGATTTATTATATAAATTTTCTTTTATATACATAATGTGACACCCCACCTAATTAAATACCGGGCGATCACTCCTTTATTAAATTAAATCAAGGTAAACAGTTGGTTCATTCTCAGCATCACTGTCGATAAAAATAATTTTTCCAATTTAACACCCTAAATAATTAAGCTAAGTGTCAAAAACATTTTTTTATACAAACTTCCAAATTTTAATTAAAGAACAGATTTACTTATACCAAACAACATGTCTATAATATTGAATCACACCACGATCAACTAAAACAAAACCATACATTCGTCAATCGAATGTCAACATAATAAAACTAAACATCATAAACCATCCTGAATAAATCCCGTAAAACAATACTGGAATAACTGAAATATAAAAATCCCAACAATAAATGAAATGATAAAAAGGAAGACACGTGCCCAATAAATGAGAATAGTAGGAGTGGAGTCAATAACAGAAGCCGTCTACCCAAGTGATCTGCAACTCCCACCTAAGCTGCAGCTCGTTCTTCTCAAAGGATCCTAAGCAAGACGCCCCTGTGGCTGGGCACCTGAAAATATACATATATATACACAAGAGAGATAGAGAAAAAAGAAACGGGTCAGGGCCCGAAAGTGTGTTTGATTTTAAAATACGTTAAGCAAGTATTTAAATTGATACAGGCCAATGTAAATCATATTAGTTCGACACTCTCTTGAGGAATTCTCACCTCTCTTCTAATGTGCACGCCTATCGTACTAACCTTCCCAAATAATTTAGTTTATCTTGACTTACTCCTAAGTTTTCAAAACCGAACGATGACAATGTTTTAAAAAGGTTACTTTCAATATGTAGCACTCCTCTCGTTTTAGCTTCATTAAATTATAAAGTTTCCCAGTGTCATCTCATACTTTCACAAAACCAGTATTTAATAATTTGAGTCAACAACCATGTTCTACTTATCAAATCACAGTAGGCAGTTTAAAGTATATAACCTCATATATATATTAACTACTCGGATAATATATATAAATAACAGCACCCCAACTAAACTATGGTGCGGGCATACTCTGCTATCCAATCCCCGTATTGCTCACACAAAGGGAAATACAAGTTCGGAATCACTCTCGAACTGTATTAACATATACAAAACAACGTTGAGGCGAAGCATAGATTCCAAGTCCAAGAGGTCAGTACATACCCACACGTCTCCTAGGACCGTCCGACTATCAATCTGATAGCCCGTACCTAGGATCTCTATCTTCTAGGGTACGAATCAATATCCCCCATAAAGCAACACAGGATAAGATCGTCCCAGCGCGGTAACCTCAGGGATAGCAAGTAGCGCGGGTACGTTTTTCACATGTATATAATATATGTACACACAATCATATAAATATACCCATTCATCATATTAATATAGGTTCCTCCCATTACCCATAGTCACAACATTTATCCTTAAATTTCCCATTATTATGATTACGTATAAGGTTTCGTCTCTAACCTTTACTCGAAGGGTTTTCTCACTCATTACCTAATACGCATGGTTTATATCCTCACAAATCTGAAATTCAGTAAGGGACTTTATTTGATTCCAACGTAACTCTCTTACGTACCTCACCCTTAAGTTATAAATCTATCAACCTAAAGTAAATATCCCATAATTATCATACTTGTTGAAGATTAAAGGTTCTAACATTTATCCATATACCCTATTGGTCCTTAATATCTACCAAATCCTTTTATTTAGAATGCCCAAAGGTTATTTCACGATAAATTAATTTAAGTAACTAAACAAGAGAAATAGGAGTCTGCCAGGAGGGGTCGATCGATCGAAGTTTGGGGTCGATCGATCGAAGCTCTAGGCTCGATCGATCGATCAAGCAGGTCTGGGCAAAAATTCTGCAGAAATTGCAGTGACGGGATTGATTAAAATTCTTCATCAAAACTCATATTTTCCAACACTAATCGACCCAAAAAGTTTACTGTTAACATACTAACATAATTCCAGATATCTTTAACGTTCAGCATGCGTGTATACATCATTAAACATGGTTAAACAACCTAAAATCTCATCTAATAATCAAGAACCCTAAAGTTTTCTTAACTTTTGTTCTAATCAGTTTTCTCCAGAATTTCCTTCTAACATAACATCACAAATTTGTGGGTTACTCATCTACTTCACATATTATTTCCAGAATATGGTTATAACGATTTCTACATGCAAATCCCTATAAAAAATTGGGGGTTTCTTTCATTGATTATACTCCTAATCATTCCTACACTAATATGATTATTGCATCAACGAAAATACGCAAGTTAAACACTTGCCTGGGATTTCAGATGTCTGCTTTCCTGCTGATATTGGTGTGGTTGCGTTCTCCTCCTCGCGATCTACGCGTTGGTGGTGACGGCGGTGAAATCGGTGGTGTTTTGGGCCTTGAATCACCTTGAGAGCTCTCTCCTCTCTTCTCCAATGGCCGTTCTAGGGTTCTGAATGTTCTAACCCTAAAAGGCTGACTTAAATGGCTGCTAAGGATGGCTGAAATTCGTGGGTTTAATTACCCTATTTTGTAAAATGACCAAAATGCCCTCCCGGGTCACTAATTAAGCCTAAAAACATCCCGAGACCCAAACTAAACCCCCAGGTACACCTTTCAGACTATCTCGACCCTTCCGGACGCGTTGGCTCACTCAAAACGACCATACGGACAACTTATCAAATATTCCCTTTTTAATTAACATAATTAGTCCCGACGTGACACGGGCACGTCCCGACTTAAATTTTCGAAATAGTCATTTAATTCACCTATGACATTCAATATAACCAATATAATATATTACTATGCTCATTAGTAATATTCAACAAGTTTCCCATAATTATTAACTCTAGTCACGTTAATAATTATAACATAATTAATTTCTGGATTTTTATTAAATAAATCATCACATTAAATTTAATAAATCCCCAAATTAAATATAGCATAAAAGTACGGGGTATTACACATAACAGGACAGAATTGCCGAAATCTGCTGACCTTCGATCGATCGACCCCAGACCTTCGATCGATCGATCGAGCAGGTCTTCGTCTTCTTCGCGAAAACAGAATCAGCCATGGACGAAAATCCTCAAACCCTAATTCCTTCTACCAGTAACCTCAACCCCTCTTAGCATTAATACATGTTAGAAACCTTATTAGGGACCTACAGAATGTCCACCAACATCATTAATTCGTCCATTAACTAAAATTTCTGGATTTGGGGAAATATCCATCTTTAATTCCTTCCACATTTACATCCCAAATCCCTACACCAAATTCATTTCTATTTATCCAGATCTCATCTTACCAGATATGTATCAATTTATAATATCAGATTTCTACAAGAATTCTCATTCAATTTCGTAAATCAGATTATTATTTTTTTCAAAACCTCATGTTTATGCCATGAACACCCAAAACGATTTTTTATCAAACACATCACATGAATATGAATTTCAAAAATAGATTCAATACTATTGCAAGTTATCCACTTGCCTTAGGTTTCGTAGTGTCTGATTCGGAGATGAATTCCAAGGTTGAAGATGATCCTTGTTGGCTCTCTAGTGATCCCAAAAATACCTTTAACTGCTATTAGGGTTCCTTAATCCACTTACCCTTTTTCTAAAACTCTATCTGCCGTTTTATCATTCCTCCAAATTCTTTAATATACCTAACCCGTTTTTTGCCTAATGGGCTAAGCCCAAGTGACCCAAATGCCCCCGTGTGGGCCCGGCTATGTCTAAAAACGTCTCGTGACCCGTTTACTCCCCCCGGGTACACTTTTTTGACTATCTCGGCCCATCCGGACTCAACCGTACACTCAGAATTGGCATCCGAATTAATTTATAAAAATGTTTATCCCCCCACCCCTTTAGTCTATACCGACTCCCGGTTGAGATAAGTGCATACCCTATCATTAATACTGGACATGACTTAAATAAATAATTACTATTCACTTAGTAAATAACTTCCCGTAAATATTAACCCTTTACTCCTCGATTAATATTTAAATATAATTTTCCTTAATTAATTTAATTAAATTACGACTCACAAGTAATTTTCAATTCCCGAATTAATTAAATATTTAATGCATGAAAATGCGGGGTGTTACATACTCCCCCCCTTACAGAGGAATTTCGTCCCCGAAAATTAGGTCGTACCTGTGATGAAAAGCTCTGGATATTGCTCCCGCATATCCTCCTCCCGCTCCCAGGTAGACTCATCAATGTTATGATGACCCCACTGTACTCTAACTAGTGGAATAACCTTGGATCGTAATTTCCGCTCGCTATAGTCTAGGATAGCCACCGGCCTCTCTTCATATGAGATGTCTGGCTATAAATCAATTTCTTTGAGTGGAATGTGCCAGAAGGCCCTCTCACTCCTGCGATATTTCTTCAGCGATGCTACATGGAACACGTCGTGTATCCGCTGAAGATGCTCCGGTAATCCCAACCTGTAGGCTATAGGCCCCACCCTCTCGATAATAGGGAAAGGTCCCATGTACCTCGGTTCTAGCTTACCCTTCTTGCTGAACCTCATCACCCCTTTCATGGGAGACACCCTGACCAATACCTGATCCCCAATCTCTAGCTCCACGTGTCTCCGTGAAGCATCGGCGTAACTTTTCTGCCTATCCTGAGCTATCCGAATCCTCCCTCGAATTAGCTCTATCTTGGAAGATGTCTCCTGAACAATCTCCGGCCCCAACAATTTGTTGTCCCCCACTTCTAACCAACAAGCGGGTGAACGACAAGGTCTCCAGTATAATGCCTCGAATGGTGCCATACCGATCGTGAATTGGTAAGAGTTATTATACGCAAACTCTACCAGAGGAATATATTTCTCCCAACCTCCCCCAAAGTCTAGTATACACATTCTGAGCATATATTCCAACATCTGATTGACTCTCTCGGTCTGCCCGTCAGTCTGTGGGTGATAGGTTGTACTCAAACGTAACTCCGTGTCCATGGCCTCCTGAAAACTCTGCCAAAAATGGGCCACAAAGATCTTGTCCCTATCCGACACAATATTTATCGGTACCCCGTGCAGTTTAACAATCTTCGTTATGAATAGCTGTGCATAACGCATTATCTCAAAGTCTGTGCGAACCGGTAGGAAGTGGGCCACTTTGGTCAACCGATCCAAAATAACCCATATAGAATCGTGACCCTTCTGTGATGTCGGTAACCCTGTAATGAAGTCCATAGAGATGCTCTCCCACTTCCACACAGGAATTTGAAGTGGCTGTAGCATCCCTGATGGTCTCTGATGGTCAACTTTCACAAGCTGACACGTGGCACATTTCGAAACAAATTCTGCTATGTCCCGTTTCATCCCTGCCCACCAATACTGCCTTCTCATATCTTGATACATCTTATCCCCACTGGGATGTACCGCGAATCTCGACCCATGAGACTCCGTCATAACAGCGTGCCTCAATTCTGCATCCTCTGGCACAATCAACCTCCCGTTATGGCGTAAGCCTCCTTCCGAGCTGATCGAGTAGCTCTCTTCTCCCTCAGCTAGCAACTGGCTCACCCTATCCCGGCAGGTCTGATCCTCTGCCTGAGCCCTCATAACCCGCATAATGATCTCGGGTGTGATGGATAATGCTGACATGCAAGCTCTGGCTACATCATCCTCGTATCGAAGTTCTCTCCACTTTGCTTTCCAGACTTCTGATATTTCCCCAGTCGGTCTCTGACTATTTGCATCTGCCACCACATTAGCCTTACCAGGATGATACTGAATATGAAACTGATAGTCTTTCACGAATTCTAGCCATCGCCACTGTATCATATTCAAATCCTTTTGAGTAAAAAGGTACTGAAGTGATTTGTGATCCGTGAATAGCGTGAACTGCTCCCCCAGGAGATAATGTCTCCATAGCCTCAAAGCAAAAACGACTGCAGCTAGCTCCAGGTCGTGAGTGGGGTAATTCCTCTGGTGGGGCTTTATCTTCCTGGACGCATAAGCTATAGCCCTTTCCTCCTGCTGAAGCACACCCCCAAGTCCCTGTAAGGATGCGTCAGTGTAAACACGATACTCTAATCCTCCTTTCGGCAATGCAAGCACAGGTGCAGTTGTCAACTTGTCCTTTAACTCTTTGAAGGCTAATTGATTGTGATCATTCCAAGTGAAAGGTACCCCTTTCCGGGTAAGATTCGTCAAAGGTCCCATAATCTTTGAGAATCCTTTGATGAACCGTCTGTAATAACCGGCCAATCCCAGAAAACTGCGCACTTCTGTCGGTGTCGTGGGCTGTCCCCACTCCCTCACCGCTGATACTTTACTTGGATCCATCGCAATACCCCGATCTGACACCATGTGGCCAAGGAACTGGACCTCCCGTAGCCAAAATCCACACTTACCGAATTTGGCATAGGGTTGGTGATCCCGTAATGTCTGTAACACTATATGTAAGTGCTCTGCGTGCTCCTCCTCTGTACGCGAGTAGATCAGGATGTCATCAATGAACACGATAACAAACTGATCGAGAAACTCCCTGAATACTCTGTTCATGAGGTCCATGAACACTGCTGGTTCATTGGTGAGTCCGAATGGCATCACCCTGAACTCGTAAGATCCATACCGCGACAGGAAAGCGGTCTTCGGAACATCTTCCTCTCGGATACGTAATTGATGATATCCTGACCTTAAGTCGACCTTAGAGAAATAAGACGCCCCTCTCAACTGGTCAAATAGGTCATCAAGTCTAGGCAACGGATACTTATTCCGTATCGTGGCCTTATTCATCTCTCTATAGTCCACGTATAACCGTAGTGAGCCATCTCTCTTTTTTTCAAATAACACCGGTGCACCCCACGGTGAAGTACTCCGTCGTATGAAACCCTGACCCAGGAGCTGCTGAATCTGGTCCCTCAGCTCACGCATCTCTGAAGGGGCCATACGGTATGGGGCCCGAGCAATTGGCCTCGTCCTAAGTGATAATTCGATCACAAATTCGATTTCCCTGCTAGGTGGCAACCCTGGTATCTCCTGAAACACATCCTCAAAGTCTCTCACCACTGGGATTGAATCCAATGGAATAGCCACCTCCTGTGAGGTTTCCTCCTCAATGTAATACAAGTGTGTGCGTGTCCCTCCCTCGGGTAGTGTCATTGCTATTAAGAACATCTCCTGCCCTGGAATGGAGAACACGATAGTCCTTTCGTAGCAATCCACCGTCGCCCGATAACCTGCCAACCAATCCATACCCAAGATGACATCGTACCCCTCCATATCTAACACTAATAGGTCCGCTACAAACTAAGTCTCCCAATCAAAATGTCCACACCCCAACAAATCGAGTGAATCGTGGCCCCGCGGCCAACTGGCGACTCTACACACATCCGAAGACCTCCCGCGGTCTCTAGTAGTCCGGCCCGTTTAGCAAAATTTAATTTAATGAATGAATGTGATGCTCCCGTATCAAAGAGAATACTACCCTCATAACCATGAATGAGAAACATACCCTCAACTGCTGGCTGTGCTTGCTGCGCCGGGGGATTAGGAACATCCCGGACGTTATACACACGTCCGTAGTGCATCTGCCCCTGCTGAGGTGGGGCGGGTGGGGCTGGTGCCGCTGGTGGTAATTTCCCCCGTTGCCCCTGTTGGGCCTCCTGCTGTTGGCCTCTGCCCCTCTGTGGGCATTCCCTCTTGAAATGTCCTGGCTGTCCACACACAAAACATCGTCTCTGACCATCCCCCTGTCGTTGGCCCTGTTGGCCCTGACGTGGCTGGCCCTGGCCCTGCTGGCCTCCCCCATTATTCCCTTGGCCCTGAGGAACCTGCTGCTGCTGATTCTGGCCCGGCTTCCCCAGCCTGAACCCCTGTCCTCCCTGTCGGAAACCATCAGGATTAAACTTCTTAGCCTGATTCCCTTGCTGACTACTCGCCTGCTGTTGAGTATCACTTGTGTCACTACTAGTAACAGCCTTGCCTTGTTGGCTCGGCTCCCCTGTTCGCTTGCTCCCCTTCACATGGAAGCGATGATCCTGGAAGTGTACAAGTGCGGCATTAACGACGTCTATATACGTCACTAACGCCGGATTCCAAATCAAGTGTTGCCTGATTCGCCAGGCTAAGCCGTCCATAAACCTCGATTTCTTCCGCTCCTCATCGCTCACCTCATTTGGCACAAAGTTTGCCAAACGGGTGAACTCTTCCTCGTAGTCTGCCACTGATTGGTCTCCCTGAACTAAATCACTGAATTTCTTCCTCATCTCAGTCTCTACTGCTGGTGGAAAGTAATTGCGGTCGAACCGCCCCCAAAACTCTGCTATCGGCATCAAGTCTCGCTCCCCGGTGGTGGTAACTGACTCCCACCACTGTAAGGCTGCCCCTGATAGACGAAAGGTAGCAAGCATCTGCTTCTGTACCTTGGTACACTCTAGCATGCGCAGATGGCGCTGAATGTTCTTCTTCCAGTCACAAGCCTCTATCACATCTGTACTATCCCGGAACTCAGGTGGGTGACCCTTCTGAAAGGTCTACCTAACTCTCTGCCAAGACGGTGGCCCCACTGGACCCTGAACTGCTGGTGCCACTGGAGGCGGTGCCTGGGGCTGTGGAAAGTGAGCTGCCATAGCTCTCATTGTTGTTTCGACTGCCTGGGCCACTATCACTGCCACCTGAGTAGTGGAAATCAACTCGGGTGGGGGTGGTGGTAGCGGTACCTGTGGCTCCTGATGACCCTCCCTGATTTCATCCCTAGCCTCAGTCCTCTCGGATCTCAGTCTCCTCGGTGGCATCTGAAATAGATTGAATTGTATAAGTACACAATTCACACAAAAATACACAGCAGAAATACGATATGTCACAAGCGAAAAATGAATCAACAGTCCTAATAATAGGGCTCTATAACAATGAGTGCTACACTGAAACGTAGAAAGCCGCACAGATCCTAAGGACACTAGAACATGATGTTCTGATACCATCTGTGACACCCCGCCTAATTAATCCCGGGTGATCAATCCTAAATCAAGTTAGAAAAGGTTTCTCAGTTGGTCCATTCTTAGCATCACTGTCGTCTTTTTTAAATTACTAACCACCTAAGTGAGAAAAGTAGACTGGTGCCAATTTTTATCCTTCAATTAATTAAATAAAACTCATGCGGAACATACAATAATACACGATCACAGTTAATTAAATAACCATCCACAAATAAAACACCTAACCGAATAAACCATCGGTTCAAATATCCAATACAAGTAAATATCAGAAAAACATCTCAACAAGTCTACTACTGATAAATGAACTGTGAGCGACAAGCTCAGATAACTACTAGAGAGTCTCTACAAGAATGGAAGAAGGAGGCGTCTATCAAAACCCCGCAACATCCACATGTGCTGCAGCAAGGGATACCTGGAATAGAGTCAAGCTTGGCGCCCTTGTGGCTGGACACCTAAAAGGTTTTTAAAAGAATTTGATAGCAAGGGTTAGTACCCAAAAACATTTGAAAACATTTAACAAATGATTAACTTGCAGTAATAAATAAATATGCATGCTCTCCATATTTTAGTTAGTGTCGCACTCTCTTGAGGACTTCCTCAACCCTCCTCTAATGTGCACTACTAACGCTTCCATTTAATTTACTAGGTCCTACGCTCCTGACCCAAATGATTATTTTAACCCTTGAATTTTACCTACTCTAACCGAGTATGCCTTAATTCATGATTTTTAAGTTATTATAATCGTCAAACTTAATTGAATCATTACTTCTTTTAATTTCATATAACATTCACACTTGTTATGCACATAATACATTTTTCACTATGTATTAATTATCCCATATATAATTATTTACCTAATTATATATTTAATCGTATTACAGTATTCACAAACATACTGAAATAACATTTAATACAAACTTTCGACCGAGTAAGAATACTCACAAAATATAAATTTTCCCAAGTGCTATCCCACTAGGTGTATTCACGTAACCTAGTTATCCAAGTTAGATTCGCTCACTAACTTAGTTTAACATACGAATTGGAGGCGGTCATATTCCTTCCCTGAAAGTGAGATGCCCCTCACCAATATAATGGACGCTATGACCTGGGATTATTCTCGCCCTACTCCTCAAGCTAGGGGATTCATCCACTACGCACAACCTCCCCCTATAGCACTAGAGTATATATAATAGTAATGCTCAATCTCTGATATTAATGCACACCCACTATATATATATACTATCACACACCGTATATATATATAAATATAAAATGTCCCGGCTACACCACGTATTAATCCGTAACACAAGCCTATTTAATTTATTAAGAGTTTATGGTCCAACCCTAATTATTAATTAATTTTCACATTAATTAATTTAATCACCTTTGGTGTCGCCCCCACCATAAATTTGGACTTCTCTCGTAGCCCGAAATAACCTCACTCGAGTCTAAATTCCCGACCCTCGAATTTATAATCATGACGTGTCACCCAAAACTTCCTCAAATCCTAATTAACTTTACTCACGATTAATTAGGTTTAAACCCAAGTATTAATTTCCCCATAATTAATTACATTAGGATTTATTATTATAAATTTTCTTTTATATACGTAACAGGGCAGAATTGCCGAAATCTGTCGACCTTCGATCGATCGACCCCAGACATTCGATCGATCGATCGAGCAGGTCTTCGTCTTCTTCGCGAAAACAGAATCAGCCATGGACGAAAATCCTCAAGCCATAATTCCGTATACTAGTAACCTCAATCCCTCTTAGCATTAATACATGTTAGAAACCTTATTAGGGACCTCCAGAATGTCCACCAACATCATTAATTCGTCCATTAACTACAATTTCTGGATTTGGGGAAATATCCATCTTTAATTCCTTCCACATTTACATCCCAAATCCCTACACCAAATTCGTTTCTATTTATCCAGATATCATCCTAACAGATATGTATCAATTTATAATATCAGATTTCTACAAGAATTCTCATTCAATTTCGTAAATCAGATTATTATTTTTTTCAAAACCTCATGTTTATGCCATGAACACCCAAAACAAATTTTTATCAAACACATCACATGAATATGAATTTCAAAAACAGATTCAATACTATTGCAAGTTATCCACTTGCCTTAGGTTTCGTAGTGTCTGATTCGGAGATGAATTCCAAGGTTGAAGATGATCCTTGTTGGCTCTCTAGTGATCCCAAAATTGCCTTTAACTGCTATTAGGGTTCCTTAATCCACTTACCCTTTTTCTAAAACTCTATCAGCCATTTTATCATTCCTCCAAATTCCTTAATTTACCTAATCCCGTTTTTTGCCTAATGGGCCAAGCCTAAGTGACCCAAATGCCCCCGTGTGGGCCCGACTATGTCTAATAATGTCCCGTGACCCGTTTACTACCCCCGTGTACACTTTTCCGACTATCTCGGCCCATCTGGACTCAACAGTACACTCAGAATTGGCATCCGAATTAATTTATAAAAATGTTTATCCCCCCACCCCTTTAGTCTATACCGACTCCCGGTTGTTATAAGTGCATGCCCTGTCATTAAAACTCGAAATGACTTAAATAAATAATTACTATTCACTTAGTAAATAAATTCCCGTAAATATTAACCCTTTACTCCTAGAATAATATTTAAATAAAATTTTCCTTAATTAATTCAATTAAATTACGACTCACAATTAATTTTCAATTCCCAAATTAATTAAATATTTAATGCATGAAAATGCAGGGTGTTACAAAGTAATCATATTCTGGACATCTAAATCACATGTAGAGGATAAACCACGAATTTGTATGGATTTAGAAGTAGGAAATCGGGAAATGAATTGGAAGAATTGATAGAAAAAGAAAAATTTGGGTTCTTGAAGTTCAGGTAAATTTTACCCATTTAATTGTTGTAATTGATGAATTGGGACATATTTTACATAGAAAATCATGTGTTCTGGTATATAGTACTTGTAGTAATGTTGGTTGGTGTGACACCCCGACTAATTTAATACCGGGTAGCTACTCCTTTATTAAATCAATACAAAATGCCAAGTTGGTCCAATTAATAGCATCACTGTCGAAAACATTTTTTATGATTACTAACCACCTAGTATTTAAAAAGTGAGTTGTCAAATTTTAAATTAAATCTGATTAACATGCAATAAATGAAATATAGAAATGTAACACAACCATTCACGATAAACTCCAACTATAGTGAAAAAACAAATAAAGATGAGTCTAGAGGAAATACTCCTCACAACAATCCCAATATGAAAAGAAATAAAATAAGTCTGCATCCAGAATTAATTACAAGCCAAAAGTCTGAATAACTGAAAGAAATGAAATGCCTCTAAAAGAAATGGGCGACATGCCCTACAACTGATGAAATCTGAATATAGAGTCAAGGCAAATGAAACGTCTACTAGGAAGGCCCTGTAACTTCCACAACAGCTACAACTCGTCACCTGACTGGAAATACTATGCATGGTGTCCTTGTGGCTAGGCACCTAAAAAGGTTTTTACAAAAAGAAAGTAGATTTGAAAGCAAACGGGTCAGAGCCCGAAAGTGGAGAGTATTTTAAAAACAGCAAGTACTTTAATAACATTTAAAACAATGAATGCAAGATACATGTTAGGACGTGCTCTCAAATAAAATACTCACCTCTCGTCTAACTGTGCACTCCTAACGTTCCTCTACCCATTAATGTGTTATTTATATCTAACTAAATCATCATAAGTTCTAACCCAACTACTCGATTCACAAAATGAATTCCCGATGTTATCAGTTAAATAGATAGCTTTACTTGAACTTGGATTCTCAATTATTAGCATTACCGTTTACTGGAGGTTATCCCCTTATTTATCTTCTCAAGGAGTTACTATAAATTATTCTCATAATTAAACATAATAATTCCTTTTCATTTCACCGTATATTATTCACATCATAAATATACAATATAAGCACCCCGAGGCTAAGCTGCGGTGCACACATACTCTGGTATCCATCCCGGTACATCACGTACATAAGGATTACAAATTCCGAATCTCTCAGGAATTGTTAGAATAAACACCACACACAAAAATGGAGGCAAACATAATTCAACATATCCATGGTCACGTACATACCTACGCTCCATAGTCAGCTGGCTTAATAACTCACAATTAAGTCATTCCCTTGAACTATGTACTCTAGGTACCACTCTGAATCCGGGCACACAAGGATTAGATGGCCCTAAGCGAACGTAAACCTCCCGTGATAGCAAGTATGGTAGGTATGTCATACACATAAAATCATATACTAAGCATTCACACATCTTAGATGTCTCAATGTTAATAAAGGTACATTCTACATCCTTATACCATTATTCCATTTTTATACATTATAAGTCTTCCGATAATATAAAATGTAGACTGTCGACACATCTCACATAGTAGTTTCTTGTACTTAAAACCTATCTCAAAGGGTCTATTAATTTTCCTATTATTCTCACATATAACATCATTATTCTTAAGGTCCTTACTTCTGCCCCAAACTTCATTTCACCAAATTATTCAAATTTACTCTTTTAACTCTAACGTTATCTCACTCATCGGATTTCATTAGATTTTAGAATAATTCCTCAATTTGAATTCTAATTAAGGTCCAAATTTTATAACCATACCTACTGGTCTTCCTTAAGTCTAAGGATATCCATAAAGTCTCCAATAATAATTTCTATGGTTTAACATCATTAAAATTTAACTAGGAAAATTTTACTCTTTCTGGGAAGGTCGATCGATCGACCTTGAACCTCGATCGATCGATGGTGGTCGATCGATCGACTGAGGAATGTCGATCGATCGATCACACCATGTAGGCTACGGACTGCTTCGTTTTGCAGTCCTCAAATCGTCCCAAACTCCATTATAAAGCATGGAACTCTAATATAACGTTATAATATCATCATACAACCATCCTACAACATTGTTAATGTTCTAAAACCAATAATTCAACAACAAGGGCTTTATTTGGATCAAAACTTCATCAAGAACTCTAGTTTTCTATTTCTTTCAAGAACATTAATAAACCACTTCTTAAATCCGTTTTTAGATCATCAAGGGTTATATTTTGAATTCATATTCGTCCAGAATTTTTTCTACATGCAATACCTAACATAGTTCATAGTTTTAATCTTCAAATTCATGGGTCTATATCAATCTTCCAAGATAAATTCGATAATTTCCCTAAACATGGAAAAGCATAACATTGAATCAATTGTAATTAAATCACTTGCCTCTAATCTTTCTCTGAATTTGATGTTGAATCTTGAAGGTTGAATTTTTCTCTCTCTCTCTCTGCAAAATTCTCTTTTCTCTTTCTCTCTACAAGTTCTTCTCTAAAGATGATGACAATGGAGGTTTTTAGAGGTTGCCTTAGGAACTTCTTTTCTATTTCTTCCAATAACTCCCGTAGCCCATTAAGTCATTTACTGTAGTTAGTGGGTTTAGTGGATAAAGAATAAGTCAGATTTTATTTCTAATTTTCGTGGGTTTTAATTCCCAAATTTCCGAAATTACCAAAATGCCCTTTTAAGTTACCGGTATGGCCCAAAAATGCCCCGGGACCCAAACTTAACCCCCGGCTAGTGTTTTCTGACTATTTCGACCCTTCCGGACACGTTGGCACACTCAAAATGATCATGTGGTTAATAGAAATAAAATTCACTTTTTAATTAAATAATTACTTTCCTGACGCGACTGTCACACGCGTCTCAACAAAATTTCCCAAATTGCCGTATATCAATCTTACGACTAATTCAATATTTCCAATATTCATATATTGCCATATATACACATTATAATCAAATACCAACTCACATCTCGTTAGTATTTTATCCGGATTAATTCTCAATTAATTCACATTTAATTTAATTAATCCATTAAATAAATATCGATAAAAATGCGGGGTATTACATACTTCCCCCCTAATAATAGAATTTCGTCTCGAAATTTGGAAGTAAAAAGTACCTGGTAAAAATAACTCTGGATAACGTTCGCGCATCTCATTCTCGCGCTCCCATGTGGACTCCTCGACATTATGATGTCGCCACTAAACACGCACTAACAGAACTATCTTTGACCGCAGTTTCCGCTCACTTCGGTCCAAAATAGCAATCGACCCCTCCTCGTAGGAGCTATCGGGATGGAGATCGATGTCCTCCAAAGCAATGTGAGAATGAGACAAATCATCTCTAAGATATTTCCTTAGCGAGGAAATATGAAACACATCATGAATCCTATGCAAATGCTCCGGTAACCCAAGTCTATACGCAACAGACCCAATCCCCTCGATGATAGGAAATGGTCCCACATATCTCGGTGCCAACTTCCCCTTCTTCCCAAATCTCATAATCCCCTTCATAGGAGATACTCTGAGTAAAACCTGGTCCCCCACTTGGAACTCCCTGAAGAACCTCTTCGCATCACCGTAGCTCTTCTGCCGATCCTGAGCTACCCGAATGCGACTCCGTAACAATTCTATCCTCGCCGAAGTATCCTGAATTACTTCCGGCCCAAGTAGTTTGTTGTCCCCCACCTCCAACCAACATGCTGGGGAACGACAAGGTCTACCATACAACGCCTCAAATGGAGCCATGCCAATAGTGAACAGGTAGGAGTTGTTGTAAGAAAACTCCACCAGTGGAAGATAATGCTCCCATCCACCCCCGAAATCAATGATACACATACGCAACATGTCCTCCAACAACTGATTTGTACTCTCGGTTTGCCCATCGGTCTACGGATGATAAGCCTTACTCAACCGCAATTCCGTGCCCATGGCCTCCTGAAAACTCTCCCAAAACCGTGAAACAAATATCTTGTCTCGGTCAGACACGATATTTAGGGGCACACCGTGAAGTCTCACTATTTCTACCATAAAGAGCTCGGCATACTGTCCCGTAGTGTAGTCTATCCTTACGGGTAGAAAATGAGCGACTTTGGTCAACCTGTCCACAATTACCCAAATGGAGTCGTGACCTCTCTGTGACGTAGGCAACCCTGTGATAAAGTCCATGGAGATGCTCTCCCACATCCACATCGGGACCTCTAATGGATGTAGAAGTCCTGTCGGTCTCTGATGATCCAATTTTACTAGCTGACAAGTGGCGCATTTAGAAACAAACACGGCAATATCTCTCTTCATCCCGCTCCACCAATACTGACGTCTCATATCTTGGTACATTTTGTCCCCACCGGGATGTACCGCGAACCGTGAGCCGTGCGACTCTGCCATCACCTCGTGTCGCAGTTCCTCCCCTTCCGGAACTACCAGCCTGCCATTGAAGCATAATCCCCCGTCTGAGCTAACGGTATAGGACTCGGCTCCCTCTGCTAGTAATCGAACTATCAGCTCCTGACAGAACAAGTCATTTGCCTGTGCTTTCACCACTCTCGTGACAATCTGCGGTGTAACAGTCATCACAGACATGAACGATCGGGCCACTGCATCCTGGTGTCCCAACTCTTTCCACTTTGCCTTCCACACTCCTGCCACTTCATCTACTGGCCTACGGCTCAACGCGTCTGCTACCACTTTAGCCTTCCCCGGGTGATATTGGATATCAAACTGATAGTCCTTCACAAACTCAAGCCGCCTCCGTTGCCGCATATTCAACTCCTTCTGTGTGAATAGGTACTGTAGGGACTTATGGTCTGTGAACAATCGAAACTTCTCCCCCAAAAGGTAATGTCTCCAAATCCGAAGGGCAAATACAACTGCCGCTAACTCCAAATCATGAGTTGGGTAATTCTTCTCGTGAGGCTTAAGCTTACGGGAAGCATAAGCTATGGCCTGACTCTCCTGCTGCAGTACACCTCCAAGTCCTTGTAAGGAAGCATCGGTGTAAACAAGATACTCAACTCCCAGTCTCGGCAATGCTAACACAGGTGCTGAGGTTAACTTTTCCTTCAACTCATCGAATGCCAACTGACAGGCATCACTCCAAATGAACGGCACACCTTTACGAGTCAGATGTGTCATGGGACCCGCTATCTTGGAGAAACCCTGAATAAACCTCATGTAGTATCCTGCTAAGCCCAAGAAACTACGGATCTCAGTCGGTGTCGTGGGCTGTCCCCACTCCCTCACCGCGGATACCTTTCCTGGATCAACAGATATCCCCTGGTCGGAAATAATATACCCCAAAAACTGAACCTCCTTCAGCCAAAACCCGCACTTCTCATACTTTGCATACAGCTCGTTCTGACGTAGTGTCTGCAAAACCTGCCTCAAATGCTCGGTGTGCTCCTCCTCTGTCTGGGAGTAAACCAGAGTGTCATCAATGAAAACAATGACGAACTGGTCCAGGAACTCTCTGAACACGCTATTCATCAAGTCCATAAACACTGCTGGAGCGTTGGTCAAACCGAAAGGCATAACCCGAAACTCGTAGGAACCATATCTCGTTAAGAAAGCAGTCTTCGAGACGTCCTATTCCCAGATACGCAACTGATGGTATCCCGATCGCAAATCAATCTTTGAGAAGAAAGAAGCTCCTCTCAACTGGTCGAATAAGTCATCGATTCGGGGAAACAGATACTTATTCCGTATCGTGACCTTATTCAACTCCCGGTAATCCACACACAACCTCAATGATCCATCCCTCTTCTTTACGAACAACACAGGGGCACCCCATGGCGAAGTAATCCTCCGAATAAACCCCTGACCCAACAACTGCTCAATTTGATCCCGTAACTCTCTCATCTCAGCTGGAGCCATACGGTAAGGTGCGCGGGCAATCGGCCGAGTGCCCGGCGTCAAATCAATCACAAAATCTATCTCTCTACTTGGAGGTAATCCAGGTATATCCTAAAATACATCGGCAAACTCTCGAACAGCCGGAATCGAATCAAGTGGTATCACCACTTCCTTAGAGGTCTCCTCCTCTATGTAGTACAAATGAGTGGACGATCCTCCCTCAGGACGAGGCATCGCCACTAAAAACATCTCCTGCCCGGGAATGGAAAAGATAATACTCCTACTAAAACAGTCAATCATGGCTCGGTACGCTACTAGCCAATCCATACCAATAATGGCATCATACTCGATCATCTCTAACACCAACATATCAACGGGTAAAGTAAACCTCCCGATCTCTATACCCACACCTCTACACATAAGCGAAATCATGGAACCCCTACTCAACGGTGAGTTTACATAAGTAGCGGTGCTCTCTGCGGTGTCTAATAACCCAATGGTGCGTGCAAATCTCATAGCAATAAAACAGTGTGTAGCCCCCGTGTCAAATAAAATGCGCCCAGAGTCCCCTGAATAGAGAACATACCCTCAATAGCTGGCGGATTCTGTGGGGCTGCGGCCTGCTGAAGCTGATACACTCTCCCATACTGAAGTTGTCCCTACTAAACTGGGACTACTGGAATGGGTGGTAATGCTGCCATCTGCGGTGCTCGGAGGGCGGCGGGAAACATAGGCCTCTGTGGCTCGTGTCGACCACCCTATTGCTGCTGCTGTGGAGCCCTGCCCCTATCAGGACAATCCTGACGTTTGTGGCCAATCTTACCACAAATGAAACACTTCCCCTGGAAGTTTCCCCCTCGCTGCCCCTGCTGACCACGACCCTGGTGACCGTTACCATTTCCGCTCTGGCCTTGCTGGCCCTGGTGAAACTGCTGCTGTTGACCATTTTGGCCCTGCTGGCCCTGATGGCCGTTCGGACCCTGATGGCCCTGCCTAAAACCTCCCTGTCCGTGTCTGAAACCCCCTGATTGGAATCTCTTGGAATCCCCCTGTTGGGAACCCTAATCACCCTGCCTATACTGACCCTAAGATGATTGTGCCCCGCTGGCACCATTTCCCCCTGTCCTGCCCTGATGGCTGGACTCTCCTGAACACTTCCCCTCTGTCAAGTGAAAGCGGTGGTCCTGGTAATGGAGCAGTGCAGCGTTAACCACATCAGAATAAGTGGCCAACGATAGATTCCCCAACAAGTGCTGACGGATCCTCCAAGTCAACCCATCTGAAAACTTCTGAATCTTAAACTCTTCTGTCGGTATCTCATCCGGTACAATGTTCAGTAAGTTAGTGAATTTGGCCTCATACTCGGCCATAGTCTTACCCTCCTGTCTAAGGCTCATCAACTTCCTCCTCATTTTCGTATGAACAGCTGATGGAAAATATTTGCGGTCGAACCGCACCCAAAACTCATGTATAGAGAGAGTATCTCTCTCCTCTGTGGTGGTAATAGACTCCCACCACTGCAATGCAGAACCTACTAGCTTGAAAGTAGCTAGTATCTGCTTCTGAACATCAGTGCACTCATACATCCTCAGGTGCCTCTGAATATCCTTCCTCCACTGACTAGATACACAACATCGGAGCTACATGCGAACTCCGGAGGGTGTGCTTTCTGAAAAGCATCTCGAAAACGTTCCCAAGCAGACGGGAATGCATGTGCCTGAACTAGCGCCTGGGGTGGTGCCTGCTGTACAACGGCGAGAGCGGCATTTATCGATTGGGCTACAATGGCTGCAACCTCGGCGGCATTCATGGTGCCCTGTACTGGAGTTGGCTGTGGCTCGGGCTGTGCAACCCTAGGAACTCGCTGCGCACGTCGTGGAGGCATCTGAAATGAGAATAAAGTCTATAAGTTCACAGTTATAAACATAAAATAGCTGAAGAGCGAAGCATACATAAAAGAATACAACAGTCCTAAAATATAGGGCTCTACATCAAAGAAAGCTCAGCGGAAACATAATAAGCCGTACAGATCCTAAAGGACACTAGAACCTGATGCTCTGATACCACCTGTGACACCCCGAATAATTAAATACCGGGTAGCTACTCCTTTATTAAATCAATACAAAATTCCAAGTTGGTCCAGTTAATAGCATCACTGCCGAAAACATTTTTTATGATTACTAACCACCTAGTATTTAAAAAGTGAGTTGTCAAATTTTAAATTAAATCTGATTAACATGCAATAAATGAAATATAGAAATGTAACACAACCATTCATGATAAAGTCCAACTATAGTGAATCAACAAATAAAGATGAGTCTAGAGGAAATACTCCTCACAACAATCCCAATATGAAAAGAAATAAAACAAGTCTGCATCCTGAATTAATTACAAGCCAAAAGTCTGAATAACTGAAAGAAATGAAATGCCTCTAAAAGAAATGGGCAACATGCCCTACAACTGATGAAATCTGAATATAGAGTCAAGGCAAATGAAGCGTCTACTAGCAAGGCCCTGTAACTTCCACAACAGCTACAGCTCGTCACCTGACTTGAAATACTATGCATGGTGTCCTTGTGGCTGGGCACCTAAAAAGGATTTTACAAAAAGAAAGTAGATTTGAAAGCAAACAGGTCAGAGCCCGAAAGTGGAGAGTATTTAAAAAAAAGCAAGTACTTTAATAACATTTAAAACAATTAATGCAAGATACATGTTAGGATGTGCTCTCACATGAAATACTCACCTCTCGTCTAACTGTGCACTCCTAACGTTCCTGTACCCATTCATGTGTTATTTATATCTAACTAAATCATCATAAGTTCTAACCCAACTACTCGATTCACAAAATGAATTCCCGATGTTATCAGTTAAATAGATAGATTTACTTGAACTTGGATTCTCAATTATTAGCATTACCATTTACTGGAGGTTAACCCCCTATTTATCTTCTCAAGGAGTTACTATAAATTATTCTCATAATTAAACATAACATTTCCTTTTCATTTAACCGTATATTATTCACATCATAAATATACAATATAAGCACCCCGAGGCTAAGCTACGGTGCGCACATACTCTGGTATCCATCCCGGTACATCACGTACATAAGGATTACAAATTTCGAATCTCTCAGGAATTGTTAGAATAAACACCACACAAAAAAATGGTGGCGAACATAATTCAATATATCCATGGTCACGTACATACCTACGCTCCATAGTCAGCTGGCTTAATAACTCACAATTAAGTCATTCCCTTGAACTATGTCCTCTAGGTACCACTCTGAATCCGGGCACACAAGGATTAGATGGCCCTAAGCGAATGTAAACCTCACGTGATAGCCAGTATGGTAGGTATGTCATACACATAAAATCATATACTAAGCATTCACACATCTTAGATGTCTCAATGTTAATAAAGGTACATTCTACATCCTTATACAATTATTCCATTTTTATACATTATAAGTCTTCCGATAATATAAAATGTAGACTGTCGACACATCTCACGTCGTAGTTTCTTGTACTTAAAACCTATCTCAAAGGGTCTATTAATTTTCCTATTATTCTCACATATAACATCATTATTCTTAAGGTCCTTACTTCTGCCCCAAACCTCATTTCGCCAAATTATTCAAATTTACCCTTTTAACTCTAACGTTATCTCACTCATCGGATTTCATTAGATTTTAGAATAATTCCTCAATTTGAATTCTAATTAAGGTCCAAATTTTATAACCATACCTATTGGTCTTCCTTAAGTCTAAGGATATCCATAAAGTCTCCAATAATAATTTCTAAGGTTTAACATCATTAAAATTTAACTAGGAAAATTTTACTCTTTCTGGGAAGGTCGATCGATCGACCTTGAACCTCGATCAATCGATGGTGGTCGATCGATCGACTGATGAATGTCGATCGATCGATCACACCAGGTAGGCTACGGACTGCTTCGTTTTGCAGTCCTCAAAACGTCCCAAAACTCCATTATAAAGCATGGAACTCTAATATAACGTTATAATATCATCATACAACCATCCTACAACATTGTTAACGTTCTAAAACCAATAATTCAACAACCAAGGGCTTTATTTGGATCAAAACTTCATCAAGAACTCTAGTTTTCTATTTCTTTCAAGAACATTAATAAACCACTTCTTAAATCCGTTTTTAGATCATCAAGGGTTATATTTTGAATTCATAATTCGTCCAGAATGTTTCTACATGCAATACCTAACATAGTTCATAGTTTTAATCTTCAAATTCATGGGTCTATATCAATCTTCCAAGATAAATTCGATAATTTCCCTAAACGTGGAAAAGCATAACATTGAATTAATTGTAATTAAATCACTTGCCTCTAATCTTTCTCTGAATTTGATGTTGAATCTTGAAGGTTGAATTGTTCTCTCTCTCTCTCTGCAGAATTCTCTTTTCTCTCTCTCTACAAGTTCTTCTCTAAAGATAATGACGATGGAGGTTTTTAGAGGTTGCCTTAGGAACTTCTTTTCTATTTCTTCCAATAACTCCCGTAGCCCATTAAGTCATTTAGTGTAGTTAGTGGGTTTAGTGGATAAAGAATAAGTCAGATTTTATTTCTAATTTTCGTGGGTTTTATTTCCCAAATTTCTGAAATTACCAAAATGCCCTTTTAAGTTACCGGTATGGCCCAAAAATGCCCGGGACCCAAACTTAACCCCCGACTAGTGTTTTCTGACTATTTTGACCATTTCGGACACGTTGGCGCACTCAAAATGACCATACGGTTAATAGAAATAAAATTCACTTTTTAATTAAATAATTACTTTCCTGACGCGACTGTCACACGCGTCTCAACAAAATTTCCCAAATTGTCGTATATCAATCTTACGACTAATTTAATATTTCCAATATTCATATATTGCCATATATACACATTATAATCAAATACCAACTCACATCTCGTTAGTATTTTATCCGAATTAATTCTCAATTAATTCACATTTAATTTTATTAATTCCATAAATAAATATCGATAAAAATGCGGGGTATTATAGTTGGGAGTTTGGGAATGATATATGGAGATTTGGTTGAGTTTGGAGAGGCAAACCCATAACTGGGTTAATGCAGTTTTCGTCATAACTGTTTGATCAATCGATCGACCTAAGAACATCGATCGATCTATGATCGATCGATCTACCCTATTTCCTCGATCGATCTTCCCCTCCTGGAAAACTCCATATTCCCCTTACGTTGGTTTAATCCGATTAAAATGCGTAGTAACCCTAGATTATTATTGTCAGAGCATAATGGGTTATAATATAGGACCAGTAGTGTCTAGGTAAATTCTGCTTAGTGAGAATTTAATGTAAGATGAAATTAAGGGTTAACAGAGAGTTATTCACACATATTAAATCATGCTTAGGTTTAATAAAAGGTCGAGACCTGTAAGGAAGTTAGACTAGAAGGTAAGTGAGAGTGCCTACTGAAATTATACTTAGGGAGTTAGAATACTTCGAGAGACGAGAAGTAGGTAAGGAGTAACTTATATATATGAGAATAAAAGTGACAAATCCGTTATGCGAGATAATCAAGTAAAAATGTGCTAAGAGCGGATAATTATATTTATGGGTCGTGAGCGCACCTAATTTAGAAATGTGGATATTTTTATATATATATGACTGTTTGATTGTGCATATATTATATATCTGTATAAAAATCATACTCGGGCTACTTCCTATCACGGGGGTTTTTCGCACCGGAACGATCTTATCTCAATTGGGCCGTTATGGGGGATATTGACCCGTACCCTAGAGCATAGGATTCCTTGGTACAGGCTATCTGATTAATAGTCAGACGCTCCTAAGAGACGTGAGGGTATGTGCTGACCTCTTTGTGATTTTGAAGTATTCTTCGCCTCCATTTGTATGTGTTTTATGTTAATAAATTTTGAGAGTGATTCCAAACTAGTATTTCCCTTAATATGTGAAATACGGGGACTTGATAGCAGAGTATGCCAGCACTATAGATTTTATACGGGGTTCCGAATGTACATATATATATTATATGAGTGGTTAATATATATATATATATATATATATATACTTAAGTATGAGAAATTTCTACTGTGCATAAAAGTAGATAAGTAATGAATAATTACTCCAATTTTATTATAAGTGTTTGAAAATTTTGTGACACCACTCAATTATTTCAAACAACCTAAGCTATATGAGAAAACTTGAATTTCAGAAATTAATAAAATTAGCCATAGTATATGACGGAATGAAACCTTATGGGGAAGTTAAGTTAAAATAAACTTATGGGATTAATAGTGCGGTAGGCGTGCACACTAGATGAGAGGTGAGAATTTCTCAAGAGATTGTCGCATACTAACATGGTTGTTACATTAGCCAGTAAGCATTTTAAATACTTGCTAAACTAATTTTAAACTATTTTACACTCGGACTCTAACCCGTTTCCTGTTATTTCTTCTCTCTTGTATATATATGTATATAATACAGGTGCCCAGCCACAGGGTCGTCTTGCTTAGGTTCTTTAGACCGGACGGGCTGCAGCTTATGTGGGAGTTACAGGCCATTTATTAGACGACCTCGTTGTTGATTCTACTCCTAATTTTAGTTCGTATTGGTTAGGTCATGTGTCGCCCGTTTCTCTATTCAGTTTGGATTTTGTCAGAGATTTACGTTCCTTTATATTTCCATTAGTTGGTACTCTTTGGGATTTAATTACTATCAGGATGGTTTTATTTATAGTTTAAACTAGTTTGGTTGATCTGGACGAATCTAATTCTTCTGTGTTATTATCCATCTTTAGTATGTCAGGGTTCTTAAATTGTTGGTTATTCAAAAATGTTTTCATATTTGGATTTAATAAAATGCAAACAAGGTTTTAAAATTGTTTTGACACTTAGCTTAATTATTTAGGGTGTTTAAATTGGATATTTTATTTTGCAATAGTGATGCTAAGAATGAACCAACCGTTCACCTTGATTTTTAATTTAATAAAGGACTGATCACCCGGTATTTAATTAGGCGGGGTGTCACACCGAGCTTGGTTATTTAAATGATTTCTTTTGATGGATTGATTTTGGGTTATTTCAGTAGGTTCGAGGATAAGAATAGGACTTTTGGAAAAATGTAAAAATAATTACTAATTACCTTCGGATAGTCGGGATAATCATTGGTGTGAAATTAAGGGTGTTTGGGATGAACAACACTCGAAAAATATATTAGTGGATTCGAGTGGGAATTTCCTATAGAATCGTGATACTGGATGGACTAATATAGGATCAGTCTTCAGAATTAAATCATGATATAAAAATAAGTAAATGACTACTTATGGATTTGTGAATTGGAATTTGATTCGAAGATTATAGGCTACTGCTACGAGTGACATGCACGGGTTGCTGATGTTATTGTGTATATTTATGGGTATAGAGAAAGTATGTATATATATAACATACCTACTTTAGTGGGATGCTGTCGGTGGAGGTTGCGTGCAGTGGGCGATGTTTATGGGAAAATCTCAGCAAATGTAGTACTGATCCCCAGGGTCATAGATCTGTGCATCCCACTCTATTTGAGGTTAGAGTCCAAGTTGAATAATGTGGTATGGTTATGACCCACTGACTTAAGACTATTACCGCTTCCAATTTGACGTTTACGATTTGGGTTTGGTGGTGTGATTCCGAATTGGTGGGCTAGGTTGAGGTGGGTATTCCCTGGAGCCTAATAGCATGCTAGAGATTTGCATCCGCCAGGTAATGCTCTTGGGATTGCATTTATATGTATATAACAAGTGATATATATGTATGTATATGTGATGTGATACATTTATATATATATATATATACGGGTAAATAAAAGGATATTACGAATAGTAAATTTATATGCATCCGAAAGGTCAGCTCAGGGATGCTATGTGTAAATACGTGTACAAATGTGATAACAATGTATGGGTATATGACACTAATGTGTTAATATGGAATTAATAACTAGCGTGAAGTTATGTGAAATGAATTTGCAAAATTGTAAATGAGATATATAGGGAATAAGCACTTGGAAAAGCTTATTGTGAATTCCAATAAAAGTATACATGGGGCATAAAACAATGTATGGTGATAAGATTAGTAGAAACACTAGTTAGACTGGGTAGTATAACTAAGGTGTTTAAAATACATGCATTATGTGCACACTATAAATGAGGTGCAAGGGGTATCTCGTGGGAGTACGACACCGATTTAAATACACAAGACTGCATTACATATATATTAATGTATTTTAAACACTTGTAAAATATTTTCATAAGGTTTTGGGCTCTGATTCGTGTCAAAATAATTTCAAAACTTTTAGGTGCTCAGCCACAGGGACGCCTGACTTAACCATCCTTCTAGACAAATGATGTTGCAGTAGTTATGGATGCCTGTAGGGATTGATTCGACGCTTCTATCCTTGAGATCTAGATATGAAGTAGTATAGAGTTATTTTGGGAATGTCACCCAGTTAGTTGGTATTTAATTTATCCAAATGCTTTCCTTTCAGTTAGTTGAATTATTATATTGTGATTTTTACTAAGAGGTATCGGCTAATTAATTTATGCCAGTGAATGTTAGTTTTATTATTTGCATGGTTGGTTATGTGAATGGGAATTTTATGTAAGCAAATTAATAATTTTTAAAATTTAACATTAGGACTAATAGGGTATTAGTAATCGAAATGTTTTCGATAGTGATGCTATGAATGGGCGGGGTGTCACAGATGGTATTAGAGCATCGGGTTCTAGTGTCCTTAGGATCTGTGAAGACTTGCTACATTTATAGCGTTTATTTTCTTGATGTAGATCCATACACTTAGTATTATTAATTCATATTGAAATTTATGTTCTACTGCTATTATGTATAATTGAAGTAAATATCACACGAATTCAGTTGGGTTTCATATACTGAACAACAGATAATGACCAGTGAAGTCCATTAGGAGGACCACGGGAGGAGAGGCTCAGCTGGAGCTGCAGAGTATTCAGGGGACAGTGATCGCAAAAAATGGTACTTTTAGAAGGGCCATATGTAAACATTCCAAGGAAAATACGGATGTTATTTTAGGTAGCCAGTGGAAGGAGGACATCCACAGGAATTTACGTATGGTTAAGTGCAATGACACTTCAAAAAAGAAATTGACGAATTTTAAGCTCATATGAGCAACGTTGTTGTGATGGGAGTCAACCACCACGTCTGAAGAGAGAAACACTTTAACTATAAGGTAATCTTGGGTGTGGTTTGACTGCAAGTTCTTTACATATTCTATTTTGATAGATATGCGGAGGAAATTTTTAGACTTATCACAAGAGGGTTAGACAGTGGCCGAGTATGAGGAAGAATTTACTTGTTTAGAAAACTTCATAACTCACAAGGTGGATAAGGGGGAGAAAAGAGTCATTAGTGTGATGATGGACTCATGGCTAGAAGTCTCCAAAACTTATGGGTAAATTTATCTTAGATGAATTGTGTTGATGTCGTCAATGCCATACTTTTAGAATGTGAATATCATCGCTTCCGTGTGAAGGGAGCCAAGAGAGTGAGAAATTTTAGCTAGGAGAGTAAGATTAAGTGTATCGATTCTTGTGGGGAACTATGGGGGTAATTTGTTACGGGACCTGTGTAAATGATACAAATCAGGGAAATTCTGACTCAGTGATAGTGGATTCAGACAGGGGCATTAGGGTGGGCAACATGTTCCACATGGCCAGCGGAGCCAAGGGAAAAATAGGAGTAGCCACCAGGGCCGAGGCTACTAGTACATGAGAGTAGGTCACCCCCAATATGGCCAGTGGGGCTAGAGATACTGGAGTTACACAGGGAGGTGATTTATATGTGGAGATTAAAAGCACATGCGTCGATCTTTTTCGCAACGACTTAGGGGAAAGGAGTAGGGTGCCTAGCAAGGGCAAGAATTATAAAAATTTTAGCTTAGTTTAGATGTGAGTATTATATCCAGGAGCCATTTGAATAGACAATTCTATTGGAAATTAAAATTTTTAATTGTATCCATGGGTAAATGGGGTAAGTTTTACTTGACGTTTGTGCCTCACAGTATTTTTTTAGCACTAGATTCACACATTCAGAGGGTTTAGTATATATATGGTTAGTATTACTACTATGTGTATATAATCACCATTTGGTAGTGGGGATCTCTTTGGTTCCATTTGTAGGGGAGTGGGTATGGACATTGGGAGGCTATGCTTTTGTAGATTTAGTCATTTTGGATATATGTGATATGAGATTATGATGTTATCCAGAGTATGGACTGGTTAGCGATGTTTTACTGTTATAGTAAGGATATCATGTTCACAATTTTGGGCCAGGATTGGTTGTTTTTGCGATGTCTCACCTGAAAAACGATCGAGTACTCGTATAAATGACATTGTAGAGGAGACTTCAGAGATTATAATTGTCTCGTTATATTGATCTATGTGTGTAGGGACTTTATTCATATGATTCATGGGATATCAGGTTTATAGTCGAGTGAAGAAATTTAACTCGTTATTGATGTAGCATTGGGGACTTAGTTTCAGTATGAGCGTCGTATGGTATGATCCCTTCAGAGATATAGGAGCATATAAGTAGACTTACACATATGGGGAATGGATTTTTAGTGTCTCGATTTTGTGTTTTGGGCCAAACGATCTTGATGACCGACGATACTCGGTGATAGTTCATCGGGGGAGTTCCTTGTTGGTTGATATTATTGGATACTAGGGCATCAGTTTTGAAAATTAATCATCTTACGTGTAGAGAAAACACTCTAAGCTAAGAGATATTACACTATATAAGGCCAGTGGAGCCGGGTGGTGCCGTATAGGAAGCATTGGGGAAATTTTGCACCACTAGTTGATAGGTGGGGCAATCTCGAGAACAATTAAGTCATGATTAGTTGGCTAATCGAGTATATCTTTATTTATAAACCATGGTGAACATTCATGTTCGAGTTTGATACAAATATGTTATATATGTGATGTTTGTGAAAAAATTCATGGGCTATTGGTAATATGAGCACCTTGGTTAGTACTAATTTCAAAATCGTCTAGGAAAAGGGTACATGGCAATAAATGTGTTCAACCGTGTGCCTATGGGATAGTAGAATCATAGATGGAAAAGTAAGAGGGGTTAAACCTCTTTGAGGAGGAAGATAGTCTGAATATGTGTATAGCGAGGGGAACTATGACACTCAAGAGGGGTTGAAAGACTGTAGAGACAAAGGTGAAGGATATCTCTTGCTAAGGGAGGATCCTTCAATTTTGAGGAAACAGTACTGAGTAGTACTCAATCAAATTTTGAGGGTACCTTGCACATAAATAGGATGTTGATTTTTAATAGGCAAAAAGGACCCAGAAAGTGCACCAGTTTAGAGCAGACACATGGGTCACGAGTTTGGGTGTATCTAGGAAGGGGAGTAAGAGGTACCATGTGATGTGGAATGTAGAGCATGAAGATCGATGTGGAGTGAGACATAGCGAAGTTACCTCCAGATGCACCACTCGTAGATTGGAAAAAGATGGTCCATGGTGATTAACTAGAATTTTGCATAAATTGGTGATTCCGGTGACGAAATGCATGGGCAGACAGATAGAGTTCATTGTTGGTCTTTTGCAACAAGTAGACTGAGATGGAATAGTTATAACATATTAAGAAAGACACGTCACTTGTAGACCGCGCAGTAGACGGGGGATGTGTTGTCTGGATGTTCGGGTAATCAGGAGAAGTAATTACTATTAGTAGAGTTGCATGTAATAACTCGTATCAGTTTATTATTATTAAGGATAGTTTTGAGTTTTTTTGCGAAAAACCTTATTGTTCGCCCTATGGTTGGTTAGAGGGGGAGGATAACAAGCTTTGTGGTCTAAACATCATTTAGAGTATGTCGACATGGATTAAGCTAATATAAAGTTAATTCATGTAGTTTAGGAACATCGTAAGAGTTACGCCATCGTGAACCAATGTTTTTAAAGTCTAACATTTGTGGTTAGGTGTTATTAGAGATGTCTCGCATAGATGAATTTATGTGATTTGACAAAAAGGGGAGTTGGAACCTAGGGATGTTAGGGCCTTTCCTCGGTTAGATGTCGATAAAGCTAGTGGTGTATTGGCTAGACTTATTGGAGAATTTTTTTAGCATGATCATAATATGTTTTGTATATCATCGTCAAGAAAAGACCTTTAGAATGGTGTAGTATATCAGTATAAAGTGATTTGAATAGACTTGTGCTACTTTTGAGCTGTAGTGGGTAGGACTTCAGTCAGAGGGTATCATTAGTTGGAGTATAGTGGAGGCACCGTAATATTATGATGATTTTATTTTGGGTACGTAATTATGCCTTACGGATAAGTATCCTATGTTTTGATAAGAGACATATTCGAATTTCGGGGATGAAATTCTTTTGTAAGGCAGGAAGTATGTAACCCTATACTTTTGGGAGTATTTAAATTACACTTGTACTCGCAATTTAATTAATTTAAGAAATAAAAGTGAATGGAATAAATATTATTTAGTGAATATTGGATTAATATTTTTGTGTTATTATATTTACTTGTATGATAAGTAAATAAAAATTTTACAATTTTATATTACTTCATAAGTGGGAAAAAATGACGGGTTGACATGATCTTATTTAGGATGCGCATACGGGGTACTGTTAGGAATCGGATGGTAAAATAATCATAGGTGACTCGGATCGTGATTTTGAGTTCACGGATGACCCGTGATGGGTTTAGATAGTCAGAATTAGGTACTCGAGGGTTGTGATTGAGTTTCGACAACTTTTAAAGCTATACGGGACCGATACGAGGGTATTTTGGTCATTTTAATGTTATAATTTAACTTAATTTCGGGATTAGGGGAAGATAAACTAGTTTTTGATAATGTAGGTAGACATATACCCATTCTAAATCATATTAGCTAGAGAGAGAGGCAAGATGACATAGGGAATTGAAGAGAAAATTCAAGAACACCATGTCACGAGGAGATTAAACAATTCCGGGGCTTGGATCATTGAAGGTTGAGGATATCAAGGAGCAAGATAAAATTTCTATAATTAAAGGTAAGTTTTTAACTTTCTTTGATATTATATGTTGTTTTTTAGTTCATATCACAATTCGTGAGAAACAAATATTAACTTTTAGGTGGGATTCTCATGTCAGAATGGGTTTAGGGGAAAGATTTTTTGAGAATTGAATTGCGAAACATATTGTTTAAAATTTGAGATGAATCCTATATAAAAGTTAGAATTTTTATTTGAAAATCTGAATTGAAATCATGATCGGAATAGATGTGATACTAATTGATAAATCTGAAAAAATAATGTAATTTGATGTGAGAATTAAGGTGAATTAATTGGGGAAATTTAATGGTTGAACCCTATAGTGTAGAATGATTTCTTGATGAATTAAATCCATAGAACATGTACCCATATGAGTTATATGGATAGGGTAATATAAATTAATGTTGGAATGATTTTGGTTGATAAAATGGGAAGAACTTTGTAACAAATAAAATAACCCCATTTTGGCCAAACCCAGGGGTTAACCGGTTCGGCTGCCCTACTTGACCAAGCTTGGTTATTTAAATGATTTCGTTGGTCGGGTTGATTTTGGGTTATTTGTGGAGGTCCATAGATAAGATTAGTACTTTTGGAGAAATGTAAAAAATAATTATTAATTACCTTTGGGTAGTCAATATAATCTAAGGTGTGAAATTAAGGGTGTTTGGAATGAACGACACTCGAAAAATATATTAGGGGATTTGAATGGAAATTTTGGATTGAATTGGGATATAGGCTATATTGAGATAGGCTTAGTGTTCATAATAAAATATAATCGTGATATAAAAATAAGTAAGTGACTACTTATGAATTTGGCAGTCAGATTTAGGCTTGGAAATTATATGCTACTGCTACGAGTGACATGGTTAACTGGTGTTATTGTATATGTATATATATATATATATATATATATATATATATATACACACACACACACACACACACACACACACACACAAGGCTATGCCCATGACTGAAGGCACAACACTAATTGATAAAAGAGTACGTCATTGACAGGACCATACGTCGTATTTAGTTCGCAGCTGATAGATAATTTTTCAAATAACCTACAGTACAAACCTATTAGTTTAAAAAATTGAAAAAATTTGGAAGCTTTTTTACATACATACAAACATATACCATAGTACGAACTTATTAAGTCAAAAAGTGAAAGTGCGGATGCCCCAAAATTTTAAATTCAAATATAATGAAATGGTTCAAATTTTAATTTTCCAAAAGTTATTTAAAGTTTTATTTTCTTAAAGAGAACAAACCAACTTATGAAAAAAAATAAAACTAAACTAAAAGCAAAATTAAAACTACGCACACAATTTTCATTTCGACTTAAACACACATTAATCCAATTCAAGTTAAACTTGCATGTTATCAAGATAAAGTAAGTTTGCACTTGAATTAAATTGAACATACCCAAACATTAAATTTGCACCAAATTAAATAGATTTTGATTTTGAACTAATTTTATCTTTTAGTCCTACTAAGCATGCATTGAGGTGATATAGCAAGATAAAATAAATCTCAACCGCACTACGCCGGATGTACGAGGAAAACCCAAATGGGAAAAACCTCGGACGGCCCTAGCCTCAAATCCACTAAGAATGGAATTACATTTACAAGACAAATGACTTACTTCCTCAACTCGAACCCTCTCAAGCCTCGATGCGTCTTCTTGTAACCACCTCTTCCTAGCCGATAACCACGGAGCTCCACCGCGATCTTGGACTCACCAATTGAACAACATTTACACCGTCAACCACACGTGGTGTCTTTTACCACATGAGAATGACGCAGCAAAACGAACTCTTCTTCTTTAAGGGATGTAGAAGAAAACCAAACAATCTCTTCAATTCGGTGTAGAGATAAACCCGGTGCCAAACTCTAAGCAAGATGTATATATATGAACTTGGATAAATAAAACTATGGGTGAAAACTAGAGTGGTAGATGATTTTGTCTTTGAAAATTCTCACTCAAACCATGATCTTTTTATCTTTATGATTTTGCTCTCAAAACCCTCTCTAGGAGTTAGAAGGATATGAAAAATATGGATTAGAAAAATGGTTTCCCGCATAATGATATTCAGCAAAAATTAGTGGGGTAAAACTAAGTGGGAAAGTGGGCAAAACTGCTTAAAACTGCCAAAAAACGGTTCCCGCCAAATCTCGTTTGAACGACATTCTCGTTCGAATGAGTCTTCTAACGAAGTTCCACTATGAACTCGTTAGAAGCTCATTAGAACGACCATATCGTTCGAACGACATTTCGAACGAAGTTCCAGTATGCCATAATGGCAAGTCGTTGGCAATCTCGTTCGAACGACTTGTGGTTCGAACGACACTTCGTACGAACTCATAGAATGTTCAAAAAATTCTTTTTAAGCCCAGCAACATTATATACTTTATATATAAGTTTTAATAGAGAACATCTGGAAACAAAACACAGTTTTAAAAACCTAACACCCAATATAAACCGTTCCAAGCTCCTATATATACACACACACACACACACACACACACACACACACACACACACACACATATATATATATATATATATATATATATATGTAATGCATTCATACCTTGGGAGCATGTTACCACTATTGATGACGTAGAAATGAGGCACTTAAACTCGGAATTTTGATGAAGCTTTATACACTTGGCCGCTACGTCTTCAACAAACACATCATAGGCTTGAAAGATGATCAATATACTCTATCCTATGACTCAAACGTTTTTGTCCAGAATTGAGCCAAAACTACAAAGGACCCAATTGGAAATTTTGTCCTTACAAAAAGTTTTCTTACAAAATATAATTGAAAACAATTTAAAAAAATTTGGGCTAATTTTCAAGTATTTATATGACTATTCACCGTATTTATAAAAAAAAGTCAAACAACACTAATAACCCATCATGGATCTCGCAATAATTGTTAAATATTATATATAATTCAAATGAGTGTAAACTATTTAGAAAAATTGGACAAAGTTTCCTTTGTTTATAGGACTATCCACCATGCTGAAGAAATTAAAAAAAATTCAACCACAATACTAATAGCTATTAAAATGTATAAAAGTATTATCATACCGAAATGATCTAAAACTAAGATAAAATCCACAATGTTTTGTATTTGTGTAATGGCACAATTAGACATTATAATCTCCAATGAATATGTAAATTCATCCAACTTCACAAACAAATATTCTTACTGATTATTTGCATTCACATCCATGTATCTTGAATGCCCAACAATTGTATATTTGTATAAAATTCAAACAAAAAACCTATATAGAAATAAAGCCAATCACATATGAAATCATGTTAAATGTTAAAAGCAATTGATTTATATCATGCTAAAGTATAAATCGTTACCTATTGAAGTGCATACAAAATTGGATTACAACTGAACTCATGTATACACCTGGATTTATGGGTTAGAGTTACATTTTTAATGAAGCTTAAAAATGTTTTCATAAATTATATGGCATTTTGTCATAATGCATGGGTTGAAGGGAATTACATAAAAGGCTTTATTTTTAGCTTTCCATAACTCGTAATAGGGTAGGTTGTAGGGAGGAGCTAATGTCATCGTGTACTTAAGCAGGGCATGAAAATTAGTTCATCAATTCAATGTATGCCTATTAGTTTGGGGGAGCTCATGAATAGGAGAACTTTTGAGGCCTCACTGCAAATGGTGCTGGGGGCGGTGTCTAGTAGGGCTTTTATCATTTTATTTTGTCAAAGTATATTGACATACACATGCATAAAGATATCACATGTTTTATATCTGTATAGTGTTATTTAAATAGTGTTCCCAGTAATTTTTCTGTAAATTGTTATATTTCCCTGTTGTTGGTACATATTGTATATGTATACTATTGGACCAAAAAAATAATGAAGGTTTCGTGGCTATCAAACAAAAACTAATTAAATTAGAATAAAAGATTATAGGTTAGGGAGAGGTCCTACCTGCTGCTGTTGCAACGAATCTCCACACATATCGCCAGTAACGAACATGAATATGAGTACACATAATGACATCAATAATCTTACCACCGTCCACCTAAATTAACAACGAAAAAAAATCCATTTTTGGTTGTTTTATCAGCTTGATTTGAACATGAACTTAATGTTGTTGTCATGTCGTCATTAGTTGACAACAACGTTAAGTTAGAATGAATTATCAAACTTTTGTCAATTATGTACCTTTTGCTAATGGTCCAACATTCAATAAATTTGTATCCTGGTTATTTTTATTAAGCACCTGCCCTGCATTCACTTAAACAATATCCAATTAGACTTCAAATGATTGATTGGAAAAAATAAAGCACACAAAGGTGGTGATGAAGGTGGACAATGTAACTTAAATGCTTTCTTTGGCATTTTTTCAAGAACCTAAGATGCCACTAATAAAATCATCATTATAGTCATAGTATAATCCATGCTTGAACTTATAAAAATTAGAATTACTAACATAATGCAATAGACAACACATCAAGCATAAGAAATCATAATAAATCATAAAGTTCAGTTAATATGAAAACATTATGCTCTGCTTGTATCTGTGAGATTAATATGTGATTCATGTCATAAAACACATCAATTAATATATTTATGAAACAATTACAAAATCCATTTTTATTAAAAAGGTGATTAATACTCACATAGGCACACCATTACATTTGGCATACAAAATATCCAAATTGTATTGGGGAATGACAGTTGACACAACAATGGCACGTGGTTAACATAATCCATTAAACTTTTGCAAATTTGGGAGTGAATGGCCTATATAAATAGTTGCACCAGCTTCTTGCAATCTATCCATAAGGCTTCTCCATATAATATCAAAACCACTGACTTCTTCGTCATTTTACAACATTATAAAATAAGAGAATGAAACCATATAATTTAACTATAATAAAGTGAATTGCTGGTATGTTCATTGTCTGTATGGTACGTTGAAATGAACACATACAATATAACTATATGATAGGAAGTTTGTTACAGTTGGTACGTTCATTTTCAATTGAAGACTGAAAGAATAAACACATACAATGTCTAAATGAAAACCGTAAAGAAACCTCATCGAAGTAAACTTTATGACAATTGATACGTATCACATAATTCATATAATTCAATTGCAAGTCTACAGGCCACCAAAAACACCACCCTAACAACCTTACACTTCGCAAATGTGCAGAAAAAGAAAGAGGAAAGTGGAATATGACTAACCTCATACCTACCATGCGATAAAGAATGGAAATGATAACATCAAATGATTAATCCTCTTTAGAAAAAAAAAATGGAAACGATAACAGAAAAAAATCGAGTATTAGGTTTAATCGAACATGAATCGAAAAAATCAAACATGATTTCGAAATAATTAGAAATGATAACAATAAACGATTAATACATTTTAGCACACGAAAAAATGTATCGTTGATAGTCGAAAAAATTAATACATTGGTGTAATGTGTATTAATCGTCGGCACACGAAATACATTTCATCAACGATAACAGCAAACGACTATTTCAGTACGCGATTATAACAACAAACGATTAATACATTTCAACAACTATCAATGACTATCGAATGATTAATTGGAAACGATAAAGGGCAAAACATAATTACCTTGGTTGATAGTCGTTGATCGTTGTATGGGTGCAAATCTGAGATACCCACATCTCTCCTCTCAAATCTGAGAAACCCAATGTAGATTAAAACAAACACAAATCAAACATTTAAACAGTTATGGGTATTCATGTAATAACAATTATCAATATACCCAACAAAGGCATATAATCCAAAAAATGTTCAATTAGACAAAAGCCCAACAGCAGAGAGAGAGAGAGAGAGAGAGAGAGAGAGAGAGAGAGAGAGAGAGGGAAAAAATGCCTATAAAATGGAGAACCCCTCTTCTCTCAGTCATTTCTTTGACCTTAAACAGTTTAGGGGACGAAACTTGGGATTTGGGTAGCCGGATGAACGACGGTATCCATGTAAGAATAGTTATCAATAGACCTAACAAAGCCATATACTCCAAATATTGTTAAAACATTCATAACCGCAACAGCAAAGAGAGAGAGAAAAAAAATACCTGTAAAATAGAGAAACTCTCTTCTCCCAGTCATCGCTAACCGTCACCATCGTCGTTGCCCAGACCTTAAACCATTTAGGGGACGGAATTGGAGATTTTGGGAGATGGACGAACGACTCGGGTTGGGAGGTCCTGCTGAGTGTTTGGGAGTTGATGAAATTGGAAGTTGAATGACAGGGTTTGGTTCCTGAGATCAATTCATTGTTGCTGCGAGTATCTTCTTCTTCTCTCTCTCTCAATTTTACGCTTGTAGATACTCTATGCTTGAGAGAGTGATGGAAGATTTTAGGTACACGTGAGTGAAGAGAGAGGTAATGAAGGTAAGAGTACCATTTTACTCCTCTTTTTTAATTCTTATGAAGAGTGGGGAAATAAATTATGAGTGTTGTTCAAGGGGAACTTAAATTTTGGAGGGGTAAATTACGTAGAGCATAAATAATTCATTTTGTGATGTCATAGTTGAATCTTATGACATATATAAGTTTTATACTTTATTATATATATATATATATATATATATATATATATATATATATCTGTGTGTGTGTGTGTGTTAATATATTTATGTGTTATTGATATATGTGAAACATACGTACTCTAGTTGGATGCTATTAGTGGAGGTTGTGCGTAGTGGGAAGTCACTCTTGGATAATCTCAGCAGGTGTAGTACTTATCCGGAGGGTCATAGGTATGTGAATTCCCACTCTATGTTAGGTTGGAGACCTCTTTAATCTGATGTCCAAGAGATGCAATAACATCGAGCTTAGACTCCTTAAGCTTATAAACCTAAGATCGTATTTCCTCGTGCTGTGGGTCCACCTACCCCCATGATAGTTTAGGTTATATAGGAATACCATCATGCCCCGTATACCCTACCTACAAATGGGCCACCACCTACTTAGCTATTCATTTTGAACCTTTCCTAGCCCAGGACTAATCTGCCAGTGCCTATGGACCCCAAAGAAGAAGAGATGAACAAGGCAAAGAATACCTTAAACTAATGTCAAAGAAGTATAACCAAGTCAAGAAGTTCTAAAGATATATGGATTACACACATATGTCTCCCTATACTAAGCCCATATTGCCAAAAAAGTTCAAGATTCTAGTCATTGAGAATTTCAACGACAGTGCGCCCTTAATTCTGCATGTACACAGCTACCACCAACCCATGACTCTTCTTGGAACTTCAAAAGAGATAATCGCCGAAATGTTTCAACAAACCTTAAAAGAGAGTGCTCTCTGATGGTTCTTATCTCTCGAAGAATCTAGAATGCGTAGTTGGGAGGATGTAGACAGGGAGCTCATGTCCCAATACAAATACAATGAAGAGACAGCGGTCACATGCAGAAACCTAAAGTTGCTGAAGTAAAACCTCTGGGAATAAATCAATAGCTTTAGTGGGAGGTGTAGAGAGAAATCCCCCTTTATAACCAATTGGCCTTCAGAGGAAGAACAAGTTAGAAATGTGAAGAAGAACTACTTACCACATATTCGAGCATCTATGGGAGGACAATACTATCCGTACTTCAGAGCCCTTTGAGAAGATAGTGTGGAAATTGAAGAATGGGTTTCTAAAGTGGAGTCTTAACTAAAAAAGTTAACCAGACAGTTTACACTACGAAAGTATAATAAGCTCCCTAGTGCCTTAGTCTCAACCACAACCACACAACATAGTTCCAAGTCATCGATATACCTGCCTATATCAATCTACTCCTTGTCCACCCATGGCTCTACAATATCTTAGGAGTATATTCTTCTATTTAAATAAAATTAAAGTTATTCACTAAAGGTCAGGTCATCACTATACTAAGGATAACGACAACTTAGATAGTTCCAGCACTAGTAACACAGTATTAGAGGTACAACATGGGACCAATGACATGTCCGTCTCTAGTTTTAAGATCAAACCACTCCATGTCCCAATGGGTGACAATTTCAAAGATAGAGTTTATCTGAGGCACAGCCCTGACGTAAACGTCAATTGTTGAAAAATAGGCACGTCATGCTCAGAATAGGTCTAAGACAATGTTAACAAGGGATCTTTGAGACCATAGTCCTAAACGAAGCATTTCCCCCACGTGTCTTGGGCTACTATACTTCACCAGCTGAACTCAAAGCACTCAGTCGACCATGATAGAAAAGAATCTTGGAAGATGAAAAGGCCATCTCGAGAGACTCTCTGAATGTAAGGTTTATCAAGGAGGGCAAATAATTACCCTTTTACAGATTCTCCAAACCATGGTATGAACCCTCTAACAAAAATATGAAACCAGAGCTATAGATCTTCTTCCAAGATGATAACACCTAGGGACAAGAATGGGGGCACGAGTTCGACCCCTGACTTCTAAGATTAAGGAAAATAATAAAATATTTGAGGTTTATGACATTGACGAGTCATTTAACCTCCACATACTAGGGTAGATACTTTGAATGATTCATCAAGAAGTTCTGCCATAAGACCCGTTCGCTAAAATCATAACTACTGAAGCATCTCTCTTAAACTAGCATGTCATTCTGGTCCAGCCAGCTCAAGCCCAGCTAAACCCTACTGTTTACCCCCATTCGAGAAGCCCCTCTACTTGTTTCTATTTTTCCTATTTCTGATGTCAATGTAAACAATTCCTCTTTTGATGAGGTTCTCAATGTTTCCCTAAGAATAAAATAAACGAACGTTTTGAGTATCTTGATGTTCCTTACATTAAATGCATTGATTCTAATCAAACTTTTGATGATGATGATTTTGTAAATGAACAATTCTTAACTAATCTCAACAAGGAAAATATTAAATCATATAATCGTGTTAAAACTAATGATGATGAAATTGTTGTTATTACCTTAGGTTCTTGTAGACATATGCACGAGATTAGGGTAGGGTTCACCCTTAATGAGCATGAGTCGACATTATTCAAAGGCTGCTGAAAGTGTTTGTATATGTCTTCGCGTGGTCCTACGACAACATGCCCGACAGTGACCCAAAGATATCTCAGCATGATATTCTGACATTCCCAGATAGCAAACATGTCACGAAGAAATTGAGAAGCTCCAAATCGAATGGTCCCTTAAGGTAAAAAAAGAGGACTGTGATTTTCATTCACGTAGTCGAATACCCTACATGGATTACAAATATCATCCCCGTGCCGAAATAGGGAGGAAAAGTATGCATGTGTGTCAACTATAGGGATCTGAACATAGCATCGATGAAAGATTATTACCCATTTCCCAATATCGATTTGATCATAGATAACACGGCCATCCATGTCCTCAAATCAATTGTCGATGAATTTTATAATTTGAACCAGATTAAGATGCACCCAAACCATGAAGAGAAAACTACCTTCATAACCCCATGGGGGAATTTCTATTACACCATCATGCCATGTGGGTAAAAAATATAGGGGCTTCTTACCAAAAGGCCACCACAATCATCTTGTATGACCTTATTCACAAAGAATTCGAGGTCTATGTTAACGACATGATCATCAAGTCCAAGACTCGAGAAGTACATATCCCCGCCCTGAGAAAGTTTCTTGAATGACTATGATAGTACCAGATGCTACTCAACCAACATAAGTGTGCCTTCAGTGTCATTAAAGGAAAACTCCTTGTATTTATGGTCAGTGAGAAAGGAATTGAAGCAGACCCTACTAAACTGAAAGCCATACTCAAGATGTCACCCCTGGATAAAAAAGAAGTTCAAGGATTCCTGAGTACGCTGAAATACATCATTTGTTTAATCAACCACATGACCTCTATCTTTAAAACCATTTTCAAACATCTCTAAAAGGACTCAACCAAAGTTTGGAACGAGGAAAGCCAAAAAACCTTTGACTAAATCAAGTAATACCATACCCAATCTGAGAACACCCTATATATTGACTTACTTAAGTCTATATATATAGGAGTTCCAAATAGTTTGGATATTGAGATAAAATAGCTTAGTTTTTATGAGTTTCCCTATCTCTCAAAGGTTCAAGCATGAATGAACAAATCTTGTCCAAGAAATCCTCAAGATAGTCTAAAGGGAAGTTAATTCTATCTTATAACCACTTTAGGAGACTTCCAGTGCATATCTTATAGTTCCTATGTGCATATGGTGATTTAAACAGTTTAATTATTTTTTACAAATCAATTTAATTCCTTATAACATCTTTACAACATTTTAAATAATTTTTGAAATTATTAAAATTTGTTTTTTAAAAGTATTGAGATTAAAAGTTGAATTATTCAATTAGGTAGGATCTCGAAGATCTAGAGACTTCAGGGGGAGAATGTAATTATTTTCAAAAAATGCATTTTTTAGCTGTTGTCCATCTTACACGTGTTTGCTCTTGAGTTGTTAATTTTATGTTTTCTCATAAAAACATTCCTTACATTAAGTCTCAACCCATGGTTGCTCATTATCGACGATTTGCATGTGTTTGTTATCGATCCATGTGTAACCAGTCTTAGCCAATCAGCGTTAGTTATTTCCACCGCTTATATTAAACCGTTTGATTGTGAATGAACTGGTCAAAGTTAATCTCAACCGTTGGATTGCCTCAGATGTTTGAGATTCTTCCTTAGCTTCTATATAAACCCATATAGTCTCAGCCATTTGAGACTTTTACCTTTCTTCTAAACAGAGAGAAAAAAAGAGAGAGTAGAGAGAAGAGAGAGAAAGGAGAAGAGAGATAAGAGAAATAAAGAGAAGAAACCCTAATCTTAGAAACCTCAAACCTGTGAAGTATTTTCTTTTCAACAAAACACCATAACCTTCAAAGTTTCATACACCAAAAAACCTAAACCTTCAGTGTTAGATCCATATAGAATTTCTGTGAGTTTGGTGTTGGGTTTACGAGACATTTGAAGACCTCTTCAAGTCTTAGATTCTCTCAAAACTTATCTCTAAAGAGAATCTTAAGTTTCACTGTTGAAACTTGAGTTTTTCTACAATACAATATCACATCATAAATTTTTTATTATTCTCTTTTGGATCTTTTTATTTTAAATCCTTTATGTTTTAAGAAATTTTGAAAAAAAACTTCTGATTTTCAAGGCTACATCAGATCTCTAGAGCGTTTGTGTTTCTGATCTTATAATTCACGGTGTGTGAAATAAACATGTACAAAACAAAAAGAAACACATAGGACCTTGACTAGTTTTAAAAGCAAGGTTGTTTTTCAGATCTAATCTTGAAAAGAAGTTATTTCCCAAAATAATTTGAATCAGTTTTTGCATGTCATATAGAACCTCTTGATTTATTGGAATTTATCTGTATAAATAATTTGAGAGGGTGAGTTGCATAAATCTGCATTTAATGCACATCACAAACACATTCTCACACACGAACACTTAGTCACAGTAGTTCTATTTGAGAAACTTGGATATTGAAAGAGTTTATAGAATCAGAAGTCAAGGAAAATGAGATTAAGGAAAAGGCAAAGAAGTAACCAGAAAAGATCAGTTCTATTCAGAAAACCTTTAGAGTGAAGTAGCTAGTGCAGGTATAACTCTGAACTTAGATTTAGGATCTTTGAGTGTTTGCTTAAGTGTTGTAACTTGATTCTTTATATTTTTAGATTTTTGGTTTGTGCCGTAGAAGGCACCGTGGATGTTTCCCTTGATTAGGGGTTTTACCACGTTAAAATTAATGTGTTCTTTACTTTGAATGCTCTTAATTTCTATTATGATTGGTACTGCATGTTGGACTTAGTAGATGGCTTTTAATTTCTAAAACCTAAGGTAATCAACTACCAAAGCTAGACTAAATATTCGAAAAACAGTTTTGAACACGTCTTGTGTTATTTTTCGAAAAGCGTTTTGTTCGAAAAGATTTTTGTCCAAAAAAATTATTCGGAGTTTACTCAACTTATAACATTTTTTTATTAATCAAGTAAATAATTTTTTCAAGTGGTATCAGAGCAGGACCATCTTTTGTGATCCTGAAACTTTAGAAATTGTTTTCGAAATTTCTTTCAAAAATTCTGAATATGGAAGAAGGATTTGAGAAGTTTGCTAACCTCTTTATACCACCACTCTTTGATGAAAACAACTCTTCATACTGAAAAGTACGAATGGTTTCTTTCATTAAAGGAAACCTTGGTGATCATGTCTAGGAAATGATGGAAAGAGGTTATGAACAACCTACTAAGGCTATCTCTGAAACTAATCCAATAAGGATTAAGAAACTTCTTAGGGAATTTACTAAAGAAGACAAAATGGCATCTCTAGATAATAACAAAGGCAAGAATGCCATTTTTATGTCCATTAATGAGCACAAATTCAAAAGAATATCCATATGTTTGACTTCTAAAGAGGCATGGGACACTCTTGTCACTACTCACGAAGGTGATGAAAGAGTCAAGGTAGGAAAACCTCATATGCTAGTTATGCAATACAACAACCCAATAATGGATGACAATGAATCCTTTGACAATTTATACATCAGGTTAAGTGATATTTTCACAAAACTTCATGCAAATGGTATAACCTATAGTATAACGAAAATTGTTCAAAATATTCTTAGGTTACTGCCTTCCAAATTTGACAATAAAGGATATGCCATTGAAGAAATTGACAACCCTAATATGACTACTAAATTGCTTAGTAGTAAGCTGAGGACTGTAGAAGTGGAGTTAGACTTGAAGAAGCAATTGACCATACATGACAAGAAACCCACTTGTTATAATGTTGTGTTTTCATCTAAAATGCATGTTCCTAAAATAAGTTCCTTGGACTTTGACCTTGACTGTGCTGATGACTGTGATTTGGATGACCTTGACAATCAAATATCTCTTATGAGCAAGCATTTCAAAAAGATTTTGAAATTCAAAAATTTTGTAGCTCTAAGCATGGAAAGTCAAATTATTAAGGAAATAAAAATCGTAGTCCTCATGACAGAGACAATGCCAAACACTCACATGAAAATAAAAGGACCTATGATAATAATCGATCGAAGACAGACCTAAAATATGTGAAATGTCATAGATGTGGTAAAATCGGACATTACACTAGTAAATGTCTAACTAATTTTAGCAACAATAACAGGGATAATGTGTGTAAAACGTGGGACAACTCTAGTGATTCTGATGAAGATGAAATGTAGTCAACCCAGAATGATGAGTATTGCATGTCGTTCTCTAACAAAATTATATACAATGATGATGATGCATGCCTACCTACTCACGAATCTGTATTGCCTGTTAATGTTGATGTTAATATTGTTCCTATTTTTGTTGAAAGTAATACGAGTTTGAGTCAAAACGTTAATAGTGCTAATGAATTGAACGTGTGCGTTAGTAAAAAAAACAAGTAATGTTTTAGGGGACACTTCACATGACACATTTAGCGAGTCTGATGATGAATTACCTGATTTACATGAGTTATACAAGAAAACAGTTAAGCAGAGTGATCATCTTGAAAAAATGATAAAATCATTAACTAAGCGTATCGATTTACTTAACCAAACAATTAGGAAGAACACTGAAGATTATACTGCCCAGTGTATTGCCCGTGAGACTCAGATTTAAGAATTTTCCTTAAAAATAAAATATTTGTCTAAGAAAAATCATGAGTTTGAACAAAAATATAAGGCAACCCTTATTAAACTAGAAGAGTATAAGAAAAAGGTCTCAAATGTGTTTACAAATGTCAACACTTTGAAACCGAAGCCAGATCCTATGAGGAATATTGTTGTTGGAAGAAAATTTGACTCTGAAGATAAGTCTGGCCTAGGTTTTGGAGAAATAGTGCACACCAGTAAGACAGAAGTTTCTCCTGAAAATGTTACCTTTATCAAATAAGGCCAAACTTGTCAAACTATTCAGAAAAGGGAATTCAGTCTCAATGTCTCTCAAGAAATACATGATCAGTACAATTAACATTCTAATTCAAATGGTCGTGCCAAATATGTTTGTCCACCCGTTAGAGACCAAAGACAAAAACTTAAGACCAATGAAAATTGGACGACTATACCAAAATAGCCAAACCCATGTTTAAAGACTTTAGTAATAAAGTCAAGACCAACACCCATTAGTACTATTCTTACTGTAATGTTTTTGGACACACTCTTGAAGAATGTTTTTAGAAAAGGATGTACACACCCACTTACCTTAACTTTAGCTATTCTAGAAAAGGAATAAATACTTATGTTCTCCCTAGACAGGCCATAAACATCTCTATTTATAAAAAGAAAAAGGGAGGGTCCAAGACTAAGAAAAATCCATTTAGAAAGATCCCACAAACCTTTTCTAAATCAAAAGCCCACAAAACGATTAAAACTCGGCCCAATTGGATTAGAAAAGATGATATATTACCCCAACTCAAGTGCAATATTGTCACTACTGCATTAAAGGCACAACACACTTCAACTGGATGGTATTTAGACTCCGGATGTTCTAAACATATGATCAGGGACAAAAGAAAATTAAAAAATAAGACAGACTTCTTAGGAGGTATTGTCATGTTTGGAGATGGTGTTTCATCTCAGATCATAGGTAAGGGAACATTGAGGGAGATGGGCTTCCTGATCAAAATGAAATTCTCTTAGTTAAAGGCCTTAAACCTAATATCTAAAGTATATCTCAATTATGTGATTCTAATCATACCGTTACTTTTTAAAAAAGTGATTGCAAAATTATTGATAAAAAAGGAAACTATATATTGACAGGAAATAGAACTCGGGAAAACTGTTACACAATAATTCCTAAGTCTACATCTTTCCATGTTGCAATATTAGAGGACTGTGACCTTTGGCACAATAGATTGGGACATATGAATTTTGATAATCTCAGAAGATTAAGCTCCCAAGAAATAGTTAGAGGTTTACCTCGATATGTGGACCATGTTAGGAAAGGGAAATAAGTAAACCCCCTCATAAAAAAGTTAAGGATGTCTTGATCACAAAACCTTTAGAAATCATCCATATGGACCTCATCGATCCCTAAAGGATTGTTAGATTCTGTGGAAATAATTATATCCTAGTTATAGTAGATGACTATACGCGATATACTTGTGTTTCTTTTATAAAACAAAAATCAGATACCTTCGATGAATTATTAAAAATCCTTTTAAAAAATAGAGAATGAGAAGGATGCCCAAGTATGTCGTAGTAGGAGTGACATAGGTGGAGAGTTTAAAGACTCTGGTGTTACAGAATACAGCGTAGCCAATGGATATAAACACGAGTTTAGTTCTCCCAAAACAACCCAGCAAAATGGCATCACTGAACATAAGAATAGAAATTTACAAGAAATGGCTAGGGCTATTCTACATGCTAAAAGTCTTCCTAAATACTTTTGGGTAGAAGATGTTCAAACCGCATGTCATATCATTAATCGTGTATACCTGAGGAAAAATTCCAAACAAACCCTTATGAACTTTGGTTCCACAATAAGCCAAACTTAAAACATTTTGAAAATAGTAGGGCTTTTCATGTTTTTAATTATAGAACCAAAACCATTATGGAATCCTTTAATGTAATTATAGATGATACAAGTGTCGGGAGTAGTGCCAGCCAATTAATGCTACATGATGAGGATGAACAAAATTTTCCATCAAACCTTGACAAGACACTGATTCATTGCCACCCGAGAATGCTTCCATACCCACTTGGGTTTTCAAAGACCATCCTATTGAAACTGTAGTTGGTAATCCTTCTGAACCTGTTGGAATAAGATCCCAAGTTCGAAATATGGCATAATTTGCATGTTTTGTTTCCCTTAAGGAACCTAAAAATGTAAATGATGCCCTTTCTAGCCCTTTCAGATCAATGCTATGCAATAAGAGCTGGTCCAATTTCAGAGTCACGATGTGTGGTATCTTGTTCCCATGCCAAAAGATTCGAAGGTTATTGGCACACGGTGGATTTTCAAAAACAAAATAGATGAAAATGGGGAGATCATTAGAAATTAAGCTAGGTTGGTAGCACAAGGATACTCGCAGATAGAGGGAATTTACTTCAACAAAACTTTTGCACCTATTAATCATCTTGAGTCAGTTCGTCTCCTCCTTTCCATATCATGTCACCTGCAATTCAAATTATTCCAAATGGATGCTAAGTTCGCATTTTTGAATGGAATTTTGACTGAGAAGGTATACGTAGAACAACTTGAAGGATTTGTAGATCCATCAAACCCTGACTACATCTTTAGGCTTAAGAAAGGCTTATATGGTTTGAAACAATCGCCAAGAGCTCGGTATGAGCGATTATCTACATTTCTAGTATCTCATGGATTTGTCTGAGGCAGAAACGATCAAACTTTATTCGTTAGGACCAAAGACAAACATTTATGTTGATGATATAATATTTGGATCCGCTTGATCTAAACAAGTTAACAATTTTTTCGACATCATGCATGTTTAATTTCAGATGTCACTTATGGGTGAGCTTTAATACTTTTTAGGTCTACAAGTGAAATAATGCAGTGATGGACTATTTATCACTCAATCCAAATATGCTGCAGAACTTGTTAAAAAATTCGGATTAGAAAACACTAAACCTTCTAGAACCCCCATGAGTACTTCGACAAAACTATCTAAGGATGATAATGGGAAAAATGTAGATCATACTCTATATCGAAGTATGATAAGGAGTTTCAGATATCTTACAACATCTAGACCCGATATTTCCTTCATTGTTTGTGTATGTGCTAGATATCAAAGTAGCCCTAAGGAATCCAACTTATTGTGTGTGAAAAGAATTATTAAATATGTCAAGGGTACTCTAAAATTTGGTATTTGGTACACTAAGGACACCACTAGTTCTATTATAGGCTACAACAATGCTGATTGGGCAGGGTGTTCTGTTGATAGAAAGATCACATTCGGGGGGTGTTCCTACGTTGGAAATAACCTAGTAGGTTGGTCATGTAAGAAACATAATTGTATTTCTCTATCTAGCGCAGAATCCAAGTACATTCCCGTAAAAAGTTGTTATTCACAACTATTATGGATTAGACAGATGCTTAGAGATTATGGTATCACCAAAATCAATTAACCAGGTTTTGTGATACCCAGAGTATAATAAATATTTTGAAAAACTCAGTACAACACTTTCAAACTAAGCATATACAAATTCGACATCACTTCATTTGTGATCTTGTAGAATCTAAAGAACTTGTTATTGAATATCTGAATACTAAAGAACAGCTAGCTAATTTCTTTACCAAACCATTGGATAACATACAATTTGAGTATTTATGAATAGCTATAGGTATGGTAGTTATCACATAATTGCTGTCAAGTTTATCATAACCTCAGTAGTTTCTCACGAATAATTGGTTTTTGAGGTTTTAGGGTATGGACGTCTCTCAAATGATAACAGACGCCTCCTAACACTAGTTAATGTAGGAGACCCTTGATTCTGCCCTTGCTTATGATATTATTGGTGATTGCAACTTTTTACATATTCCTGTTTTTCTCTATTATTTTTTATCCCATTGTATATTTGAGAAAAATTGGGGGAGAAGAACTTGAGTATTTTTGCTGTGATTTATATCTATTCCTATTATAACTCAAGTAATATGCCATTCAAGTGTTTAATCTTTTACATTAATTCTTCAGACCCATTGTTCTATTTATCTAGGGTATTGGTCTATATTGTAGTTGAGTGATGTATTTGTTTTCACCTTATTTTCGCCTTTAGGATGGGAATGGGTAGTTAGAACTTTTGTACAGGAAAACTAGGATTTTTTCATTTTCACCAACGAGTTCAGAATACTAAAGGGAATTTTGTCTCTAATATCCAAAGGGGGAGACTGAGAACACACTATATATTAACTTACTTGAGTCTATATATATAGGAGTTCCAATTAGTTTAGAGATTGAGACAAAGTTGGTTAGTTTTTATGAGTGGCTCTATCTCTCAAAGGTTCAAGCATGAATGAAGAAATTCAGTCTAAGAAATCCTCAAGATCACCTAAACGGAAGTTAGTTCTATCTTATAACCAATTTAGGACACTTGCACTCCATATTTTACAGTTCATATGTGCCTATGTTAATTAAAACACTTTAATAACTTTTACAAATCAATTTAATTCCTTATAACATTTTTACAACGTTTTAAATAATTTTTGAAATTATTAAATTTGGTTTTTAAAAGTATTGGGATTAAAAGTTGAATTTTGCTAACTAGATTTATTCCTTATAAGTTGTATTGGGTAGGATCTCAAAGTGCTAGAGACTTCAGGGGGAGAATGTAATTATTTTCAAAACACGCATTTTTCATTCGTTATCCATCTTACACGTGTTTGCTCCTGAGTTGTTAATTTTGTGTTTTCTCATAGACGCATTCATTACATTCATTCTCAACCCTGATAAAAGAGACTCAAGGATATATACCATATACAGGGGTACTATCGTCGGATTGCGCGATCATTTAACAAGAAATTCAAGGACCGTGTTGTCTAAGAAGGAGACCTTGTCCTCAAAGAAATTGTAGAACCTATCTGGGAAACTAAATGGAAGTTTAAACCTAATTGGAGTGGTCCTTATACCATGAAGAAAATCTTGTCAGGCGGCGTCGCGATGGTCACCGATCTCGACAAATAAGATATGGCACGTCTAGTTAATGTGGACCGTCGCAAGAAATTATACCCTTAATCCGAATTCTTGACGCACTATGACTCTTCTCATCTCCCTTATTTTTAAAAATAATATCTCTTCATCTCCCCAACTCAAAATTATGTGGGACCTGATCCTCTCAAAAGACAATTTTAAAATGAAGCTCACATATTTTCAAAACCCGCAGAGGTACATAGGCAACCCTACAACACATATGAGCATGGTCCATTCACTTTAATAAAATGCTATTTTTTTCTTCCCCCAGGAACGACAGTCCATTTCATCATTTACATGGACAAAGGATTATGTATCCCTTAATGATTGGTATAAATAGTTCAAATACAAAATTTGTCATAATAAACAACAAAATATGTCAGAATTACTTTTATTTCCACAAAGGAATATGGTTATTATATGAAATATCAAGGAAGGGAGACAAACAGGAAACTCCTTTTCTAACATACAAACAACCTACGTTACAACCCACCAATATATACCAATAATAAACTTCATAAAAAAAATACAAAAACATATAAACACCTACCCAAACAAAAATTACCTACAAATCACAAACATGATCAGTAACTGTAAAGCTCTGAATAGTCATATTATCCCTATCTTCCAAGGTGGTAGTGGACTTCCACCACTGTAAAGCCGCCCCCACTAGCTTGTAGGAAGAAAGTAACCGCCTCTAAATGTCGGTACACTCGTACATGTGAATATGCATATGGATATATTTCTTCCATTAGCAATCCATGATGTCAAAACAGTTTTCCCGTTTAATTTAACTCAATTACTACATTAATGAATTTTCATTCTTTAAAATATAATCTACTCACATTCCACAAGAATATTATAAATACTGGACAAGAATGAAATACTGAAATAAATCGGGCTGAATACAACATTCCAGTTCCAAGTCACAAACCAGCAAACCATAATACCCTTAAGTGTAATAGAAATGAAATACTAAAATGAATTGGGTACAATCTCTAATAAATGACTGAGAAGGGGCGAAACATGCAAAGGCGTGCAACTTCCACAACTGCAATCATCAATAATATCATAAGTGCAAAGGCGTGCAACTTCCACAACTACTACAGCTCGCTAAATGATCCACACATCTAAGTCTGGTACCCCTATGGTTGGGCACCTTATATATATATATATATATATATATATATATATATAGCAAAAGAGAAAAGAGTAGCAAGAAACGGGTCAGAGCTCGAGTTGTAAAAATATTTGTTTTAGCAAGTATTTAAAACTGCAATGACGCAATTATTAAGTGCATGTTAGTTTTGAACTCTCACATGAGATTCTTACCTCTCCACTATTGCGCACAACGAACGTACATCTATCCTAACCTAGTTATATATAATGTCGCTAACTAGATCATAGACTTATACTTCTAAATATATCTCAAATGAATAACCCATATCTCCCATAAAATACGCTAATAATATTCTTTTATGCTAATTAACCATATTTTACATTCACTGTTCTAATAGAAAATCTTTTATCTACTGAAATCACTTTACTTACCAACATTTATATAATTGTAAATTTCACACATTAGAATCATTCACAAGTATATTTACATATTTATATACATATAGTCACATCATCCGTATATATATATATACTAGGGTGTACCCGTGCCGATGGCACGGTGATAAATTTGCTCCTGATTATTTTTTGTTATTTTTTGTAACATAACATGAATAAACACTGGTTTAGCTACTCGTAGGCGTAATAATATCTTAACAATTCATTCAAATATATATGATTCAAAATGTCAAAATAAATTTAACATAAGTCAATATTGAATCCAAACAACCATGTTTAATATTGAATTACAAAAATGATGATTTGCTTCCATTACCCCTCCCCCAAAAATATAACATAATTCAAAATCCAAATAACCATGTTTAATATTGAATTACACAAAAAAAAAAAGATGAAGTAGTTGCCGTGAATGGTGTACAACGACCAAGTGAATGGTATCATTTGTCTCCATATGTATGTCCATACTTGTTCAACATAACCTATTTAAAAGTCGATGACAAAATGCGTATGCGCATCGAGTATGGATGAACAACCACCGCAATCTAAATATGAAAAACACTGAATTAGTAGCATATTCTAAATATAGACCATGCATTTTAAATTATAAAGATAAGATGTTACCTCATTGCATACTATGTCACCCCAGACCCGGCCTTTTCCTTCGTTCCTCCTTTTCAATTCTTCAACGTGGCAATCCCAATTCTACAAAAGTGCATCAATAACGTGATTTTAGGTTCATGTTATATAAAGTTCTTATTGGATAAAATAAAATAAAATATTTAAATATGAACTTACTTTATTGAATAAGGCATGGTATCAATGAACTATGGACATGCATTATATTAGAACTTCTGGATAAACAACGTTAGTTGTAGAGTTAGGTTCGTCTTGTGGTAGAAGAACACTTAGTCTATTTGAAGAAGTGCATCTCGAAAGTGCAACATATAATTGCCCATGACTAAACACTGGTGTACGCAAATCAATCCCAACATACTTTACCGACTGACCTTGAGATTTATTAATTGTCATTGCGAATGCAAGACGCACGGGGAATTGGCGTCTTGACATTTGGAAAGGAAGTTCTGAAGAAGACGGTGTTAAAGATATTCTGGGAATGAAGACTAAATTTCCCACCTTATCTCCGGATAAAATTTGAGCTTCAATTATTCTTCTTCCACATCGAACAACCATCAGTCTAGTACCGTTACATAGTCCATCCCTTGGAGAAAGGTTCCGCAACAACATTATAGGACAACCAACTTTTAGTTCTAACTTAAACGGTGGTAACCCAGAAGGATCAAGTGAGTTCAAGTACTCATTCGGATATCGATTGTTAATGGATGGGTCATTTTCATCATCCGTTGATAGTTTGTCTGCAGCCAAAGAAATGACGGTTTCTCCCGGGAAGACACTCAGTGCTATAGAATTTATAGTATTGACGTCATCATTACGCGCCGAAAGAATTGTTCATTCTGTCAGAAAGTTGGAGTTGGTTGTTTCATGTGTATTCAATTGCGGATAGACTCTGGAGACTAATTCATTTATGTTTCCACACTTGCCTACTAATGGTGGAAGTTGTATAGTTTCTTGGGAAGTGGATCCGACCTAATAACGAAAAATAACAAATCAGTATAAATGAATGAATAACTATGGATATAGATAAAGACAAACTTTTATAAAAATTAATTAGTACCTCAATCAAAAATCTTGCAAATTCTTCATTACCAAGTTCAGAGCTATTTAATCGCATATTTTGTGACAAAGTCAAAACATATATGTTCCTCCAAAGTGGAGAGCGTCTTAACGATGCACCAACTATTTGTTCACGCACCCCCTTTGGTATAACTGGTAAAATTTGACGAAAGTCTCCCCCAAGAACAACTGTGATACCGCCAAATGATTTTTTATTACCACAAATGTCTTGGAGTGTGTGGTTAACAGCTTCAACACAAAATCTATGTTGCATGGGTACTTCGTCCCAAATAATTAGTTTTGCTTGCCTAAACAACTCGGCTTCCAAGGATTGCTTACTAAACCCACATACACTGTTCTCTAATATATCCAATGGAATTTTAAAAGTTGAATGGGCTGTTCGACCTCCAATTAGTAATTGTGAAGAAATACCGGATGAAGCTACAGTAAGGACCGTATAACCAAGGCTACGACATTTTGTTGCAATTGTGTTGTATAAAAATGTCTTTCCTATTCCAGCACCACCATTCAAAAAGAAAATAGTTCCTTCATTCTCAAACACTGAAGGAGTGATTGTCGTATAGGCGAAACGTTGCTCCTCATTCAAACGGTGAATATTAAAGTCAGGATCGCTTTGTTCTGCATCAAACTTCAGTTGTTGGTGTTCTAATATCAATCTGTTCACATTTGCAACACTCCAATTTTCAGTTGGTTCTGGAAACGGTGGAAAATCCTTCAAACTTTTACCCGATTCCTCAAGCAACTGATTGAGTAGGTATAAACCATAATCCTCAACTTGGCTTTCAGTCGGATTTGAAATGCCAAACTTTATCCGAATCTTGTGTGCAAGATCATCACATATGCTTATCGAGAATTGATTCCATATTTCGTATGGATTTATTGGAAAGCATTGTGTTAGGATAATAATAAATAATCTCCGCAGTTGATATCCGGTTTTCATAGCCGTAGCCTCTTCAAGGCATTGTATCCACTCATCATCATCTTCCAAAAGTCCACGTGCGACGCATGCCGATTTGAATGTATCATGCAAAACATTATTAACCGTACGCAAGTATTCAAATGACGTTGGTCCTTTAACAACGATTAGTAGAAGACGCAAATAAAACCTCTCACCTGAATTAGGGCTAGCAAAGTACATTCGGCCAATTGCTGTTAGTGGTACCACTCTTCGAGTCCATATCCCGTTTCTTGAGTTCCAAACATAATATTGCGGGAACTCCTGGTAAGTAAATGAGCGTGCATATTCATCTGAAGCACAGCATGCAAAAAAAGCAGTTAAAGTTGTCATTTGATTCTCTGATCTAGATATGATTCTATCCATAGGTTCAGCTGGATCAAAAACGACATGATGCATCCCAGGTAAATGAAGAGCCAATCGTACAACAGATGGCTTTTCTTCATGTAAAAGATGGCCAAATATCCTCCATGCATCTTCTGGCGGTCCAATATATCTTGCATCAAGATATTGTTGAATCTCATCCACGTTTTCGATCACCATTGTTGTGCGATCATGACCTTTAAATATATATTTGTGAATATATTTTACACATCTTAACCCTGCGCACACCTCCACATTTATATGGCAGTTAAACATCCTTGAAAGATAGGCATTATAAGGAACAACATCCCTATTATCAACATGTTTATTCCTGACAATATAAACACGACCATCATTTCGACGACGGTAAAGCGGATATCCATCTTTGTCCATTGTTGTTGCATCTGTAAAGTCCCGAGGGTAATTTTTTGTGCACTTACCATTTTCCATACACGATGCTTGTGGATTTCGAGCACCACATGGACCATGTACCATGCATTTTTTTACTGTTTCAAAAAGTTGGGGGTCCTGATTTGGATCAGGAAATTCTGCAGATACATGCTTATCAACTTGAGCCGTTGTTCGGATCTTGTCAGAATGCTTAAGAAAGAGGCATGGGTAAAGATTGATCAAGAAGAGTGGAAGTTAATGAAATGTCAAAATTCAAAATGTCAAAATTTATATTCTCATGTTAAGATTTCGATTAATTACGTTTAAAGTAAACTTACATGTTATTTCGGATTGCAGATGTAGATGGTAATGGAGATGAAGAAGATATTTCCAATAGTTTCAAAGGATGTGATGACGGCCCATTTATTATCATTGATCTTCGTGTTTGTCCGATGAGCCTTCGAGTGTGTGGTAAACACGGAAGAAAGCACGGTAAATCATTACCCACGACTTTAGATTTCTCCCTTGCTCTTCTCAAGCGTTGGGCCATAGAACGATTTTCATAGGCTAAAGATTTATCTTTTTCCAAATGTGGTGTAGAAACCTTCCTTATATCAATGGTTGCGAGTTCTTCACTGAGGTTGCGAGGAATAATAGGCAATGAGGCTATTTGATTGTGAGTGTTATTGATAGCTTGAGGAGGAGCTTTATCACACTCAACGAAGGGAAGTAGAACTTTGGACTTCTCCTTTTCCGTTGCTCTTCTCAAACGTTGGGCCACAGAACGATTTTCATATTCTAAAAATTTATCTGCTTCCAATTGTTGTGATGAAACCTTCCTAATGTTGGTGGTTGCGAGTTCTTTACTGAGGTTGCGAGGAATAATAGGCAATGAGGCTACTTGATTGTGAGTGTTATTGAAGGGAAGTAGAACTTTGGACGTCTCATTATTAAGCGCCTACGTATAAGTTTGGCATTCATCATCAGAATATTAGACATTAAAATCTATGGTATTAATCGTAAGAATTTGTAGTGCTTACCTCAGAGTATTGTGCTTTTCCTTTATCAATAAAGGAGGTATTTGGAGTTTGAGGGTCAATGTTTTCTTTTTCATCTCTTTGCTATATGTTATAATAAAATAAAATCAAAACATAGATTAAATAAATGAAAATTAAATAATTTAAATGACACCTCTGAACATTGACTTTTCTTATCATTACATACCTCGGAACATTGAGTTTTGCGTTTACCAGTAACAGGAACAGAGGTATTTGGAGCTTGAGGGAGACCATTTTCGTTTTCCTTCGATTGCTGTTTGTAATACGAAGATGGATACGTTTAAAGTCTAAGTAAAATTAATAAATTACATAGATTAAATAAATGACACCTCGGAACATTGAGTTTTCTTAACATACCTCGGAACATTGAGTTTTTCGTTTACCAATAACAGGAATAGAGGTATTTGGAGTTTGAGGGAAAGACTTTTCGTTTTCCTTCGATTGCTGTTTGTAATACGAAGATGGATACGTTTAAAGTCTAAGCAAAATTATTTACAAAAAAAAAATAAAAAGTAAAGTAGAAGAGTGTAATTGCACATTTTCAGATTGTATGGTGACGTTGACACCGTGTGTTTGTAGTAACCAAACCTATATGAGAAAAATATTGTATAAATCACAAATACCGAATAGAGAGAAAACAGTGTATAAACATTGTACCAAACCATACAAAATTATAAGAGACTTACTGCTTGACTTAGTTCTTCATCCATCTGCATAGGTATAATATATTAGAAAATACTTAGCAGTAACCCTTTAAAATTTTAAGAAATAACCAAACACATACCTCTCCATAGATTGTCATTCTAGGGGTTGAGGGAGTTTGTCCTTTTTTCATATTGCACGGTGAATTTTCTGTCAATTTATTAACCAAAAGGAAATATATGTAAAATAAAAAAAAGCAAATTTATGTAAAAGTACATAGTGACAGAATTATAATATACATACAAAAGTATATATTCTAGGGGGTGGGTTCAATTTTTGTAACTGGGTTCCAAGTGGGTTCGGATAAAACTAATAGAGAATTAAGGTAAATGTCATGTTCCTTCCTATATTTGGATTTTTAGGACAACTTTTCAAGTTTATAAATCTAGCATGTGGTACAATAGCATTTATAAATCTAGTCCCTGTGGTACAATAACCTTTATTTTTTTGGTCAGCGCCAGCGGCACTATTTTTCACCATTTTTCATGGTATTTTTAGTATAGGGACTAAATTTATAAAATTATATGGAGTGTCCTATTTTTATACACTTTGAACACTATGAGGACCTTTTTCCCAAAAACCCCTAAAACTAAATATAGATGCAAAGCGTGTAGTTGGTACATGATAAAATTCTACGTCTTTTTCTTACCTTTGACGACAGAAGATGCGTTGGATAAAACATAAAGAGATAATAAAGTAGAGAGGCACTACACGGACACACATTTATACCCACTATTATACCCGTCGGATAGGACAAAAAAGGTTAGAGGCAGAAGTGTTTTTTTTTGTTGTTAACTTGGGTTTATATTTTTTTGTTTTAATTTTGAAAATGTTTTTTTTCCAAAATTAAAGAATTGTTTTTTAAAAAATAAAGGTTAAAACCTATCAAATGTACCCAAATAATTTTTTATTAAAGATTTTTTTTTAAAAATGAGTTTAAAAATAAGGCGTGGCGTTAACGCATACTTTTAAAAATAAGAGAATATTTGGTAAATTAGTGTTTGAGGGACTAAATGAGTTAAACATTCAGTATTTTTATTTTATCAAAAACAATATCTTTAGTGTTTGTTGCGTGTAGTTGGTACATGATAAAATTCTACGTCTTTTTCTTACCTTTGACGACAGAAGATGCGTTGGATAAAACATAAAGAGAGAATAAAGTAGAGAGGCACTACACGGACACACATTTATACCCACTATTATACCCGCCGGATAGGACAAAAAAGGTTAGAGGCAGAAGTGTTTTTTTTTGTTGTTAACTTGGGTTTATATTTTTTTGTTTTAATTTTGAAAATGTTTTTTTCCAAAATTAAAGAATTGTTTTTTAAAAAATAAAGGTTAAAACCTATCAAATGTACCCAAATAATTTTTTATTAAAGATTGTTTTTTTAAAATGAGTTTAAAAATAAGGCGTGGCGTTAACGCGTACTTTAAAAATAAGAGAATATTTGGTAAATTAGTGTTTGAGGGACTAAATGAGTTAAACATTCAGTATTTTTATTTTATCAAAAACAATATCTTTAGTGTTTGTTTGTCAAAAAGAAAATATTTAAGTGTTTGTTTTGTTAAAAATAATATTTTCCCTGTTTGTTTGCCAAAAAAAAATTAGTATTTTTTTGCTAAAAATAATATTTTCTAGTGTTTGTGTGACAAAAAAAAATCTGTTTTTTTTTTCAATTAATAACATTTTGAATGCTTAATTTTTAAAAATAAAAACATTTACTGTTTTTTGACAAAAATAATATTTTCACGGTTTGTATGGGTTAAATAAAAATATTTAAAAATAAGGCGTGGCGCTAGCGCGTGTTTTTAAAAATAAGAGAATATTGGGTAAATTACTGTTTCAGGGACAAAATGAGTTCAAAATTCAGTATTTTTATTTTATCAAAAACAATATCTTTAGTGTTTGTTTGTCAAAAAGAAAAGGAACTGGGTTTTTGTAACTTAAACTTAAACTTAAACTGTAGACAAAAACAAAAACTCTATACATAATGGGTCTTGACTAACTGGTTTCTGTGAATAATACATTTTAGAGGTGATACATAATGGGTCTTGAATAATAGGGTCGTGGGTTTCAGCGGCGTTTGAGGAGCCGTATGGAACGGCTGCTAAGTTGTTGGTCAAGAGGAGCCATACAATTATGTTGTTCCATCAAAAAAAAAAACACACACACACAGTAGGTGCACAAAAACGGCTAGAGTTATGGTAAAAAAAACATAAAACTTGACCATATACCTGGTTTTGGTAAAAAAAAAGACGTAAAACAGAAACACACATCAGACATTGACATTGACACGAAAGACGTAAAAGACTTATCATTTTCTTGAGCATTGTGCTCAGACTACTGCCCATCATCAACTCTCTCTCTATCCTGGTTTTGGTAAAAAAAAAGACGTAAAAGAGAAACACACATCAGACATTGACATTGACACGGAAGACGTAAAAGACTTATAATTTCAGACTACCGCCCATGAACTCTCTCTATCCGGGTTCTCAGGTGTTCAAATTTCAGACTACCGCCCATGAACTCTCTCTCTATTTGCAGGCTTGTAATTTTGCACACGAACACAGGAGCACGTAATTTTCAGACTACCGCCCAGGAACACGTAATTTTTTATGAGCAAATACAAAAACTCCATAGATTGCGTAAATTGCGTGTAGATATTGGAGCATACATAAAAACTCTATGAACTCCAGAAGGCTCATACACAGGAGCACGTTATGGAGCTTAACAGTTATACACAGGAACACGTTATACACAGGAGCACGTTATACATAAAAACCCTATAAACTCTATAAACTCTAGCTAAACAGTTATGGAGCCCATGAACTCTCTCTCTATTTGCAGGCTTGTAATTTTCCACACGAACACAGGAGCACGTAATTTTCAGACTACCGCCCAGGAACACATAATTTTTTATGAGCAAATACAAAAACTCCATAAATTGCGTAAATTGCGTGTAGATATTGGAGCATACATAAAAACTCTATAAACTCCAGAAGGCTCATACACAGGAGCACGTTATGGAGCTTAACAGTTATACACAGGAACACGTTATACACAGGAGCACGTTATACATAAAAACCCTATAAACTCTATAAACTCTAGCTAAACAGTTATGGAGCTTAACAGTTATACACAGGAACACGTAATTTTTGGAGTTTGTCTGGAGCATACACATACACAGGAACACAGTTGTCTATATAATAAACTCCAAAGATAACTGTCTACAGTTATGGAGCATACACAGGAACACAGTTATGGAGCATACAGTTGGAGTTCCAGACAAACCAGACAAAAACTCTATACCAGACAAAAACGCTATAAACTCTATAAACTCTAGATAAACAGTTATGGAGCATACAGATAAAAAATTTATACCAGATACACAGATAAAAACCAGACAGACCAGACAAAAACTCTATACCAGACAAAAACGCTATAAACTCTATAAACTCTAGATAAACAGTTATGGAGCATACAGATAAAAACTCTATACCAGATACACAGATAAAAACTCTACCAGATACCAGATAAAAACTATACACAGGAACACGTACACAGATAAAAACTATCCAAAGATAACTGTCTACAGTTATGGAGTCTATACCAGATACACAGATAAAAACTCTATACATGATACCAGATACCAGATAAAAACTATACACAGGAACACGTACACAGATAAAAACTATCCAAAGATAATTGTCTACAGTTATGGAGCATACCTTAAATGCCTCTGTTCTTTCTCTAACTTGATTGTCTTGAATTGCCTCTCCAACTTGTGAAGAAGCTTGTGGTCTGTCTAGAAGGAAAATGGACCAGTTTGTAAAGAAGCTTAAGCTGCAGCTCTCTGAGAATGTGTGGAGCAGTTTGAGATTATGTGCAGATTGTGTACACAACTATCTCTGTTGTACTCCAGCCACTCTACTTTGTGAGTTCCAATAAGAAAGCTGATAACCAAAGGATTTTAAGGGTGGCCAAGTGGGTATTGCAGGTTCAGCTGGAAATGAGAGTACATTGGTCATTTGTCAGCTGAAAATAAGACTCCTCTTATGCCATGTCATGAGTTTTATATGATGTGGCATGAACTTTGGTATGACATGGCATGAATAGTGAAAACCCCCTCCTGATTTATTATATAGATATATATATATATATATATCCTTTGCCCCTTGGTTAGGATGTAACACCCCATAATTTTGAGAATTTAATATTTAATTATCTTTGGGAGTTATAAAAATATTTAAATTGGAGAAACTTAAATTTATGATTCGGAGAATTTATTTGAGTGGGAAGAATTATTTATAGTTGGCGACTTTAAGTTTAATTGTTCGTATCAATGTGTGTCGCATTTTGAGGTCGAAATTTAAATATGTCAAAAAGTATTTCGGATGGCAATTCTGAGTGCGTGGTTGAGTCCAGATGGGTCAAGATAGTCAGAAAAGAGTACTCGGGGGGTAGTAATTGGGTGTCGGGGTATTTTTGGGCATAACCTGGCCCACACAGGGTAAGTTGGGCCTTTTTAATTAGGTTCACATGGCCAAAAATGGGATTAAGTGTTTTTACCCTAATTGAGGAACTAGGAACGACAGATAAAAAATTCTAAACCTAGGGTCTGGGAGAGGATTAGAGGAAGCTAATCAAGAAGTCAATTGGAGGATCTTTTGTAGCCAAATTAAGGGGCTAATTTGGGGTGTTCGTCATCAACCAATTTCGACACCAACAAAATCAAACCCTACGAACGATTTTAGGCAAGTGGTTAACTTGCTATAATGATAGATTTATGATATCCAATCCATATTTTAGTGATGTGTAAACTAAAACTCGTTTTTGGGTATAAATGGGTAAAAATGGGGTTTTGTTAATGGAACACTTGAATGAGATTCAAAGTAAGAACTAAGGTGTATTATATATCTATGAGTATAGATATCTGATTTGAATGAGAAACCCATAATATAGAAGGATGGAATTTAAATTTGGAATTGGAATTGTAGAGTAAAGTTCATGGACATTTATGGAAAAACCCAATTCTTGAGTCAATGATTTGTGGTGGGGATAAAGGGTAGGTATGATTGTATCCATGTCATAAATTGGTTTAATAGAGGGTTTAAAGATTATGTTATGTTTGTTGAAGGATGGAAGGGAAAAACAGAGCTTGAAAGCTCGTTAATGGTGGAAATTCCGTGGGGAAGAAGTGCAGCCAAGGAACAATCGATCGATCGATCGACGGTGGGAAAATTTTGGCAGGTCGGGTTATTTCTTCTACACCCTTATTTTATGTTTGGATTTTGGGGGTATAATTTTAATTGGTGAAAAATTATAAAGAATTTAATAGCGAGAGGCTCAAAAGATAGCTATTAGGAATTTACAATTTAAGTTAAGAGTTGAGACATAAATTGAGAATTTTGGGTGAAACATATTCAATTTAATTATGGACCAAGTGGGCGAGTCCGGGTATGTTGGTAATTATAGGTAAATATAATTAGGAAATTTGAGGGAGATGAATGTGTGGCACATTGTGGGCAAAAATGTGGGAATGAAATTCCGAGATGTAAAAATGGACCAAGTGAGTGAGTCTGGGTATGTTGGTTAAGTGACACCAAAGTATTAAATTAATTATTGAGAGAGTAATTAATTTAGAGTCGCAACATAGACTCGGGAAATATTAAGTTACGGGCCAAGTGAGCGAGTCCGGGTATAATGGTTAGGCGATGCCAAGTAGTAAAAGTAATTTAGGTACTAATTAATTAAATTAGTGTCGGACCACAGACTCAGATATGTATTAAATTAATATGTGTGTTAATTAATTTAATTAGTGTCGGAATGTAGACTCGGGAAGGTAATAAATTAATTAATGTGTAAATTAATTAAATGAGAGTTGGACCACTAACTCAGCTCAGTATTAATTAATTATTGTGTAGATTAATTAAATGAGAGTCGGACCACAGACTCAGCTTAGTATTAATTAATTATTGTGTAGATTAATTAAATGAGAGTCGGACCACAGACTCAGCTTATTATTAATTAATTATTGTGTAGATTAATTAAATGAGAGTCGGGCCACAGACTCAGCTTAGTGTTTATTTAATTAATGTGTAGATTAATTAAATGAGAGTCGGACCACAGACTCAGCTTGGTATAAAATTAATTAATGTGTAAATTAATTAAATTAGAGTCGGACCACAGACTCCGATTAAAATTAAATTAATTGAGGTGTTAATTAATTCAATTAGAGTGAGATTGCAGACTTGGGAAGGTATTAAATTAATACGTGTGTTAATTAATTTAATTAGAGTCGGACGATAGACTCGGGGAGGTAATAAGTTAATTGAGGTGTGAACTAAAAATATTAGAGTCGAACCACAGACTCGGGAAGATGATAAATTATTAAGTGAGAAAATTAATTAAGTGAGTCGGGACATAGACTCAGAAAGTTTCAGGCTAGTGTTACGGATTTTTGAGTACATGGTAAAGTCGGGGTTTATAGTATATATATACGGTGTAGTTATAGTGTATATATATATGTTGTGTGCTATAAAATATCAGTGTTTAGATATTTATTTAATTTATATATACTCTAGTGCTATCAAGGGAGGTTGCGCGATATGGGTGAATTCCCTAGTTTGAGGAGTAGGGTCAAGTATAACCTCAGGTCATAGCGTACGGTATATGGGTGAGGGGATTATCTCATTTTCAGGGAAGGAATATGACCGCCTCCACTTCGTTTATGTTTTGGGCTAGGTTGGTGAGCGATTCCAACTTGGGCAACTAGGTCATGTGAGGACACCTAGTGAGATAACACTTTAGAGAGAATCATCCGGGGAGGGTATACTCGGAGGGATGGATATACGTATCTTATATGTGTGGATGTTTTAGTAAAGGTACGTATATAATGGTATTCAATATTATATGCGGGTAATAATACAGTGTGTGATGTATTTACTTTATATAACTCGTGACACAGTTATATGCTATTAATTAAGGAGGAATTAATTAAGTTAATTGGTGAGATAACTTATAATTCATGAATAATGATACTCGGGTTAGAGTAGTATGGCAAGGGTAGTTTATACCAGGTCTAGTGGATGGGGTAGTACAACTAGGTGGGGGTCAAGGTGACTGTTAGGTGTTCGCAATAGTGGACGGGTGAGAATGTCCACAAGGGAGTGCGACACTAACTTAAATATGAACCGCATTCATGCATTTTAAATTACTGCAGTTAATTCATTTGCTAAATATTTTCAAAATGTTTTGGGTTCTAACCCTTGCTATAAAACTACTTTCAAAAACTTTTAGTTGTCCAGCCACAAGGACGCCAGGACTAATATTCTATTCCAGGGACACGGAGCTACGACATATGTGGATGGTAGCAGGAGTTTGGATTAGACGCATTGTTTATTCATTCCTAGTGTAGGAATCAATTATCAGTTCCAGTTTTATTTAGGGCTTGTCGCCCAGTCTTCTCGGTACAGTTTTCAGATGTATTTATTCTGGTATTGGATGTTTGTATTAGGTTTCACTTTGGTGGCCCATGGTTTATTCGGTAAATTGTTTAATTAATTATTCAGTTGAGTTTTATCCAGTTGTGTAAATGGTTTGTATTTATTTCCGCATGTACTGTTTTGTTTAAATAAAAAGTTTAAATTGGCACCAACTTTTGGAATACTAGGTGGTTAGTAAGTTTTAAAAAGTTTTTGACAGTGATGCTATGGATCAACCAACTGGGATTCCTGTTTTAATTTGGTATAGGACTGATCACCCAGTATTTTATTAGGCGGGGTGTCACAGATGGTATCAGAGCATCAGGTTCTAGTGTTCTTAGGATCTGTGAGGCTTTTCACATTTCGGCTTAGCAATCTTTGATATAGAGCCCTATCATAGGATTATTGTATTCTTATACGTATGCACATTAACGTTCCTCTACCAAATTTATATTTGAGGGTGAACTCATACGATTCGATTCTTATTCCAGATGCTGCCTAGGAGAGAGAGCGCAGGTAGGGTAGCAGGGGGAGATGAGACTAGAGAGGCTCGTCAGGAGCAAGAGTTACCGCAGCAACTGCCAGAGATGATTTCGGCAGCACATGTAACTGAATTAGAGGCACCGGCAGTTGAAGCGATGATGATCGCTATGGCAAGGTACTTTTCACGAGATCAGCCATAAGTGTTAGTGGAGCCAGATGTTCAAGCTCACGCGGGGCGGTCAGGGTGGCAGCAAGTACAAGAGGTTTTTCAAAAAGGGCATCCACCAGAGTTTTGAGGGGGTTTAGATGTATTGCTAGCGTGTCAAGGAAGAGAGATATCCAGCGTCACCTACGCATGGGAGATTGCGATGAGGTGCGGAAACAAATACTAGCAACTTTTAGTTTAGTGGGAGAAGCTCTATAGTGGTGGGAGTCGATCACCAAAGTTGAGGAAGGGGATACAGTAACTATTACCGAGTTTTGGGTTCGGTTCGACCGCAAGTATTTTTCGCCAGTAGTTGAGACTAAAATGAGGAGGAAATTTAGTGAGCTAACACAAGGGGGCCGTTCAGTGGCCAATTACGAGGAAGAATTCACTCATTTGGCAAATCTTGTACCGGATGAGGAAAGAGATAAAGAAAGTAAAGGTTTGTGGATGGGTTAGTCTGGAGAATCAGACAATATTTAATTAGTAATTTTGCATTAGTAGCTTATACTGATGTCGTTAATGAAGCACTCCGGCACTGTCAGGAATATCGCTATCGACAAGATGGACAGGAATTCCTACAAGGTCGGCATGGAAGGGACCAGTGGCAGGGTGAATGTATTTAGAAGGTGTTTCGTTGGTGGGGAAGAGGGACACATGAAGATAGATTGTCTTAAGCGAGGCAGGGGTCAAATACAGGATGAGGTCCTGGATGTACAACCACTAAAGCTAGTTATGGGCGCACTCAGGCAGGGAGAAGATTCTCCGAATCTCGAGGATCAGCAGTTTCAGCTGGAGAATGGAGGTAATTATTTTTACCCTAGAGGCATGGGGTATATTTTTTGGTGACGAAGAGGATGTCACAGTGTAAGACTTATTTTTCACTAGAGTTCGTAGGTGAGTCGTTGGCTGTAGAAACCATAGTATGTGGATTAACTTTCCGTGGGGTAGAGGAGTTTTTTGGTGTTCTTCACGGGAGAGTGGAGGTGTACACTGAGTGAAGGTTTGAATTATGCGAGGAGTTACTACTTTCGAGAATTATGGGAGTAGGGTTGATAATATTTCCTAAATATTGGCTAGATAGCGATGGAATTAACTACTGTGGATAATGGTGTTAAGTTTTGGTGTTCACGACACCAGGGTATGTTTGGTATTAGGAATCATCTGAGAAGGCGTTTAGCCTATATATATGTGGTTATATATGTTAGATTGTGTGGTGCGATAGACACAAAGTGAGGTCTTGTGTTCTCACATTTTATCCCGGTGAGTAGGAGTGTTTACTAAAGTAAATCAGGGTGGTTAGATTTCTGTTCGAGCAAAGAGAGATGACTCGGGGTTTATTTTGCGCAAGAACTAGTGATAGTAAGGGCGCGGTTTTTTATGTTGTCTTTGGTAGCATGAGGGTAACCGTATATACTTTTGTGTTAAAAGACAAGTATTTAGGGGTACGTGTTATGGACTGAGGGTCTAATGGATCTCAACGACCGACAATGTTAGTTAATAGTGTATCGTGGGGTTCCTTGTTTGGATTTCGCTTTGCGAGACATCCCACACATGAAACTTAGCGCAACGTTGGAAAGTGGGAAGATTTTTGGTCGTTAGTACCTCGGTTGGGTACCCCGAGCAGTGGATATATATATATATATATATATATATACTAGGGTATGCCCGTGCCTGAAGGCACGTCGAAAATTTCCAAAGTACGTAATTGCAAAATGGCAAAAAATTTCAAAATACGTAATTTAAAAATGGAACAAATTTTGATTCCCAACAAAACAATATATAATTTTGAAAATTATAAAGTTGTACACAATGTAATTAATAAATTTTTCATATACTATAAGTTTAAATAAATTAGAAAATTTATGCTAAGTTTTTATAAACATTTTTTAATCATCTTTTTTTGTTTATTTGCTTTACACGCACGCCTACTTCATTGAGAAGTAATTTTTTATATTTAAGCATTTTAAATCATACATATATATATATATATATATATATATATATATATATATATATATAAGCTATTTATTTTATGCCTAATATTTTTTCATTAAATTCTATACATTTTTTTTGGTTCTTTTTACCAGAATTTTTTTTATAAGTTATGTATATAAATAGTTTTTATATACATATTGATTCTTACATAACCTTGGTCCCCACGGTTTGAAGTGCCTTTTAAATCTATAAATCTTCGAAGTCGAATAAGAGTTTGATATGTGTACATCTATGGGTACAGGTCTATGAACCTTAAAGATACAAAACATCTAATAGGTCAAAAAGCAAATGGGAAATGTTGTTCCCAAAGCAGATGGATACAATGTATGACAAAATTATTTTTTGAAAGCATGAGAAAGTTATTTTAATTTCTTAAAATCAAACAAAATAAATTTGAATAAGAAAATAAAAAAGATCTTAATCAATAGAAACTCGTGCATTGTATGAAAGGGGAATCTCCCAAACAACATAAAGATAAAAGCGAATGACAAATCAATAGTAGTTTTACATTTTATAATAAAATATTAAGCCATGATCCTTTAAAGGTTGAAGTGACCAGTCAGCCTCTCTATGATAGATTTGGAACTTTTGTAGGATGGTCTTCTTGGAAACCCATCCTTAAAATAACTTGGGATCTTTTAGACCAGTAATCCCATAATTTAACTTGAAGTACCTAAGATCTTCAAAGTGAGAAAATTTGGTCCAACTTCATTTGGATCCCATAGTTTAACATGCTCACCAAATGTAAAAACAACCATCTGAGCAAACTTTTCCATCTCCTTCTCATGATTACCATAAAAATATATACTCCCATAAATCTTGAAACGAACCGATCTAAACCAAGACATCCATTTTAGCAAACAAATAGTGTGCGCGTATAAAAAAAAGAGTTTCAAACAGACCTCAAGATTGTGTGTTCCTAAAAAAATAGATAAAAAAATAGTTAGCAAAGTTGAACAAACAAAATCAATTGAAATAACAAACCCAAAATGAAAACTTTACAGTCGTAACTAAACAAAAAGCTAATTAAAAATCCAAAAAACACAACATAACCTCGTAGAGGTAGAGATGTCTTTATCCATAAAAACACAGCTCGGAGTGGGACTTTACCATGTTTTAATCTTCTCTGTAACACCTAAAGAAGAACAAATGTACAAATGTGGTATCACGAACAACACATTTGGCAGTTCTCATATACACCAAAGCCACATGGACAGATGAGTGAAATTATGTGTGGCTCTAACCCACTTTGCATCCAAAATTTAACATGAAACCTTTAAAAAAATCGGATTTAAAAATCTACAAACCCATGTCTAACATAGAGACAAATTCGATAATAAACATGTCCCTAAAAAAAATTAAACAAAAAAGAAGAATTCAAAAGGCCCCACCAAACCATTTTTTTTTCTCTAGCAACAATTATAAGATAAAAATGTATAAAATTTAACTATAAAGAGAGACAAATACATGTGAGAGAAGAGTTTTCTCGAGAACTAAGAACAAAACCCGTGTGTAGCCAACTAAAGATTGAATTGACACTCTACACATCAAGAAAATAAAATTAAATTAAAAGTTTTTACATGCTAACAAAATTATATGTCATTCACCCCCCAATGCACACATACAAAAAGGACTATTAAACTAACCTTGGTCACTGTTATGCGAACCATTATCAGAAAAAAATTCTATGTCATTCACCCCCCAATGCAGACATAGATTTTATGTATGAAAAGTATTTTCATGTTCACTCATCTTCACCATCTCCGATTCTTCACAATCCCCTAGATGTACACTTTCATTCACAACCTTTTGATCATCCTTGTCTAGCCAGTTTTCATTGCATTCTTTATCAGAAGTTTCTTTCCCATTCTGTAATTCTGTTGTATCTCATTGACTGAACTCTCCATCACCACCCTTGATAATGCTCGAATTGAAGATCTACCTATTACCGAAACATTTGTGGAGTGGCAATTGAATCTTATATAGACTCATCAAGCAACCCACTGAACGATCTGTCATCAGTTCCATATATTTGGAACACAGAGGTGTGATGAATCCACAAAACATAAACAACAAAATTCAAATCAAAGTGAACGAGAGAACATATACATCATTAAGTGTCTATCTGGAAAAAAAAAACGATTTTCAAACCTCATTAGATTTCAATCTGAAAAAATTAAACCAAAAAGGTAGAAAGCCTTAATCGTCTTCTTGGATGAAGTGTGTAATGTAGACCATGCTTTCGGGTAAACCTCAAGCTCTTTTTATAGAGCATACGATGCTTTTGGGTAAATAGAGAAACTAATGGGTTCTCTCTCTTTCTCTCTATTTGCGTATCGATTGAGAAACCGATACTCTTTATAAACAGCGCTTGAGGTTTACAAACAGAACTTGAGGTTTAGGTTTACAAATGAATTAAAGGGACGACATTTCTCATGATGACTGTTGTACACAGTTTCAAATCCTTTGAACAATAAAAGTCTCTACTGTACACAAAATGTAAACAATTGAGAACACGATGAGTGCTTAAACCGATCCATAATATGAAAGTTTAAACAAAACAAACGCTGACATTTTTGGGTTTTAAACAAAACACACACATAATTAACAATAAGAAGTTTTAAACACTTACACATGTAATCGTTCACAGATCTGAAATAAAAACATCGAGACAACCCTAAAACGATCATGATTTCGCAGTTTGAAATTTATAAAAAAAAACGGTCTTGAATGAAAGATGAAGACAGAAATATTTATATGAATCTCATAAATGTTAAGATCGACAATGGAAAGATGAGTTCAAAATTGGGAATAGAGAGATAAAGGGGGAGAGTTTACCTTTGCCGTCCAAAGGGGGGCTGCATTTGGAATGGCTGGATGAGAAGTTTTTTCATTCATGCATTTGTGAGAGAAGAAGATGGGGAATGAGGTAATCGAGATAGGGCAAAAATAAAATAGGAGGCGTGTGTGGGTTCTATTATGCCCTTCTTTTTGAATTTTGAAAAAAGAGGGAAACAAATTAAAGTGTCAAAAAGAGGGAGAAATCAAAAAAATTCAAGGCTAAAATGGGTATTGCAAAAAAAATTATTTCTTGTGACATCATAGGTTAAGCTTATGACATACATAAGTTTTATAACTCATTATATATATATATATATATATATATATATATATATATAAAATAAAGTAGAAAACTTATGTATGTCATAAGATGGATCGATGATGTCATCGAATGAATTTTTTCCTGCAATGCCTATTTTGCCCTTAAAAAATTTGGGTTCCTCCTCTTTTCATTCTCTCTAATTTTTCCCCCTCCTCTTTAAAATTCAAAAACATGGGTACTATAGTATTTTTACTATTTGGACAGATCGATTTACCCCTCTTTTCTCTCTCTCAAAGCTTATTCTACCCCTTTGTCATACCCTCTCTCTCTCTCTCTCTTTTGCAACGATCCACCACCATTTCTCCCATTTCCACTCTGCTTGATCAATCTTTACCCATGCCTCTTTCTATAAAAATGCATCTCCCTACTCAACTGACTGTTCCTACTCGGATCCTCACACGGCATCTCCCTACTCAACTGATTATTCCACACTCGACTGTTGTCCTCTTTCCACTAGATCAACTAATCGCTGGCGTTGTTTGGGATCGGAGCTTGACTGGAGCAAAGATTGGCGCCCAGATGCTGCCAGGGAATCGCCCAGTGGAGTGAAGACTAAGACGAAGAATAGTAGAACTGCCAAGAAAACTGAAGAGGAGAAGAAATCCAGAAGACGCCATTGGCGAGAGTTGCATTTTAAGGATGTGAGGTTTAGGTGTCCCTTTTTTTCACTACTAAAACACATTCAAGATCTCATCATTAATATAATAATTTGTTAGATTGTTGATTTGTGCGTGTAAGGTTCTCAACTATTGTCTGCTCTCCAATAACGTTGTTTGTGTTCAGAGCTTGATCGGAGTAACGATTGGCGGCCAGATGCGGCCAGAGAATCGTACATCGGAGTGAACATATCTGTCAACGAGGGTTTTCATGGTTTTTTTTCTAATTTCAAACCTCTAATTTCAAACCCCCAAATCATGATTGTTTGAGGGTTTTCTTGATTTTTTTTATTACATATCTGTCAACGAACGAGTACCTGTGTAAGTGTTTAAAATTTCATATTGTTCATTATGTTATTGTTTTGCTTAAAACACAAATATGTCAGCGTTTGTTTTGTTTAAAACTTCGATATTACGGAGTTCTCATTGTTTACCTTTTGTGTACAAATCATTACGTTTTGTGTTCTCAGTGTTTGTTTTTGTTTATTTGCTCAGCGTTACGTTTTGTTTATTTGTTTATTTGCTCAGCAGGGTTCTAAATAAAAACAAGGGCTAAGAATAAGATCTTTGGACTCTATGGTTCAAGCTTCAAATTTAAAGATGGCTTGGAATTTCAAATTAGGAAGATCTATTTGGTCAGTATTTACGAGACATAAATATCAATCTATGCCAATTAAAACAGGTTCCATGGTTGCCAGAAGAATAAGTTCAGCTTGGGAAGGTCTGGAAACAAATTCAATCTCGGGTACTACATTTTTTATGGTATGGTAAAAGTAATACATTTTTTATATGTCTTTTCATCTTGCTATGTTGTTGGGTGTATTGTAAATGTAATATCAATCTACTTTGTTTTTGGGTGTATTTTTGGGTATCTTCGGTACCGTTTGTTTCCCCAAGGTTAGTCTCTTGAGTATTTTCTATTTTGTATTAGGTTGATATAGTTGTTTAATTGAATCAGTGCATAGCTCTAAAAGTCACCTTCCTTTATCTCTCATAAGTGTGTTTTTATAAAATGACTTTTGAATTTTTTATACCTTTTTACCTGTTGAGGATTTCTAATGACATTTTCGTATTCAATTCATATGTTTTATTGAGGTTTATTTTGGATCTGAAGCATGCTTATTTGCTGCCTTAATTGGCTATCATGTTCATTTAATTCATAAATGTGATTAAAAACATATGAATTTCACTTGCTCTATTTTTAGGTTGTAGTGTGGATTGCACTTGCTCTATTTTTAGGTTGACGTGGAAGAACCAAACATGATAGAGAATGAAAAAGTACAATTATATTTGCAGGAGATTTAGCTTCAGTTAAAAGCAGGTAAAAATGCTAAAGATGGAACTGAACAAGATGATATAAATGAACTGAAAAGATCAGTTCAAGATACAAATGAACATGTTAATACAAATGAACAAGGCTGCTGGAACATGTTAATTTGTTTAAATTGATCAGCCAAAATTTGAGGTTGCCAATAAGGCAGCAATCAGTTCATTTGTTGAAGTTCAAATTTCTTAGGTGCTTTTCGATTTCTCGGTAATGGACCATATGTTTCAATAGCCTCTTCTCATGCTTTAAGCTATTTTCCAAGAAACTAAGAACTTTTACCATTTAAACCCATTTCTATATTTAAAAAATGCTAACAAATTAATCCAACTGCCTCCTCTTATATGTATCCTCATGCCCTAACACTGGTTGTTGAGCATTTAGCGAAGGAAATTGAGGTTTTCCAATTGCAATGTTTCCTTCATTATTACCACCACCCCAAGCATCAGTTCTATTTTTTTGTTGAGGAAAGATAATATATGATTCCGAGAGAGTCGCATACGTGGGATAAAAAAAGACTCCGCAAAGACTCCGATTTTTGTAACATAAAAATAGTAACTACCGAAGTAAAGGTTGTTTTTACTGTGAGCGCCTCCCCCAGTTAGAAAGAGAAGGAATGCTTAAACAAATGTGAAGTAGGAGACAACAAAGAAGATCCGAGAAAATGCCCAATTAAAGTTCGATTGGTGAGGGCCTCTTATTCAACAAATACAACCAATCACATCTCATTTGGTATTTGAAATTTTCTTATGTTTTGTTAGATCCTTGAATGAAGAAGCTTGAGGACTATTGTAGCTGTATTAAAAAAAAAACATATCGAGTTACGATCCCAAAATGCCAAAAGTAATGTGATCATTACACCCCCACACTGACTTTTAGTGTTCCTTTTTAATTTGGTTCCTGAAACTATAGGTTTATATTTTTGAGTGTGAATTCTGTTTTTTGGGTTTGAACTTCTGGTATGATTTTAAATCTCGGTTTGCACAGTTTTGGAATGCCCTAAAATAACAATGATGATGTCTTTTATTTTTAGTGTGAATTCATTATTTTTTTTATTGATTCTGTTACGGTTTTGTTTTTGTGAAAAGTACTCTCATTATTTGTTACACAACTTGGGGGATGAGAATGACTTGCTGGAACATGTTGATATGTTTGAGTTGTAAATGAGGGGTGGGAATGACTCGCTGTTTAACTCCATGTTTATTTTGTTAGCTGGTATCGAAAGTGAATTCCAGCGTAGTAGTGGTGGTTCTCGAATAGGCGGAATTGTGCCTGCCCATCATTCATCTTACTACTAAACAAATAGCGTCTTTTCCCTTATATTTTGTATCTTCTTTAGGCCCTATTTTGGTGTTTTGCAGGTGTTTAAGGAGCTTCACTATTTAGGATAATATACAAACTTTGAGGCTTTGCTTTGACGTTAGATCATTTAAGGTACTTGCTTATCTATTTGCTTTTGTGTTTTACAGTGTTACCTTGTTGTAGTTTTTAGTGTTTTACATAGTTCTTATTCTCTATGCATTAGAGTTTTTAGTAGTGTTTTTTGAATGCCTACCATTTTGTAGTGCTTATCTATTGTATGCATAAAAGTTCTTAGTGATTATGTATTGAATGCATAACAGTACTTATCTATTGAATGAGTAACAATGCTCATCTATTGAATGCATACAGTTTTTAGTGCTTTACTACATAACTGTTATACATCGTATGCATAATTTTTATACATTGTATTTATAATAGTACATTAGTGTAATAGCAAATGTTCGCCTTGCCACCGAGTTGATGACTTGGATAATCAAGCAGAAGAACTTCCAAATGCCTGAAGCATAACTGTTATACATTGTATGCATAAGAGCCAACGTTGATGATTTGCATAATCAAGAAGAACTTCCAAACCATTTGGTGTAACAAAAAATGCTCGCCTTGCCAGCGAGTACCTTATGGAAACCACTAAACGTCATATGTTGAATATTGTTGTTGGGTTATTTTTTTTATTTCTTAAACAGGGTGGATAGGCCTATAAATAGGGGAAGCTCTGTTCAATTTTTTTATATTTTTTATAATTATTTGTGTTATGTAATAAATCATTTTTCAATTAAGTATTGGTGTTATTTTCACAAATTGAGTTGAGTTTGTTTATTCAATTTTTACCACGGATTATTAGTATTATTATTGGAGTATTTTTTTCTTTCTTAAATAAAGTGGGTAATTTTATAAACAAACGAAACTCTCCAAAAAATTTCAATTATGTAACACTATGGATTATATATAAAACTTTATAACTTAAATTATATATGACTTAACATTTTGTTTTGTAGGTGGAATGAAATTGTTTTTGTTTCGCAATTACATACTTTGGAAATTTTTGTCATTATGCGATTACTTACTTTTTGGAATTTTTCGTCGTGCCTTCAGGCACGGGCATACCCTAGTATGTATATATATATATATACTAGGGTGTACCCGTGCCGATGGCACGGTAATAAATTTTTTTCCATGATACTTTATACTCATGTCGAGGGCGCGACAATAAATTTGTTATCGTGATAAATGTGTACCTGTGTGGATGGCAAGATGAAATAAAAAGTCAAATTAAAAATAATTGAGTTTTACTGCATTCTACCACACCTTGTTTCATCCAACCCATGGATCATAATAATTATTTTCCTTACTCCACAATTCCTATAATTCTAAGATTAAGGTTTCTCACCTCAACATATTATTTCGTAATAGTGTTAGGTCTCGCAAAATAAGAAAGGGACCTATTCACCTTCTGAAATACAAAATATGGAATATGATAACAATGATTTACATTGATGATTTCTTACACGAACTTTTATTTATAGTACGTTTTGGTTTATTATTCTCATGATTTCGTTTTATGTCAAATTATAAAAAAAAATGAGGCACTCCATATCTCCATACTTGTTTGCTTAAAAATTAATGACAAAATGTGTATGCGCCTCACATGTAAGTGAGCAACTACTTCTACCTAATATTAAAAATAATAAATTAGCCTCGAAATCTAAATATAAATTCCATTTACAAAGATAAGAAATTATGAGAAAGGCTTCGTTAAATAATTTTTCACCCATTTCATAACTTCTAAAATAATAAGTAATGGTACTGACGAAACTCGGACATACATTATAATATAAAATCTCTAGATAAAAAAACGTACACTAAAACACCAAATATATATGAAATTAAAAATTAAAAATAAAGCATTTGTTGGGAATTATGTATTGTTGTTTTACGCTGAAAATTATTAGATATAAAAAGTAAAATATAAATTGAGATAACCTTAGAATTTAATTATCTCATGTCCTTATTTATTTTCCATCTAATGATCCAAAAATAATAAATCTTATTTCCATCTCACCCTTCTTAGGCTAAAGATTATAATGGCATCAACTAACATATCTATATATAGAGAGAGAGATGATCAAGTGATGCCCCCAATTTAATGACCCTAAATGATATCTATTTTTTTTTAAATGAGAGCAGGTTTTTTTCTATGATTTTTAAACATTTCAAAAGGATCATAAAAAAATTATCAAATCAAAATAATTTTTTTTACTATTTTAAAAAAAAATCGACCAAACTTTATCAATTTTTAACAACTTAAAAACTAACACAGTTTAACCGAATTTTTAAAAATAGCAAAAAAATTCTTTCTGAGTTAATTTTTTTTATGATCCTAGTGATATGTTTAAAAATCATAAAACAATCAACCCAAAAATTAGAATATCATTACCTCATGTTCATATTTACTTTCCATCTAATGATCCAAAAGTAATAAGACTCCCTTGAAAATTTGCCAACCGTCTCTTATGTGCATTAAGCCTTTCATACACACATGCTGAATTTGACAGGACCTTTTGAATGGTATAAGTCCAACTTCAAGTAGCAGCCTTAATTATTTCATTTATGAGGTCTTCTGTATTCATGATAACGATTGGATCTTTTCCCTTTTACACACCATATCTCAACCTCAATAGAGTTACGCCTTACGCATCATTTAATAGTTGTGAATAACCAATTGGAACACTTTTATTGACAGTTAGTAACTCACTTAAATATAAATTTAATTCTTTTGTAAGTATGACGTGAAAATTGTGTAAATTTTGGTTAATAGCCTAGAATTATTGTTCTTTTATTATTTTAAAAAAACACATGTATGATACAATCGTTCCACACGCTTCTCTTTCGTTAGTGGGTTGTCCATAGATATATTCCGTTGTGACAATGGTTCATCTAACTTTTTATCGAGACACGCTCTTATACCTTTTGGGAATTCAGTTTCATTTCAGTCTCAATCAGCGTGTTGTCTTCTCTTTGTCAGATCCTGTCATTAGTTGAGATTGATATATGAGACGTCAAATCTTTAGGCAGTGAACTTTGAGCCACACAATATCTCTGACCAATCTTCATTTTCTAAACTACAGTCTAATTAGGCCAAGCGTTGCAAGACTGAAACGTCTAATAACACTTATTTTGCAAGTTGTTACATCTTAGATGATGGTGTACAACATCCATAACAACCAAATCCATGAACAATAATACACTCTAATCCATGAACATTAAAAACTACTGGCATCATATCTTCTCATTAGGCCAAGATGTATCTAATGCTTAAGCTAATATGAGTTGTAAATATTTTTACTATGTTCATTTGAACCATATTATATAAAAATGACTTCATTTGAACCATATTATATAATACACTAATTTAAGCAACAATTATTTTTGTAAGTAGTAACTGAAAAAAAAAACTAAAAAAGATAAACAAAATCAGTTTGAGCCAAAATTTAAAAATCACGGGCCAGTTGCGCAAATTACACACATGTACATTTTTTTAGAAAATAAAGTGAAAAAAAACATCTGCCCAAATAACGCATGTGAGTATGAATTTCAGACAAATTATAATTAACATGAACAATAAAAAATGCAACCAAAACAATGTCACATTTTAAAAAGCCGGAGAAGAGTTATGTAAACTAATGTCATTTTAAAAAACGGCAATATACACCACCTGTCATTTTAAATTTTTACACTGAATTGAAAACTATATATAAAGAGAGTAAAGCTAGGGAGACCCACAAAAAAACCCATTTGATAAACCCAGTGAATAAGACAAAAATGGGTACAAGTTTTTAATGCACATTTTGATGCCCTGACGGGACCCACAATAATAAGGTATAAGCTTTTCATGCAGTGGGTTTACGAATACGAAATGGGTTATTTTGGTGGGTCTCCCTAGATTTATTCATATAAAGAAGCCCATCTCGAAAATAAGGGATCAAATAACCATTCAAACCAACACATACATAGAAATTCCCTCAGAAGTTATTCATAAAAAATATAGAAATGTGACAAAGTAGAAACATAGGGCTGGAGAAAGGAATGTAGAAAACTTAAAAAGAGAGATATTAGGTCTTATTATGAATGCCTGTGTTTAATACAACCTTCACCCATTTTCTAAAGGCATTATCTTAATAATATGTCATAAGATAGAAAAAAATGATAAGCGAAAAATATCACACCAGGATAAAAAAAAAGGCATCATCTTAAAACCTCTCCTGAGATCTGAGATCTTTTATGGAGATGGTATTGACATATGTAAAAAGACCACCAGATAAGTCTTAAATAAAAATTCAATCTTTGAAAACTATAAAAATAATTGCAGTTTATGATTTGATTGGATTGTATGAATAAAAAAAGTAGTAGTACCTGAGTTGCATGTAACTGCAACTTGAAAACAGTTTTGATCTTCAGCCTTAGATACACATCCTTATCAAAGCTCCGACAACTTTGTAAAAAAATCACAAACTCAACTCACAGATCAACATTGTTTCAATAACTTCCAAAAACCCAGTCCCACTTCAGAATATAGATGAACTAAAAAAAACAGCTCAATCCAAGGACTTCGAAACTCACTTATGCTGCCATGTCGTGAAACAAACGAAAAACTACAAATCAAGTATGAGAAACCTTCAACTGAACAATAAAAACTACACTCTTAAATAAAAATTCAATCTTTGAAAACTATAAAATAATTGCAGTTTCTGATTTGATTGGATTGTATGAATAAAAAAAGTAGTAGTACCTGAGTTGCATGTAACTGCAACTTGAAAACAGTTTTGATCTTCAGCCTTAGCTACACATCCTTATCAAAGCTCCGGCAACTTTGTAAAAAAATCACAAACTCAACTCACAGATCAACATTGTTTCAATAACTTCCAAAAACCCAGTCCCACTTCAGAATATAGATGAACTAAAAAAAAGCAGCTCAATCCAAGGACTTCGAAACTCACTTATGCTGCCATGTCGTGAAACAAACAAAAAACTACAAATCAAGTATGAGAAACCTTCAACTGAACAATAAAAACTACACTCTATATCACAACCTGTAAAGTCAAATGGGTGGGTGAATACTATATCACAACGAAAACTGATCAGATATAATAACTGCAAATTAGGTAGAATTGACTGAGTTCGGAACACGTCCTACTTAAGGTAAAGATCAAAGATAAAAAAAAATTAAAAGAACTGTCCAACTCGTGAAAAAACGTCGTCTCTCCAGATCTCATGTTTTCCAGCTAAAGTCAAGAACAACGTTGTCTCATCTCGTGCCTATATCATCATTAATTAGTTTGCTCAGACAATACTCCACTGCCTCCACCCTCCCTCAAGCGACATCAAAGCCCACAAAAGATATCCTGGAAATAGTCAAAAACAAAACTTAAATGAAAGAGACGCCAGTATTAGAAATAAAAAATGATGGGGGTGCCTAAATGTAAACATGGAAAGAAGCGTTGCACAGTTATAATCCAAATCAAAGCAAATTTCTAATTTAAAGAAGCGTTGCACAGTCATGAATCACAAATTTCTAATTTAAATAGAATCTAGCAACCATATCAAATATAAAAACAACTATGCAAAGTTATATTCCAAAAGAAACGTTGCATAGATATAATCCAATCAGCATCCCCACAAACGCAGTCCACTCTTTTAATCCAATCAGGATCCCCAATAATGATGTGAAAAACCCATAACTTATTAAAATATTTTCAAATACCAAGAACCCAGAAATCAAAAGAAAAAAATTACACTCAAAGTGAATCCCATACTAAATAGAAAGAAGCCATTGTCGATATTAACTCACAGGCGCTTGGCTCCGGCGCTGATTTCGTTTGATCTTACCGCCGATCTGGATGCCTAAGCCACTGTTAAAGACTTCCACCATGTGCTACCAAAAGTCCTACAAACTTCCTTGGCCGATCTGGATGCCTAAGCCACTGCCTTGAACTGGATGCATAAGCCACTGTTATAGAAGAAAAAATGCTCAGACAAAGGAAAATGACAAAAATAAAAACCCCAAGTTGATTATGTACAATACTAATCGAGTTTTATACCTCAATAATGATGTGAAAAACCACCCATGTAGTGACTCATGGCGGTGAGAGTCCCATAATAGTTATTGGTGATGGCAAAACATAAAAGCCGATGCAAAAGGGCAGGAGAAAAAAAGGAGTTTTGAAACAAATTCTGAGAAAGACAATACAAATTGAAATCTCTATTTTTTCCTCGAGCCTTGTGCTCTGACCGTCCTTTTGAGAACAAAATTACTATTTTGTCCAAAATTTATTTTTTAACTTACATCACTCCATTGTCCGTGAGCGTAAGATTCCAACCCTTTTAAGATTTAATCTCAGCGGCTAGTTGATAAACACCAAATTTCTCAAGATGTAATCTGAACCGTCAGTTGGGGAGGACAAAAAGTCCCTCCTCCTTTATTATATATATATATATATATATATATATGACTACGGGTTCGAAGTTATATTACGACTTATGACTAGCATAGTCTGGTAACTTTGGTGCGGTAAAGCACGGGGATAGGGTGTATGGGCACCCGAGTTAATTAAGGAAATTTTTTTACGGTTAAGCACAGGTATAGGGGGTATGGGTGCCCTGGTTAATTTAAATGCATACTTTTGTAGCTTATGGTTAGAAGCTGATGGGATAGATATAGCGGGCTTAGAGGCACATGACTAGAGAGCGATAAGCGAAGCTTGTAACATTTCGCTCATATGTAGGGGTGGACATAAAAAAAACCGACCCGAATGGACCGATTGGACCGAATTGAAAATTAAGGCTATTTTGAAACCGGTCCGAAAATCGGTTCACAAAACCTAAAAACCGATTAAACCGGTTCGGTCCGCGGTCCACTATATTAAAAGACCGATTTGGACCGGGCCGGACTGATTTTGATATATATATATAATAAAAATAATGTTATTGTGTTTCTTATGTATAGTTTTTGAATTAATGTATATAACTTATGAATTTAATTTGGAACATTTTATATATGTATAGACATTTTTTTATTTGGGTTAAAAAAAACCCATATAAATATCACTTGGAGTTGCGAGTATTCTTTTTTTGTATATATATTTGTGAGAAAAATAAATAAAAAATTCATAAAATGTACATATATATAAAATAGGGTCAGGACCGAATTTTACCCCGGACCGGACCAAAAAAAGCCTGGACCGAATTAGTAGGTTAACCAAATTAATCGGTCTCGGTCCAAAAAATTTGAGGACCGAATATTCGGCCCGGTCCAAAAAATAGGCAAAACCCGGACCGGACCGTGACCAACCCTACTCATCTGAATTTCGAGGGCGAAATTCCTTTGCAAGGGGGGGAGTATGTAACACCCCATAATTTTGAGAATTTAATATTTAATTATTTTTGGGAGTTATAAAAATATTTAAATTGGAGAAACTTAAATTTATGATTTGGAGAATTTATTTGAGTGGGAAGAATTATTTATAATTGGCGACTTTAAGTTTAATTGTCCGTATTAACGTGTGTCGCATTTTGAGGTCGAAATTTGAATATGTCAAAAAGTATTTCGGATGGCAATTCTGAGTGCGCAGTTGAGTCCGAATGGGTCGAGAGAGTCAGAAAAGAGTACCCGGTGGTAGTAATTGGGTCTCGGGGTATTTTTGGGCATAGTCGGGCCCACACGGGGTGAGTTGGGCCTTTTTAATTAGGTCCACATGGCCAAAAACGGGATTAAGTGTTTTTAACCTAATTGAGCGACTAGTAACGACAGGTAGAAAATTCTAAACCTAGGGTTTGGGAGAGGATTAGAGGAAGCTAATCAAGAAGTCAATTGGTGGTCCTTTTGTAGTCAAATTAAGGGGCTAATTTTGGGTGTTCTTCATCAACCAATCTCGACACCAACGGAATCAGACCCTACGAATGATTTCAGGCAAGTGGTTAACTTGTTGTAATGATAGATTTATGATATCCAATTCATATTTTAGTGACGTCTAAACTAAAACTCGCTTTTGGGTATACATGGGTAAAAATGGGTTTTTGTTAATGGAACACTTGAATGAGATTCAAAGTAAGAACTAAGGTGTATTATATATCTCTGAGTATAGATATCTGATTTGAATGAGAAACCCAGAATATAGTAGGGTGGAATTTAAATATGGGATTAGAATTGTAGAACAAAGATCATTGAAATTTATGAAAAAACCCAATTCGTTAGTCAATGATTTGTGGAGGGGATAAAGGGTAGGTATGGTTGTATCCATGTCGTAAATTAGTTTAATAGAGGGTTTAAAGATTATTTGATGTTTGTTCAAGTATGGAAGGGAAAAACAGAGCTTGAAAGCTCGTTAATGGTGGAAATTCTATGGGGGAGAAGGGCTGCCAAGGAACAATCGATCGATCATTCGAGAGTTGTCGATCGATCGACGGCGGGAAAATTTTGGCAGGTCAGGTTATTTATTCTACGCCCTTCTTTTCTGTTTTGATTTTTGGGGTATAATTCTAATTGGTGAAAAATTATAAAGAATTTTATAGCTAGAGTCTCAAAAGATAGCTATTAGGAATTGACAATTTAAGTTAAGAGTTGAGACTTAAAGTGAGAGTTTTGGGTTAAACATATTCAATTTAATTATGGACCAAGTGGGCGAGTCCGAGTTTGTTGGTAAGTATAGGTAAATATAATTGGGAAATTTGAGGGAGATGAATGTGTGGCACATTGTGGGCAAAAATGTGAGAATGAAATTCTGAGATGTAAAAATGGACCAAGTGAGTTAGTCCGGGTATGTTGGTTAAGTGACACCAAAGTATTAAATTAATTATTGAGAGAGTAATTAATTTAGAGTCGGAACATAGACTCGGGAAATATTAAGTTATAGGCCAAGTGAGAGAGTCCGGATATAATTGTTGGGCGATGCCAAGTAGTAAAATTAATTGAGGTACTAATTAATTAAATTAGAGTCGGACCACGGACTCAGATATGTATTAAATTAATAGGTGTGTTAATTAATTTAATTAGTGTCGGATTGTAGACTCGGGAAGGTAATAAATTAATTAATGTGTAAATTAATTAAATGAGAGTTGGAGCACAGACTCAGCTTGGTATTAATTAATTATTGTGTCGATTAATTAAATGAGTTTCGGACCACAGACTCAGCTTAGTATTAGTTAATTATTGTGTAGATTAATTAAATGAGAGTTGGACCACAGACTCAGCTTATTATTAATTAATTATTGTGTAGATTAATTAAATGAGAGTCGGACCACAAACTCAGCTTAGTGTTTATTTAATTAAGGTGTAGATTAATTAAATGAGAGTCGGACCACAGACTCAGCTTGGTATAAAATTAATTAATGTGTAAATTAATTAAATTATAGTCGGACCACAAACTCAGATTAATAATAAATTAATTGTGGTGGTAATTAATTAAATTAGAATCAGATTGCAGACCTTGGAAGGTATTAAATTAAAAGGTGTGTTAATTAATTTAATTAGAGTCGGACGATAGACTCGGGGAGGTAATAAGTTAATTAAGGTGTGAATTAAAAATATTAGAGTTGGACCATAGACTCGGGAAGATGATAAGTTAGCAAGTGAGAAAATTAATTAAGTGAGTCGGGACATAGGCTCAGAAAGTATCAGGCTACTGTTACGGATTTTTGAGTACACTGTAAAGTTGGGGTTTATAATATACATATACAGTATATATATATATATATATATATATGTGTGTGTGTGTGTGTGTGTGTGTGTGTGTGTGGTGTGTGCTATTAAATATCAGTGTTTAGATATTTATTTAATTTATATACTCTAGTGTTATAAAGGGAGGTTGCGCGATATGGGTGAATCTCCTAGTTTGAGGAGTAGGGTCAAGTATAACCCCAAGTCATAGCGTCCGGTATATGGGTGAGGGGATTATCTCATTTTCAGGGAAGAAATATGACCGCCTCCACTTCGTTTATGTTTTGGGCTAGGTTGGTGAGCGATTCCAACTTGGGCAACTAGGTCATGTGAGCACACCTAGTGAGATAGCACTTTAGAGGGAATCATCCGGCGAGGGTATACTCAGAGGGATGGATATGCGTATCTTATATGTGTGAATGTTTTAGTAAAGGTATGTATATAATGGTATTCAATATTATATGCGGGTAATAATATAGTGTGCGATGTATTTACTTTATATAACTTGTGACACAGTTATATGCTATTAATTAAGGAGGAATTAATTAAGTTAATTGGTGAGATAACTTATAATTCATGAATAATGATACTCGGGTTAGAGTAGTATGGCAAGGGGAGTTTATACCAGGTCTAGTGGACGGGTTAGTACAACTAGGTGGGGGACAAGGTGACCGTTAGGTGTGCACAATAGTGGAGGGGTGAGAATGTCCACAAGGGCGTGCAACACTAACCTAAATATGAAGCGCATTCATGCATTTTAAATTACTGCAGTTAATTCACTTGCTAAATATTTTTAAAATGTTTGGGGTTCTAACCCTTGCTATAAAACTATTTTCAAAAACTTTTTGTTGTCCAGCCAAAAGGACGCCAGGACTGATATTCTATTCTAAGGACACGGAGCTGCGGCATATGTGGATGGTAGATGGAGTTTTGATTAGACGCATTGTTTATTCATTCCTGGAGTAGGAATCAATTATCAGTTCCAGTTTTATTTAGGGCTTGTCGCCCAGTATTCTTGGTACAGTTTTCAGATATATTTATTCAGGTGTTGGATGTTTGTATTGGGTTTCACTTTGGTGGCCCATGGTTTATTCGGTAAATTGTTTAATTAATTATTCAGATGAGTTTTATTCAGTTGTGTGAATGGTTTATATTTATTTTCGCATCTACTGTTTTGTTTTATTAAAAAGTTAAAATTGGCACCAGCTTTTGGAATACTAGGTGGTTAGTAAGTTTTAAAAAGTTTTCGACCGTGATGCTATGGATCAACCAACTGGGATTCCTATTTTAATTTGGTATAGGAATGATCACCCGATATTTTATTAGGCGGCGTGTCACAAATGGTATCAGAGCATCAGGTTCTAGTGTCCTTAGGATTTGTGCGTCTTTTCACATTTCGGCTTAGCTATCTTTGATATAGAGCCCTATCATAGGCTTGTTGTATTCTTATACGTATGCACATTTACGTTTTTCTGCCAAATTTATATTTGAGGGTGAACTCATACAATTCGATTCTCATTCCAAATGCTGCCCAGGAGAGAGAGAGCAGCTGGGGAAGTTGGGGGAGATGAGACTAGAGAGGCTCGTGAGGAGCAAAAGTTATCGCAGAAACTGCCAGAGATGAATTCGGCAGCACAGGTAGTTGAATTAGAGGCACAGGCAGTTGAAGCGACGATGATCGCTATGGCAAGGCACTTTTCACGAGATTAGCAACAAATGTTAGTGGTGCCAGATGTTCAGGCTCACGCGGGGCCGTTGGGGTGGCAACAGGTACAAGAGGTTTTTAAAAACGGGCATCCACCAGAGTTTCGAGGGGGTTCAGATGTAGTGCTAGCATGTCAAGGAAGAGAGACACCCAGCGTCACCTATGCATGGGATATTGCGATGAGGTGCGGAAATAAATACTAGACACTTTTAGTTTAATGGGAGAAGAGCTACAGTGGTGGAAGTCGATCACTACAGTCGAGGAAAGGGATACAGTAACTATTGCTGAGTTTTGGGTGCGGTTCGACCGCAAGTATTTTCTACCAGCAGTTGAGAATGAAATGAGGAGGAAATTTAGAGAGGTAACACAAGGGGGCCGTTTAGTGGCCTATTACGAGGAAGAATTCACTCGTTTGGCAAATCTTGTACCGAATGAGGTAAGAGATAAATAAAGTGAAGGTTTGTGGATGGGTTAGTCTGGAGAATCAGACAACATTTAATTAGTAATTTCGCATTAGTAGGTTATACTGATGTCGTTAATGCAGCACTCCGACACTGTCAGGAATATCGCTTCCACGTGAAAGGATGCAGGAAGGGAGTGGAAACTAGCCCGTCGGATAGAGCAGGAAGGAATAGTACCAGTGGGGTATCCCAGTAGCAGACAGGGAGAGATCAGGGGCAGGATTTGCGGCAGGGAAATTATGCCAAACGATTTAGAACTGGAGGCTATCGGCAGGATGGCCAGGACTTCCAACAAGGTCGACATAGAAGGGACCAGTGGCAGGGTGAATGTATTTAGAAGGTGTTTCATTGGTGGGGAAGCGGGAAAAATGAAGATAGATTGTCTTAAGCGAGGCAGGGGTCAAATACAGGACGAGGTCCTGGATGTACAACCACTAAAGCAAGTCATGGGCGCACTCGGGCACGGAGAAGATGCTCCGAAACCCGAGGATCAGCTGTTGCAGCTGGAGTGTGGAGGTAATTATTTTTACCCTAGGGGCATGTGGTATATTTTTGAGTGATAAAGAGGATATCACAGTATAAGATTTACTTTTCACTAGAGTTCGCATGTGAGTCGAATTTAGTGGGTGCGTTGGCTATAGTAACCATAGTATGTGGATAAACTTTCCGTGGGGTAGTGGAGTTCTTTGGTGTTATTCACGGGAGAGTGGAGGTGTACACTGAGTGAAGGTTTGAATTATGCGAGGAGTTACTACTTTCGAGAATTATGGGTGTAGGGTTATTAATATTTCCTAAATATCGGCTAGATAGCGATGGAATTTAACTATTGCGGATAATGGTGTTAAGTTTTGGTGTTCACGACACCAGGGTATGTTTGGTATTAGGTATCACTTGAGAGGGAGTTTAGCCTATATATATGTGTGTATATATGTTATATTGTGTGGTGCGATAGACACAAAGTGAGGTCTTGTGTTCTCACATTTTATCCCGGTGAGTAGGAGTGTTTACTAAAGTAAATCAGGGTGGTTAGATTTATGTTCGAGCAAAGAGAGATGGTTGGGGGTTTATTTTGCTCAAGAACTAGTGATAGTAAGGGCGCAGTATTTTATGTTGTCTTTGGTAGCATGAGGGTAACCGTATATACTTTTGTGTTAAAAGATAAGTATTTAGGGGTACGTGTTATGGACTGAGGGTCTAATGGATCTCAACGACCGAAAATGTTAGGTAATAGTGTATCGGGGGGGTTCCTTGTTTGGATTTCACTTTGCGAGACATCCCACGCATGAAACTTAGCTCAACGTTGGAAAGTGGGGAGATGTTTCGTTGTTAGTACCTGGGTTGGGTACCCCGGGTAGTGGATATATATATATATATATATATATATATATATATATATATATATATATATATATATATATATATATGTATATATATATATACACTAGGGTCAAAAATTTCCAAAGTACATAATGTAAAACGGCAAAAAATTTCAAAACACGTAATTTAAAACTGGAAAAAATATCGATTCCCAACAAAACAATATATAATTTTGAAAATTATAAAGTTGTACACAATGTAATTAATAAATTTTTCATACACTATAAATTTAAATAAATTAGAAAATTTATGCTTAGTTTTTATAAACATTTTTTAATCAGCTTTTTTGTTTATTTGCTTTACACACATGCCTACTTCAATGAGCAGTAATTTTTTTTACTTAAACGTTTTAATTCATATATATATATATATATATATATAAAATCTATTTATTTAATGCTGAATATTTTTTCATTAAATTCTATACATTTTTTTTGTTCTTTTTACAAGAATTTTTTTTATAAGTTATGTATATAAACAGTTTTTATATACATATTGATTCTTACATAACCTTGGGCCCCACGATTTGAAGTGCCTTTTAAATCTGTACAAATCTTCGAAGTCGAATAAGAGTTTGATTTGTGTACATCGATGAGGTACATGTCTATGAACCTTAAAGATACAAGACATCTAATAGGTCAAAAAGCAAATGGGAAATGTTGTTCCCAAAGCAGATGGATTCAATGTATGACCAAGTTATTTTTTGAAAGCATGAGAAAGTTATTTTAATTTCTTAAAATCAAACAAAATAAATTTGAATAAGAAAATAAAAAAGATCTTAATCAATAGAAACTCGTGCATTGTATGAAAAGGGAATCTCCCAGACAACATAAAGATAAAAGCGAATGACAAAATAATAGTAATTTTACATTGCATAATAAAATATTAAGCCATGATCCTTTAAAGGTTGAAGTGACCAGTCAGCCTCTCTATGATAGATTTGTAACTTTTGTAGGATGGTCTTCTTGGAAACCCATCCTTAAAATAACTTAGGATCTTTTAGACCAGTAATCCCATATTTTGACCTGAAGTACCTAAGATGTTCAAAGTGAGAAAATTTGATCCAACTTCATTTGGATCCCATAGTTTAACATGCTCACCAAATGTAAAAAACAACCATATGAGCAAACTTTGCCATCTCCTTCTCATGATTACCATAAACATATATACTCCCATAAATCTTGAAACGAACCGATCTAAACCAAGACATCCATTTTAGCAAACAAATAGTGTGCGCGTATAAAAAAAAGAGTTTCAAACAGACCTCAAGGTAGTGTGTTCCTAAAAAAATAGATAAAAAAATAGTTAGCAAAGTTGAACAAACAAAACCAATTGAAATAACAAACCCAAAATGAAAACTTTACAGTCGTAACTCAACAAAAAGCTAATTAAAAATCCAAAAAACACAACATAACCTCGTAGAGGTAGAGATGTCTTTCTCCATAAAAACATAGCTCGGAGTGGGACTTTACCATATTTCAATCTTATCTGTAATTGAACACCTAAATAAGAACAAATGTTCTAATGTGGAATAACGAGCAACACATTTGGCAGATCACTTATACACCAAAGCTACATGGACAGATGAGTGAAATTATGTGTGGTTCTAACCCACTTTGCATCCAAAATTTAACACGAAACCTTTAAAAAAATCGGATTTAAAAATCTACAAACCCATGTCTAACGTAGAGACAAATTCGATAATAAACATGTCCCTAAAAAAAATTAAACAAAAAAGAAAATTTCAAAAGGCCCCACCAAACCGTTTTTTTTTTCTCTAGCAACAATTCTAAGATAAAAATGTATAAAATTTAACTATAAAGAGAGACAAATACATGTGAGAGAAGAGTTTTCTCGAGAACTAAGAACAAAACCCGTGTGTAGCAACTAACGATCGAATTGACACTCTACACATCAAGAAAATAAAATAAAATTAAAAGTTTTTACATGCTAACAAAATTCTATGTCATTCACCCCCCCAATGCACACATACAAAAAGGACTATTAAACTAGCCTTGGTCACTGTTATGCGAACCATCATCAGAACAAAATTCTATGTCATGCACCCCCTAATGCACACATAGATTTTCTGTACGAAAAGTATTTTCATGTTCACTCATCTTCACCATCTCCGATTCTTCACGATCCCCTAGATGTACACTTTCATTCACAACCTTCTGATCATTCTTGTCTTGCCAATTTTCATTGCATTCTCTATCAGAAGTTTCTTTCCCATTCTGTAATTCTGTTGTATCTCATTGACTGAACTCTCCATCACCACCCCTTGGTAATGCTCGAATTGGAGATCTAGCTATTACCGAAATAGTTGTGGAGTGGCAATTGAATCTTATATAGACTCATCAAGCAACCCACTGAACGATCTATCATCAGTTCCATATCTTTGGAAAACGGAGGTGTGATGAATCCACAAAACATAAACAACAAAATTCAAATCAAAGTGAGCGTGAGAACATATACACCATTAAGTGTCTATCTAAAAAAATTGATTTTCAGACCTCATTAGGTTTCAATCTGCAAAAATTAAACCAAAAAGGTAGAAAACCTCAATCGTCTTCTTGGATGAAGTGTGTACTGTAGACGATGCTTTTGGGTAAACCTCAAGCTCTTTTTATAGAGCATACGATGCTTTTGTTTAATAGAGAAACTAATGGTTTCTCTCTCTTTCTCTCTATTTGGGTATCGGTTGAGAAACCGATACTCTCTGTAAATAGAGCTTGAGGTTTACAAACAGAACTTGAGGTTTAGGTTTACAAACGAATTAAAGGGACGACATTTCTCACGATGACTGTTGTACACAGTTTCAATCCCATTGAACAATAAAAGTCTCTACTGTACACAAAATGTAAACAATTGAGAACACGATGAGTGCTTAAACCGATCCATAATATGGAAGTTTAAACAAAACAAACGCTGACATTTTTGGGTTTTAAACAAAACAAACACATAATTAACAATAAGAAGTTTTAAACACTTACACAGTAAATCGTTGACAGATCTGAAATAAAAACATCGAGACAACCCTTAAACGATCATGATTTGGGGGTTTGAAATTTACAAAAAAAAATGGTCTCGAATGAAAGATCAAGACATAAATATTTATCTGAATCTCACAAATGTTAGGATCGATAATGGAGAGATGAGTTCAAAATGGGAAATAGAGAGATAAAGGGGGAGAGTATACCTTTGCCGTCCAAAGGGGGGCTGCATTTGGAATGGCTAGATGAGAAGTTTTTTCATTCATGCATTTGTGAGAGAAGAAGATGGGGAATGAGGTAATCGAGATAGGGCAAAAATAAAATAGGAGGCGTGTGTGGGGAGACATGAAAATTACTATTATGCCCTTCTTTTTGAATTTTGAAAAAAAGGGGAAAACAAATTAAAGCCTCAAAAAGAGGGAGAAATCAAAATTTTCAAGGCTAAAATGGGTATTGCAAAAAAAATTATTTCTTGTGACATCATAGGTTAAGCTTATGACTTACATTAGTTTTATAACTTATCTCTCTCTCTCTCTCTCTATATATATATATATATATATATATATATATATATATATATATATATATATATATATGTGTGTGTGTGTGTGTGTGTGTGTGTGTGTGTGTGTGTGTGTGTGTGTGATATGACTACGGGTTCGAAGTTATATTACGGCTTATGACTAGCATAGTCGGGTAACTTTCGTGTGGTAAAGCACGGGGATAGGGTGTATGGGCACCCGAGTTAATTAAGGAATTTTTTTTGCGGTTAAGCACATGTATAGGGGGTATGGGCACCCTCGTTAATTGAAATGCATACTTGTGTAACTTATGGTTAGAAGCTGATGGGATAGATATAGCGGGCTTAGAGGCAAATGACTAGAGAGCGATATGCGAAGCTTGGAACATTACGCTCATCTGAATTTCGAGGGCGAAATTCCTTTGCAGGGGGGGAGTATGTAACACCCCATAATTTTGAGAATTTAATATTTAATTATTTTTGGGGGTTATAAAAATATTTAAATTGGAGAAACTTAAATTTATGAATTGGAGAATTTATTTGAGTGGGAAGAATTATATATAATTGGCGACTTTAAGTTTAATTGTCCGTATTAATGTGTGTCGCATTTTGAGTTTGAAATTTGAATATGTCAAAAAGTATTTCGGATGTAAATTCTGAGTGCGCGGTTGAGTCCGGATGGGTCGAGATAGTCAGAAAAGAGTACCCGGGGTAGTAATTGGGTCTCGGGGTATTTTTGGGCATAGCCGGGCCCACACGGGGTGAGTTGGGCCTTTTTAATTAGGTCCACATGGCCAAAAATGGGTTTAAGTGTTTTTAACCTAATTGAGGGACTAGTAACGACATGTAGAAAATTCAAAACCTAGGGTTTGGGAGAGGATTAGAGGAAGCTAATCAAGAAGTCAATTGGGGGATATTTTGTAGCCAAATTAAGGGGCTAATTTGGGGTATTCTTCATCAACCAATCTCGACACCAACGGAATCAGACCCTATGAACGATTTCAGGCAAGTGGTTAACTTGCTGTAATGATAGATTTATGATATCCAATTCATATTTTAGTGATGTGTAAACTAAAACTCGTTTTTGGGTATACATGGGTAAAAATGGAGTTTTGTTAATGGAACACTTGAATGAGATTCAAAGTAAGAACTAAGGCGTATTATATATCTCTGAGTATAAATATCTGATTTGAATGAGAAAAACAGAATATAGAAGGGTGGAATTTAAATCTGGAATTGGAATTGTAGAACAAAGTTCATGGAAATTTATGGAAAACCCCAATTCGTTAGTCAATGATTTGTGGTGGGGATAAGGGGTAGGTATGGTTGTATCCATGTCGTAAATTAGTTTAATAGAGGGTTTAACGATTATGTTATGTTTGTTAAAGGATGCAAGGAAAAACAGAGCTTGAAAGCTCGTTAATGGTGGAAATTCCGTGGGGAAGAAGGGCTGCGAAGGAACAATCGATCGATCGATCGATCGATCGAGTGTTGTCGATCGATCGACGGTGGGAAAATTTTGGCAGGTCCGGTTATTTGTTCTACGCCCTTATTTTCGGCTTGGATTTTTCGGGTATAATTTTAATTGGTGAAAAATTATAAAGAATTTAATAGCTAGAGGCTCAAAAGATAGCTATTAGGAATTGACAATTTAAGTTAAGAGTTGAGACCTAAAGTGAGAATTTTGGGTGAAACATATTCAACTTAATTATGGACCAAGTGGGCGAGTCCGGATATGTTGGTAATTATAGGTTAAAATAAATGGGAAATTTGAGAGAGATGAATGTGTGGCACATTGTGGGAAAAAAATGTGAGAATGAAATTCTGAGATGTAAAAATGGACCAAGTGAGTGAGTCCGGGTATGTTGGTTAAGTGACACCAAAGTATTAATTAATTATTGCGAGAGTAATTAATTTAGAGTCGGAATATAGACTCGGGAAATATTAACTTACGGGCCAAGTGAGCGAGCCCAGATATAATGGTTGGGCGATGCCAAGTAGTAAAATTAATTGAGGTTCTAATTAATTAAATTAGAGTCGGACCACCGACTCAGATAGGTATTAAATTAATAGGTGTGTTAATTAATTTAATTAGTGTCGGATTGTAGACTCGGGAAGGTAATAAATTAATTAATGTGTAAATTAATTAAATGAGAGTTGGAGCACAGACTCAGCTCAGTATTAATTAATTATTGTGTAGATTAATTAAATGAGTTTCGGACCACAGACACAGCTTAGTATTAATTAATTATTGTGTTGATTAATTAAATGAGAGTCGGACCACAGACTCAGCTTAGTATTAATTAATTATTTTGTAGATTAATTAAATGAGAGTCGGACCACAGACTCAGCTTAGTGTTTATTTAATTAATGTGTAGATTAATTAAATGACAGTCGGACCACAGAATCCGCTTGGTATAAAACTAATTAATGTGTAAATTAATTAAATTAGAGTCGGACCACAGACTCGGATTAATATCAAATTAATTGAGGTGTTAATTAAATAAATTAGTGTCAGATTGCAGACTTGGGAAGGTATTAAATTAACTGGTGTGTTAATTAATTTAATTAGAGTCGTGCGATAGACTCGGGGTGGTAATTAGTTAATTGAGGTGTGAATTAAAAATATTAGAGTCGGAACATAGACTCGGGAAATATTAACTTACGGGCCAAGTGAGCGAGCCCGGATATAATGGTTGGGCGATGCCAAGTAGTAAAATTAATTGAGGTACTAATTAATTAAATTAGAGTCGGACCACCGACTCAGATATGCATTTAATTAATAGGTGTGTTAATTAATTTAATTAGTGTCGGATTGTAGACTCGGGGAGGTAATAAATTAATTAATGTGTAAATTAATTAAATGAGAGTTGGACCACAGACTCAGCTCATTATTAATTAAATGAAAGTCGGACCACAGACTCAGCCTAGTTTTAATTAATTATTGTGTATATTAATTAAATGAGAGTCGGACGACAGACTCAGCTTAGTGTTTATTTAATTAATGTGTAGATTAATTAAATGAGAGTCGGACCACAGACTCAGCTTGGTATAAAATTAATTAATGTGTAAATTAATTAAATTAGATTCGTACCACAGACTCTGATTAATATTAAATTAATTGAGGTGTTAATTAATTAAATTAGAGTGAGATTGCAAACTTGGGAAGGTATTAAATTAATAGGTGTGTTAATTAATTTAATTAGAGTCGGACGATAGACTCGGGGAGGTAATAAGTTAATTGAGGTGTGAATTAAAAATATTAGGGTCGGACCATAGACTCAGGAAGATGATAAATTATTAAGTGAGAAAATTAATTAAGTGAGTCGGGACATAGACTCAGAAAGTTTCAGGCTAGTGTTCTGGATTTTTGAGTACACGGTAAAGTCGGAGTTTATAGTATATATATATATATATATATGTGTGTGTGTGTGTGTGTGTGTGTGTGTGTGTGTGTATGTGTGTGGTGTGTGCTATTAAATATTAGTGTTTAGATATTTATTTAATTTATATACTCTAGTGCTATCAAGGGAGGTTGTGCGATATGGGTGAATCCCCTAGTTTGAGGAGTAGGGTCAAGTATAGCCCCAGTTCCTAGAATCCGGTATATGAGTGAGGGGATTATCTCACTTTCAGGGAAGGAATATGACCGCCTCCACTTCGTTTATATTTTGGGATAGGTTGGTGAGCGATTCCAACTTGGGAACTAGGTCATGTGAGCACACCTAGTGAGATAGCACTTTAGAGGGATCATCCGGCGAGGGTATACTCGGAGGGATGGATATACGTATCTTATATGTGTGAATGTTTTAGTAAAGGTATGTATATAATGGTATTCAATATTATATGCAGGTAATAATATAGTGTGTGATGTATTTACTTTATATAACTTGTGACACAGTTATATGCTATTAATTAAGGAGTAATTAATTAAGCTAATTGGTGAGATAACTTATAATTCATGAATAATGATACTCGGGTTAGAGTAGTATGGAAGGGGAGTTTATACCAGGTCTAGTGGACGGGGTAGTACAACTAGGTGGGGGTCAAGGTGACCGTTAGGTGTGCACAATAGTGGAGGGGTGAGAATGTCCACAAGGGAGTGCGACACTAACTTAAATATGAAGCGCATTCATGCATTTTAAATTACTGCAGTTAATTCACTTGCTAAATATTTTCAAAATGTTTGGGGTTCTAACCCTTGCTATAAAACTATTTTCAAAAACTTTTAGTTGTTTAGCCACAAGGACGCCAGGACTGATATTCTATTCCAGGGACACGGAGCTGCGGCATATGTGGATGCTAGAAGGAGTTTGGATTAAACGCATTGTTTATTCATTTCTAGAGTAGGAATCAATTATCAGTTCCAATTTTATTTCGGGCTTGTCGCCCAGTCTTCTCGGTACAGTTTTCAGATGTATTTATTCAGGTGTTGGATGTTTGTATTGGGTTTCACTTTGGTGGCCCATGGTTTATTCGATAAATTGTTTAATTAATTATTCAGTTGAGTTTTATTCAGTTGTGTGAATGGTTTATATTTATTTCCGCATCTACTGTTTTGTTTAATTAAAAAGTTAAAATTGACACTAGCTTTTGGAATACTAGGTGGTTAGTAAGTTTTAAAAAGTTTTCGATAGTGATGCTATGGATCAACCAACTGGGATTCCTATTTTAATTTGGTAAAGGACTGATCACCCGATATTTTATTAGGCGGGGTGTCACAAATGGTATCAGAGCATCAGGTTCTAGTGTCCTTAGGATCTGTGGGGCTTTTCACATTTCGGCTTAGCTATCTTTGATATGGAGCCCTATCATAGGATTGTTGTATTCTTATACGTATGCACATTTACGTTCTTCTGCCAAATTTATATTTGAGGGTGAACTCATATGATTCGATTCTCATTCCAGATGCTGCCCAGGAGAGAGAGAGAGAGTAGCTAGGGCAGTAGGGGGAGATGAGACTAGAGAGGCTCGTCAGGAGCAAGAGTTACCGCAGCAACTTCCAGAGACGAATTCGGCAGCACATATAGCAGAATTATAGGCACAGGCAGTTGAAGCGACGATGATCGCTATGGCAAGGCTCTTTTCATGAGATCATCCACAAGTGTTAGTATCTCCAGATGTTCAGGCTCACGCGGGGCCGTCAGGGTGGCAGCAAGTACGAGAGGTTTTTAAAAAAGGGCATCCCCCAGAGTTTCGAGGGGGTTCAGATGTAGTGCTAGCGTGTCAAGGAAGAGAGATATCCAGCGTCACCTACGCATGGGAGATTGCGATGAGGTGCGGAAACAAATACTAGTCACTTTTAGTTTAGTTGGAGAAGCGCTATAGTAGTGGGAGTCGATCACCACAATCGAAGAAGGGATACAGTAACTATTGTCGAGTTTTGGGTGCGGTTCGGCCATAAGTATTTTCCGCCAGCAGTTGAGAATGAAATGAGGAGGAAATTTAGAGAGGTAACACAAGGGGCCGTTCAGTGGCCGATTATAAGGAAGAATTCACTCAATTGGCAAATCTTGTACCGGATGAGGTAAGAGATAAAGAAAGTAAAGGTTTGTGGATGGGTTAATCTGGAGAATCAGACAACATTTAATTAGTAATTTTGCATTAGTAGCTTATACTGATGTCATTAATGCAGCACTTCGACCCTGTCAGGAATATCGCTTCCACGTGTAAGGAAGTAGGAAGGGAGTGGAAACGAGCATGTCGGATAGAGCAGGAGGGAATAGTACCAGTGGGGTATCCCAGCAGCCGACATGGAGAGATCAGGGGCAAGATTTGCGGTAGGGAAATCATGTCAAATGATTTAGAACTGGAGGCTATCGGGAGGATGGCCAAGAATTCCAACAAGGTTGGCATATAATGGACTAGTGGCAGGGTGAATGTATTTAGAAGGTGTTTCGTTGGTGGGGAAGCGGGACACATGAATATATATTGTCTTAAGCGAGGCAGGGGTCAAATACAGGACGAGGTCCTGGATGTACATACACTAAAGCAAGTCATGGGCGCACTCGAACAGGGAGAAGATGCTCCGAATCCTGAGGATCAGCTGTTGCAACTGGAGTATGGAGGTAATTATTTTTACCCTAGGGGAATGTGGTATATTTTTGAGTGACAAAGAGGATGTCACAGTATAAGACTTACTTTTCACTAGAGTTCGCAGGTCAGTCAAATTTAGTGGGTGCGTTGGCTGTAGACACCATAGTATGTGGATAAACTTTTCGTGGGGTAGCGGAGTTCTTTGGTGTTATTCACGAGAGAGTGGAGGTGTACACTGAGTGAAGGTTTGAATTATGCGAGAAGTTACTACTTTCGAGAATTATGGGAGTACGGTTGATAATATTTCCTAAATATCGGCTCGATAGCGATGGAATTTAACTATTATGGATAATGGTGTTAAGTTTCAGTGTTCACGACACCAGGGTATGTTTGCTATTACGTATCACTTGAGAGGGCGTTTAGCCTATATATATGTGTGTATATATGTCATATTGTGTGGTGCGATAGACACAAAGTGAGGTCTTGTGTTCTCACATTTTATCCTGGTGAGTAGGAGTGTTTACTAAAGTAAATCAGGGTGGTTAGATTTATGTTCGAGCAAAGAGAGGTGGCTAGGGGTTTATTTTGCGCAAGAACTAGTGATAGTAAGGGCGCGATATTTTGTGTTGTCTTTGGTAGCATGAGGGTAACCGTATATACTTTTGTGTTAAAAGACAAGGATTTAGGGGTACGTGTTATGAACTGAGGGTCTAATGGTTCTCAACGACTGACAATGTTAGGTAATATTGTATCGGGGGGGTTCCTTGTTTGGATTTCGCTTTGCGAGGCATCCCACGCATGAAACTTAGCGCAACGTTGGAAAGTCGGGAGATGTTTGGTCGTTAGAACATGGGTTGGGTACCCCGGGTAGTGGATATATATATATATATATATCTATGTGATATTACTACGGGTTCCAAGTTATATTACGGGTTATGACTAGAATAGTCGGGTAACTTTCGTGCGGTAAAGCACGGGGATAGGGTGTATGGGCACCCGGGTTAATTAAGGCAAATTTTGTGCGGTTAAGCTCATGTATAGGGGGTATGGTCACCCTGGTTAATTTAAATGCATACTTGTGTAACTTATGGTTAGAAGCTGATGGGATAGATAAAGGGGTCTTAGAGGAACATGACTTGAGAGAGATATGCAAAGCTTGGAACATTACGCTCATCTGAATTTCGAGGGCGAAATTCCTTTGCGGGGGGGGGGGGGGGGGGGGGGGGGGGAGGAATATGTAACACCCCTTAATTTTGAGAATTTAATATTTAATTATTTTTGGGAGTTATAAGAATATTTAAATTGGAGAAACATAAATTTATGATTTGGAGAATTTATTTGAGTGGGAAGAATTATTTATAATTGGCGACTTCCAGTTTAATTGTCCATATTAATGTGTGTCGCAATTTGAGGTCGAAATTTGAATATGTCAAAAAGTATTTAAGATGGCAATTCTGAGTGCGCGGTTGAGTTCATATGTGTCGAGATAGTCAGAAAAGAGTATCCGGGGGTAGTAATTGGGTCTCGGGGTATTTTTGGTCATAGCCGGGCCCACACGGGGGGATTTGGACCTTTTTAATTAGGTCCACATGGCCAAAAATGGGATTAAGTGTTTTTAACCTAATTGAGGGACTAGGAATGGCAGGTAGAAAATTCTAAACCAAGGGTTTGGGAGAGGATTAGAGGAAGCTAATCAAGAAGTCAATTGGTGGATCTTTTGTAGCCAAATTAAAGGGCAAATTTGGGGTATTCTTCATCAACCAATCTCGACACCAATGGAATCAGACCCTACGAACGATTTCAGGCAAGTGGTTAACTTGCTGTAATGATAGATTTATGATATCCAATTCATATTTTAGTGACGTGTAAACTAAAACTCGTTTTTGGGTATAAATGGGTAAAAATGGGATTTTGTTAATGGAACACTTGAATGAGATTCAAAGTAAGAACTAAGGTGTATTATATATCTATGAGTATAGAAATCTGATTTGAATGAGAAACCCTGAATATAGAAGGGTGAAATTTAAATCTGGAATTGGAATTGTAGAACAAAGATCATGGAAATTTATGGAAAAACCCGATTCGTTAGTCAATGATTTGTGGAGGTGATAAAGGGTAGGTATGGTTGTATCCATGTCGTAAATTAGTTTAATAGAGGGTTTAAAGATTATTTTATGTTTGTTCAAGGATGGAAGTGAAAAACAGATCTTGAAAGCTTGTTAATGGTGGAAATTACGTAGGGGAGAAGGGCTGCCAAGGAACAATCGATCGATCATTCGAGGGTTGTCGATCGATCGACGGTGGGAAAATTTTGGCAGGTCAGGTTATTTATTCTACGCCCTTATTTTCTATTTGGATTTTAGGGGTGTAATTTTAATTGGTGAAAAATTATAAAGAATTTAATAGCTAGAGTCTCAAAAGATAGCTATTAGGAATTGACAATTTAAGTTAAGAGTTGAGACTTAAAGTGAGAATTTTGGGTGAAACATATTCAATTTAATTACGGACCAAGTGGGCGAGTCCGGGTATGTTGGTAATTATAGGTAAATATAATTGGGAAATTTGTGGGAGATGAATGTGTGGCACATTGTGGGCAAAAATGTGAGAATGAAATTCTGAGATGTAAAAATGGACCAAGTGAGTGAGTCCGGCTATGTTGGTTAAGTGACACGAAAGTATTAATTAATTATTGAGAGAGTAATTAATTTGGAGTCGGAACATAGACTCGGGAAATATTAACTTACGGGCCAAGTGAGCGAGCCCGGATATAATGGTTGGGCGATGCCAAGTAGAAAAATTAATTGAGGTACTAATTAATTAAATTAGAGTCGGACCACCGACTCAGATAGGTATTAAATTAATAGGTGTGTTAATTAATTTAATTAGTGTCGGATTGTAGACTCGGGAAGGTAATAAATTAATTAATGTGTAAATTAATTAAATGAGAGTTGGAGCACAGACTCAGCTCAGTATTAATTAATTATTGTGTAGATTAATTAAATGAGTTTCGGACCACAGACTCAGGTTAGTATTAATTAATTATTGTGTAGATTAATTAAATGAGAGTCGGACCACAGACTCAACTTAGTATTAATTAATTATTTTGTAAATTAATTAAATGAGAGTCGGACCACAGACTCAGCTTAGTGTTTATTTAATTAATGTGTAGATTACTTAAATGACAGTCGGACCACAGACTCCGCTTGGTATAAAATTAATTAATGTGTAAACTAATTAAATTAGAGTCGGACCACAGACTCAGATTAATATTAAATTAATTGAGGTGTTAATTAAATAAATTAGAGTTAGATTGCAGACTTGGGAAGGTATTAAATTAATTGGTGTGTTAATTAATTTAATTAGAGTCGTGCGATAGACTCGGGGTGGTAATAAGTTAATTGAGGTGTGAATTAAAAATATTAGAGTCGGGCCATAGATTTGGGAAGTTGATAAATTATTAAGTGAGAAAATTAATTAAGTGAGTCCGGACATAGACTCAGAAAGTTTCAAGCTAGTGTTACAGATTTTTGAGTACACGATAAAGCCGGGGTTTATAGTATATATGTAAGGTGTAGTGATAGTATATATATATATGTGTGTGTGTATATATGGTGTGTGCTATTAAATATCAGTGTTTAGATATTTATTTAATTTATATACTCTAGTTCTATCAAGGGAGGTTGCGCGATATGGGTGAATCCCCTAGCTTGAGGAGTAGGGTGAAGTATAACCTCAGGTTATAGCGCCCGGTATATGGGTGAGGGGATTATCTCACTTTGAGGGAAGGAATATGACCGCCTCCACTTCGTTTATGATTTGGGCTAGGTTGGTGAGCTATTACAACTTGGGCAACTAGGTCATGTGAGCACACCTAGTGAGATAGCACTTTAGAGGGAATCATCCGACGAGGGTATACTCGGAGGGATGGATATACGTATGTTATATGTGTGGTTGTTTTAGTAAAGGTACGTATATAATGGTATTCAATATTATATGCGGGTAATAATAAAGTGTGTGATGTATTTACTTTATATAACTTGTGAAACAGTTATATGCTATTAATTAAGGAGGAATTAATTAAGTTAATTAGTGAGATAACTAATAATTCATGAATAATGATAGTTGGGTTAGAGTAGTATGGCAAGGGGAGTTTATACCAGGTCTAGTAGACGGGGTAGTACAACTAGGTGGGGGTCAAGGTGACCGTTAGGTGTGCACAATAGTGGAGGGGTGACTTGCTAAATATTTTCAAAATATTTTGGGTTCTAACCCTTGCTATTAAACTATTTTCAAAACCTTTTAGGTGTCCAGCCACAGGGATGCCAGGACTGATATTCTATTCCAGGGACACGGAGCTGCGGCATATGTGGATGCTAGCAGGAGTTTGTATTAGACGCATTATTTATTCATTCCTAGAGTAGGAATCAATTACCAGTTCCAGTTTTATTTTGGGCTTGTCGCCCAGTCTTCTCGGTACAGTTTTCAAATGTATTTATTCAGGTGTTGGATGTTTGTATTGGGTTTCACTTTGGTGGCCCATGGTTTATTCGGTAAATTGTTTAATTAATTATTCAGTTGAGTTTTATTCAGTTGTGTGAATGGTTTATATTTATTTCCGCATGTACTGTTTTGTTTAATTAAAAAGTTAAAATTGGCACCAGCTTTTGGAATACTAGGTGGTTAGTAAGTTTTAAAAAGTTTTCGACAGTGATGCTAAGGATGAACCAACTAGGATTCCTATTTTAATTTGGTATAGGACTGATCACCCAATATTTTATTAGGTGGGGTGTCACAAGGACCACTTAGCGCAATGCATACTCTGCTATTGTGTCCCGATGCATCGCTCACTGCGTAAAGGTCAATTGGCTCGGCGTCTCTCACGAACCATAAATCTCATACACAAACATTGGAGGCGAGCATACTCACCAGCCAAATGGGTCACGCACATACTTATGCTCCCATTCATCCGTCGAAACTATCCTACATCTCGGATAGCACGTATCCAAGTTCATATGCTCCGGGTACACGTCAAATATCCCCCCATTGGGTCACCGAGGATAAGACTGTCCATTGTGCGATAACCTCCTCCCGATAGCAAGTAGTGTATGTATGCTATACACACAATAATAATAATAATAATCATATAATAATAAGTATTCCCTAAGCTTTATTAAAATTTAGGTATTCACCAAACCCATACTCTTATTTCTACACATAATATACTTCTCATTACTACTTATTATGAAATTAACTCAATTATTCACACTCGAAATTTCAAGGGTTAATTCACGTATCCAACCCTTAAGATATTATCCTAGGAATGCTTCCCAATTAATTATTCACTAAACTAATCTCAGTAAATGGGAGGTTTCCTCACTCAACTAAATATGTAACATGATTTGGGGGGAAAATAGGGATTTTTAGAATTTTTCGGGGACTACCGTTGGAACTAGAACTAGTTTTTATCGAAGGAATTAGCAGGTTGTTCGAACGACTCTGCATCTCGTTCGAACGAGACATCATCGTCTCCATTCTGCTACCTGTTGCATTTTTCCAATCTTTCTCAACCTAAAACCTCTACAAATTTGTCCCAAAATCCAAGAAATTACTTCCAACCAATAATTAAAGATGTTGGGATAATATCTAACAACCTATAATCATTTAATCCTGCATAAACCTTAATAAATTCTGAAAATCCCCAAAATTATTCGAACAAACCCTAGTTCTTCAAATTATTATACAAGAACTCAAAATCAGATTCGTCCATCATAAATAAATCATCAATTCGTTATTTCCAACCTATCTACATTAAGGATTCATCCTAATTAGATATCAGATTTCAATTAATGCCCTTAGTTCTCCAATTTCATCAAAATTTATGAACCATAGTTGAGTATTACATATCTATACTAACATGAACATGATTGTTGCTACAATTTTGTGAGGATTAAAGACTTGTTTCAATTTTGAAGGTATGATCTCCTGGTGATTTTGATATATGTGTGTTCCTGGTCTCACGATATACAATTTGGCGGGATTTTTGGCGTGTGTTCTTGAGTTATGCACCAATAACTCCCATGGCCTCTTTTTCCTTCCTTGGTGCCTTTATCTTTTCTCTCTCGTTGGTTTAGAACTAATAACTCATCTCTAACCCACGTTCCTCTATATTTAATTTCCTAATTTTCGTCCATAATATTTCCCCCAAAATTCAAAGGATAAAAATACCCCTACGGGGTGCCGGTTAGGCCTAAAAATATCCCGGATTCCAAATAAAATACCCGGGTAGAGTTTTCTGACTATCTCGACCCTTCCAGACTCAACGGTGCGCTTGAAATTACCATACGAGTTACTTAAAAATACTTTACTTCTTTAACTCATTAAATTTCTCCCGACACGACTCATATACGCGTCTTGACTTAATGTACCAAAATGTCGTAATTCCCACTCTCAACAATTTATAAAAATTTCATAATTCCATATCACGTATTCACATAGTAATATTTCATAATTCTCAACAATAAGTATTAACCCTCGGCACGCTAGTTAATATTTATTTTTAATCCAAATTAATTATTAATCAATTTTCTCACATTTTTAATTTAATTAATCTAACAATAATAATTAATCCCACAATTATTTAACATGGTTAAAATACGAAGTATTACAATATACTCCAGGGGAGATGAAAGTGGGACCTCCACCTCTCCCACCATAATCTAATATAGCACCCTCTCCCTAAGGTACTAGACGTACCCAAAATCGTGCACCAATAATTGCCTCGGAGGAAGACTCCGAGGGTAGATGGTCACTTATATCCCCAGCAAAGAGTTAGAATCCACCCATAAATAAAGATTTCGGAAACTTGAAATGAATAAAAAACTAACATGGTCACTCGTCAGGTCATTCAACGCCTTCTGCACATCCTTCAAAGCAAGGGATTGGTTCCAACACCTATTCGATTTTCTACATTAGTACATCCTACAAAAGTCATCCAACCCACTCTCCTTTATGGACACAACCCCCACGTTGTGCCCTATCACCTCATAGAATCGTATTTGCAAAAATACAAACACCAAAAATCAAAAAAAAAAGGAAAGAAAGGACTGCATGAAAATAAAGAAGAAATTAAACCTAAGGATTAACTCTAAAAGGTATGTGGGTCCACTGAGTGCCATTACATCCAAAAAGTACGTGGGTCCAGTGAATATATGTAGGTAGCACCAACTGAACACATCCAGAAAAGCATAAAGTGATGCTAGAGTGAAGCTCTTTCAATCTTATAGATGGATGTCCTAAATAATCCCCAAATATGGAAAAAAACTAGAGATGGACAACGTCCCCACTCATCGCCACCACAAACCCTCCCAATAAAAGAAATATAAGTAAACGGGTTGCCTATTTCACATGTTGCCCATACACGTCATCATTCCATCAATTTAATAGAGTCTCTTTTATCACAGAAATACGGATAGAATCCCCTGATACGATTCTACCAACATCCCCTAAAGCAGCCCGCACCACCTCTTTCGTGACCCATAGAGTACGATCCATAATAATCTAATGATCAACGCATTTTAGACCCGTCAGCTGCTGGAAGTTTGAGAGAGTTACAGTCATCTCCCTAAACCCAAGATGGAATGTGTGGGTTGTATCCCACCACCTCTCATAAAGATCACATAACACCGTAGAAGAACGCATTGTTTCATCCGTTGCGTCTGCCAACGTGCCAAGCCCCATGGATTCCGCCATCCACTAAACCCCCTCAGAAAGACAATCCCAAATGTCCTTCATCCTAGTCGTCCCTCAAAATCGGATTCTCAAAGAAGAAATGTCATTCTATGTTGATACAAAAAATTATCCACCTACGTGGACCAATCAGAAATGAACATGTGTCATCCAACATGGCAAGAGCATTAGACTCGCCGAACTACATATGGAAAGCCGACCAGCAAGATGAATGCCTAACAAAAATAAAGAAGACCAACCAACAGGGTTAGCAAAGCATCAAGAGTCATATATGAAAACGTCCCGAAGGCCTCCGATTTTAAAATTCTTACCTTTAAAATCAATTTCCTTATTAATTAAACGCGGAAGCGTATGATGGTTCACAAAAACACCAAATTTTAATTTACTTCAAATTAAAATTAAACCAAAATGAAATATGATTGAAACACACACTTATGTTAATTTCACTTTAACCATATTAATTAATCCAAGTCCTAGAAAATTTGCCTAAGTCATATTTTGCAATTTTATCAATTAAATTAAATGACTTGAATTAACTTAACACAAACATTACCCAATATTAATTTGCACCCAATTAAACAAGTAGTGATTAAATTAAATCAATTTCATCTTTTTACCTAAGCATGCGTTCTAGGTGTTTTGCAAAAGATAAAATGAACAATTAATCCACTACGCCGCGATGTACGAGGAAAAACCCACAACGAAAAAAAACCTCGTACGACCCTAGCCATAAATCCACTAAGTACGGAATTTACAAATACAAGCAATATGACTTACAAAACTCGAATCGATCCCTCTCAAGCCCCGATGCGTCTTCTTGTATCAACCTCTGCATAGAAAATAACCATGGAGCTCCACCACGGTTTCGGACTCCACCTATCGGACTTTATATGGTCACCGTCACCCGAACTAGGAGCCTTTCTCCAAGTGGGTAAATCAACGCAAACATCTTCTTCTTTGTGGGATGTAGAAGAAAACCCAAGCGTCTCTTCATACGCTAGAGATGAAAAACCGGTGCCAAAACTGCAAGCAAAGTATATATATATATATGGAACTTGGATTAAACAAACAATTGGGTGTAAACTATAGTGTCAAATGAATTTTTCTTTGAAAGATGAACACTCAAAACCATGAACTTTTCTTGGAAGAATTTTCCTTCAAAAACTCTCTCCACAGGTTAGAATGGAATGAAAAGTTAAGTTAGAAAAGTTCATTTCCGCACTTAAGAAGTCTGCCAAAAAGTTGTGGAAAAAACAAGTGGGAAAATGGGTCAAAACTGCTCAAAACTGCCATTTAACTGTTCCTGCCAAAACTCATCCGCACTTAAGAAGGCTTCTAACGAAGTTCCAGTGTGAACTCATTAGAGATCTCGTTGGAAATCTCGTTCGACCAGCCATCTCATTCGAACGACATTTTGAACAAAGTTCCAGTGGCCAATATGGGAACTCGTTGGCAAACTCGTTCGAACGACAATGTGGTTCGAACGACAAACTCGTTCTAACAACACTTCGAATGAACTTCCAGAAAGTTTGAAATATTCTATTTTTTAGACCAGAAACTTTATAAACTTATTTTAAAGTTTTAATTAAATCTTTCTGAAAATAAACAACAGTTTCAAATAAACGTACACCCATTATAAAAATGTTCCAAGCTCCTATATATATATATATATATATATATATATATATATATATATATATATATATATATATAATGCATTCATACCTTGAGAGCATGGAACCACTGTTGATGACGTAGAAACGAGGCACTTAAACTCGGCATTTTGATGAAGTTTTATACACTTGGCCACTACATCTTCAACAAACTCATCATAGGCTTGAAATAGGATCAATTAACTCTATCCTATGACTCAAACGTTTTTGTCCAGAATTGAGCCAAAACTACAAAGGACTCAATTAAAAATTTGTGTGCTTACAAATATCCCCCTTTGGCTATTCCAGGACAAAAACCAAACAAAAATCCTAACGGGTCGTCAAGCTCTACTAGACTGACAAAAATGTTTCACCCAAAATAAAAATACAATGCTTGACTCAAACAACCCAAAGGATTAAAATCTTTTCCGGTGAAAGTTGCCGCTTAGAATATAATTCCTGCACACTTATGCAAATGCATTAAACACATAGGGAATATCAAAATATTAAATGCAAGTAAAGAAAGGACTCCCCCTAAATTAATTCTCTCCCTTTATCAATAATGATCAACTTAGAAAGACGTCTCCCCATAAGATAAATCTCCCTCAACTAAGATATGATAAACAATAGGATTTGATACCATTTCTCCCCTATCATTCTCCCCCTTTTTGTTCAGGAATAGACAAACGCTAAAGAACTAAAAACATTAACTGTTCTCCCCCAATTAAAGCATATTACCCTTAAACTAAACAAGGGATAAATAAAATGGGATAACAAGCTAAACATGCAAATGTGCAAAAGTGATGAGAACATTAAAGAATATGGGCAACAAAAGCACAACTAATCCAACAATTAATAACGGATACAAACTAGGATGCAAGAAAATGATAACAATAAGATACATAAAGTATTAAGCCTGTGATATCAACAAAGAATGCAACAAGATAGATACCAATTATGAATTAAAGCATGTATGGACTAGAAGACAAGGCAAAGACTAAACAAACATATCATTCATATATATATATATATATATATATATACATACTCTAGATATACCAAAAATGCACATGCACATATATATATATATATATATATATATAGATATAAACACACAAATGACACAAAATAAGATAAGCTTTTCACACTCGTATGGCAAAAATGTTTCATATGGAAACGAAAGTGTTAAGGTGTGAACTAGAAACAATTAAATTTAGACCCAATCACTTAAAACATGTTCACAGAGTTCTCAATTGATTGGAAATTTCATCACATTTGAATATAACCTCATATGACAATATAGATTGAACTCAGTGAACAAACATACACAATGCATACAAGCCTAGCATGTTGGTGATTCTACAAACCAATAGAGTCATGACATTGAAAACGCAACTAGGATAAACGAAAATTGTGCAAACCGTTGATATACCATCCAATCTCCCTCAATAAGCATTTATATTAATTTTGAATGAATATATCAATCAAACATAGGCCTTGGCAAATATTTTCTTTTTAATGCCATATTTTCTTTTAGGCCTTGGACCACGTATTTCTTTTAGGTCCAAACAAACGGTGGCTTACTATTCACAAAGGACAATAAATCCTTTCGGAGACCTTCCACGTGCACATTTATATATATATCACATTTTTTATATCTCATAAATCTCACGTGCAACGAATTTTGTCATGCACTAGTCCTCCTAGGTCACATAACATGTAGATGACAAGATTGGTAGGAGAACACCTCACAAAGCTCAAATATACATATGAAGTTAAAATTTCAAATGAGCTCGTGCATGTGTGAATTGAGGCATATAAAAATAGAATCCCTTTAAATCAACACAAAATCCAACTACTCCATGTAAGCATGGTAAATAACATAATAAGGTTTGACAATCTAAACCAAAAGTTCTAGCCACGTGGGAGCGTAAAAGATGGGATTCAAACACAATTATATGCCACATAAAGTGTGTCAAACTAAAATACACACATAATAAAAATCTTTTTGAGTTTTTGAAAATTTTAACTAAATCAAAAAAATATATACTCAAAAGACACACAAAAATACACACATAATAAAAATCTTTCTGAGTTTTTGAAATGTTTAACCAAATATAAAAAATATATACTCAAAAGACACAAAAAAATCATTTGTATTTTTCATTAGGCTTAAATTTGTAAAAAGATAAAATGCCAATGAAAAACAAAAATCTTTTTGTATTTTTCATTTAATGCAAACAAAAATGAAAGAAGTATAATAAAAAAGATAAACAAAAATCATTATTCTAGCATGTGATTAAGTATGAAGCATAGACTAGAAAATGACTCAACAAGCATACGTTTAGCATGAGAATATAGCATGAAGAACAAAAGCTAAAGTTTGCAACCAAAACTAACACATTCAACCTCTAGATTTTGCAAGGGAGGAAGCATGTTAAAGTAAATGAGAATCAAATACCCTATCTTGTAAATATACCAAGTCGGATCTTCTAACCCAAACAAATGATGAGTGACTATCTAGGGGTGTAGGAATCTTGGCTACCTTGGTTGCCTTACATTGGGATTTTCTGAAAAATATTTTAAAATCAAAACAATATTTCGTAAGATGACCTTTTCGACCACAATGTGCACAAGTAAAAACATGTTGAAAAGATTTACCTAAAGGGTGATCTATAAAGGCTTTCCTAGGCGATTCTCCTAAAAAGTTGGTTTTGACTTTGTGAGTTGATTCATTACAATTATCGAGGCCTAAACCACACGTGTCATTTTTAATTTGGACCGTTCCTAATATTTTATCTATTTTTTCCGAACGACACTCCAAATCAAATTTGACATTACTAGAGTCTTTTAATTTATTTTCTAATTCTAGGATGTTAGAATCTAATAAAACATTTCTCTCTTCGAACTCGAGAAGCTCCTTTTTCAAGGATTCAATTAAACCTCTAAGGCTATCTCTCTCGCCTTCTACATATTCAAGCTTCTCTCGAAGAGTCCTCTCACATGTCCTAAGGTCTTCAACCAACACACTATTATCAACGACGTTGACACGTTCTTTCAAACTAGCTTCTAACTTCAAATTAGATCTTTTTAATTTAATTGATTGTTCATATAATTCTTGAAAAGAATTTTGAAGTTCACTCACATTAACCTCTTCTTCATTTTCACTCTCTCTTTCGTCTTCACTCTCACTACCATCAAAAGCAAGGGAATCATAAACTATGACCTTGGAAGTGTCATATGTCATCAATAGATGCGTTCTCACTATCACTAACATGACTAGCCATAAAAGCCACAAAGTTTGACTTAGTGGGGGAATCGGGTCCCTCTTCCTTATCACTATCACTAAGGGTTGCATTATATGAAATGGGTCGCTTACCCTCTCTCCTTAGTTTAGTGGGGAACTCAGAAGCCCTATGGCCATAACCCTCACAACCAAAACACCTATTTCACTCGTCCCTATTTAAATTTTCATTAATAGTTTTAGGGATCCTCTTGGCTTTGTCATGCTTAGAAGTTTCAAATTTCTTGAAATCATTTTTTAATTTATCTTTGTTAATTTTAAGAAACTTTCTAAATTTCCTAGAAAACAAGGCCATATCTTCTGAGTCACTATCACTCTCACACTCTACTACTTGTTTTTCCTCTTTTTGGGCTAGCAACGCCCTTTTCTATTTTCTTTTCAGTTTTATAGGGAAACATGTCCAGTTCATAGGTTTGTAAATCACCTACAAGCTCGTCTAATTTGGTAGAGGCTAAAGTTGGTAAAGAATTTAAAACGGTCACTTTCGGAATAAATCTATCGGGTAGTGACCTTAATATTTTCTTTACTACTCGGTCGTCGGGTATTTTCTCTCCCAAGTTAAAAGATGAATTAACAATATCGAAAAGTCTAGCATAAAACTCATCAAAAGTTTATTTTTCATTCATTTTGATAGTTTCAAATTGAGTGGTGAGGTTTTGAAGTTTTGAAGCTTTAATGACACTTGTACCTTCATGAGTGAGTTGTAAAATATCCCAAGCTTCTTTAGCGGTCTCACACGTCATAATGCGACGGAATTCATCCGGTGTGACAATGTTAAACAAGGCGTTTAAACCACGGGAATTAAAATTTGAAAGTTTAAACTCATTCTCACTCCATCTATCGGCTTGTTTGGGAACACGTTCATTATCTACTACATGAGTAGGTGGAGACCACCCATTAACTACCGATAACCAAACCCTCTCGTCGATAGATTTAAGTGCCGATTTCATTTGCGCTTTCCAGTACGCGTAATTAGAACCATCGAAAATAAGAAATTTTGAGAATGGGGAAAATTCCATTTTAGCCAAAAAATATTTAAAAGATCTTTAACGAAATAATTTATCGCGTTGGCTCTGATACCAATTTGAAAACGTCTCGAAGGCCCCTGATTTTAAAATCCTTACACTTTAAATTCAATTTCCTTGTTAAATAAATGCGAAAGCGTATGATGGTTCACAAAAACACCAAATTTTAATTTACTTCAAATTAAAATTAAACCAAAATGAAATATGATTAAAACACACACTTATGTTAATTTCACTTTAACCATATTAATTAATCCAAGTCCTAGAAAATTTGGCTAAGTCATATTTTACAATTTTATCAAGTTAGGCCAAACCAATTTTATCAATTAAATTAACTGACTTGAATTAACTTACCATAAGCATTACCCAATATTAATTTGCACCAAATTAAACAAGTAGTGATTAAATTAACCCAATTTTATCTTTTTACCTAAGCATGCGTTCTAGGTGATTTTGCAAAAGATAAAACAAACAATTAATCCACTATACCGCGATGTACGAGGAAAAACCCACAATGGAAAAAAACGTCGGACGGCCCTAGCCACAAATCCACTAAGTACGAAATTTACAAATACAAGCAAGATGACTTACAACACTCGACTCGGTCCCTCTCAAGCCCCGACGCGTCTTCTTGTATCAACCTATGCCTAGCGAATAACCACGGAGCTCCATCACGGTCTCGAACTCCACCAATCGGACTTTATATGGTCACCATCACCCGAACTAGGAGCCTTTCTCCAAGTGGGTAAATCAACACAAACATCTTCTTCTTTATGGGATGTAGAAGCAAACCTAAATGTCTCTTCAAACGGTAGAGATGAAAAACCGGTGCCAAAACTCCAACCAAAGTACATATATATGGAACTTGGATTAAACAAACAATTAGGTGTAAACTAGAGTGTCAAATGAATTTTTCTTTGAAAGATGAACACTCAAAACCATGAACTTTTATTGGAAGAATTTTCTCTCAAAAACTCTCTCTAGAGGTTAGAATGAAATGAAAAGTTAAGTTAGAAAAGTTCATTTCCGCACTTAATAAATCTGCCAAAAACTTAGTGGAAAAAACAAGTGGGAAAGTGGGTCAAAACTTCTTAAAACTGCCATTTAACTGTTTCTGCCAAAACTCGTTTGAACGACATTTTCGTTCGAACGAAATATCGTTCGAACAACGCTTCTATCGAAGTTCCAGTGTGAACTCATTAGAAATCACATTGGAAATCTCATTCGAATAGCCATTTCGTTCGAACGACATTTCGAACGAAGTTCCAGTGGCCAATATGGGAACTCGTTGGCAAACTCGTTCGAATGACAATGTGGTTCGAACGACAAACTCGTTCGAACAACACCTTGAATGAACTTCCATAAAGTTTGAAATATTCTATTTTTTAGCCCATAAACTTTATAAACTTATTTTAAAGTTTTAATTAAATCTTTCTGAAAATAAACAACAATTTTAAATAAACGTAAACCCATTATAAAAATGTTCCAAGCTCTTATATATATATATATATATGTAATGCATTCATACCTTAGGAGCATGGAACCATTGTTGATGACGTAGAAACGAGGCTTTTAAACTCGGAATTTTGATGAAGTTTTATACACTTGGCCATTACGTCTTCAACAAACTCGTCATAGGCTTGAAATAGGATCAATTAACTCTATCCTATGACTCAAACGTTTTTGTCCGGAATTGAGCCAAAACTACAAAGGACTCAATTAGAAATTTGTGTCCTTACAATATACATTGTTAAATCCATGTACTATTATAATGCCTAATTTATAAAGGCATTCCATCCTTTTACATTCCAACTATCTATCTCCTTATGAGACTATAAATACACTGTAATCCCTTCATCAAGGGAAAGTGAAAAAACATTCAAACACGAGAGGCAACACAACGCACAAAGCAATAAGAAATACAATGGACGTAGTCTTTTCCCTTATAGCTGAACTACTTTAAAAACTTAGTCTCTCTTTATCTGTGATTAAATAATTAGTCCTAGTCTCATTTTTTACATCAACAGATTAGCGTCGTCTATGGGAAAGTATTTATAAATGTTTTCACTCATCCATATATCAACATTCCTAAAAATGACTGACATTCCTGAATATAGTGCCAGAAACGATGGCAATCGTCCGATTCCATCTGTTCATCCAACAAATAATGATCTGACTAGAATTTTGTCTAGTCTCGCTAGGGGATAACATGTTATGCAAGATACGATCAGAAAATTGGCCCAAACATTGTAGGTCGGATCTCCTACTTTGTTTATTCATAGAAATATGCCATCGCCACGTCCAAGAACCGGCGCATATAGCCACTATAGAGCTTCTAGAGATGCATCATATCATCTAGGAGTAATTTCTTCCCTCAAGAGTCATAGCCATTCCAGGATTTCCATTGATACGTCCTATCATCCAAGAGTAAATTCTTCCCTTAGGAATTCATAGTCATATGATGAGAAGTCTTTTTCTCCTAAAAAAAATAAGTTCTTTAGAAAGACTGAGTCGAGCATCTCCCATTGATCGCTTGGCGCCCAAAAGGAATATAAATGTTCCCAGGGCATTGTCTAGGCATACTAGATGACCCGCTGTTCAACGTAAGGCCTCGACCCAATCCAGATCATGCCCCCGACAATCCTTCCATACCGAGTAGACCTCAAAGGAGGAAAGTGTAATACCCAGTATTTCTACGTATTTATGATCAAACTAATGGAGAAACTAATTAGGAAAATACGTTTGAGTTAAATTACATGTGTGACGTAATTTAATGTGATTAAATAATAAATGCAAGGATTTATATATTAATCAAGAGACATAGATTGATTAATATTATATTATTAAATTTACTATGTATGTGAATAGTAAATATTTATAGTGAATTTTATATACATCATAACGAGTGATATGGGCGTAGTTGTTATTGTCTCACCGGGAGTCGTGTGTAGACTATTTTGAGGTGAGAAATGAGAAATATATTTTAGTGATTCAAATGATAATTTAGAGGTCACGGATGAGTCCATAAGGGTCAAAATAGTAAAAATGGTATACTCGAGGGTACTAGTTGGGTACCAGGTCATTTTTGGGCTAAACCCGGACCGTACGGGGGCATTTTAGTGTTTTAGCATATGGGGGGTGAGAAGACCTACGAATTTTGGAGTATTTTATTAGAAGATTAGAAGTGGGGTTAGGGGTAGAAACCTCATAACACAAATGAAAAGCCATTAGAGAGAGAAGATAGATTATTCTCAATGCCTAAGGATGTATTGGTGAAGGATTCAAAGGGTTCTTGCACCACAAACTAGTTGGGAAGGAACATTGGAGGAGAAAAACAATCAATCACCAACAACAATCATGAAATCAGATGATCTCTGAATAAGGCAAGTGGTTATTTGCAAATTATTCTGAGTTATAATATCCATGCGTAGGATTTATGAATAGTTGATTTTTAGGAATATTCTTGGAGAAAAAGAATTGATAAATTGCATGTTTGGGTAGAAATAACATGTAATTAGATTTATATCTGTAGAGGATCGAAATCAAAAGAACCATGATTGTTAATACGAATTAAAATCTGGGTTTTTGATTTAAAATAATGGAAGAACATAATTCTAGGGTTCTTGAATAATTAGAGGAATTGAATTATTTTGGGCTAAATTTGTGAAGATTTATGATGTTTCAATTGTTGAAAATCAATCTAGAGTATGTAGAAATGGTTAGGAATCATTGGTTGCAAGTTTGGTGTGTTATCATGTGTTTTGGATAATTTGCAATGGTGAGAAAATGAATGAAGAAGACGAACTGCACCTGCACCTTCTCGATCGATCGATTGACTAATAAAAGTCAATCAATCAACCCAGGCTGATTCTATTTTTTTGTTATTGGATTAGTTCTAATCATTAGCCAATGCTTGGGGGAATCTTAGGGATGATATTTTATCTATGTATGGACTGAGGGAAGACCAGTAGGTATCTCGTGGAGGTCCGTTATAATCTGTGAGGGTAAGGTTTGGAGAGATGAACTGATGAGGATAAACTGATTGAGTCGTGCATTGAGAATTATGGATTCGAGATACGAGGAAGGTTAATGTCAATACAAGATATATATACCAATAGGTTAGATACAGTTTAAGTACTGAAATAAATAGAGGGGTAATTAGGGCCCTTAGAGTTTGGGTGAAAACTCATTTAAATATGATGGAAGATAAATCGTAAAATAATAAGTCCGGTGAGTATGGGAGAGATATGTACTACGTACGAGATTATGGTAATTGGGTTTGTGTGCATACCTACTGATTTATGTTAGTACTTAGGGGATGTGGATACCTAAGGTATACTTGATTTTTATTTGGGTCGATGCGACATTTCAAACTAATATATGAAGATAATATATAATATTGTGAGAAAAATCGTAAACTAAAAAGTACGGTGAATATCCGAGAGAAATATTACGTACGAGCATGATTATTAGGTTGTGTGTATATCTACTGAATTATATAAATACTTAGGTGGAGTGAATACCTAAAGTAAAATTGATTATACTAGGGTCGAGGTAGGATTCAGAACTAGTATGTGAAAATAATGTAATGTAAAGAGTACGATGAATATCCGAGATAAATATAACGTACAATCTTGATTATTAGGTTATGTTTATACCTACTGAATTATATCAATACCTAGGTGGAGAGAATACCTGAAGTATATTTGCATATATTTGGGCCTGGGTAGGATTCCGAACTAATATATGGAAATAATGATTTGCCATCGTGTTGAAAGAGTTCCGAACCAATACATGTATAAACTTTCATGAGTGGGGTCGAGGTGATTTTTCGAACCAATACATGAAATAAAATTGGGGTCGAGGTGACATTACGAACCAATCATTTTACTTGGTGTTGATGGAACATTCCAAACCAAGAGTCCTTGATGTGTGTTATGAGTACATATTAGTGATGAATAAATTTATAAGTATAGATTGTGTGAGAAATGTATATTGTATGATAATCTACTCATATGGGATAGTAGAAAATTAGATGACGTGCATACATCTGAAAGTAAATTAAGTAGAGAGACTTAATTTGAAATATTAAACGATAGATAATGATTGTCTTAAGAAAATTAAGTAGTGAGACTTAATTATAAAAGTAAATGGTAACAAGATGTGACAAGTTATCTAAGTATATAACTATGATGTCAAAAAATCTACCGGTAGAGGGGTTCCCATTTACTATGGTCCATGTATAAAAATAAATATGAGAGAGACAAATATTTAAGTGGTTCGACCATCAATGGCCTACCTCCACGGGGCTACTATTGTGTTCCATTAGAATCATGAGAGAGTTTTACATGAGAATGTTTCTCTAGCTTCTAAGCCCCCTTTCACAATGGGGGGTGTCCCCTTTATATAGATTTAGGGGTTACATTAGGGTTTAAAAAATGGATGAGTCCTATCTTCTTGGAGTTTGATTTGAATCAGATACTGCTCCTCAGTCTTCTAGTCTATCAAGGACTCTAGTCATCCCTATCTTTTTGGAGCGCCAATTGCTCGCCATCTTGATTGGGGTGCTCGCCATGTGTCATGCTATTATGTAGGCATATGTTTTTCCCTCAAAATAGCCCCACAAGTCGTAATTCAACTGAGTTGATTCCGAGATGAGCTGGGAGCTGGTCCATAATCTCTTTAAACATGTGCAGTTGGCGATGTGAACTAAATTTGCATTCTTTGAGTTGTCGTTCCACTTTTAAGACTTTTTTGGTTGATCTTCTTGCCTTTATAGGTTTTTAGATGAATGATTGGATTGATTTGAGAGTCGTTCAATTGATATCGGAACCAGACTCGAGAGTGTCGAGCTACCTACGTACCCTCATGGGATCAGGTCGAACGTAGTTCATTATTCTGTTTTATCGCATGGCTCAATTCGTGAGGCCTACCATAAGCCTGTTAAGAATTCGTTTACTGAGGCTTTCTCGAGCATGCATTAAATTTAGGGAATTTCCCAATATTTTGATCTTACATGGTCCAATTGGTGAGGTCGACCACATGGCAATGTGTCGAGCCTTGCTTGAGCGTGTACCTAGTCGGGGTAAGACCCTACATTAGATTTTTCATATTGTCCAATTGGAGAGGCCGACCATAGGCCTATGTGTTGAGGTTTGCTCGAGCATGTACCTTGTTGGGGTAAGACCCTGCTTTAGGTTTTTCATATGGTCCCATTGGATAGGCTGACCACAGGCCCATGTGTCGAGCCTTGCACGAGCATGTACCTAGTCGGGGTAAAACCCTGCATTAGGTTCTTCATATGGTCTAATTCAAGAGGCCGACCATAGGACTATGCCGAGTCTTGCTTGAGCATGTACCTAGTCTGGGTAAGACCCGACATTAGGTTTTTTATATGGTCCAATTAGAGAGGCCGACTAGAAGCCTATGTTTCGAGCCTTGCTCGGACTTGTACCTAGTCAGGGGAAGACCCTGCATTAGGTTTTTAATATTTGATATGTAATCAGTACGCTTATTGAACTTAGGCTTCTCTCTCAAGTCAATGTAATACCAATTTTGTTCGCTTTTTTTCCATTTTTTAATGCCCTGCATGTAAATATCTGTCTATTTTACCTTTTAGGTTGTGTCGTCACACTTCCTTAGGCCTAAAGATGATGGGAAAACTGCACCTGATTTAAGGTCCATCCACCCATTCTGGATTTTAATCGACCAATATAGTTGGCGACCAACCTGAATTGGCTTTTTACCTAGGGATCCCCCATAGGGCTTTTATTGTTATCGAGGGAAACTCATGAGGCCATTTGTGTTTGGTGATGACAAAAACCCGGGGACTTTCTTAATTTAATTGAAACAAGCAAAATAATTATTGTAATTAAATCAAGCTTAATCCTGATTGGCATTTGAAAGACTAATTCAAATGTTAACCATGTTGGCATCCATCCAAAGTCGGTCTCTTATATTTTGCTTTAAATGTTGTGGTGAATCTGTTCACGTGTCGTCGTTGACATGGAGCACCCAATCGTGTTATGAAGAGAATACTGCCCGACCATCCACCGAGTTATTTGATCTGTATAACTGAGATGATGAGTGTGCCCGGTCGTTCCTTGGGGCTTTGTTGTGTTGAAGAGTATTGCGTTCATCGTTCATCGAGCTGGATATAATTAAGGATTATCTTGCTAATTTAGCTCCATGTAATGTATCGTTCCTTAGGGCACACTTGTTCGTCGACCAAGCATGGTTGTCCCAGGAGGTTGTGGAAGACTCCATATAACTCATGCATCTTAAAGAAATTGATATGAGTTTAAAGCATCTTCGTGCAGAAATACGCTCATTTGATGTGACGTTCAAGAAAAATGGTGTTCCTCTGGAGTGGATATCTTAGTGTTGATGATGCATTAATTCATTACCTAGTGATCGTTGATCACCATGGGTTGTTTGACGATGTTGCTGATATATTCAGGGTGGTCTAGTGATACTGCCAACACATTTTGTTCATCGCACGTGAAAGAACGTCGACCAGCAGGGGAAGACCCCGACGGAGGTTAATGATGATTGGAAATAAGATTAGAAAGAATGTGTGGGCACTTGGTTGTGACAGCCTTAGTTCGTAAGTCGATGGGCCAAAAATTCTTAAGTCGGCAGACCACAAAGCGGGTTGGTGTAGATGAGACGTGAGTCGTCAATAAACCATGAAATCACTAGCTAGAGTGGATAAAGAGAAGTCCGGTGATGCTCGACTTCAATCCTTAGGAACTAAGGTTGATTGTGACCTTGCTGAATATGTGACTCCCTACATGCTTGATTTTTTCTAATTGATAAATATACTTGATCATCGCACTCCATACTTCTTTATGAGTTATTGGACCTTTGTTATACAGGTTGCCCAACTTCCCATTTACCTTGGTTGAATTGAATAAGAATTGCATTGCCCAACAGTACATTTACCTTGGCTGAGGGTCTGTCGAAGAAAAATAGCAAAGGATCTAGTGGATGTTGCTAACGATCCATGCTCGATCATCTATTGGAGGCAAAAGGACCGGGCATGTATTACGAACGATCTTGCAGTGTTAGTGAATATTAAATTTCCAAACCATTTATTAAGATTGAATAACAATAATAAATGTAATGTCGATCATTAATCGACTGTGCCATCCACCTATCACGACTGAATATAAGAATTATCATGACCAACCATTTGTTGGGTATAAAATATGACATGTGTGGAAAATATCTTCGGGACTAAATATATAGAAATATTTTGCCGATCATTTTTCGAGATGAACCTTGAATATGCCTGATCATCCTTCAGGTCAAGAATCATAGAGCGAGATAATCCATAATAAAATTGAAGAAATATCAACGTCCAAACATCCGTCAGTTATCACAAATAATATTGCCCAAGCATTTGTTGGGTTCAAAGTGGTGTAACAAGCTCGACCATCCGTCGGAGCATTAACAAAATAAGTGGTGCATGGCTAGTCTACCGGGGAAAAGTTTTACAGGTCCGAGTAGATATAGAGAGCGATCTGTGATCGAGCATCTATCTGTGCATTAATAAGATTTCCAAGAGCTTAAGATTGTGGCCAAGCATTCTTCGGGACTGAATCTTGCACCCGTGGAAGTTAATAAATTGCTCGACCATTTGTCGAGGCTAAATCAAATAGAATTTATCATGAAATTCTTTTATTCAGTCAAGGAATAAATGATGTGCATATTCTTGACCATGTGTCCAGGAAATATTTCACAACATTGAATGAAATGAATGATCCCATAATTTTTATGATAAAATCTCACGAGGATGGCCGAGCCCGAGCATCCGTCTGGGCTACGCTAAGTATTAGTAAATATATTACATCGACCATCCATTGGTATAACCAATAATAGCTAGACGAAAATATTGAAAATTAAATGATCGAATAAATGACATGAGTTCTCAATAAGTGCGCCCCAATATTTATGTGAACAAAATAATTGTAATAAAGTCGAATAAAAGATGCAAAATGTGTCAAATATTTCCAGATGTACGACATAGGAGTTGGTTTCACAAAAAAATATTTTTACCGAAAGTGTAGTGGTAATTGTGAAGTATATAGTATAGATAGCCCCTACTAATAAATTTATGATCATAAAAATCGTAAGCATAATTTGTGAGCAAATAAAACATTATGAGATAGAAATGAACAATGCAGAAATAGATGTGCGTATCCATCAATTATGGTTGTGCTGAATATAAGAATTATTCTTACTAACCATCCATTGGGGACAAAATGACACTTGTACGCTAGATGTCTTCGGGACTAAATATATAAAAATATTTTGTCGATCATTTGTTGAGATGAACCTTGAATATGACTGATCATCCTTCAGGTCAAGAAACATAGAGACAGATAATCAATACTGAAATTGATGAAATATGAACGTTCGAGCACCCGTTGGTTATAACATATAATCCTGCCCAACCATCTGTTGGGTTTAAAGTGTTGTAGAGTTCTAAACTATCCGTTGGACCATGAATAAAATAAATTCGTAAGATATAGCGAGTGATGCATGCTTGAGCATCTGTCGGAGCATTGGTAAAATTCTCAGGAGCTTAAGATTGTGGTCGCGCATCCGTCAGGACTGAATCTTATACCTATGGAAGTTTCATAAATTTCCCGACCATCCGTTGATGCTAAATCAAATAGAATTTGTCATGAGAATGATTTGTTCAAAGGATATATGATATGCATCTGCTCGCCCATTTTTCGACGAAAAAATTCATAGTAGTGTATGAATGTAATGAATGATCCCATAATTTTTATGATAAAAATCTCACTGAGATAACCGTGCCCGAGCATCTATCGGGACTGAGCTAAATAATCAATAATTTTCTTCTGGGGAGATTAAATTATTGTAGCTAGATGACAATATTGAAAATTAAATGATCGAATAAATGATACGAGTACTCTTAAAAGACCCATCATTTATGTGAACAAAATAATTGTAATAAAGTCGCATGGTTCCTCAAAAAAAAAAAAATTTTTAGAGAGGACTGAGCAGTGCAAAAATTGGTCAAATATATTCCAAATTTAGGACATAGGACTGGATTCATAATTTTTGCAAAAATTACTCAAAGCCCAATTAAATAATGAGTTATAAGTCTATTTTCAAAATTGTTTCCTCGTAAAGCTTCATAAATCTACCAAGTAGGAGAACAAATAGAAAATATTACTCTTAACAGCTTCAAAGAGTTTTAAAGAGTTTCCAAAGCCTAGATGGGATTGTGACTCAAATGAATCTTGAAATACGTTTAATAAAACACATAAGGTGTGCTGAAGCAGGCTCAAATACTTGTCACCGACCACTAATTTTGGTCAAGTGGAGTTAACTCTCCGAGCTCGTCACGGTAACATACTTCTTGCCAACCACTAAGGGTGGTATTACGTCATAGCTAATGTGAGATGCCTCATATATTGGTCGCCAACCTTCAGCGATGTTGTTCTATGGCCCTCATGCGTTATCGCCGACCAGAAGAAAGGTGTTATTGTCGAAAAAAACTAGCTCTAAAGAGATTTTGTTCTGTGTTGGAACCTTTGCACATGGGCATGCTCACCTTCGCCGTCGATCAGTGATTTTGTCCAGTGGTGATCTCCTCCGAGCTCGTCACCGTTCGTCCCTTCCATCAACCAACTGATGTTGTCCTCGTGCTTGCTCGTACCTACCGCTGACCAGCTGATGGTAGTCACAAACTGGTCACCGACCACCAGGGACTTTGGTAATTCCCTTGCTGGTGCTTGATCGAAGAGATACAGTTCGATAATGAGTTATGGCTTCACCGGCGAGTTGGGACACTAGCTGCTGCCACCGACCACCAGGGGATTTGGTAAATCGTTTAATGGTGCTCGATTGAAGTGATACAGTTTGATAATGAGTTATGGATTCATCGATGAGTTGGGACACGGGTTGGTGCCACCGACAAGTGATTTTGCTTCGGCATTGTAGCTGAGGCGTGGTACACTTAATATAATGGTTGTCGACCTCTGACAACGTTGATGATGTTCGAGACTTGGTATGTAGTGGTCACCAAGATCCGACGACATTACCATGGGATCCTCACACCTCGCTGTCGATCGGCACTGAGAGAATGGCAGATGCAAATTCATAGAACCAATGAAGGTAGGTTTTGTCAGGAAAATGAAAGATATGGTGCATATGAGAATCGGTGATTTAGTTTTTTTCGATTGTTGATTTCACACTGAGTTTTGATTACAGATCTGTGATTCCACCACTGCAGGTTTGAGATGTGAGCAAGTTGCACAGGTTGATGATAGTCCTCATTTATAGGTCGAAGATGACCAGAGAGATGGCCGGAAACTCGTTAATTTCTTCGTGATTACAGTTTTTTGGCACAAACTGTGCGAACGAAGATAAGATTCCTGGAAAGATTGTGTGCCCGGAATCTATATACCTTTGTGAAAACATATATGTTGACATAATTTACTTCGATATGTTTGTGAAGATGTGGTCAATATCTCTCATGAGAGAGAAACCTTTTAGACGGTTACCCCGGCCAAAAAATTTGGGATATGGGAATCAAGATATGATGTAGCCCAACAAATAAATCCATGTAACTAGGATATTTTGAAGAGACACCAAATATTTAGGGAGTCCTCGTAGACCTCCGCTAGTGAAATTCATCTTGACAAATAATGAAAATTGCCCAGAAACAATATTACTGCGCTGATTTGCAGATGAATGAAAATCGAATACAAGATTTTTAAATAGAAATGTACGAAAAATCATGTATTAATGAAACGGTATATGTATAGATTATATTATTATTCATGAGAGATAAAAAAAGAAAAATTATCTCTTGATGAGATTTCGTGCGAGTAAACCATTGCGTCGCAATGTAAATCCTCATCTCATCAACAAGAAGGAAAGACATTTTTTGTCATTTCCCACAGACGACACCAATGGTGGTGTCAAAAAATCTACCCGTAGGGGGGGTGCCCATTTACCATAATGCATGTACAAAAATAAATATGAGAGAGACACAAATTTACGTGGTTCGACCATCAATGTCCTACGTCCACGGGCCTGCTGTTGTGTTCCATTAGAATCATGAGAGAGTTTTGCATGAGAATGTTTCTCTAGCTTCTAAGCTCCCTTTCACAATGGGGCGTATCCCCTTTATATAGAGTTATGGGTTACATTAGGGTTACAAAAATGTATGAGTCCTATCTTCATGGGGTTTGATTTGAACCAGATACTGCTCCTCAGTCTTCTAATTTATCAAGTACTCTAGTCGTCCCTATCTTGTTGGAGTGTCTGTTGCTCGCCATCTTCACCGGAGTGCTCGCCATTTGTCATGCTATTATGTAGGCATATTTTTTTTCCCTAACAATAACATATGAGATGTGTTACTGTTAAAATACTGTATGGACGGTTTGGGAACTTAGTCGTGTAGATAAGTTCAGTTGAATGCTATAGTCTAGTTAGCTTGGGTACTACAGCTAGGTGGGTTAAGTATTGTACGTTAGGCGTGCACTATCGATTAGGGGTGAGGTAACTCAAGAGAGTGTATGAAATCTTAACATGTATAGAAAATAACTCATTTTTTTATTGTGCTAACCAATTGCTAAATATTTTACAAATGATTTGAGTACTAACTCTTTGTATCAAAATATTTTCAAAATCTTTTAGGTGTCCAGCCACAGGGAAGCCAGACTTGAGGATTCAGTCCACGGACTCGTAGCTGCAACATTGTGGAGGCTGGTAGGACTTTGCATAGATGATTCGTTCTTTCAGATCTAGTGTAGGATCTCATTTTAGTACTATCTATTGAGACATGTTTTCCATTGTCTTTATTTCAAATATTCAGTTTTAGATTTTATTGGTTTTATTTAGCAGTGTTGGATTTTAGCCGATTGTTAACTCGACAAGATTTTATTCATTGTATATTGCGTGATGGTTTGAATTATTGTATAATGTGAATGTATAATTATTTCCGTAAGAATTTTGTTCTTGAGTTAATGAAAGATAAAATTTGCACCGATCTAATTTCACTTAGGTGATTAGTAATTAAAAAGTTTTCGACTGTGATGCTAAGAATGGACAGACTGAGAAACCTGTTTTAAATTAATTTAGGACTGATACCCGGGATTTAAATTAGGCGGGGTGTCATGGATGGTATCAGAGCATCAAGTTCTATTGTCCATAGGATCAGTGCGGACGTATTATGTTTTCAACATTTTTTTGTATTTGATATAGAGACCTATTCTTAGGATTGTTGATTCCTATTGTGAGTCTTCATTCTTCCGCTATGATGTATTATTGTACTGAATCTTATGCACGTTCGGGTGTGCCGCATAAGTCGAACAATGAAGGACAATCAATAAAGACCATTGGGAGGACATAAGGAAGTGGGGATCAGCTGGAGTTATGGAATATTATGGGGATAATGACCATAGTCTAGGTCACCCCTTATGATGCTTTGGCAGTTGATGTTGTAATGACTGCTAGGGTACAACAGACTTTCCCAGTACCGCTATGGCAGAAAGTTGTACCAAAGTAGACTCGCCCAGCGTAGTTAAAATAAGAGAGAGTCAGAGGGGACTTGAATATTAACATTCGCTAAAGTTTGCTAAGTGCGAATGTTGTATGTGTTGGCCAATGGTAAAGGAAATCCATGGCCATTGACTTATGATCGGGTGTGGTAATGCCCGAAAGTGAAAATTTGGAATTTTTTTTGAACTTATCACATGAGGAACGGGTAGAGGCCAAGTGTGAGAAAAAAGTTATTTTGTTGATGAACTTTGTACCTGACGAGGTTGGTACAATAGAGAAAAGAGTCCTCGTGATTGAATAATGGGCTCACAAGTAGGAGCCCTTAGCACTTGTGGGAAAATCTTTGCGTGGACAACCTATGTATATTGTTGATACTGATACTTCTATGTGAACGAAGCTAAAAGAATTTAAGAATTTAGTCAGGATGCTAAGATTTGATGAAATGGTTCTAGTAAGACACCACAGGGGGGAGACCCATGAGGGGACCCATTTAAATGATACAAATGATGGAATTCTTATCAAGTGATGGTGGATTCAGTCGGAATGGGTAATACTAGTAGCATGTTTTTCTTAGGGCCAGCAGAGCTAAGGGAATAATGAGGGAAGCCATCAGGGTTGAAGCTAACGAAGTCCGAGAGACAGACAAACCTAATACGGTCAGTATGGCCGAGAAAAGGGGATTCTCTAGAGAGATATTTTTTTTGTAGAGAGTATGACCACATGCATTGATCTTGGCCGAAGCGAGGAAAAAGGACAAGATCATGGTGCCCATTCAGGGTAATGATTAAAATAGTCTTTGGGTTTAGTTGGGACAAGCGTGTAATGTACAGGAACCATTTGAATAGCCAGTGCGGTTGGCAAGGTGGAGGTATAAGTTTTATCCTCAATTGAATGAGGTATGTTTTGTGTGAGATAAGCGAGTCACAGGATTTTGTTAGCACTAGATTCGCGTGTGAGATGAATTTAGTGGTTATATCGATAACATTATTATGTGTATATATTCTCCGTTGGGTAGCGGGGTTATCATTGGTTTCATCCCAAAGGGAGTGGGTGTTGATAATGGATAAATACTTCATAGGAATTACTTGTTCTAGTGATGTGTTATACGAGTATGATAGTATCCTTGGTGTGGACTGGTTAGCGATGGTCGGTACGATAGTGCTCGGTTAGTGCAAGGCTATCATGTTTGTTATTCTCAAACAGGATGTATTATTTCAGTGATGCCTCACCGGAAAGAAGGTTGAGCTCTCATTTATATGATATTATGATGGAGGCTTCGGAGAGTATAGTTTATTGAGTTATTTGATACCGGTGTGTAGGGACTTTATCGATATGGTTCAGGCTATATTGTATTTATTGTCAAGAAGTGAGATTAAACTCATTATGGTGAATAGCGTGGATGACTAATGATAGTGAGAGCGAGTGTAATATGACCCATTTAGAGACATGGGAGTTGCGAGTTGTATTTAAATGTCTGGGGATAGGATTTGAGTGTCCCGATTATGTGCTTTAGGCTTATAAAAATCGATCTTTGACAATGCTAGTGATGGTGCATTGGGAGGGGAAGTTCCTTATTTGGGTGTCATTACGAGATGAGGTGTTCATGGACCTTAATAAACGTCGGGAGTGGAGAGACGTTGATGGATGCTAGGGGCATCAGTTTAGAATGTTAATCGTTATACGTGTGAAGAAAACACATTGATTTGAGAGCTATTATATGAGTAATGCTAGTGGAGCCGATAGTGATATAGAAAGGCAATAAATTATTTTCTCAAAACGAGTTGAAGGGTGGGATAATGTTGAGAACAATTCAATTATAGGTTATGGGGTTATTGAGAAGACCCATGTGCTATAATCATGTCGAGGATGTGAGGCCAATTTCGAGAAAGTGTGTTACGCATGAGACATCGGTAATGTTTGTGAAGAAATGCACGGGACATATGGTGTATGGGCGCCCTGGCTAGTGGTTTCAAAGTCGTCTGAGATATAAGGGCGAAGAAAGGAATGTGTGGAAAATATGCCTGAGGGGCAGTTATAAACAGAGTTAAAATGGTGTGATGGATTGAAAATTGGCGATAAAGATTATAATCCAAATCTATATGTGCAACGAGAGCTAGTAAATCCGAGATTGGTTAAAAGGCTGTGGAAAGAAATTTAAAAAGGATATATCTTGAGAAGAGAAATCCAACTATTGCGGGGAAGTAGAGCTTAGTCCTACTCAGTCGATTGTTGAGAGTGGCTTGCGTGAAAAAGGAATGTTGATGGGTATACCATGGGAGAAAGGGGAGAAAAAGTGCCACTTAATGTGAGATGTTTTAGGTGGAAGTCGGTGTTGAGCGGGACATAGTGAGGTTATCTCTGGGTGCACCACTCGCAAATAGGAAATAAAATTTATGTCAAGCCAAAAATTCCAGTGACGGAATGGACACAGGCTAGTAGATTCTATTGATGGGTTGCCAATATTAGGACAAGGTCAGCAATTCCTTTGAGTGTGTGGAATAGATTGACGAGATGAAGAAAATACTTTGAGATGAGAGCTATTATACGAGTAAGGCCAGTGGATCCGGTAGTGCTGTAGAAGGCATTAAATTTTTTTCTCAAAATGAGTTGAAGGGTGGTATAATGTTGAGAAGAATTCAATTATAGGTTAAGGGGTGATTGAGAATACCCATGTGATATAATCAGGTTGAGTATGTGAGGCTGATTTTGAGAAAGTGTGTTACGCATGAGACATCGATAATGTGTGTGCAGAAATGCAAGGGACAGAGGGTGTATGGGCACCCTGACTAGTGGTTTCGAAGTCGTCTAAAATAGAACGACGCGAAAAGGAATGTGTGAAAAATATGCCTGAGGGGCAGTTATAAATAGAGTTAAAATGGTGTGATAGATTGAAAATTCTGTGAGAAAGGTGATAATCCAAGTATATATGTGCAAAGAGAGCTAGCACATCCGAGATGGGTTAAAAGGATGTGGAAAGCAATTTAAAAAGGATATCTCTTGAGAAGAGGAATCCTACTATTACTGGGAAGTAAAGCTGAGTCCTACTCAGATGATTGTTTGGAGAGGCTTGCATGAAAAAGGAATGTTTATGGCTATACCCCAGGAGAAAGGGGAGTAAAAGTGCCACTTAATGTGAAATGTTATAAGTTGAAGTCGGTGTTAAGCGGGACATAGTGAGGTTGTCTCCGGGTGCACCACTCACAGATAGGAAATAAAATTTCTATCAAGCCGAAAATTCCAGTGACGATATGGACACAGGATGGTAGATTCCAATGATGGGTTGGCAACATCAGGACAAGGTCAACAATTCCTTCGAGTGAGTGGAATAAATTGACGAGATGAAGTGATTATTATTATTCTTTGAAAACAAGGATTGCACCGGTGTAGGGTGCCACCCAATATAATTGGGAGTGAGGATGAGATCCATGAATCCCACCTCTGATAGGGACTTTCAGGAAGCGGTGGGGAAAGCATTTTATTTTGGGCATGTTGTGTCATCCATAGCCGATGAGTATATGGTAGGTGATTTATAATGTTTACTAAAGCGAATGGTGAGCATTATAGACTGTACGGTAATTGGGAGGAGAAATTACCGATAGGTAGAGCTGTGTATAGACACTCATACCTGTTTGTAAAGGAAAGGGTGCCTTTTTGAAGTTTTTGCGTGGTAAGACTTATCGTTTACCCTCTGGATAATCCAAAGTGAGAGGATAACTAGACTTTTGATCGGAGGTGATTTAAAGTCTGTTGGCAAAAGTGGAATAACTCCAAACTGTTTTAGATAACGTTTGAATGTCGTAAGACTTATGTCGCCACGAACCGATGTTTTGAGAACAAACATGAGTGGTTAGATGTCCTTGTAGTTTCCCTAAGGATGGGAGCTGTGTGTTGGGGGTGGATATGGGAAGCTATCACCTAGTGATATGAGGCCTTCCGTTAGTATTGAAGTAATAGAGCTAGTGATGTGTAGGCCCGTCTTATTAGAATTTCATGGTAGAAGCACAATGTGTGATGTGTCGCCTTTGTGGTGAGACCTTATGACTTGTAGAGTATATCAGTATGAAGAAATTCGAATTTGAGTGTAGTGGAGTGACCCTTATGATTAAGCCTTTTAAAAGGTGGGCACCACTAGAGAGTGTAGTGGAGTGACCCTTATGTTATTAGGATTTGAATTTGAGTATTAGGGGGTGTTGTGATACTAAAGACCCTAATTTTTAGTACCGATCTTGTCCTAATTTCGAGGATAAAATTTATTCTTTAGGGGGGAAGTATGTAATACCCGTATTTCTACGTATTTATGATCTAATTAATGGATAAATTAATTGGCAAAATACTTTTTAGTTAAATTAGATGTGTGACGTAATTTAATGTGATTAAATAATAAATTTGAGGAGTTATATATTAATCGAGAGACAGAGAATGGCTAATATTATATTATAAGATTTACTATGTATGTGAATAGGAAATATTGATAGTGAATTTGATATACGTTATAGCGAGTGATATGGGCGTATTTATTATTGTCTCACCAGGAGTCGTGTGTAGACTATTTTGAGGTGAGAAATGAGAAACATATTTTAGTGACTCAAATGATAATTTAGAGGTCACGAATGAGTCCGTAAGGGTAAAAATAGTCAAAATGGTATACTCGAGGGTATTAGTCGGGTACTGGGTCATTTTTGGTCTAAAGTGGGACCGTATAGGGACATTTTGGTCTTTTGGCATATGGGGTGAGAAGTCCTACGAATTTTGAAGTGTTTTATCAGATGATTAAAAATGGGGTTAGGATTAGAAACCTGATCACACAAAGTAAATCCATTAGAGAGTGACGATGTATTATTCTCGAAGCCTAAGAAAGTATTGGTGAAGGATTCAAAGAGTTCTTGCACCACAAACTAGTTGGGAAGAAAGATTAGAGGAGAAAGGCAATCAATCACCTACAACAATCATGAAATAAGATCATCTCTGAATAAGGCAAGTGGTTATTTGCAAATTATTTTGAATTATAATATCCATGCGTAGGGTTTATCAATAATTGATTTTTACGAATATTCTTGGAGAAAAATAATTTATAAAATGCATGTTTGGGAAGAAATAGCATGTCGTTAGATTTATATCTGTAGAGGATTTAAATCATAGGAACTATGATTGTTAATTGGAATTAAAATCTGGGTTTATGATTTAAAATATGGGAAGAACATATTTTTAGGGTTCTTGAATAATTAAAGGATTTGAATTATTTTGGGCAAAATTTGTGAAGATTTATGATGTTTAAATCTTTGGAAATCATCCCAGAGTATGTAGAAATGGTTAGGAATCATTGGTTGAAACTTTGGTGTGTGATCATGTGTGTTAGATAATTGGCAATGGTGAGAAAACACATGAAGAAGATGAACATCACTTGCACATGCTCGATCGATCGATCGACTGATGAATGTCAATCGATCGACCGACCCAGGCTGATTCTATTTTTTTTTGGTTGAGTTCTTATCGTTCACCAATGTCTGGGGGGAACCTTAGGGATGATATTGTACATATGTAGGGATTCAGGCAAGACCAATAGGTATCTCGTGGAGGTTTGTTATAGTCTTTTAGGGTAAGCTTTGGAGAGATGCACCGATGGGGATAAACTAATTAAGTCGCGCATCGGGAATTATGGATTCGAGTTACGAGGAAGGTTAACGTCAATCCAAGATATATATACCCATAGGTTAGAGATAGTTTAAGTACAGAAATAAATAGAATGGGCAACTAGGGCCCTTAGAGTTTTGGTGAAAACTCATTTAAGTACGATGGAAGATAAATCATAAAATAATAAGTACGGTGAGTATGGGAGAGAAATGTACTATGTATGAGATTGTGGTAATTGGGTTTGTGTGCATACCTATTGATTTATGTTAATTCTTAGGTGGTGTGGATACCTAAGGTATACTTTATTTTTATTAGGGTCGAGGCGACATTTCGAACTAATATATGAAGATAATAAATACGATAGTGAGACAAATCGTAAATTAAAAAGTACGATGAATATTCGAGAGAAATATTACTTACGAGCATGATTATTAGGTTGTATGTATATCTACTGAATTATATAAATACTTAAGTGGAGTTAATACCTAAAGTATAATTGATTATACTAGGGTCGAGGTAGGATTCTGAACTAGTATGTGAAAATAATGTAATCTAAAGAGTACGGTGAATATCCGAGATAAATATTACATATGAGCATGATTATTAGGTTATGTGTATACCTACTGAATTATATCGATAACTAGGTGGAGAGAATACCTAAAGTATATTTGCATATATTAGGGTCGAGGGAGGATTCAGAACTAATATATGTAAATAATTATTTTGGGTCGTGATGAAAGAGTTCCGAACCAATACATGTGTATAGTTTCATAAGTGGGGTCGAGTTGATTTCCGAACCAATACATGAAATAAACTTGGGGTCGAGGTGAAATTCCGAACCAATCCTTTTAGTTAGTGTTGATGGACCATTCCGAACCAAGAGTCCTTGATGTATGTTATGAGGAAATATTAGTGATGAATAAATTTATAAGTATATATTGTGTGTGAAATGTATATTGTATGATAATCTACTCATATGGAGAAGTAGAAAATTAGATGCGTGCATACATCAAAAAGTAAATTAAGTTGTGAGACTTAATTAGAAGAATTAACTGATAGGTTTTCTTAATAAAATTAAGTAGTGAGACTTAATTGTAAAAATAAAAGATAACAAGATGTGACAAGTTATCTAAGTATATAACATATGAGATGTGTTACTGTTAAAATATTGTATGGGAGGTATGGGAACTTAGTCGTGTAGATAAGTTTAGTTGAAAGTTATAGTCTAGTTGGCTTGGGTAGTACAACTCGGTGGGCTAAGTATCGGATGTTTGGCGTCCACTATAGATGAGGGGTGAGGTAACTCAAGAGAGTGTACGAAATCTTAACATGTATAATCAATAATTTATTTTTTATTATGATAATCACTTGCTAAATATTTTCAAAACGTTTTGAGTACCAACTATGCAACCAAATTATTTTCAAAACCTTTTAGGTGTCCATCCACAGGGATGCCAAACTTGAGGATTCAGTCAAGGGACTCATAGCTGCAGCATTGTGGAGGCTAGAAGGAATTTGCATTGATGATTCATTCTTTCATATCTAGTGTAGGATCTCATTTTAGTACTATCCATTGGGTCATGTTGTCCATTGTCTTTATTTAAGATATTTAGTTTTGGATTGTATTCGTTTTATTTAGTAGTGTTGGATTTTAGTCGATTGATGACTCCACAAGACTTTATTCTTTATATATTCCGTGATGGTTTGAATTATTGTCTAGTGTGAATGTATAATTATTTCCGCGTAAATATTGTTCTTGAGTTAATGAAAGATAAAATTTGGCACCAATCTAATTTCTAATTGGTGATTAGTAATTAAAAAGTTTTCGACACTGATGCTAAGAATGAACCAACTGAGAAACTTATTTTAATTTAATTTAGGACTGGTCATCCGTGATTTAAATTAGGCGGGGTGTCAATGAAAGTCAGCACAAGCAGTTGGTCAGAACAACCGAGTTGCAATGCATAAATCTCATATGGGTAAGCATGCATGGAAAGGCTCGTTCCAAAGGTTAGAAAATAGGTTGGGAGAAATTGTGAACACAAATAATCCTTTGGAATGAAGCTTTGTGAAAGGGTCTCCTTTTGTTCAGGCTATTACGGATTTTCTTTCTCCTTCGAAGTTCAAAGCACCTATGGTTACTCCCAAGTATAATGAAAAAACTGCCCCTATTCTTCACATAGAATAGTATCAAGCAGAAGTGGACATTTATGTTATTCCAGACGAAATAAGATGCAGGGCATTCTCAGGTACCATAATAGTACCTGCCCAGATATGGTGTAACAACCTTCCTCGGGGGCAAATTTTTTATTTTAACCAACTTACCGAGCTATTCATTGGAATTTTTTTCTTCGTCACTAAACCAGTAAAGAGAGTAGCTCACTTGTTAAGCGTGAGACAACACGTATGAGAAACCATGAGGGATTATATTACTCACTTTAATAATGAGAAGTTGGAGGTGAGTGATTACGAGGCGAAAGAGCTATCACAACTCTTATGAGTTGACTGCATCTATAAAAGCTATATTACACTCTTCCCAAAGATCCTCCCAAAACTACGACTGAGTTAATGGCTAAAGTAGCCAATATAATGAATGTCGATGAAGCAATGGTAGAAAAGCATAGATCGGTCACAAAGTTTGAGGTTAAAACTGATAAGAAAGATCATAGGGAATATAAGGATAAAAAAGATTCAAGGAAAAACAAGATTGATGACAGGCTCGTGAAATACAACAATTACACTCCATTAATGATGGGCATTCACCATGTTTTGGAGGAAATTAAGCACAACAATGAGGTACGTTGGCCTAAGAATCTAAGAGCACCTGTTAGGAAGAGGGACATATCCAAATATTGTGAATTTCATACGGACCATGGGCATACTACAGATCATTATATTTCTCTGCAAAATGAGATAGAAACCCTCATTGAACGAGGAAAATAGGACAAGTTTATTGATCGGCAGGATGACAGAGTACCTCGGCATGGGTCAAAATCTCCATGTAAGACACGAAAAGAGAAGAAAATAAATTATGAAAATGAACCTGAAGATGATCCGAATTTCTCCAAAAATCCTAAGCAACCAGAACGTGAGGTATTTACTCTTAGTTTGGGTACCTTTGATTATCAAGATGATTATAGGTGGAGATGTTGGAGGGGGAGATCATACTTCTGAGAGAAAATCTTGCCTTGATGAGGCTCTAGCTTCCTCTTACATCCAAAGAATCAATTTAACCGAAGAAGATAGGCCGAGGAAGGTGAATAAAGGAAAATTGGTAATTGAATTTTCCACAAATGACTTGTTAGTAGTTCTCTACCCCCATGATGACCCTTTGGTGGTCAAATTCAAATACCAGGACACAATTATTTCCAGGGTGTTAATTGACAATGGTAGCTCAGCAGATATCATGTTTTATTCCTACTTTCAAAAGTTGGATTTGAAGCTTAGTCAACTAGATTCGTACCATAGTTCTTCGATAGGTTTTTATACTAAAAAAGTTTATCCTTTGGGCATAATCAAGTTGAAGGTGTTGTTAGAAACCTGACCAAAAAGTCGGACAGAGAAAATTTGTTTCTTCGTGAAGGATAAGAACGTGAAATAAACTTACAATTTCATCATGGTAGAGTAGGATTGAAGAAGTTTGAAGAAGTTCCCTCAAGAGTTCATCAGTGTTTGAAGTTCTCGACCAACTTTGGAGTAGGTGTGATGAAGAGTGATGAAAAGGTAGACCAAGAATGCTATTACTCCTCTACCGAGAAAGATGATCTGGAAGAAACAAAGAATAAGACCAGTACTTACTAAGTGGGCATTACTGATCCTAATAATGAATGTCAAGTGGAAACCTTAGATCCAATAGAGGAGAAAAAATTGGCAAAAGAAAAAATTATGAAGGCAACGGAGAATATTATCTTAACGATGACAAGCCAGAGCGAATTACATAGGTTGGATCAACGTTAAACCCTATTCTTAAATAAGAGCTCGTGACATTCCTAAGACAGAGAAAGCACGTGTTCTCCTATAGTCATGATGATATGCTTGGGATTGATCCCAATTTCCTCTGCAATGAACTAATGCCAATAAGGTCGTCAAGCCTATAAAACAAAGGCATAATGTGTTTATCCCCAAGAAGAATCAAGATATTCAAGAGGAGGTAGATACGCTTAAAAAAGACCCATTCATTGAAGATGTGAAATATCCAAATTGGTTGGCCAATATTGTTATGGTCAAGAAGAGAAACAATAAATTGAGGATGTGTGTAGCCTTAATTAATTTGAATAAAGCATGTCCAAAGGATCATTTTCCTTTGCCCAAGATTGACTAGTTTGTGGATGATACTTAGGGACATGAGCTATTGAGCTTTATGGATGCCTATTCTAGTTATAACAAGATTAAAATGAAACATAAAGATAGGGAACGTACTTTTTTCATTAATCCCTGAGGAACTTAGTGTTATAATGTCATGTTGTTTGCTTTGAAAAATGCAGGTGCTACCTACCAAAGGTTGGTAAACAAGGTCTTTGAAGATCAAATAGGCAAAACATGAAGGTCTATGTGGATGATATGGTAACAAAGAGTAAGAAAGTAGCTGATCACATTATCGACCTCAGCTAAACCTTTAATTAGTTAGAAAAGAACTTGATGAAGCGGAATCCAAACAAATGCGTGTTTGGTGTTCAAGAAGGAATGTTCCTCAGGAAGCTAGTAAATCAGGGGGAATTGAAGAAAATCGTGATAAAATAAAGGCATTGATTGATATGCAATCCCCAAATTGCAAGAAGGATGTTCAAAGGCTCACTGGGCGAGTAGCTACTTTGAACATATTTGTGTCCCGAGCAACCGACAAATGCTTGCCATTCTTTAAGGTGCTGCGAAAGACCTTTGAATGGAATGACGAGTTGAATAAATATATGGGATCACCCCCATTGCTCTCCCAACCAGTTTTAGGAGAAAATATGTATTTATACTTAGTCATTTCTGAATTAGATGTAAGTTTTTCTTTGATACGAGAATATAATGGAGTGTAGAAGCCAGTCTATTACACTAGCAAGGCCTTCCTAAGAGAAAAAATCAGGTATCCACGACTTAATAAATTTTCTTTGGCACTTATAGAGGCATCCTGACGTAAGAAGCCTTATTTCCAAGAACATACTGTAGTGGTGTACACTTATATGCCTCTTCGACAAGCCATTCATAAATCGAAGAAGTCTGGGAGATTGATGTATTGGGAAGTAAAATCGGGGGAGTATGATATTTCATATGAGCCAAGGTCCTCATTAAAAGGACAAGCTGTGGCAGACTTCATATCAAAATTCACTTATCCGAAGGTCCCTGAGCACCAAAGAATTCAGGCAGATCAAACCCCAATAGGGGAAAGCTCAACTGGAGCCATCAACGACCAATAATCTAAGAAGAACCTTGTAGGGGATAGTTCATAAGAAGTTTCTACCGACCTACAAGAACAATCAACTAAAATGTAGGAGATAACTCAAAAATGTAATGAGACAAGAAAGAAAGTATTCCACTATGGGACATTATCAGACCAAGGCTTTGACAATAACACCTGAGTACGAAATTTATATATGGATGGATCTTCGTGTGCGACAGGAAGTGGAGAAGGTATTATACTCAATACCCCTGACAGAATTGATATTGAATACGGGCTTAGATTATAGTTCCAGGCCTCAAATAATGAAGCAGAGTATAAAGAACTAATTGTGGGATTAAGTTTAGATCAAACACTAAAAGCCGAGCAAGTTGTGGCATGCAGTAATTATCAATTGGTGGTCAATCAAATCTTAAGTTTGTATGGATCCAAAGGTGAATTGATGACAAGGTACCTTGACAAAGCTATAGAGGTTATCTCCAAATTTCCTATTATTCGGATGAGTAGAATTCCAAGATTGGAGAATGACTTAGATGATGCACTTGCTCGGCTTGCATCACCAATATGATAGAACTTAGGAGAACAATCCCCATTGAGATTCTAGTTGCTTCGATTATTGATGCATATTTAATGATTAATCTTATTACACTAGAAATAGGACCTTCCTGGATGGATCACATCAGAGCTTACATAGAAGAAGGAATTCTGCCAGTAGTTGTAGTTGAGGCCAAAAATTTTAACTATAAGGAGGCAAGGTACGTGTTAGATAAAGGAGTTCTGTACCGAAGAGGGTTAACAGTTTTTTTTGTAGTGCTGTGTTCACTCTACAGAGGTTAAAAATTTAATCGAAGAAGTCAGTGAAGGATGAGGTGGAGCTCATGTGGAAGGAAGATCATCACTAAAAATAATGAATACTAAAGGGTTTTACTGGATGACCATGACGAAAAATTATTCAACATTTGCAAAGAAGTGTGACAAGTGCCAGAAGTTCTCCAATATTTGCAAAACTCCACATGTAGTTTTAACTCCCATTAATTCACCTTAGCCATTTGCTATTTTCGGGATAGACTTGGTCTGGCCATTACCGACCACCCGAGGACGATTTCAATACTTGGTTATAGTTGTTTATTATTTCACCAAATGGATTGAAGCAGAAGCATTATTGGATATGACCTATGAGAAGGTGTACCAGTTCATCTGTAAAAACATCTTTTGTGGATATGGTTTTCCATATGCCATCATTAATGACCATGGTATCTAGTTTGAAATTGAGGAGTTCATAGCATACTATGCCCAATCCCTGATCAGGAAGTTACATTCCGCTCCAGGTCATCCTCAAATGCAATGGGCAGACCGAGGTGACAAACTAGACCTTACTCAATGGGTTAAAGAAGAGGCTTAATGAGGCAAAAGGAAACTAGATAAATGAATTACGCTCAATATTATGGGCCTACCGAATAACTCCTAGGGCTACAACAAGGGAAACACCATATATGCTAGCATTTGGGACTAAAGCAGTGATACCAGCTGAGATAGGTTTGCCAACTTATACAGTATTAAATTTTAATTCTCCCATCAGTAATTTGATGCGAAGGCTTGACCTTGATATATTGGAAGAGATACAAGAAGATGCAGCCTTGACGAATACTGCCTATCAACAACAAACAAAACTCTTTTATAACAAGAGGGTGAAGCCGACCAACTTAATAGAGGGGTATTATATACTTAAAAAGGTAATTGAGAAGACCAACAAGCTTGAAGCTAGTTGGCATGGGCCTTATCGTGTCTCAGCAGCTGTTCTACTAGGAACTTATATAATTGAAACTTTGGAGGGGGAGAATTAAAAAATCCTTAGAATGTCGAGCATCTTAGGAAGTACTACTAGTAATGTAGCAAGCATTATCTTTTGTAATACATTTGCTTCAATATCAATAAAGAATTGATTTTTTCCATTTTTTCAATTTTTTTTGGAATATTGGTGATATGCATCCCCCAATACTTGGTCAACAGGAATTCAGTAATTGGACAAACTTTGTTAGAAAAGGCGATACTTGATTGGCTAGAAAACAAAAATTCAATACTTGATCGACAAAACAAAAACCCAAGTCAAAATAGGACTTTAAGTCCTCAGTATTTGGTCAAGAAATATCACTCTGTATAAAAATCAACAAGTTTTATCCAACCTGAAAAAAATGGAGGAAGAATGTTGTGAAGATTCCTAAATATGAATGTAGCACATATTCCACATACGCTTAGTCACCACTGGTAACTAATGCTAAACTTAAAAATTTAGGTGCATTAGTAAAACCTATGGCAATACCATGGGTGACTAGTGGTAAACTTGAATTTTAATCTAGGTACACTAGTGGAACCTATCGCCACATCAATGGTAACTGATATTAAACCTAGAAATCTAAGTGTATCAGTAAAACCTATGATAATATCATTGGTAATTGATACTAAATTTACGAAAATGCCTCAATGTATCAGTATAACTAATGAAACAACAAAGTCATTCAAGCGTCCAAAAATTAACAAGATAAGTTAATAAATTGCATTTTATTTCTATTAATGATAATTACATGCAACTATTGTGCACAAATGAAATACATGAACAAATTATTCTCAAGATTATTCTAATGGACGCTTTCCTTCAGCTTTAGAGGAGTTCGGAGATGGTTCCATGCCTGCTAGAGGATCATCCAATGTGTATGGAGAGATGATAAAGTTAAGATCGCGAAGAATTCTTTTATTACTGTTGCTCGGAGTATTCAACAAATAAGGAGGCCGAACTATTTCCAGCTCATTATATAGACCATAATCTCCTAAAAAAATTATAGATCAAGCATTGAGGAATGGTTTATACAGTGATCCAACTAATGTCAAGCTTGAAGGGACATTTGTCATAATCTAAGAACCCAGGATCAAACCAGTACCATAGTTTGATATGCTAGTCAACCTTCATAACTATAAGGCAATTGGTTCAGCCCCATTTATGGCCTTCACGTTGAGCCTGACTAAAATGATAATCAAATCATCTAAGAGATTCATTGTACCCTTCCATTAAAACTTCTCTGGGTTACTTGTGAAATTGGAAGGTTAATATTTCAATCTGGTGTTGCAATTTCTTTAGCACTCTATCCTTAATTTGTAATTAAGACGACCGAGTGGAAAGTTGCTTGTCTTGAGTTTGGATTTTTTTACAGATCTCAGCAATGGCTAAGTTCTTGGCCCTTATCTTTGTAGCCTGGTTGGTAAGCATTTATTAAGTTCTGGCCTCATCAGTTGTAGGTCGGCTAGATCTAAATCTTGGTCGGGAAGTAGAAGCAGTTTTGGATTTATTCAAGACTTCCAGTTCCTCCATTAGCCTAGCATTCTCAGTTTCTAAGAATGATACCCCTTCATCAGTAGCAGAAGTTGTATAAGGAGACTTTAAAGAATCAAATTCAATCATGAATTTATTATTTTCTTCCTACAATAACTTAGCAATTGCTCTAGCTTCATCAACGTCACTCTTAAGTAGGAATTCATTTTTCCTAAAGACAGAAAGGTTCTTATCCAACTTCACTTCAAATCCCTGAACTGTACTTAAGGCCTTGTACTTCGCCTCATAATCAGTGTGAAGGAGACCCTTAGATTTATTATCCTATTCTTGAAGTTCTTCAATCATCTGAAAGTAAGCCACGTTATTGGCCACATCTAGATCAAGAAGAAACTTAAGATAAATATACGCATCTTTAGCTTGATCAGTGGCATCAGCCCCGAGCAAGTCTGAAAATTCTTCCTCGATTAAAGTCATATGACCAGTCTTAAACCAGCTGTTGAAGCTCTTGTGTAGATCTGAATCATTATAACATAGTTGTTCCATCTTGAACATAAACTAGAAAAATAGAGATTTATTCAATCAACAACAAGAAAAGGAATATATGACAGTAATCAAGAAAGAATGAATAATTAAGAAATGATAAATAGAATAAAGAAGGAAAAGGTCCTTTTATTCATATGAAGGAAAATTAAAAGTACAGTAAATAAGAAAGGAAAGAAAGGAAAAAAAAATATAGAGGCTAACTGTTGAGAAAATCTACACATTATCTTTATCAACTTCAACTGCATCTTGGTTACTATAAGGGATGGCTGGAGTGATTTGCTCGGTGGAGGTGAGGGCTAACTTTACAACATTCTTAGGTTGATTGGATAAAGACTCAACCACCAGAGATGACTCCCCAAAACTAACATCATCTTCAACTTCATCATCTATGTGAGGGGGAGAGAGACGCTCGTTCCTTTGGAAGAGTTCAGAGTTCTGATTATTTCCTCCTTTATAGGAGAAACCGACTAACCATCCTTGAAAAATTTCTTCTTTACATACTCAATCTGAGGAGAGGCAGTAGTGATAGCTTTATCACATCCTTCATTGAAGGAATTTTCTCTGGACTTCTTCCTTTTGTCCTTCTCAGTAGTTAATCTCTATATCAGCTCAGCCACCTGCTTTTGAGCTTTAGCAGCCTCATCCTCAGCCTTCTACCGAGCTTCCTTAGTAGCTTTTATTTTATTATCCCAAGTCTTCATGTCATTTACCAATGCTTGTTGGGAGTCAAGAAAAAACTTCTTGATACTAGCAAAAGCCTCCTCAATAGTAGTTGAAGAAGAAGGAAGAGCATCGCCCTTCTCCAACATCTGGTTAAAATCAACCAAGAACTGCAAAGAGGAAATGAAAATTAAGTACAAGAAGTCAAAGACAAAATATAAAGTATGAAAGAGAAAAAGAATAAACATTACTATGGCAAGGATTTGAGCAACCCTTTAAGAAATTTTAAGTCGAAGCATAGAGGAAGCAGCACCCCTGCGATCTTGAAGAGTAGCATAATTAATTAATTTCATGTCCAAGCCAGGACCAATGGCTACAGAGGACCAACAACAGATGGAGTAACATCGACCAAGCTTTATTGGTCAGCCACAATAATTTCGTCAACCTGCTTAGAAACAGGACCTCTCCTCAATCTTTTTAAGAAGGAATCATATCCTGGGGGCTTCTTCACAACATCATCTTTCTTTTTGGCCCCACCATCATCTCCAAGAAGGTTGGGAAACTTTCTTTTTCCCATGGCTATGATTCAAGAGAAGAAGAAGGGTCAACTACAAGTTTACCACTGCATGATGAAGTGGACACTGGGTCCTGGTCCAAGTCAATCACAATGGTAGGAGAAACAGTAGAAGGTCGAGCAACAAATGAAGTGACAGAACACATGTATTTCATCAAGTATGATGCCGGCCTAGTATGCTCTTCACCAATCACTATACCAAATCTTGTGAATGGTCACACCCAAGTCCGTGACATACTGGTCGTGGACTTGGTACTTGACCATCTCAATTTTTGGCGTGACTATATTCATTACCACACTGAATCATGGATACTCTGGATGTGGTCATAACCCAAATCCCTAACCACTATGGGTCCGTGACCAAGCCGTGACCAACTTTGAGCCAAATTCGCCCCAAAATTCCCTCCAAGCTTGGTCGTGGATGGGTCATAGACCTGGGTTGTGACCATAGGCATAAAGAAGCACAAAACACACACACTGAGGGTCACGACTGGAGGACGTGACCATTTCTTGGCATGGGTCACGGCTATGGGTTGTGACCATACCTCATTCAAGTAGTGGTTCTGATGGAAGAATGGTCGCGCATGGTGGATGAATGCTCTATGCCCTGACCAGATTCAATCCAGTAATACCCTCACCTCATTTATTGGTCGTGCATGGTGGGTCATAGCTCTTGGCCTTGACAAGGTTCAGAAACTAAAACAAAACACCTGCTATAATTTCATTTATGTCGAACCATTTCAGTATCTAAAGGTTGTACGATTTGTGCGATTTCATTGCGATTTATCTAAAGGTAAGGGTGTATGCATAGATTCATTTCGATTGCATTTCGATTTCACTTTAATTTGTGAAATTTCATCATTGTTATCTAACGCCCTAATTTATGTGTATGTATATATAGATTTATGTTTTTATGTGTGTGTATGCACATATTTATGTGTGTAACTGTGAACAAATAAATTATTTTTATGTCAATAAACCTTAGATTGTATGTGTGTGTATGTATAGATTTATGTAAAAAAAATATTAAGGTTTAATAAACCCTAAATTGTGTGTGTGTGTGTGTGTATGTAAAGATTATGTCAATAAACCTTAGATTGTATGTGTGTGTATGTATAGATTATTCCAATAAACCCTATATTGTATGTGTGTGTATTTTGTTAATAAAATATTTTTCAAAACCCTAGACATTGTATTTTTTTGTAATATTATTCAAAATTCTAGACATTATATTTTTTTGACAAAATATTATTCAAAACCCTATACATTATATTTTTTTCACAAAATATTATTAAATGCATTCTTAATAAGTAAAAAAAATACATCTACCTTGCTGTGATTTTATTTGGGGTTATATGTGTGCCATCATAGTATATTTGGGGGTTATATGCATGTCGTGAGTTTTTGCACTACAATATGTGATTTTTTACATCTACCTTATGCAGTAGTGTTTATGCATTGGTTGTTTGTTTACACTACAATATGTATGTACGTACAATGTGTGTTTCTATTGATTCTGTAGTTTTTATGCTTATTGAATAGATAATACACATATACTTTTAAACTCTCTCATAATAAACCCTAACAAAACATGTTATAAACAATTATGGCAGGTTGTTGTTGGTATTTCACATCGATAAGATCCAAAATGCAAGGGGTTAAGAGAAGAATAGTGATAAATCAAAACCTTAATCAAACTAATATAACCTTATACGTCATATGTTTGAATTAATAGTTATTAATTAATTAGAGCCCTAAAATTATTTTTTAATGAAGGCCCCAGAGAAACTTGAGTTTGTCAAGCTTAATGTCACCCTATTTGGGACACTTCCTCTTCCTATCAACTGCAAGTAAACAAACAACCAATGTTAATTAACATTCCAGTAAATAATTCAACAACATACACATTTAAATTATATTTAGAACAATCTATTCCATGGCCCTATTGAGGGCATCTTAGTCAAGTATATACTTCCTCCCCTTCAAGAGGTACATATTGCCAATTTTTGGCAATGACCCTATGATCGAAGTAATCCCTGTTAGAATCAGGTAGATTGATGACTGGAGCTTTATTAACAAACATAGTTTTCAAATATGTACTGTCACTAGTGACCCACTTGTAACAAAACATAATCTCAGGGATACAAATATGGTTCCCATGGATTTGATGAAGCCTATGGATACCATTAACTATTCTCCAGGTGTTGGGGGCTACTCTAGCAGGTACAATGTCAAAGTATTGACAAAATTCCAGACAAAAATGATTCTGGGGAAAAGTAAAGCTGCATTCAGCAATGAGTAAGGAAGGGCAGTGACCTTAAGAAAAAGAAAAAATGTCTACAGGGGGATCGGGGAACTCTAAGTCTACCCAATATGGTATATTCCATTCCTTTCTAAACTCATATAGAGAGACAATAGCATAAACAACAATTCGATATGAAGAAAAGAATAAAGAGAAAGAATTTTGACAAAAAGTTATAGATTCAGTAAGAACTAGAAAATTGGAAGAACGATCGCACAAAAGCTCAAGAATTTATAGAAAAAACTTAGAAGGTTTGAGGTGAGAGACAACAAAAAATATACCATCTTTTATAGATTGCCTCAAAAACTGGCGAGCGCAATGATTAAAGAAAAATGACGATTGAAATTTTGGCGACGAGGCAAAAAAAGACATATTTGCCCTAAGACAGTTCTCTAAACTTTGGAATATTTAAAAAATGCCATCAATAGAAATGCTACTAGTCATATCAAGGAAAATTTACAAGTGTTGGAAGTTGGCAAATGATCAAGCATCAGGATTATAGCCTAATCTACTACCAAAGTTAAATGCTCCCTACTTTTAAACAACAATCAAGCATGGAACATTGGGGGCTTCTATTGATACCAAAAATTATCCACCTACGTGGACCAATCAGAAACGAACACGTGTTATCCAGCATGGCAAGAGTCTGTCATTAGGCTCATAAATCTACATATGGGAGGCCGACCAACAGGCAGAATACCTACTAATAAAAAAGAAGATCAACTAACAGGGTTAGCAAAGCATCAGTAGTCATATAAATTATGAAATCCATGTAATGATGTAAATGCCTAATTTATAAAGGCATTCCATCCTTTTACATTCCACTTCTCTATCTCCTTATGCGACTATAGATACATTGTAATCCCTTCATCAAGGGAAGGTAAAAAACCATTATAACACGAGAGGAAACACAACGTACAAAGCAATAAGAAATATAGTGGACGTAGGCTTTTCTCTTATAGCCGAACCACTTTACAAAAAATTGTCTCTATTTATCAGTGATTAAATAATTATACCTAGTCTAGTTTTTTTCATCAACAGTCTATTAAAAGCTAAAAAAAAACTTTATTAGCCCAAGAAAAAAAATGGAAAACAAAATGACTAATACTCATATAGCCATTTCGTTTCTTCACCCTCGTCGAACGATGTTGTGTGGGATTGTACAAAAAAATACTCTCTTCAGTCACCGATTGGAAGGAATTATAGGCTTTTTAATTTCCCAAAAAAAGCAGCATCATAACCTATAACTTCAAAGTTACGCAGTCATCAAAAGACACCAACTCGTTGTTAGTGTTGTTGGAAGTACCTGCCATTTGAGATCTAGAAAAGAAAAAACTCCAAAATGACATTTAAAGAGACAAAGAAAGAGATTCAATTTCTTATATGTGTGAAAAATGAGGAGGGTTCGTCCCTTTTTATAAAAGGCTAAAGTGCATGAATCGGCAGCCCCCAGGTCATGCTTACTAGCATTGAGCTTTACCCTTCCTCAAGAAGCCTAGGCGTATGTGCGCTATTCCTATAGGAACCTCCACGGACAGGCCTATCAGCAGTCCGCTAAAAATTTCATCCCAAATATGATGACAAAAATTAAAAAATTGCCCAAAAAATTCCCAGGAAATCTTCGTAAAGTTCGTAACACCTTTTCTCCAAGAAAAACTCGTGGTGAAGCATTGAAATAATCACAAAATCTTAAAAATCCCTCACTGGATCAACAACATTAAGTTTATCATAAAAATTCTCCCTAGTAGAACCAAAGGTTCACCTGCACCAAAAACATTTATGTTTTCCCCAACAGAGCCAGAAATCCACGTTGCCCTGCACTAAAGCACTGTACACTTTCCTCATTGGATCTACTCCCCATAAACCACATACTTAGGTATGTGGAATTGACCTCGACATCCAAAGTTGGTCATCTAAATTTTAGGTGCGTAGAATTTATCTCAACCCATAGAATTGGTCGTTGTATCTTTAAAGTCTACTGAATTGACCCTGACCGCAAAATTGGTCGATACATCTTTATGCCCGTAGAATTGAACTCAACCCACTAAATTGGTCATCCCAACCTTAGTTCCTTAAAATTAACCTCAACCCGCAAAATAAATCGCAAAATCAATCACTACAAAATTAACCTCAAGTCGACAGAATTGACCCTGTCCCGCAGATTCGGCCGCTACAACCTTAGGTCCGTAGAATTGAACTCGACCCATAGAATTTATAGATACATTTTTAGGTCAGTATAATTGACCTTGACTAGTGTAACAACCCGCCTAATAAGATACCGGGCGATCACTCCAATATTAAATTAAAACAGGAGTTTCATATGTATCATTCTTAGCATCACTGTCGAAAATCCAATTAATTACTAATATCCTATTAGGTGGCCGTTAAAAACTTTTATCTAACTACTCTTTCTAGCGCACAAATTAAAACATTCACAATTAAATGCGTAATGAACTGAAATGGAAAAGAAAGGAACTAAAATAACAAAACAGTCGGTCCAAATAATACAACCATATCGAATGCTGTACTAAAAGAATAGATAAATGCAATTGAGCCATTGGCTCGAGTGTTTATACAGTATCTCCTATCTAGAGTACAAGGAAAGAATCGTCTACCGATAACCTGCAAGCATCCACAGCTGCTGCAGCAGACGTCTGACTCGAAAGGGTTTCCATCCAGGCGTCCCTGTGTCTGGACACCTATATATATATACAGTATAGAGAAAGAAAGGAGAGTAGACAAACGGGTCAGAGCCCGAATGTTTAGAAAATATTTTGCAAGTGCATAAATGCTTTATTTTTAGAAAAATAGTTTTTATCTCATATTTTAAGTTGGTATCGCACTCCCATGAGATACCCCTCACCTCTCCTCTAACAGTGCACACCTAGCGCATCCCTAAAAACATCCTAGTCAAGCTACCCTGCTAAACTAGTCTAATACCCAACCACTATCTAACCTAGATAGTCAAATAGATGTACTAAGGGCTAACTTCACTTGAATCTTGACGCTATGCCATGTTCGTGCGTGGGGTGTCTCGCGAAGCAAAATCCAAACAATGAACCCCCCCCGATACACTACTATGCAGCAAGGTCGATCTTTGAGATCCGCCAGTCCCTCAGTACAGAAAGATATATAATATATATATTCCATAAACATTTAATGATATAAGAGTACTAAGGATTAAACTTCTCCCCAGTCTCAACACAGTGCCATATTCGTGCGTGGGGTGTCTCGCGAAGCGAAATCCAAACAAGGAACCCCCCCGATACACTACTATGCGGCACGGTCGATCGTCGGGATTCATTAGACCCTCGGAACCCAATTTATACATATACATACATCTACGATATACTTCCGGACTGAGGATTACTAGATACATAATGTATTTATAAATACTTATCCTTATCATTACAAAAACTTCCATTTCCCTTCTCATATCCAGGAAATGTATTTAAAAGCCAATTCATTATCATGAATTGTTTTAATAAATCATATACCTTTTTAAAAGCCAGTTTTATTATCATAAAAATGCTTTTCCTTATTAAAATATCCCATTTTCCTTTTTTATATTCAGGAAATGTATTCAAAGACATTTTCATTATCATAAAAATGCTTTGATCATAACATATGCTTCCACATCCCTTCTTCTATCCGGGAAGTGTTACCGAAGCCAAATTATATATAACCCATTTCCCTTCCTATATCCAGGGAATGTAATTAAAGCAAATCCATTATTATGAACTGCTTTAATAAACGCGTTCTAAGACCGCCCGTCCGGATTTCTCCACTGTGCGCGCCCCTAAATGGCTATCATCTTCCAGGGCCTCCAAGACAACCTGGTATCCAATATCGAAAGACGTCGGGAAGCGGCCATGAGCCTGCGTGGTAGCCAAGACCACACCCGGAATCTCCCTACCCCCGCAGAAAAATATACAACCATAAGCGCTCCCATGGCCTAGGACTATATCCACCCTGCATCATTATCCAAGGGGCTTCACCATACGAACGCAACTTCCCTTATGATAGCGATTTAAAGAGGTGTGTATCCTCAATTTTATTAATTATGAAAATCATTTATATTTCCATTTTGAAAATATTCATTTATATATTTTCAAAATCATTTCCATCATTATATATATATACCTAAAACACACAGTATATACATATCCTATATATTCTTCCTAGAATATTTATAAACGGCCTTAATGGCCTATGGAATCTAACGATGATAATAATCCCAAAGATTCCCTCCGGGAATCATAATCATGCATTGCTATTAGCATGATTCTAAATCCAAAGTATTTCTTACTTTAATAATCACTATATACCTCGATCCTATTCTAAGGATTTATTGGATATCTCCAATGATACTATTTTCCTCAAAGTGAAGTATATATTATATATATATACCCCCAAATTATCCTAATTGGTAATTCAACTCCCCATACTCTTTAAGGGAGAAAACTAGAAATTCTGGCCTAAGCGAATCGATTCGCCCCTTTAGCGAATCGATTCGGGTGGGCGAATCGATTCGGTTCCCAATCCGAATCGATTCGGAAAGTATTCTGCAAACAGGTCTGCAAATGGCGAATCGATTCGGTCTGTACCCGAATCGATTCGGCCCATTGCAGAAACCCAATTCCTCTTAGGCGAATCGATTCGGCCTCTACCCGAATCGATTCGGCCTGTTCGAGGGTCACAGTTTGGGCGATTTCTCAAACTCCAAATACCCAAAAATCAATCCAAATTCATTTCCGGGGTTTCTAAACTACCCCAAAAATTATCCCGAACATCTACGACATTAATTCTAGCCGTAATTTTTCCAATTCCCGATTTGATTTCCGAGTTGGTACTTTCAACCCGGAGCTGTCATCTTGTAAAAATCATATCAAATCGTAGAAAATTCAGAAATATACACGGTCGGAGCCCACGCGACCGTATCGAAAAGATCTACAACTTTCGTGTTTTGGCCGAAAGCTAAATCAATTATTTTCCTAGTCAAAATAACCCCACAAGATTACGGGTTACTATTCATCATCCCTACCAAAATCCCAAACTCCATTTTTCTCCATTTTTGTTGTTTCTAACCTCACCCAACAACTCAATAAACATCTAATCTATGTTTTACAACTAACACGTCAATTATTTTGGGGTATTGAATCATTTCTCTTAGTTTTAAACCCTAAAACCATAAAAACCCCAACTTAACATTTAAACCCATTTTATACTCCATTAACATGGTTTTGATACTAAAAATCATTAAGAGTTTACACTACATCAATGTGTAAACTCATAATCAACTTTTACCCAATTTATTTTAAGGGTTCTAACCCTAAAATCATGTTTATACCAAATGTGATATGAGAGGATTGCAAAAATGAAATAAAGCAAGTAAACACTTGCCTCGTGGATGAAATCCGACGACCTCGAGTCGAATCCGGCGGAGTTTGGCCGGAGTTCCCATTTCTCCTCCTCTTTTCTTCTTCCTCTCTCTCTTCTCTCTCTTTTCTTCTCTTTTCTTTCCCTTCTCCCTCTTTAAATAAGAAGAAAAGGGGTTTAAACCCTTAAAACCCAAAAACGACTCGTTTACCCAATTACGAGTTACTTTTACCTCTAAAATTATCCGAAACTCATTTTCGACAATCGGACACTCTTTTCCGACTATCTCGACCATTCCGAGAATTATGGCGCAATCGAAATTCCCATCCGAGGTACTTGACCGCAAATCACTATTCCAACCTAAAATAATTAAATGCGGCGTTCTACTCAAAATCTCACTTCTTTTGTCGCTATACTACGTGGCGACATATAAATAAAATATCTCGACCTAGATGGTCCCAAAATAATTTATAACACCCTTCAAAAATCATTAAATCCTCGAAAATCCCAGAAATCACTATTTCAAGAAATTCTCCAAATTCCAAATTATACTTAATTATGGGATTTAATCGTCTCCAAAAGGGCGGGTTATTACATACTCCCCCCCTTACAACAGAATTTCGTCCTCGAAATTCAGATGTAACTTGCACCCTCTAACTAGGATTACTACAAATCCTAAAACCTCAAGGAAAAAGATACTAACCTAATGGTTCCTAACCATACACTATGCGGCTACCGAAATCATAAAGTGACTCTAATACGTCACTTAATACCCATCCTCTAAAATGCCTCTTGGCATGGATTTAAATCTTGCGTACTACTCCTATCTTATCTAGGCGGTATACCAAACCACCTTACCAAGGTGCCCACACACATTCCTAACTTGTGCACATCTGCACATTCGTAGCGAACGTCTGACACGTAACACTCTCTCCCAATAAGGGTCTCCTTTCCTCGGTGTAATACTCATCTATGGGTCCTCCGAACCCGCGCATTACAAAACTCCTAACCTCGGCGCTGCTAATACTAGTGAACCTATATCCTAAAAATGCTACGATCTATGCGTTACCCTACCTATTCGAAACTAATATAGTCCTAAGTATGTCCCTAGTGCCCAAGGCCTCTCTCAACTCCCGACAAGTGCTTGGTTTCATGCGTGGGACGTCTCGCCAAGGCGAAATCCAAACAAGGAACCCTCCCGTTACACTACTCCCTCGCGTAGTCGGTCATCGAGATATAACGACCCAAGGCACAGAAGCGAGACGTCCTAAATCCTACTAGGCTAGCCTATGAACGCATTTCTACTATCTTATCCTTCCGCCCATACAGAAGGAAACCTACTAATCAAAGTGCCCACTTTCTGAAGAAAGTGTCACGAATATAATACCCAAAAATGTAGCTCCTCAAAACTTGCCTTTTCATTAAGGCCTAACTATTGTCCTCAAATAAATTTCTCTAAGTCCAACTTCACCCACCCATTTGTGGCGAAGGGACCACTTTAGTGCTTTTCCATAGCACAATATTTCCATAAGCATATTAACTTAATGTGGCTCATAGCCTATAGTGGTTAATCCACACTATAAGACCCTTCCACAAGATCAACATCCTAGCATTCCATAACAGCTCCCCACTCCCGACGCCGTTAAGAGTCATGTGTGGAGTGTCTCGCAAAGCGAAATCCAAACAAGGAACCCCTCCACACATTAACCCTTGACTTCGTTGGTTATGGAGTTCTGTCATTTAAACATGCAACCGGGATAACCCCATCCCCTAATCCAACAAAAGGTGATCTGAACTCCTATCTCTAACTAAGAGTCACACCACCCTGTGCTCGCACTCATTCCTAAGTCCTTGTGCAAGCTAATACTGAGCTAAACCTTACCGCTCAACAACGATTCTGTGGACCTTAAATTATATCTATAAGGTTGCCACATATACCATCCAAAATAAGGAAGCCTCTGCTCATCGAGGTTCCATAAGTCCAATATAACAAAGGTGTACTCAACCTGTATAAAGGTGAGACACCACAATAACAACATGTTCCCTCCAGGAACTGCGGACACGATAGACTTGCCATCATTAGCCAGCTATCGCTCCGTTACACCATATACCATATACGTATATATACAAAATATAATCACCCGCCTCTATGGCGAATGAAGGGAAATAAAATTCCGCTATTGCGGAAAACACATAGTCATACATTATAATGTTATCGAGACCAAATATAGAGCTCAAATTACACACACGAGTCTAAGGTTAACTAATACCGCGACTTTATCTAGTTACGCCAAATATACCTCCTTAATTGAGGTAAAACTCATAACAACATCTTCATCCTTATTCACTGTCGGCCTCTGGCTAAACCTTAGGCGAAAAAAAATTCCAAAACAGCATTCTTCTCGTCCTGCTTATTCATGGGGACTCACGGTTAGAACTATCCGTAAGATCCCTTTCTACTCCTTATCTCCACGGGGAAATCCAACTTTAGTACCACACCCTGCTACGGCGGCACTATGGTACTCGAACTACTATGCTTTAGCAGTCATTGAGATAATCATTAACAATTACCATAGAGAGAGTAACTTCTACTAAGGTACTCATCCCAACCTTCTACCAGCTGCACTAGCTAAGCCTCACCTCCTGCTTCCATCCAAGCTCCGCACACGATTCTCAAACGAGCGCGCAAAAGATTTCTATAATCTCATAATATGGCAGGAGAACGAAATCTCACAGTAGAAATCAACAATCCTATTCCTGAGGCTCTATAACAAATCGAGAGCAACGCTGAAAGCGTAGTACGTCCGCACAGATTCCTAAAGACACTAGAACCTGGCTCTGATACCATCTGTAACAACCCGCCTAATAAGATACCGGGCGATCACTCCAATATTAAATTAAAACAGGATTTCATATGGATCATTCTTAGCATCACTGTCGAAAATCCAATTAATTACTAATATCCTATTAGGTGGCCGTTAAAAACTTTTATCTAACTACTCTTTTTAGCGCACAAATTAAAACATTCACAATTAAATGCGTAATGAACTGAAATGGAAAAGAAAGGAACTAAAATAACCGAACACTCGGTCCAAATAATACAACCATATCGAATGCTGTACTGAAAGAATAAATAAATGCAATTGAGCCATTGGCTCGAGTGTTTATACAGTATCTCCTATCTAGAGTACAAGGAAAGAATCGTCTACCGATAACCTGCAAGCATCCACAGCTGCTGCAGCAGACGTCTGACTCGAAAGGGTTTCCATCCAGGCGTCCCTGTGTCTGGACACCTATATATATATACAGTATAGAGAAAGAAAGGAGAGTAGACAAACGGGTCAGAGCCCGAATGTTTAGAAAATATTTTGCAAGTGCATAAATGCTTTATTTTTAGAAAAATAGTTTTTATCTCATATTTTAAGTTGGTATCGCACTCCCATGAGATACCCCTCACCTCTCCTCTAACAGTGCACACCTAGCGCATCCCTAAAAACATCCTAGTCAAGCTACCCTGCTAAACTAGTCTAATACCCAACCACTATCTAACCTAGATAGTCAAATAGATGTACTAAGGGCTAACTTCACTTGGATCTCGACGCTATGCCATGTTCGTGCGTGGGGTGTCTCGCGAAGCGAAATCCAAACAAGGAACCCCCCCCGATACACTACTATGCAGCAAGGTCGATCTTTGAGATCCGCCAGTCCCTCAGTACAGAAAGATATATAATATATATATTCCATAAACATTTAATGATATAAGAGTACTAAGGATTAAACTTCTCCCCAGTCTCAACACAGTGCCATATTCGTGCGTGGGGTGTCTCGCGAAGCGAAATCCAAACAAGGAACCCCCCCGATACACTACTATGCGGCACGGTCGATCGTCGGGATTCATTAGACCCTCGGCACCCAATTTATACATATACATACATCTACGATATACTTCTGGATAATATAAATATCTCCCGGATTGAGGATTACTAGATACATAAAGTATTTATAAATACTTATCCTTATCATTACAAAAACTTCCATTTCCCTTCTCATATCCAGGAAATGTATTTAAAAGCCAATTCATTATCATGAATTGTTTTAATAAATCATATACCTTTTTAAAAGCCAGTTTTATTATCATAAAAATGCTTTTCCTTATCAAAATATCCCATTTCCCTTTTTTATATTCAGGAAATGTATTCAAAGACATTTTCATTATCATAAAAATGCTTTGATCATAACATATGCTTCCACATCCCTTCTTCTATCCGGGAAGTGTTACCGAAGCCAAATTATATATAACCCATTTCCCTTCCTATATCCAGGAAATGTAATTAAAGCAAATCCATTATTATGAACTGCTTTAATAAACGCGTTCTAAGACCGCCCGTCCGGATTTCTCCATTGTGCGCGCCCCTAAATGGCTATCATCTTCCAGGGCCTCCAAGACAACCTGGGATCCTATATCGAAAGACGTTAGGAAGCGGCCATGAGCCTGCGTGGTAGCCAAGACCACACCCGGAATCTCCCTACCCCCGCAGAAAAATATACAACCATAAGCGCTCCCGTGGCCTAGGACTATATCCACCCTGCATCATTAGCCAGGGGGCTTCACCATACGAACGTAACTTCCCTTATGATAGCGATTTAGAGAGGTGTGTATCCTCAATTTTATTAATTATGAAAATAATTTATATTTCCATTTTGAAAATATTCATTTATATATTTTCAAAATCATTTCCATCATTATATATATATACCTAAAACACACAGTATATACATATCCTATATATTCTTCCTAGAATATTTATAAACGGCCTTAATGGCCTATGGAATCTAACGATGATAATAATTCCAAAGATTCCCTCCAGGAATCATAATCATGCATTGCTATTAGCATGATTCTAAATCCAAAGTATTTCTTACTTTAATAATCACTATATACCTCGATCCTATTCTAAGGATTTATTGGATATCTCCAATGATACTATTTTTCTCAAAGTGAAGTATATATTATATATATACCCCCAAATTATCCTAATTGGTAATTCAACTCCCCATACTCTTTAAGGGAGAAAACTAGAAATTCTGGCCTAAGCGAATCGATTCGCCCCTTTAGCGAATCGATTCGGGTGGGCGAATCGATTCGGTTCCCAATCCGAATCGATTCAGAAAGTATTCTGCAAATAGGTCTGCAAATGGCGAATCGATTCGGTCTGTACCCGAATCGATTCGGCCCATTGCAGAAACCCAATTCCTCTTAGGCGAATCGATTCGGCCTCTACCCGAATCGATTCGGCCTGTTCGAGGGTCACAGTTTGGGCGATTTCTCAAACTCCAAATACCCAAAAATCAATCCAAATTCATTTCCGGGGTTTCTAAACTACCCCAAAAATTATCCCGAACATCTACGACATTAATTCTAGCCGTAATTTTTCCAATTCCCGATTTGATTTCCGAGTTGGTACTTTCAACCCGGAGCTGTCATCTTGTAAAAATTATATCAAATCGTAGAAAATTCATAAAAATACGTGGTCGGAGCCCACACGACCGTATCGAAAAGATCTACAACTTTCGTGTTTTGGCCGAAAGCTAAATCAATTATTTTCCTAGTCAAAATAACCCCACAAGATTACGGGTTACTATTCATCGTCCCTACCAAAATCCCAAACTCCATTTTTCTCCATTTTTGTTGTTTCTAACCTCACCCAACAACTCAATAAATATCTAATCTATGTTTTACAACTAACACGTCAATTATTTTGGGGTATTGAATCATTTCTCTTAGTTTTAAACCCTAAAACCCTAAAAACCCCAACTTAACATTTAAACCCATTTTATACTCCATTAACATGGTTTTGATACTAAAAATCATTAAGAGTTTACACTACATCAATGTGTAAACTCATAATCAAATTTTACCCAATTTATTTTAAGGGTTCTAACCCTAAAATCATGTTTATACCAAATGTGATATGAGAGGATTGCAAAAATGAAATAAAACAAGTAAACACTTGCCTCGTGGATGAAATCTGACGACCTCGAGTCGAATCCGGCGGAGTTTGGCCGGAGTTCCCATTTCTCCTCCTCTTTTCTTCTTCCTCTCTCTCTTCTCTCTCTTTTCTTCTCTTTTCTTTCCCTTCTCCCTCTTTAAATAAGAAGAAAAGGGGTTTAAACCCTTAAAACCCAAAAACGACTCGTTCACCCAATTACGAGTTACTTTTACCTCTAAAATTATTCGAAACTCATTTTCGACAATCGGACACTCTTTTCCGACTATCTCGACCATTCCGAGAATTATGGCGCAATCGAAATTCCCATCCGAGGTACTTGACCGCAAATCACTATTCCAACCTAAAATAATTAAATGCGGTGTTCTACTCAAAATCTCACTTCTTTTGTCGCTATACTACGTGGCGACATATAAATAAAATATCTCGACCTAGATGGTCCCAAAATAATTTATAACACCCTTCAAAAATCATTAAATCCTCGAAAATCCCAGAAATCACTATTTCGAGAAATTCTCCAAATTCCAAATTATACTTAATTATGGGATTTAATCGTCTCCAAAAGGGCGGGTTATTACATACTCCCCCCCTTACAACAGAATTTCGTCCTCGAAATTCAAATGTAACTTGCACCCTCTAACTAGGATTACTACAAATCCTAAAACCTCAAGGAAAAAGATACTAACCTAATGGTTCCTAACCATACACTATGCGGCTACCGAAATCATAAAGTGACTCTAATACGTCACTTAATACCCATCCTCTAAAATGCCTCTTGGCATGGATTTAAATCTTGCGTACTACTCCTATCTTATCTAGGCGGTATACCAAACCACCTTACCAAGGTGCCCATACACATTCCTAACTTGTGCACATCTGCACATTCGTAGCGAACGTCTGACACGTAACACTCTCTCCCAATAAGGGTCTCCTTTCCTCGGTGTAATACTCATCTATGGGTCCTCCGAACCCGCGCATTACAAAACTCCTAACCTCGGAGCTGCTAATACTAGTGAACCTATATCCTAAAAATGCTACGATCTATGCGTTACCCTACCTATTCGAAACTAATATAGTCCTAAGTATGTCCCTAGTGCCCAAGGCCTCTTTCAACTCCCGACAAGTGCTTGGTTTCATGCGTGGGACGTCTCGCCAAGGCGAAATCCAAACAAGGAACCCTCCCGTTACACTACTCCCTCGCGTAGTCGGTCATCGAGATATAACGACCCAAGGCACAGAAGCGGGACGTCCTAAATCCTACTAGGCTAGCCTATGAACGCATTTCTACTATCTTATCCTTCCGCCCATACAGAAGGAAACCTACTAATCAAAGTGCCCACTTTCTGAAGAAAGTGTCACGAATATAATACCCAAAAATGTAGCTCCTCAAAACTTGCCTTTTCATTAAGGCCTGACTATTGTCCTCAAATAAATTTCTCTAAGTCCAACCTCACCCACCCATTTGTGGCGAAGGGACCACTTTAGTGCTTTTCCATAGCACAATATTTCCATAAGCATATTAACTTAATGTGGCTCATAGCCTATAGTGGTTAATCCACACTATAAGACCCTTCCACAAGATCAACATCCTAGCATTCCATAACAGCTCCCCACTCCCGACGCCGTTAAGAGTCATGTGTGGAGTGTCTCGCAAAGCGAAATCCAAACAAGGAACCCCTCCACACATTAACCCTTGACTTCGTTGGTTATGGAGTTCTGTCATTTAAACATACAACCGGGATAACCCCATCCCCTAATCCAACAAAAGGTGATCTGAACTCCTATCTCTAACTAAGAGTCACACCACCCTGCGCTTGCACTCATTCCTAAGTCCTTGCGCAAGCTAATACTGAGCTAAACCTTACCGCTCAACAACGATTCTATGGACCTTAAATTATATCTATAAGGTTGCCACATATACCATCCAAAATAAGGAAGCCTCTGCTCATCGAGGTTCCATAAGTCCAATATGACAAAGGTGTACTCAACCTATATAAAGGTGAGACACCACAATAACAACATGTTCCCTCCAGGAACTGCGGACACGATAGACTTGCCATCATTAGCCAGCTATCGCTCCGTTACACCATATACCATATACGTATATATACAAAATATAATCACCCGCCTCTATGGCGAATGAAGGGAAATAAAATTCCGCTATTGCGGAAAACACATAGTCATACATTATAATGTTATCGAGACCAAATATAGACCTCGAATTACACACACGAGTCTAGGGTTAACTAATACCGCGACTTTACCTAGTTACGCCAAATATACCTCCTTAATTGAGGTAAAACTCATAACAACATCTTCATCCTTATTCACCGTCGGCCTCTGGCTAAACCTTAAGCGAAAAAAAATTCCAAAACGGCATTCTTCTCGTCCTGCTTATTCATGGGGACTCACGGTTAGAACTATCCGTAAGATCCCTTTCTACTCCTTATCTCCACGGGGAAATCCAACTTTAGTACCACACCCTGCTACGGCGGCACTATGGTACTCGAACTACTATGCTTTAGCAGTCATTGAGATAATCCTTAACAATTACCATAGAGAGAGTAACTTCTACTAAGGTACTCATCCCAACCTTCTACCAGCTGCACTAGCTAAGCCTCACCTCCTGCTTCCATCCAAGCTCCGCACGCGATTCTCAAACGAGCGCGCAAAAGATTTCTATAATCTCATAATATGGCAGGAGAACGAAATCTCACAGTAGAAATCAACAATCCTATTCCTGAGGCTCTATAACAAATCGAGAGCAACGCTGAAAGCGTAGTACATCCGCACAGATTCCTAAAGACACTAGAACCTGGCTCTGATACCATCTGTAACAACCCGCCTAATAAGATACCGGGCGATCACTCCAATATTAAATTAAAACAGGAGTTTCATATGGATCATTCTTAGCATCACTGTCGAAAATCCAATTAATTACTAATATCCTATTAGGTGGCCGTTAAAAACTTTTATCTAAATACTCTTTTTAGCGCACAAATTAAAACATTCACAATTAAATGCGTAATGAACTGAAATGGAAAAGAAAGGAACTAAAATAACCGAACACTTGGTCCAAATAATACAACCATATCGAATGCTGTACTGAAAGAATAAATAAATGCAATTGAGCCATTGGCTCAAGTGTTTATACAGTATCTCCTATCTAGAGTACAAGGAAAGAATCGTCTACCGATAACCTGCAAGCATCCACAGCTGCTGCAGCAGACGTTTGACTCGAAAGGGTTTCCATCCAGGCGTCCCTGTGTCTGGACACCTATATATATATACAGTATAGAGAAAGAAAGGAGAGTAGACAAACGGGTCAGAGCCCGAATGTTTAGAAAATATTTTGCAAGTGCATAAATGCTTTATTTTTAGAAAAATAGTTTTTATCTCATATTTTAAGTTGGTATCGCACTCCCATGAGATACCCCTCACCTCTCCTCTAACAGTGCACACCTAGCGCATCCCTAAAAACATCCTAGTCAAGCTACCCTGCTAAACTAGTCTAATACCCAACCACTATCTAACCTAGATAGTCAAATAGATGTACTAAGGGCTAACTTCACTTGAATCTCGACGCTATGCCATGTTCGTGCGTGGGGTGTCTCGCGAAGCGAAATCCAAACAAGGAACCCCCCCCCCGATACACTACTATGCAGCAAGGTCGATCTTTGAGATCCGCCAGTCCCTCAGTATAGAAAGATATATAATATATATATTCCATAAACATTTAATGATATAAGAGTACTAAGGATTAAACTTCTCCCCAGTCTCAACACAGTGCCATATTCGTGCGTGGGGTGTCTCGTGAAGCGAAATCCAAACAAGGAACCCCCCCGATACACTACTATGCGGCACGGTGATCGTCGGGATTCATTAGACCCTCGGCACCCAATTTATACATATACATACATCTACGATATACTTCCGGATAATATAAATATCTCCCGGACTGAGGATTACTAGATACATAAAGTATTTATAAATACTTATCCTTATCATTACAAAAACTTCCATTTCCCTTCTCATATCCAGGAAATGTATTTAAAAGCCAATTCATTATCATGAATTGTTTTAATAAATCATATACCTTTTTAAAAGCCAGTTTTATTATCATAAAAATGCTTTTCCTTATCAAAATATCCCATTTCCCTTTTTTATATTCAGGAAATGTATTCAAAGACATTTTCATTATCATAAAAATGCTTTGATCATAACATATGCTTCCACATCCCTTCTTCTATCCGGAAAGTGTTACCGAAGCCAAATTATATATAACCCATTTCCCTTCCTATATCCAGGAAATGTAATTAAAGCAAATCCATTATTATGAACTGCTTTAATAAACGCGTTCTAAGACCGCCCGTCCGGATTTCTCCACTGTGCGCGCCCCTAAATGACTATCATCTTCCAGGGCCTCCAAGACAACCTGGGATCCTATATCGAAAGACGTCGGGAAGCGGCCATGAGCCTGCGTGGTAGCCAAGACCACACCCGGAATCTCCCTACCCCCGCAGAAAAATATACAACCATAAGCGCTCCCATGGCCTAGGACTATATCCACCCTGCATCATTAGCCAGGGGGCTTCACCATACGAACGCAACTTCCCTTATGATAGAGATTTAGAGAGGTGTGTATCCTCAATTTTATTAATTATGAAAATCATTTATATTTCCATTTTGAAAATATTCATTTATATATTTTCAAAATCATTTCCATCATTATATATATATACCTAAAACACACAGTATATACATATCCTATATATTCTTCCTAGAATATTTATAAACGGCCTTAATGGCCTATGGAATCTAACGATGATAATAATCCCAAAGATTCCCTCCGGGAATCATAATCATGCATTGCTATTATCATGATTCTAAATCCAAAGTATTTCTTACTTTAATAATCACTATATACCTCGATCCTATTCTAAGGATTTATTGGATATCTCCAATGATATACTATTTTCCTCAAAGTGAAGTATATATTATATATATATACCCCCAAATTATCCTAATTGGTAATTCAACTCCCCATACTCTTAAAGGGCTCTGAATTCCCTTTCTATCTGCCCTAATCGTGAATGATTCGAACTTGCGGTTTGCATTTTATGCTCATTTTTCTAAAAAAATCTATTTTAGACTACCTTTAGGCACCACAGACCCCCTGCCTATCGGCAGGGTGTACTTTTCCTTGCCCAGTGAGGTAGACACTATGCCGATGAGAAGTCTAGGGGTCATACCGATTGTCACACCCCTAACCCTAATTTGCACTATGATAGGGCCATGAACTCAACCTTGGAGGAAGGTCTCCTTCAGAAGTCAGCAAACATTCTCCTCAAAATAAGAGCCTTCCTTTTTTAAAAGAAGTCCATTTTCAGACATTACCGCACCTCAGCTCCTTACCTCGCTTATCTATCCACCTCATCCTACTATATTAACTTCATACCACTTCAAAAATCATCATAATTACATTCGAAATTCACCAACAAAGATCTACAAGCAGTTCCATTCCTCACCCTTTTTCAAGTTTATCATTTTACTATTACTATACACTTTATTCTCATTTTGTGATATCTTCTTATTCTCTTCATTATTTCACATCAAATAATTTACACTTTTTACTATTAGTATTGCACACAACTTATTTTTATAAAAAATCCAAAAAAACAAAAAGAGGGTTTATTCATAAATTCTAAAAGTAAGTCTTCCATTTGAACACACTTTCACATTTGAACACCCTTATCTCTAAAAACACTAAAAAATAAGTCCTACATTTGGATTTGTGGGTTGAACCCCACCCCAATGCTTTTTTCAAACTATGTGGACTTTGATGCCCCTTTGGCTACGTAGGTGTCTTTGGCCAATCATGAGATTCGAGTCCTCCCTTTTTATTTTCTGCTTTTTTATATTACTTTATACTTATTTTATGAGTCTTGGACTCCTACATATTTGTTTCTCATCCAACGTGCACATTCGCACCTTCATAAAGATTCATGATTTGGCAAACACTTATATCTTATAGATGAGTCCACTCTGCCCATTATGTTATGCAAGTTGGATAATTCTATTCTCCCGTTATCTATATTATACACATGTAAACACACATCATGGAGAAAAAAGAAGAAGATTAATATATCCCATAAGAGACCAAAAGGGTGGAATGGGTACTTAATACCTTCTCATTGTGTAACTTTGTCCACGGAACTTCAAATCACTTTGATTTATATGCATAAGTTTTACATTGATGCCGTTCTCTCATGACTGCGACATTCTTTTGCCTGTTGTGAGAAAAACAGGTTGGAGACTCCATACTTTCATGTTTTTTCCATTTGATGACGACCAATTTTATATCTGAGGCTAGACCACGAAGACGCCGATATGAGTGGAAAAAAGGTTACTTCCATATCCTTGAATCACCAACACTCCCAAGGCTAAAAAGGGAAGGGAGAGATGGGGAACCTTTTCCTCCTTCTTCCTCCCCTCATCTGGACATTGAGGGTCGGGCTTATATCTAGGAATCCAACCTGAATGACAATAATGGTGACACTTCTCGGGAATTTCTAGAGGACTATACTCCATCTATACATGGGTGTTACTTCTTTACTCTCCTATTTTTTTACATGTGCACATATGCTCCCACTTGTATGTCCCCTTTAATCTTTTTCTTTCTTATTGCTTATTTAACCTCACGCTTATCTCTACCATTTATATATGTCAGTAATCACTCACTTGTACATGCTCACCCTATTTCACCTTACACCCTCTTAAATATATTCTACATGCTAACTTTGCACACATACACTGTATGTAGTTTCAACTTTACTTACATGATCCACACACCACATGTAAATTTTTCGTGCTTAACTACTTTAGAAGACACCCTCCAATTTGTCACTTTTATATATATTCCTGATTACTTACAAGTCTTACACACCACTTATAAATGATCCATAATTAGTCTCACTAGCACACACCTTCACTTGTGCATATTCACATAATCACTTATATTATACTCCTGTCACTCCCTCACCTTAGACATTTCACTCACTTGTATATTCACATGCTTCAATATCACCACGTTTAGTATAGTCTTCATGCTCCATGATATCTCTAGTATTCATTTCATGATACATTGGAGTAGTTGTACTCCCTTTACTTAGCATGCTAGTAAAAAATCTATACAAGATACTAATCACAACTCATGCATTTTTTCATAATACGTCACCAGCGCATGGCAATATTGACCAAAATTTTGTTCTGTACTAAGGACTTACTTTGTGATGGGTGTCGATCTTGCGGAGCGTGATTAAACTAAGAAATATGATTCTAACCTTCCATTGACCTTGTAACATCGACGTGTATCAAATGGTTCCCCATGCATCGTATTTCTTGACCGAACTCACGACGGGAGATATCATGCAAGGAAATCATTCGTGAACATTGAGTATCTCCCTCACACATACCATCCCCATGATGTATATTTTGAGTAAATTCATGTACGCTCAAGAATATGGGATGTCTCGTCCATACGTACCGATGAATGATTTCCTTTACAAGAAAGAGGTATATCATGGAAGTCATGCCAAAGGGGGTAACCCTTTAATTAACCCACCAAATATATAAACCTCATATAGGCGACGGCATAGTACTAGGACCTTCGAATCACTTAGTTTTTTACTCATCAGTTTGACCTTGATTTTGTTCTGTTGAGGTGACGACATTGACCTTCATTTATGGTAGATTCATTATATCGCCTTTATTACACTCATGCCTGGACTTTTGACTATTGTTCTTGCTTGTCATACGTCGAATAGGATATTCTCATCTAAATAGTGCTTAATAATAAACCATATATACTAGAAACTAATTGTGCACGTAAAAACTATTCCTCGGGTTTTTATTACCAAAAAATTTATTAATTTGTGTTTAAGCTATGGAAAGAGAATAAAAAGGAAGCAATCTTTTTTGCAGTAAATGAAATCATTGGAAAGAGCCTAAAAGATGATTTTGACAAATAAAAATCAAAGTTCCATGGACAATTTTATTTCACTGATGCTTCATGAAAATAAGAAATATGAATCCTTCTAAAAGTTTGAGAGTTTATGCTTAAAATGTGAGATATTGAGGATGCTATAACTTAAAGATCAATAGGTTTGAACAATAAAATTACTTCAAAAAATTAAATAGTTTGGAGTTATTGATTTGAGAAACATTGAAATTTATAACATTTTGTTCAAAAATTTTACACCAAAGGTTCAATTGAGTTACTTCTTTAGTAGTATCTCTTTGTCTTAATGTACCATCGCTACGTATGAAGGAATATTGAATTTTTCTTGCATTAAGTTCACACCCTTTAATTCCATTTCCATGATTAAAATATGTTCATGCTATTCCATAGTGTGTGTGTTTTTACTCATATGTATATGCTTATACTAAAAAATATTTTTTAAAAAAATAAAAAATAGTTGGTTGATTTGTTGATGTTATTAATAATACTCTTGATGATAAATTTTTAGGATTATCTTCTATCACTTTGTCTATTATAGACAAAAAGGGAAGGAACATATTCAAAGGGAGAACATGTTGAGGTGGAGTTTTATTTTCTTTAAACTCCATGCACACGATATTTCCTTTGCTTCACGTGTGTAGGTTTCTTTCTGCATTAATGATTTCATGGATTACACAATGAATATTTTCATGTGAAGACAAAGTCACAAGTGTATTTTTCCTTTTAGGTTTTGGTATGGACATTAGTTGAACTTGTCCTAGGGGTTATTGTTTTCGATTTGTGTTTTATACCAAAATAAACAAGGGGGGATATTTGTCAAAACAAGTTTTATGATTTCTCATTATGGTTTTAGTTCAATTTTTTTTACACCCCACTTCACCATTATGTAGATTCTCAACACTTCAAGTTAAGACAAGTTAGTAACCGAATACGACAATCAAAAATCAAATATTTGATTATGCCACCACAATACGCAGGTTCAATAATTTTTTAAATCATTCTTGAAAACAAAATATTTTTCAAAATATATTTTAAATGTTGTTTTGAAAAAATTGCAAAGTTATTAGGACGACGTGTGTATGTCATTTGAATGAGGGCATATAACTCGTTAGAATAATTTTTAATGAACTTTGAACGAGATCAATTTGGTAAACTTTTGACGTCTGCTGCTTTCTCGTTGGATATCTTCTTAAAAGTGGTTTAAATGATATTAGGTACTTCGTTCGAATGAGATGTAACTCATTCGAATAAGCTGGTAATTTTTTTTACTTGATTTCAATAACAATCCTATCAAGTTTATCTGATCGAGATATTTCTCCATATTTAAGAGAGCCAAACCTTTAATTCTTTGCAAGCCTTTTACACATCGTTTTATGATAAAAAAAAAAGCTTTTATTTTTATAATCTACACCCTTTAATGTTTTGTGATCATTCATCAAACCTTGAGGAACACATCAATTGTTCACATCCTTATGGAGATCAGCATTCACTCTTGAAGATAGGAAAATAGTTTCCTTAGGCTGAATCAATGGACACTGAGGTAAGTGGTACATGATGTGGGGGCATTGTTGTATATGCGTCACTTTATATCAACAACAAGAAAGGAAAATATAAATTCAATACTTAATGGAGTCAAAGTCTATAGTCTACCCATGTCATACTATAATGCCTAATTATAACAATGCTCAAAAAAATTGCCTGAAAAGGATTTTTTCCTCATATCTCGTCTTGTGTTTTTTTCTGGTTGTTTGCTTCAATTTATACTCAATATCTTAAATGTTTAGGTTCACCTATCTAATCAAGATAAACTTTTGATTAAATTTAATTTAGATTGTGTGTGACCTAATCCATTATTTTGACTTTTGACCATATAATAGGACCCCTTTAGGTTGTATTTTTCACACAAGTGTATGGAGGTGGTCTTAGGACCCTTATATCTATTTCAAAATATTTTCTACTCAAGTTACTTTAATTTACTAAAAAATCCTAGGGGGGTGATGGAGTACTATCCACTAGCAAACCTTAGACAAATAATGCACAACAAATTATTACTAAAGAAAAAAATGAAGTGAAAACAAAACTAAAGTATAGGAGTATAAAAATAAAATCTCATGATTACAAAACTACTGAAAAATAGTTCAAGAAAATCAAAAGTTACATAAAAATCCTTTAAGGATTGAGGTTGTTGTGATCCACAGGAGCTTCAATTTTTAAGTTAATTGGTGAGGGTAGAGAGTCAAAGAAATTATCCTTTTTTTCTTAAGCCATGGGAGTAGAGGCTTCTATAGTGTAACTTTTATCTTCGCATATCTGAACACCAAACTTGAGGGATTTAGGAAATAGACCGAATACATCCACCTTAGGAAAGAACCCTTAGAAATTCGCCTTGATAGCCTCAAAGATATAGCTGTAATTTTGGAAGATAAATATGTTATAGGGATCAGGCTGAGATAGATGTCTAGATGGCTCTATATTGAGGCATGGATCTTCCCCTTCAACTTAGAGAACTTGACATGGGCCTCAACATATTATTTTTGCATCTACTTACTCTTGGCGATTTTTTGGTCCCTCATAGCAATTAATCTTTAACTTCTTGGTTCAAAAGGTCCAACTCACCATCAACTTGAAGAAATTTCTCTTGAATGATATGGAGCTCAATCTTATAACCTTGGAGAGCTTCCACTGTCACCTTGAACTCAATAAGACCACATGCATGGATATCCTCAGCCTTGTACAAAGTGTTATGTGAACTATCTAGAAAAGATGCACTATCTCTGAGTGTTTTAGCATTCAGAACCTTCTCTTGCTCCAAGGAAATGACAAGCACATTAAAAATATCATTCTCTTTCTAGATGGCCTCCACTTTTAGCCTTTGATAATTTATAATTTGGTCTATATGTATCAGAGTTATGTCACAACTTCTCACCATGTTAACATCCCTATTTCACCCTATGTTTCCATCAAAGAAAGTCGTCATGAGGGCCTCCTTCAGATGTTAGGCCTATATGAGAAAAAGGTATAAGATCAAGGGATAAAAATAAAGTGTTGAGGAAAAGTTAAAGAAGTGTGAATATACCTTTACCATCAAATAAATAAGTTCTCAAGCATTAGAAAAGGTCCCCTTCCCCTACATGTGGCCACCATATTTGGGCAGTTCATTTTCTCCAGTGATTGGAGAGCATCCACAATCGAGGAAAAATAGTTTTTTTCCTCGATAGAATGAGGCCTTGAATAACTCTCCACCATAGGAGGAAATAAATCCTCCCCCTCATCATCAGTTATCCCCTGACTGGCTAGGAACCTTATTGTCTTCCTTGAAACCCCTTCCTCTTGAGGGGAAACACCTCTTTCATAGCTTTATTTTGTGAGACAAGGGACTGCGAGTCCCAAGAATAGAAAAAGGAGTTTGGGTGGCCCCAAAGGTCCCCCATTTCCCCTGATAATGCTTTTAGTAAGGGAAAGGTTTTAAATTTGAGTTTTGCCTTTAATCCTTCACCTTTTCCAGACCTCAAGTCAACCTCATCCAACTATGTGACCCCATATATTGGGAGGTCGATCAACATATTAAACTTTAGATGCTCGGTGGTCTTTGACATTTTCTTCCGAATTGTAGCTTCAACAGGGGTCTCTGATTTGGTGAGAATCGATTGTTCGTGTGAGGACACTATCATTGGTTGGTTCTCCAGATCAATAAAAAATAAAACAATTAATAAACTGATTTTTTAAGTATAGTGGTGCGTGGGGTATCGAATCCACATAGAACATTATGTACAATTTAATTGATTTATTACTTACAAAAAAGTGTAAAAGATTATTTCTTTGGTTTTAAAATGTTTTATGATAAAGTTAATCAAGGAAAATATCTAAACTAAATTAATTAACAAATATGAAAACTATAGGTTGAGAATTAAATCCCTTACCTTGGAATACATAACATAAATGGTTACATGTTAAACAGGTTTAAGAGACACTTAATATGCATTTAAAAATTAATTTAAACCCCTAATGTCACTCCCCAAATACCCATATAAGTTTAAATATGAGTTTGATGTCAACCATATTCCCAAAATTACACACACTAGGTAGCAAATATGGTGCATACGTGACATATTCCATTAAGGTTCCCAGGTGTAAAGGGAACAATTAATCTGTCAAAACAAGTCGCCATCAATCATACCATGGATAAACAACTAAAAATCCAAGGTAAGTTCATTAATCTCAACCAAATTTAATTAACTAGAAAGCATGGTAAATAATTAACTAAAACAATGTATGAGAGAAAACGATAAATAATAATACTTACTTGAGCAAGAATGAAAAAAATGAGAAGAATTTAGATTCAATATTTGAATGTGTCACTTAATCTTCATATTAAAACCTCATAAATCTCTAAAAAAAATACTAAACCAAAAATTCTCTAAAAACCACTAAAGTTAAAGGAGGATTTCCTGCTCTAAAATAGTTTGTTTCCACACTACAAATTGGTTTCCTACTCTAAAATTGGATGTCTATATGTGTATCTATGTAGCCCTATCTATGAGTTGGAAAAATTGGTTTAAAGTTAAAATAGAATTACATAATAATGTGAAATTTAACTAAATAATAGAATGGTTATGATGGGCAGATGAGTATTTTTATGACGGCATGTGATGATTGATGGGAATATTATGAGATAGGAATGAAAAATGGGGGAAATAAAGAATAAAGAAAGAAGAAAATGGGAGAGAGGGTGGATGAAAAATGATGGGGAATGAAACTAGGTTAAATTATGTGTTATATATTATTGGGTCACCATAATTATCAAATGCTAACTTGGTCTGATGGTTAAAGGAAGGGAGGGGGAGTTCCTGGCTTTAACTCTCCCCAGCCAATTTAATTTTAAGAAGATGAAACAACACCATGTTTCATAATCCGAAGGTGCTACGCTATATGATCATTCGGTGACATGTGGCATCATGTTACGTGCCTATTTTTCATAATTATATTTTCACCTAAAGCTTGTAACTTTTTCAATTAATCTTGGGTTTGCACGCCAATTGAACTAATGTTTTCCTTATTCGAGGTTAAAAACATTCTAATAGGTTCTGGCTATTAGGCTTTAAATTTGTTGTTGACCAGAAGCTTTTAATATGTACTTTTCTCAATTTTAAACTTTGACTCTTCATAATTTCTTCATTTAATATTAGATTAACGCCCGCTTGAATCCAGACGTTCTTAGTTTTGAGGTCGTCAGTATTTGTTATGAGTCCGAGTCTGGCACTGCCCTTATGAAATTACCATTTCTCCCCTAAAAGTGTATTTTTATGAATGATTATATCTTAGAATGCTTCCAGACTTCACCATTAGCTTCTAAAGCCCTGAAAACACTTAATTAACCTTCAAAATGTGATTAATCATGAATATCAAGGTTATACAGTAAAGGAGTGTAAATAGTGGGATTTCACGAGAATGGAACTGCAATATTACACATAAATAATGGTAATAAAATACAATATTTGACTTTAATCAGCCCCCCCAACTAACGTGTTGCTAGTCCCTAACGACATAGTGAACGACTTGTTCATGTCACATTCGCGATTTTATTGAAGAACTATAAAAGGATCCAATTTCGTAGGATGCACGGTTGCATTTAGCTTATATAACATGTCTTTAAACCCATAGGTACCCTAGTGGACGAATTTTGTCTCGTGAGAGTTTACAATCATGATACTCACAAACTTCTATTTTTTTTTAACTAATGGCCCATTGTCTTCCCATAATGCTCACATATATTCTTAGATTTTAACACGAAATTAGCAGTGACTAGAAGATTTCTAAAATGGTTTATTTATTATAACCATTATGCTAAAGAAATTTATAAGATTAATATATTGACTAAGTTTGTGGTGTACGACACAAAATTTACGAGTGATATTTTATTCATCTTTTAATAACCCAAGGTTTATAATGAAGTGCAATAGTTCAATTCTCACCAGTGACTACACTAAAAAAATGAAGACATTTTAAATTGGTGTAAGTTACTCGGGATATGTAGGCATAAAGCGTAAATGTAATTGAAAGCAAAACCTTGCACATGTCAGTGATGAAGGAAGTTTATATAAAAAATATATATATTTAAAATCTCGTTATAGAAAATTATTTTCTAAAGGATGTGAAAATGTAATATTTTTAATGTTTAAAATGATGATTTCCCCAAAGAACATTTTAAGCCCTTTTCAGGATAGAAAATATGTATATGGATGATAAAATTCAAAACCTTAAAATAATATTTATTTGAAAAAGTGTGAACTTGAAAATTAATTTGTTTCTTCCTTTCTATTCTTTTCTTTTCTTTAGAATTCTTTGCTATTTTTAAATTACTTATTTCTCTTTTTTCTTCCTTTCCTTTTTATTTTCCTCCCTTCTTTTATTTTGTCAATCCCTATTTCACTTTGCATTTCTTTTTCAATCAATTTTCAAAGTCTTGGTTAAGTGGATGTATTGGTGGGAAGAATTTTCTTTTATCTAAAGTGAGGGAAAAACATAATTTTAGAATTTTGTTTCATAAAAAGATCATATCACTATCCCTTAGTCATAAATAAAAACAAGAATATTGATATTACCTACAACTTAAAATATTTGTCAAAAGAATAATAAATAAATGTATATATCACTCAGAATGGAAAGAGAACATGATGCTCACAAGGTAAGTATACGCACACATTTTTTAATTTATTAGGTCATTTATATTTAAATAATTACGGAAGTAATATATGTGTTTTGCATAAGATGTCAATTCTTGAATCATATCAATTAACAAAGCATATTGATAATGGTAAATGAACTAAAGGTCTATTAAGTCAAGTAAACTCTTAGATATGTTTATTCTTTTTTATTATGAGCACGAGGTAACTAGAGAGTTAAATCATCAAAAATAAAAAGTCTGTCAAACATTCTAAAAAGAAGAAATTTCAAAGTTTTAATCTTTTAATTTTTTAATTTTTTAATAATCTATTTAATATATATATATATATATATATATATATATATAAAGGTGGGTGATAACGTGTAATTATGGAAATGAACATGGTGTATGCAAATACATAGTGATACCGCGTAACTAACAATGTTACATTGTTCTCAATGTGAATTAAGGACAATACTCAATTAAAGTGATAGAGATATGTTATCCAATATGGGAGAAACCTGTATATCAAGTTCAGTGATCATGCAAAACATGTTAGAACCGAGCAAAATAAAAAAAAAAAATAGTTTTTTCTTATAATAAAATGCGTACAGATAAAAAATATCAGCCCACTAGAAGGAAAAATATTTGAGAGACCACCCATAAAGTATGTTGAGCTTGTGGGATTAATGGTAGTCATCCACAAGGTTTCATTCGTCAAGAAAAATAGGAGTTTCGTCTATGCAACGGTCCACATGTCTTAGGAAAAAAAGTTGAATAATAACAAATTTTTGAATAATTATTTTGTCTGGTGATGGGTGGTTTGGATTTAGCAGGGGGACTATAAGGACATGTTTTATAAATGTCCATATAGAACCTAGGATTTTCTGTGTGTACTAGATCACAATTAGTATGTCGTATACCGTTATATCTTGGCAGGTCTTCACTCGTTCATACATAATGTCCATGATCCGAATTCTTCGCATCAAGCATTGTCAATGTGCGTCGTGCATCTTTAACGAGTTCTATTACCACTAACTCCACTATTTGAAAAATGTTTAATTCGAGTTATTAATGTTTACGTATTTGTTTGGGATATTTATATAAAGTATTTTTATCAAAATTGAGGCATTTCTCTGAGTCAATTTTTTTTTATAACCTGTAGGCAAGACTTTTTTACCAAGTATTTTTCGCTTGTGTCGTTCAAGCGACATAGCAATTTCGTTCAAACAACATTGAGATGTAATTCAAATGACGACATCTAACGAAAGCACAAGTCATTTGAAGGATCGCTCGAAGGTCGTTTTTAAGTTGCATCAAATGAACTGACACTCTTTTACATTTTTAAGGTTGTTTGTATGGTCATTAGAAACGAAATCAGATGTAGTTCAAACGACATGCAGATGTTTTTCGAACGACATCTAATGAATTTTGCCGCTTTAACTTTTTATTCAGCTTACAAATACTTTCTTTGGTGCTAGCTTTTGTAAGTCTTTCAAAACTCTATTTCTTCATTTTAGATGCTCCAAAAGACTTCATCTTTTAGGCTTTTAAACCCTTTTTAATTCACTCCAAAGTCCCAAATCTGTATGTGAATCATTCTTAAACCCGTATTAGTCATAATACTCGTTCTATAGAACGACTTGTGGAGAAGAAGTTTGTCTTAATTGCTAACCAATTAGATCTCCTACGAGATCTCTTACTAAAGACTTCGAACCGACACTTGAGGGTATTTTGTAGTCACAAATATGTTGTATTTATTCTATGTAATTTTAAGTTGGATATTTACGATTTATAGAGAAATAAAAGGTTTTGCCCTTATTGGGGATTTTTTCTTAAATTTGTGTTTGTTATTGTTTTGTTTTGCATGAGAGATTATTTATATTCTACCAATCACAATTAGATGCATGTTTTAGGGTTTTATTTAAAACAGGGATTGAAATTGGAATTTAATTAAATAAGTTTGGACATTGAACGTAAGCACACTCATAAATTCAAATTTCTGTAATATTTGTCGCAATTTTTTTCTGAATATAAATTTTTTGAAAAAAATGATTTTGAAAAATCTTAAGTTCAATGGAAAACTTATATAATCGAGTGCCAATTTTTGGCAGGGCAAATGATGCATATTAGAAAGACCGTATGAAATCCGCTCTAAAATCCATTGATGAATGAGTCTAGATCACTTGTGAAAGGGGTGGATTGCACCCACTCATGTTGTTGGTAATGATATATTACCCAAACTTGTGACTTTGTGGACTGAAGAAGAGTTTAAGTGGAGTAACTTTAATTCATGTGGGTTTAGTGCTATATCTGGAGCCATCACTACCGACATGTTTCGTCGAATTATGGCGTGCACCACGTCTAAAGAGTCATGGGATGTTTTACAACTCACTTATGAAGGGACTAATGCAATAAAAGAGTCAAAATTGAAAAATTTAACTACACAATTCTAAACCATAACCATGCTTGAATCTGAATGTTTGAATATTTTTATGCACGACTATCAGATATTGTTAATTCCTGCTTTAATCCTGGTGAGAGAAATCCTGATACTCGAGCAGTTAAAATATTTTAAGATCACTGCCTTCCCGTTATATCCCTAAAGTCATTGTGATTAACTCTTTAGGAATATTAGACTCTCTTATGTTAGAAGAGTTTGTAGGAGACATCCAGACCTATGAAATTGATATGTTTCCTAAAATAATTAAATCTAAAGAGAGAGGGATAACACTTAAATCCCAGTCTAGGAAAGGTGAGGATTCATCTATAAAGAGGGTAGAGTTTTCTAAACGGAGAGAGGAAGAAACATCCAATTCTGAGTTTAATTTTGATTTAGACGTTTTGGCACTTTTTACAAAAAATTTCAAGAAAATTCTCAAGTTAAAAAAGAATGGCAATTTTAAAGATAAAAAGAATTTTGAGAAAAATAAATTTCGAAATAAGAATGATAAAAAATAAAAAGGATTCTCCTAAAAGATACATTGAGAAATTCTATGAGTGTGACGGTAGAGGTCATAAAGCTTTTGAGTCTCCAACTAGGTTAAAACACCAAGTAAAAGGCAAAGCTTTTTTTTTTTAATGCCTCTCTTAGTGACGATAGTGAGGTTTAGTCAGTGGATTCTGGAGATGAGTCACCACATGAATGTAACTTCACCGCATTCGTATGGATAGTCATGTGAGTACATATAGTGCACCTCATGGCGATGAGGAAGCAACTTCACAGGGACACCTCGACAGTGAAAGCAATGTGAGTGAGGGGGAGGATGCTGCAAGTGAGAGCGAGAGTGACCTATGACGCGCTCACGTCGATTTATATTCTGATTCAATAAAAATCAAAAAGTGTAACAAAGGGTTATTTCTTAGGATCATCGTGTTAGAAAAGGATTTAGGAGAGACGAGAGAGATTGAGTCCTCAAATAGCATTGACTTGAGAGAGAGAGAGAGAGAGAGAGAGAGAGTTTGTGTTGAGAGAGAAAGTTTATTTGTAGAGAGAGAGAGAGAGAGAGAGTATATTTGAGAAAAATATAGGGGACTAGACCAAATAAGTAGTTAGTCTTACGAGTGAGATCCTTGTATCCGTGGAGTCTCGTAAAAAACTTGATTCCCTTATTATCCAACACACTCATGGTCTTGAGAGAGCCCAGGATGTCAAGGTAAAGATTAAGGACATATCTAGTCAGATGGGAAAGATGTTCCTCGCCCCCATTTTAGGGTTTGGTGAAATGCATGGAATAGGTTTTGACGGTGATTCCACCTCTCATATTTCATCAAAACCAATTCTTTAGTTTAAAACGAATCCATATGGCTAATAACTAAAACCCCAAAGAAGAGGTCGACCAAGAAAAGAAAAATAAGGTCGGCCTAAGACTGTGTACTTTTGTACCTATTGCAAAAGAAAAGATCACCTTAGGGAGTTTTGCTATAGTTTTAGTCAGACACGACATACATATGTTTCGCCACATACTACTAGCAATCTTACTAGTCTTAGAGAGAAGGTTAAGTTTCTAGTGTCCATATCTCAGAGTTTAATAGAAAAGTTCCAATGTATGTCTTTGTCATTAGCAAATACTTTTAAAAAATATGCTAGCACCAACATTGACAAGGGAAAACATAAGGTTACCACTTCTTAGGTACCTAAGCATGACATAACATCCCTTGTTGTACATGTTGACCTTAAAGAACATAATACCTCACAATGGTATTTTGATAGTGGGTGCTCCAGGCACCTGACAGGTGACGTTTCATTTTCTACTTACCTAGAGGATCTTAGGAAAGTAAAGTTTCTTTTGTAGATGTGAGAAAGTCTATCATAGTAGGACGAGGTACAGACTAAACTAGAGAATGTTTTGTACGTCAAGGTTTGAATGCAAACCTTCTCAACGTCAGTCTGTTGTGCGATGCTGACTTTATAGTAAAGTTTGACTGGAACACATGCAATGCTTATGATCAAGTCGATACACTTCTATTGCAATGGGTGAGGATAGAATATCATTGTTATGGGATGGTTCCCAAGTCCTCATTTGTCTGCAATAGTGCCAAAATCACTCCTATGGATCTATGATATCAATGTTTAGATCACGTGAATTTTAGAGATTTTGAGCGCTTATCTCAAAAGGATTTAGTACGTGGCTTACCTTCACTTTGAAAGCTAACTTTTGTTTTTTGTGGACCCTGTCAGTTAGAAAAGAAAGTCCGTAGCCCCCATAAAAAGTTGAATTCCATTACCACCTCACAAGTGCTTGAGTTAATTCACATGGATCTTATGGGTCCTACTCGTACTGAGAGTTTGGGTGGTAGGAGGTATATCCTTGTGATTGTTGATAATTTCTTGTGTTATTCAATAATAGGTTTTTTGAGAGAGAAATCCGATGTTGTAGAGTTTTTTACGACCAAGTTTCGTGTCCTGCAAAATCAACACGTCGTCAGTATAAATAGAATGCGTAGTGACAATGACACTGAATTTAAAGAAGCAAATGTAGATCTTTAATGTGATAGCCTTGGGATCAAACATGAATTTTTGGTTGTGAAGACTCCTCAGCAAAATGGGATTGTTGAGAGGAATAATTTGACAATTCAGGACATGGCTAGATCTATTATTCTAGGTAATAGAGTTTCTAGGATATTTTGTGCAGAGGCGGTGTCTACTGCGTGCTACACGATGAATATGGTTCATCTTCATCTACACAAAATTCAGACGCCATACAAATTGTGGAGTGGAAAAAAGCCCAACCTTGCATATTATTATGTTTTGTGGGGCAAATGCTACATCCTATGGGATGGAGAGCCATTTGGAAAATTTGGCTCTCGAAGTGACGAGGGAATATTGTTAGGCAATGCATCGACGAGTAGAGCATATTGAGTTTTTAACTTGAGCATCTATAAAGCTATGGAGACAATAAATGTCACCATGCAAGATGACGAACTATTGACATTTGTTGACACTAGCCTTTTGTGTGAGGATGACGTACTTTGAGTTAATGATCCCATTATCCCTTACACACCTAGGGTGGACCTAACTCTTGACTTAGGGGACACACCTTCTTAGGTTCGGAAGAGTCATGACCCTTATGCTATTCTAGGATATCCCACTTTTGGTGTCAAGACCGGTGCTTAGCTAGAGAACGTAGTTAGCATTATGTTCAACATGTCTAAACATGAGACCAATAATTTTAAAAAAACACTCAAAGATGAACACTAGATAACTGTTATCCAAGATGAGATGCTTCCGTTTAGAAAGAATGATGTCTAGAAACTTGTCCCCTTACCTAGTGAGACGAATGTTTTTAGTACCAAGTGGATTTAGAAGAATAAAATGGATGATAATGGTACCATTATCCGAAAAAAGCTAGGTTGGTCGCTCTGGGATATACATAAATAGACGGCGTAGACTTTGAGGAGACATTTTATCCTATTGTGAGGCTGAGTCCGTCCATTTACTACTCACCATCGCATATAATTTGCGCTTCAAGTTATATCATAATGATGTCAAGCGTGCGTTTCTCAATGGCATTCCATATGAGGAGATTTACGTGGAATAACCCAAAGGGTTTTAAGACCCTAGTCACCTTGAACACGTCTATTATCTGAGAAAAGACCTGTATGTATTGAATAGTGCACCCCATGCTTCGAATGAGAAGCTTACTTCCATTACCTTAGCCCGTACCTTTAAGAGAGGGGGAGTTAATAAGACGTTGTTTGTTAGGAGAGGATAATGTGTTATTTTAGTTGCCCAGGTCTATGTGGATGACATAGTCTTTGGATCCATGTGCTCCCGCCATGCTTACGAATTTGAGAAGGAGATGAAGAGTGAGTTTGAGATGAGCATGGTTGGTGAGCTTACTTTCTTCCTTGGTCTCTAAGTTCAAAAGCTAGAGTATGGGATGTTCATCTCCCAATCTAGGTATGCAAGATAACTTGTGAAGAAATTTGGTTTAAACTCCACTAAGCATGAACGTACCATGATGTGTACCTCAACTAAGCTTAGTAAGGACACTTCAGGCAAGGACATAGAGAAAATCTTGTATCGGAGTATGATAGATAGTCTTCTCTACTTAACTACCAGTCATCTCGACATCGCCTTTAGTGTTGGAGCTTGTGCGCGATATCAGGTGTCCCCCAAAGAGTCGCACTTACATGCTCATAAATGTATTATCAAATATGTGAGTGGTACTCTCTCATACGACATTTGGTATTCCTTCGATACCCACGATCGTTTATACTCCTATTTAGATGTCGATTGGGCCTAAGATGCAGATGGATGTAGGAGCACTTCTGGTGGGTGTTTCTTCTTTGGTTCTGATCTTGTATCTTGGTTAAGCAAGAAGTAAAATTCCATCTATTTGTCCACTGCAGAGGATAAGTACATAGCCGTCAGGAGTTATTGCACGCAACTTATGTCGATGACGGAGATGCTGGAGGATTATGGGATATCACAGGACATCATGACTATTTCCAATGATAACATGAGCGCGATACACATATCCCATAATCCATTCCAGCATTCGCGCACTTGATCTGTGAGTTAGTAAAAGAGAAAGTCATGTCCTTGATTTTTGGGTCCACTGACATTCAGTTAGCTGATATTTTCATGAAACCTTTATATTCCCTTAGATTCGAGAGTCTTATGAATTCTTTAGGCATTTGCACAATTGATTGAGGGGTGGTTATCATGTCTAGAATATGATACATTTTTCATGTTCATATCGTATGATTCCTATTGGTAGATTATATATCAATTTGTAGTATATTTTCATTTCGTTCATATTTTTTCAGAATAATACAAAAAGATTTTCTATGTTTTTTAGAAAAATTGAATAATCCAAAAAGAATTTTTTTTTGATAATTTTTTTGAAAAAGAAAAAAAGAGTTTGTTTTTATAATTTTTTTTAGAAGCATAAGAAGAGTTTTGTATTTTGTTTACACCTTTTATGGATGAAGATTTAAGATAGCCAAAGTCACAACTTCATTTCTGAATTCCACATGACAGTTTGATAGTGATTGAGATGCTACATCATTTCATCCGTGCGCTTTATAATGTATGGATTCATTAAGATTTGATTAGTGATATCCTTCTGCAGGTTTGGCTCCTTATCTCCTTTAATGCACACATGCACAGTTTTATTAGAATTTTGTACTTGTGTGTCACGTGTTGGTTTAAGTGTTTCCATCTCAATTCTGCCTATACAACGAACCAAATGTGATAAAACTTGACAATGAAATTAGTGTATGTAAGAACCGTTGCCCGTGAGGAATTATTTAAATATGCAAAAATATGATGAGTGAATACGGGAAATGGCTGCGAGTGAATAATAATCACATCGTGAAAGCCACCATTTGAAAAGAGCCCACGATTAAATTAGGGTAATGAAAAGGTAAATATTCCAAAGAGGGTCCATTAGGATTTAGATCACCTCATTAGAAAATTAAAAAGATTCATTATTTATGAGGGTGTTTGGATATATATATATCAACAGGTTTGCATGCCCTAACAAACTCTTGAAAAAACATTACATGGTTTGGGCATTATTGGTGTGGAAATCATTTTGAACTTTGATTTGTTGATAAGATTGGGTCATTTTCTTATAATTCCACCATGTTTACACCTAAGGAAGATGTTGAGTTCATTCGTTATGAGTATCCAAAATTCATCGTGCACATATGTTGTGACTGCTTGCGTTGATTTTCTTATCGAATTTATTCACACCCCTTTGTTTATGCTATCACGGACTTGGATTTTTTCGTGTTCTTTCATGGTGTGGTTTTTGTTGTACATTTTTTTGTAAGAAAAAATTTGAAAAAATTTAAAAAGATAAGTTCATTACCTTATGACACTCCTCGTATTCATTGCTATGTTTCTTCTTATTTGTCTATTTAGGGACATCATAAAAAGGGGAGTAGAGTAGAATTGTTTGATTTAATGATTTTGTCTTTATGCTTATCATTATATTTCAAACAATTCCATGTCATGGGTATTTGTTTCTTGTCTCATGTGTGTAAGAGCATGTTGAATATTTATGGATCATTTTTTTGCACACCCTTATGATGACAAAGAAACATTGGGGAATCGAATTATTGAAGATGTTGCAGATTTTTGAAGACATGTTATTTTATATTTCCATTTATGGGTTTTGGGGGATATTAGATTGTATGTCTCATTTTTGGGGGGGATGCATAATTCGGATTTTTTATGAATGTACAGGTATAGATATAGGGGGAGATTTGCAACGATGTGTTTTATAAGCGTATGTCTAGAATCTAGGAATTTTTTTGTCCTAGATCACAATTAGTATATCGTATACTGTTACATCTTGGCACGTCTTCACTCGTTCATAATTGATGTCCATCATCTGAATCCTTTGCATCAAGCATCAACAACACGCACCCATCATTGTCAACATTCATAATGCATCTTCAACCAGTTCTATTCCCACTAACTGCACTATGCAAAAAGGCAAAAGGTTTAATTGGAGTTATTAATGTTTACATATTTATTTGAGATGTTTTTATAAAATATTTTTATCAAAATTGAGGCATTTTTCTAAGTTAAAAATTATTTTTGAAACCTGTTGGCGAGACTTTTTTACCAAGTATTTTTCTCTTGTGTTTTTCAAGCGATAGTAATGTTGTTCAAACAACATTGAGATGTCATTCAAACGACATCTTATAACGATAACAATTGTCGTTTGAAGGGTTAATCGAAGGTCATTTTTAAGTTGCATCAAACAAACCAGTATTTTTTTACATTTTTAGGGTCATTTGTATGGTCGTTAGAAACGACATCAGATTCGAACGACTTCTAACGACTTTCGTCGCCTCAACTTTTTATTCATCCTATAAATAACTGCTTTATTGTTAGGTTTTTTAATTCATTTAAAACTCCGTTAGGATTTTTTTATGCTCCAAAAAATTTCATCTTTTAGGCTTTTAGACACTTTTTGATTAACTCCATAGTCCCAAATCTATATATGAATCATTCTTAAACCCATATTACTCATTCTGGAGTATGGCTTATGGAGAAGAAAGCTATCTTTATTGCTGACCACTTGGAGTTCTTGCGGGATCTCTTGCTAAAGACTTTGAACCGACACCTGAGGGTATTTCATAGTCATAAAAAACGTTGTATTTCTGGTATGTAATTGTTAGTTGGATATTTACAGTTTATAGAGAAATAAAGGGTTTTTTCCCTACTGGGGATTTTTCCTCAAATCTGTGTTGATGATTATTTTGGTTTACATGCAAGATTATTTATATTCTGTCAATCAAAATTAGATGCATGTTCTAGTGTTTAAATTAAAAGTTGGATTGAAATGGGAATTTAGTTAAATGAGGTTGAACATTGAACGCAAGCGCACTCTCAAATTGGTATCAGAGCCAATTTTACTTTGTAATTTTTTCCGGTTTTTTTTTTTCGAATATCAATTTCTCAAAAAAAATTGATATTGAAGACGCTTAAGTTTAGTGGAAAACTTATATAATCGAGTGCCAATTGTTTAGAGGACGAAAGATGCATAATTACACAATCATTATCATGATTATGTAAATACACACCTGAAGTCATTTTGCATTTATCAAGTTTTTCATCTCACAAGTATTTGCCAAAAGTCATGGGTTTGGGAGCATTTGAAAATTATTATTCTGAAAAAATTGTGTACCCATATAATACCATTAGGATCGCTGAGAATACTTGAATAAGACATGATTACCCGAAGTAATACATTGACAAAAACTCCACAACGGTGTGTATGACTGATATTTTATGCTTTGTGGACCTCAATTGTTCAAGTCGAATGCAAATTTGGAACAAAAGGTATATAGAAATATATGTACAAAGTGATAAATAAATCAAATTCTAAAACAAAACAATCCTCGACAGCGACGCCATTATGATTGGGCGAAAATCGAGTAGTCGTGTAAGGGAATTGTCTTTGGTTGGTTTACCACCTCAATACAAAAAAGTAAAGAAATATTATACTTGTTTTTACAAGTATGGTGGTGCCTTGGGTATCAAATCCATAGAAAATGTTATTTAGAATTTAGTTGATTTATTACTTACATAAAAGGATAAAAGATTATTTTTTTAAAAAAAATGTTATATGCTAAAATTAATTTAGGTAAATATTTAAACTAAAATAATTAACATGTTCGAAAACTATAGGCTGGGAATAAAATCCCTCACCTCGGAATACATAACATAAATGGTTACATAGTTAAAGAGGTCTAAGATGCACTTAATACTCATTTAAAAATTTATTTAACCCATGATGTTACTCCCCAAATATCCATATAAGTGTAAATATGAGTTTTACATCAACTATATTCTTAAATTTACACACACAATGTTACAAATATGGTGCATACGTGATATACTCCATTAAGGTTCCAATGTGTAAAATAAAAAATAATTAACCGGTCAAAACAAGTCGTCTTCCATCATACCAGAAAGAAGAAACTAAAAATTCAAGGTGAGTTCATTACTCTCAACTTAATTTAATTACCTAGAAAGCATGGTAAATAATTAACTAACACAACGTATGAGAGGAAACGATAAAAATAATAACATTTACTTGAACACGGATGAAAAAAAATGAGAAAAATTTAGATTGTATATTAGAATGTGTCACACAATCTTCATATAAATCTCTCAATAAAATACTAAACAAATAAAATTTTAAAAACCACTAAAATTAAGAGAGAATTTCCTACTTTAAAATATTGTTTTCTACACTAGAAATTGGTTTATTGTTCTAAAATTGGATGTCTAAATTTATCTCCAAATGGCTCTATTTATAGGATGGAAAAATTAGTTTAGGGGTTAAAAATAACATTATATAATAATAGGTGTGTAACAACCCTCACGTTTGATAGCATATTTTATATTTATTTACTAGGTGTGGTAATTAATTAAAAAATGATGGATGTGAGTAAATATTAATTTAATATGGAAAAGGTTAATATTTACTGAAATGTTGTATGATTACCTGATGGGTAGGTAAAAATATCCATGAGGTAATTTATGGTGTCATAAGATATAAAATGACAATTTGGTTTAATATGAAACCGGAAGTAAAATGAGTTATAAAATTTCCAAATGATAATTTGGAGGGTGGAGTTAGTCTCGGTAGGTGTGAGACAGTCAAAATAAGTGCCATATTGCATTTTGGCATTTTGGGCACTTTTGACTGGTTATAGCTTAAATGTGTAGTTGCGATTTATTATATCGCGTATTGGTCATTTAAGTGGACAATTCTAGACTTAAGGCCCGATTAAGTCTTGCTAACCTTATTATTTTTCCCTCATTTCTCTTAAAACCCAATTGAGCCCTAGAGAGAGTAGAGAGAGAGGAAGAGAACTTTGGAGAAAAGAGAGATTGGAGCTTGGATCTTGCTTGTATCTTCCTCAAATCTGATTTTCCTACTTGAAGGAAAGTTATCTACTTGCTATTATCAGATTTAAGTAGAATAATTAGTGTTGATAGTTGTGAATTTGTTGTGTTTAATCATTTTAGGGTTTTGTTTGATTTATTGGGTATTAACCCTTGGAAATGGATTTGGATGATAAATGAGGTTAAGGTTGGTAGTTAGATGTATTTAGGGTGCAGGAATTGCAGCAACTGATTTCGATTGGGGTTGGTTTTGGAGTTGGGTAGCAATTGGAGTTCAAGACTCCATAGCCATTATTGGAATTTTCGCAGGGGCGAATCGATTCGCATAGAAGCAGCTTCCCAGATTTGTATTTCAGAATCGATTCGGGTTAAGGCCAAATCGATTCGACAAATGCAGAAACTTGAAATTTTCTACCGACCCGATTCGCTTTCAGAGCGAATCGATTCGGCCCTTAGGGCGAATCGATTCGGTTCCAGTAGTTTTGGGGTCTTTTTCCTTTTAATTTTCATCCTTATTCTTTAGGATTAGGACTTAAGAACCTTCTGGAATGAAGTAAACTTAGAGTCCTAGAGTAGTAGCTGAGTTTGGTCGTTACCCTAGACTAGAAATGGGTTCATCTGGGGTTTATTCCGGGGAGGTTTAAATTAATGTTAAGGCATTATTTCGTTTATTGAGTTTTTAGAAGTTAGGAGTTTATATGCCTTAACTTGGAGACTTAGGGTCTTATCAAAGTTATATGAACTTTGGAGACTTGTAGGATCATAATGATCATTTGGAAATTTAGTTGGGACTTGAAATTGAGGAATATTAATGATAATATTCGATGGGAATTAGGTTCACATAAAATGAACCCAACTGATTTAAAGATGATAGGTTCCACTAAAATGAACCCAAGCTATGTTAATGATGATTGGTTCAAATAAAATGAACCCGGTTGTTTAATTATGATAGGTTCGAATAAAAAGAACCAAACACATGGATATTGGTAATGGTAATTGAAATTGAAATGAAAATGAGATATAATATGGTAAATGTTAATTTACATAAACACACCTCTCTAAATGACATGATAAGGGAAGTTCGCGCGCTTGGTGATGCCCCCTAGCTAGTGAATGCAGGGTGGATATAGTCCTAGGCCATATGCGGTGTTTTTATATATCTTTCTGCGCTGGTTATGGGATTCCGGGTGTGGTCCTGACTTTCCCGCAGGCATATGGACGCTTCCCGACGTTGCGTTATGATCCCAGGTTGTCTTGTATAGATAGGCCCTGGAAGATGATGGTCATTTAGGGGCGCACCCAGTGGGGAAACTCGGAGGGGCGGTCTTAGAATCGTTATATGTATGAGAATATAACTTTTCTTCATCAAGTGGGACTTGATGGGTATATGCCATAAAGAGCATGGATACGTGCCATAAAGAGCACGGGAAATGAGATTAATGAGATATGTGCCATAAAGAGCACTTGATATTTATGATATTCCTATTAAGGAATGGAAAGATGTAATGGTAAGAAAATTAACTATGAAAGTTAATAAATGGTTTTATTCCTATTAAGGAATATAAAAGATAATGGTAACTGGATAAATGAGGAAAGGTTTTAAATTTAAGTTATTTACCCTTCTTTCTTTTATGTAAATGACATTTCATTTCATTATTAGTTAAATTGTAATGTAGATAACATATCATTGTCATATTATCATCCTTTTCATTCATGCATAACCGTTCATTTCTATCATGCTTTTTATTTCTTCTGGTGATCATATAGAACCCGGCCCTGAACGGTTTATTTTCCTTGTTGTGTATATGATTGTATCCGCTCAGGTGCTCCCCCGTAAGGACGCCCGTTTTTACATTTCCATTCCTTTACTTTCGACGAGCTGTAGGATTTTGCGGGTTATTACAGGTCATTGTATTAGACGCTTTCATCTTTGTGTTCTAGATATGATCGGGTCTTACACTCGGGCGTGTGGCCCAAACCTTTATATTTGATTAATGAATGTACTATGTAAGATATTTAAATTGTTGTACTTCGTTGTATGTAGCTGTGGATCGTCAGCCTATTCGGTCCATTTGTATACATTCGTTTTAATTGTATGATATTTACATTTTGTGGAATTCCACTTGCTTATCAGATTGGGTTGTTTAAATTTAATTTTCTTAACTGCATTTTAAATTTCTAAATTTTTTGGCAACCCATTTTCTGATTTATTGGGTGGTTTTCCCGTATACTCAGTTTATTTCTGTTGATGCTGAGAATGATATCTATCCATGATTCCTGTTACATTTTGGTATCGGGCTGGCCACCCCTTATCTCGGATCCCGGGTTGTCACAGATGGTATCAGAGCATCAGGTTCTAGAGTCTTTAGGATCTATGTGGATTCATCATGTTCTACCGTAGCGTTCTTTGATATAGAGCCTAATGTTAGGACTGTGTAGTTGTCTATGTTTGTGATCTTCTGCAAGATAGATATTTTCAAGTAGTATTTTAACTCTATTGTTTCTTCATCTCGAATGCCGCCTAGAGAGGCCGCCTAGTGAGACGAAATAGGGTTATAGAAGAGGAGGTAGATTCACCACTGCCGCCACAAGGGACCGTTAACGCTTTGGATGTAGAAAACATTGTAACTCAAGCGGTTAGCGCCACCATGACCGCAGTAGTTCAATAATTTCCAGGGACTCATGATGTTCAAGTACCTATGGGAGTACTTCCTAAAGGGAAATTCTCCCAGAATTCGAGGGAGGCACGGATGTTATCAAAGCCAATAAATGGAATGATGACATACAACGCCACCTTAGAATGATAGAATGTAGTAAGGAGAGGAAACAAGTCCTTTCCACTTTTAAGTTAGTCGGATCTGCGTTATACTGGTGGGAAACAATAATCACACCAGAGCAGAGAGACACAATGAAGATCACTGAGTTTTGGACTTTGTTCGATCGTGAGTACGTTCCTCCCGTAATTCATAGGGAGATGAGAAAGAAGCTCCGGGATGTTGTGCAAGGAGAGAGATCTGTGGAGGAATATGTAGAGGAGTTTATACGGTTGGCGTATCTTGTCCTGGATGAAGTGGCTCCGGAAGATCGAAAGATCTCAAAGTTATGCAAGGTCTATACTGGAGAATCCGGCAACAATTGTTGGGTAATCCAGCCTTACAAACTTTTGGTGAGGTTATGAATGCAGCCTCACCCAATTGCCATGAGCATCTGTTATATATACCGGGTAGCAAGAAAGCTACTGTCGTGGGGAAAGCAGGAAAGCTTGGAGAACATGGGATTGGAGGAGGAACATTTCCCTCGTCCCAACCTTCGGGTTATGAGCAGAAAGAGAAGGACCCTTGACAAGGGGTTTCGTCTAAGAGACAAAGTTTGGAGGGTATTTTGAGGGTGGCAATAACATTAGGCATGGTAAGGGTGCTTTACAACAAGTAGGTCGGGGTGGTCATGGAGGTAAGGACCATTTGGGCCAAGGCATTTCCCAGTTTAGAAAAAAAACGGGGGTCAGTTTCCTACGGCTCCGCAGCAGCCATACGTTTAGTTTCCACCTCAGGTACCTGATCCGATTGTTCCCATTTAGCAGGGACAGCTACTGTATGGGAGAGTTTATTAAATTCGGGAGGTTATACTTCCTCCAGCTTTGTTAGCATCACCCACTATTAAGGGTAAGTTTTATTTCGGAGGTGCTTGAGTTACGTATTATTCGAGGCGGGTGTTACGCGATCAGTTGTTTTATGAGCTCTTCTCAGACTACAGATTTGATGAGATCTGCTGAGAGTATTTTTACTAGTGTTGAGTTTTCTACGAGTGATGGTTCGCTCAATTCCTTGTTTGTTTACACATAGGGATTTATTGTGGTATTTTGTGCTTTGAGGCCGATTTACTCGTCCTTGGTCGGGTATGATGTGATCGATATGCCTTATCTCCACGACCGACATAGTTGAGTAGTAGCATATAGGAGGGGTTCCTTGTTTGGATTCCACTTTTGCGGGATGCTCCACGCATGAACCTCGACGACATTGGAAGTGGAGAGATATTGTTCTTGCTTCTTTTAGTTGATTTTATTTTATTTTGTTTTACTTTATTTTATTTTTATTTTTATTTTGTTGGTTGAAAGGTTTAGCCGAGAATCACGTAGAAGAGTGATTAATGGCCATTAAAGTGCGAAATATAAGTACTGTATACAGTTCTCTCCTCTGATCGATGTGAGGGAGACTGGGATGCGAAGTCGAATTAAGACTTCAGGTTATGCCTAGATAAGAAGGCTATTTAATAAGATGTATATATTTTGCGGGGTAAATAGTTATAAGGCTTTATGGGAAGTAAATGTTTGATTTGTTAAGTTTTCAATTATTTATATGGTAAGGTATATAGGTAGAATCTTTTCGGTCCCGAACATGTGTCTTAGACCTGTATATCTTGATAACTGACAACGTGAGGAAGTAGTGTAACGGGAGGGTTCCTTGTTTGGATTTCGCTTCGGCGAGACGTCCCACGCACGAAACCGAGCAAATGTCGGGAGTTGAGAAAGGTTTTGGGCACTAGGGATATACTTAGTATTATGCGTATACGACTTAGATAGGATATAGGTAGGTAGACCTTAGGATTTTTTGGACATAAGGCCTTTAGATATGTGACGCTAGTTAAGGAAGGTTGTCGGGAGTTGACCACGAACAGATTGTGTGTTAACTCTAAGAGGGATTGATTCCCTAGTAGTGAGAAGTGGGAGATTCGAGAGGTTTGGTAGATAAGGCCGAAGGAGATGAAGCCTCTCGTAGTTAGAACGTTACGTTGGCAACTCAGCCTTCAGGATGGAAGGGTTAATTGATTTTCACTCCTGAGCCCATGTTTTAAACTCGAGGGTGGATTCAATTGACAAGTCTCTGCCATGCTGGGGAGTAATAATACTGGAGTGTCGACTTGTTGTTGATGCGCCTCATAAGTTTAAACTTGTGAAAAGTAGTATCCCCTATTTGAATTGAAGTTCATCGTGGGGGTGATCGCCGTATAGGAAGGGAGATGCTACTTCCTGGGCAGAATTTAGTTTTTCGTGCGAGCAACACTTCTTTGCAGGATGTCGTAGGAGAGACACGTGTGGTTAAGACCACATATACAAGATGCTGATTTAGGAAACAGAACCCTGCTCTATTGACTTTGAGGATGGGGTGCGTTTCCGAAAGAGAATTTTGTCCCGAATGAGAGGGACTTAAGATAGGCAGATATGGTGGAATCTCGTGGTTCTAAGGTTGCGTTACATGCGAGTAACGACTTATGTGTCAAATTATGCGTCGCCAGTAGTATTGGCCGGGCATGGAATGGTTGTTGGACTGCATGGGGTGCCTTTGATTATTAGTTTCCGACTGAGATAAGATTTTTCATTTCCCACTTGTGGCACGTTTCCAAGAAGCCATGGGGATTAAATTGTGGTTAAGCACTTCTTATCATCCTCGACATACGGCCAGACCGAAAGGGTACGCATGTTGGAGGATATGCTCTTTATGTGGGTGCTTGACTTTAAGAGTAGTCGGGAACAGTGCCTTCCACTAGTTGAATTCGCTTATTATAATTTGCATCGATTCACTATCGGGATGGAGCTTTAATAAGCCTTGTATGTTAGGCCTTGTGAATCTCCCGTTTGTTGGTTAGGGGTGCGAGATGATAAGTCTGTCGGACCTGGAATGATCCGAGACACTTCTTTGGAAATTGAGCTCATTCGGAATCGCATTCGTATAACCAAGATCGACAAAAGAGCTAAGTTGATGCGGGAGAAGGCATGTGGAGTTGAGGTCGGTGGACCAAGTGTTGGTGCCATTATCGCCCATGAGGGGCATTAAGCGTTTTTGGGTAGAAGGAAAACTTGCACCACGTTATGATGGACCTTTCCCAAATGTTAAGGTGGGTCCTTTATCTACTAAAATATTTGCAGCAAGTTCATGAAGTGATCCATATCTCCTTTGTAAAGTAGTACAAGAGATGTGATGGTGCCTTTAGGCACATTTCCTTCGAGGATTTTGGGATGCAACTTGCTGTTCCTTATGAGGAGTAGTCGGTTGCTAGTTTAGAGCGTGGAGACCGGCGGTTGAGATCACAGGTAGTACCTTTAGTTATGTTGCAAGGTAGTCAGCACAGTGTCAAGAAATCGACATGGGATCGCGAGGATGACTTGCGGGAAAAGTATCCGCATTTCTTCTTGCGAGGTATACCTGAATTTTGGGGGCAAAATTCCCTCTTAAGGGGGGGGGGGGGGGGGGGGAGTATGTAACAACCCTCACGTTTGATAACATATTTTATATTTATTTACTAGGTGTGGTAATTAATTATAAAATGATGAATGTGAGTAAATATTAATTTAATATGGAAAAGGTTAATATTTACTGAAATGTTTTATGATTACCTGATGGGTAGGTAAAAATATCCATGAGGTAATTTATGGTGTCATAAGATATAAAATGACAATTTGGTTTAATATGAAACCGGAAGTAAAATGAGTTATAAAATTTCCAAATGATAATTTGGAGGATGTAGTTAGTCTCGGTAGGTGTGAGACAATCAAAATAAGTGCCATATTGCATTTTGGCATTTTGGGCACTTTTGACTGGTTATAGCTTAAATGTGTAGTTGCGATTTATTATATCGCGTATTGGTCATTTAAGTGGACAATTCTAGACTTAAGGCCCGATTAAGTCTTGTTAACCTTATTATTTTTCCCTCATTTCTCTTAAAACCCAATTGAGCCCTAGAGAGAGTAGAGAGGGAGGAAGAGAACTTTGGAGAAAAGAGAGATTGGAGCTTGGATCTTGCTTGTATCTTCCTCAAATCTGATTTTCCTACTTGAAGGCAAGTTATCTACTTGCTATTATCAGATTTAAGTAGAATAATTAGTGTTGATAGTTGTGAATTTGTTGTGTTTAATCATTTTAGGGTTTTGTTTGATTAATTGGGTATTAACCCTTGGAAATGGATTTGGATGATAAATGAGGTTAAGGTTGGTAGTTAGATGTATTTAGGGTGCAGGAATTGCAGAAAATGATTTCGGTTGGGGTAGGTTTTGGAGTTGGGTAGAAATTGGAGTTCAAGACTCCATAGCCATTCTTGGCATTTTCGTAGGGGTGAATCGATTCGGCCCCTAGGGCGAATCGATTCGCATAGAAGCAGCTTCCCGGGTCTGTGTTTCCAAATCGATTCGGGTTAAGGCCGAATCGATTCGGAAAATGCAGAAACTTGAAATTTTCTACCGAACCGATTCGCTGGGGCGAATCGATTCAGCCCTTAGGGCGAATCGATTCGGTTCCAGCAGTTTTGGGGTCTTTTTCCTTTTAATTTTCATCCTTATTCTTTAGGATTAGGACTTAAGAACCTTCTTGAATGAAGTAAACTTAGAGTCCTAGAGTATTAGCTGAGTTTTGTCATTACCCTAGACTAGAAATGGGTTCATCTGGGGTTTATTCAGGGGAGGTTTAAATTAATGTTAAGGCATTACTTCTTTTATTGAGTTTTTAGAAGTTAGGAGTTTGTATGCCCTAACTGGGAGACTTAGGGGCTTATCAAAGTTATATGAACTTTGGAGACTTGTAGGATCATAATGATCATTTGGAAATTTAGTTGGGACTTGAAATTGAGGAATATTAATGATAATATTCGATGGGAATTAGGTTCGCATAAAATGAACCCAACTGATTTAAAGATGATAGGTTCCACTAAAATGAACCCAAGCTATGTTAATGATGATTGGTTCAGATAAAATGAACCCGGTTGTTTAATTATGATAGGTTCAAATAAAAAGAACCTAACACATGGATATTGGTAATGGAAATTGAAATGAAAATGAGATATAATATGGTAAATGTTAATTTACTTAAACACACCTCTCTAAATGACATGATAAGGGAAGTTCGCGCGCTTGGTGATGCCCCCTGGCTAGTGAATGCAGGGGGGATATAGTCCTAGGCCATATACGGGGTTTTTATATATTTTTCTGCGCTGGTTAGGGGAGTCCGGGTGTGGTCTTGACTTTCCCTCAGGCATATGGCCGCTTCCCGACGTTGCGTTATGATCCCAGGTTGTCTTGTATAGATAGGCCCTGGAAGATGATGGTCATTAAGCGGCGCGCCCAGTGGGGAAACTCGGAGGGGCGGTCTTAGAATCGTTATATGTATGAGAATATAACTTTTCTGCATCAAGTGGGACTTGATGGGTATATGCCATAAAGAGCATGGATACGTGCCATAAAGAGCACGTGAAATGAGATTAATGAGATATGTGCCATAAAGAGCACTTGATATTTATGATATTCCTATTAAGGAATGGAAAGATGTAATGGTAAGAAAATTAACTATGAAAGTTAATAAATGGTTTTAGTCCTTTTAAGGAATATAAAAGATAATGGTAACTGGATAAATGAGGAAAGGTTTTAAATTTAAGTTATTTACTCTTCTTTATTTTATGTAAATGACATTTCATTTCATTATTAGTTAAATTGTAATGTAGATAACATATCATTGTCATATTATCATCCTTTTCATTCATGCATAATTGTTCATTTCTATCATGCTTTTTATTTCTTCTGGTGATCATATAGAACCCGGCCCTGACCGGTTTATTTTCCTTGTTGTGTATATGATTGTATCCGCTCAGGTGCTCCCCCGCAAGGACGCCCGTTTTGACATTTCCATTCCTTTGCTTTCGACGAGCTGTAAGATTTTGCGGGTTATTACAGGTCATTGTGTTAGAGGCTTTCATCTTTGTGTTCTAGATATGATCGGGTCTTACACTCGGGCGTGTGGTCCAAACCTTTATATTTGATTAATGAATGTACTATGTAAGATATTTAAATTGTTGTACTTCGTTGTATGTAGCTATGGATCGTCAGCCTATTCGGTCCATTTGTATACATCCGTTTTAATTGTATGATATTTACATTTTGTGGAATTCCACTTGCTTATCAGATTGGGTTGTTTAAATTTAATTTTCTTAACTGCATTTTAAATTTCTAAACTTTTTGGCAACCCGTTTTCTGATTTATTGGGTTGTTTTCCCGTATACTCAGTTTATTTCTGTTGATGCTGAGATTGATATCCATCCATGATTCCTGTTACATTTGGGTATCGGGCTGGCCACCCCTTATCTCAGATCCCGGGTTGTCACAAGGTGATTTAATTAAATAATAAGAAAAGTGGTGATCCCCCCCAAAAAAATTTATACTCGAGCATGTGATGGCTGATAGGAATATTCTGGGAAAAGAATAAAAAATAGGAAAAAGAAAGAAGAAATAAAGAAGAAGGTGAGAGCGCGAGTGAGTGGAAAAATATGGGGAAAAAGAAATTAGGTTAAATTATGGGTTATAAATTATTGGGGTCAGTATTATTATCAAATGTCTGGTTGGTTTCATGGTTAAAGGAATGAACAGGGGAGGTCCTAGTTTCAACTCTCCCAGCCCCATTTAATTTAAAAAAGAATAAGCAGCACAAGGTTGTCATGATCTTGCGGTGCCACGTGGTATGATATGACATTCCCAATTTTTATAATTATATTTTTCACCCCCAAAGCATGTAACATGTTTGTTTGACCACAAAAGCACACACCATTTGAACCAATGTGTTCCTTGTTTTGATGGCAACGAATTTCGTGTAGGGTCTGGGTTATAAGCTTTTACTTTTTTATTGACCCGAAGCTTTGACTTTTGACTTTTTCTTCATTCAAGATCAGATTGACACATCACTTAAACCCAGTCGTTCCTTTTCTTGAGGTTTTCAATCTTTATGAAGAGTTCGAATCTAGTATTACCTTTAAAAAATTACCATTTTACCTTTAAAGTTTGTTTCTGAATGTTTTTATATCAGAATGCTTCAGACTTCACAATTAGCTTCCAAAACCATATAAATACTAACTAAACCAAACAAAAGTTATTAATTATAAATATAATGGTTATATAGAAAATTAGTATAAACAATGCGATTTAACGAGCATAAGACCGCAATATTACATAGAATTTAGGGTATTAAAATACAACATTTTACACTAATCATTCTCGGTGAAGCATTTCCCCAACCTATGTTCCTCCTATTAGTCTACTGGATCAATAACCAAGAAAAATTGTATATGATAAATTTAAGAAAGGGAACATTAACAAAGGAAATAAAGTGAATATAATGTTTCTCGCTAGGAGAATAATTTGAGTCTAACAGGATATAATCGTCAACCTGTGGAGGGCCTTAGCCTTGACAAGGGGCGCATCCCTTTCATCATTAGAGGCCTCAGGGACCTCAAAAGAGACCTCAATAACAACTTTATTTTTTCGGGGAACCTCAGTGAAGAGCGCAGACCACAATTCCTCCTCAACTATAATCTTGTGGGTTGTAGGCGATCTCCCAAATGTCAGAGGCGTAGGATCAAGCCCCATCCAAGTGTTGAAGAGGCATTTGGATTTTATAAGAATATCGAAAGTTATGGAGAACAACTTTAGATCCCCAGTTGTGTTGTTCACTTTCTCACGAGAGAGATCCGTAACCGCTGCAAAAAGAAGAGACTATTAAAATTCATGACAGAGGCCTCAAAAATATACAAATACAATGGGAAAGGTAAACTTTTAACTTACCCACACCTGGAGGAGTAGAACAGAGGCTAGGGTAATCAATTGTCTCAGTCGCATATGGGGTGGCCTAGGCTCCACCAATAAATAAGTATCTCTCCTGCCAGTTCTTAGGAGAATTTTTCATATCCATAGAGAATACCATATTGACCGTAGGATCCAGGTACTTCAGACACTTATAAATGGCCTTGTTTTACTCTTGAACCATGTATAACTTGAAAAATTGGGTTAGGGTAATATCGTACTTCCCCCACTGGACTTAATGAAATACCAACATGTAGATATCAAAGATCTTTACCATTTAACAAAAAATTAAGAAAGGGATATGTTAATAGCTTTTAAAATCCTCACAACCAGGCAACAACATAGGTAATCTAGTCCCATAATTAAGGAAGCATTCGTTGAAGCATACGTACTGGGCAACCATTAAATAGGCCCTCTCATGAGGTCTCGAGCCCCTTGGAGTTACAATCTCAGGGTTTTGTTTGGTTTTTCAGATTCCCTCATATTCTTGGTAGATATCCAGCATATGGAGTGAGATCCACTTATAAATATGGGATGACTGGCCTCTAAATAAATAAGAGCCAAAGACCCAAGGGTAGTGGTCTAAGTGGGTAGGTGAGCAGTAGTCTTAGCCTTTTTCTCCCTAACTAAAGGAAGAAAAATATCAGTGCATGTGACTAACAAAGGCTTCGAGTCCAAGACCTTAGAAGGATAGATGTTCCTTACAAACAATTTTGAAAAGTAAAGGAAGAAAATAAGAAGATATTCGCTCAAAAATTGTTGAAATGAAAATTAGTGGGAGAAAATATTGAAGGACTTAAGCTAACCTAAGGGGTCTACTTTATAGCCCTCCCCCCCCCCCCCTTCCCGAGGCTTGATTCTTTAGTTTTTTCAACCCTAAAATATTCCCCATCAATTATATCAACCACTAGAATCCTCCTTCCCAACGCATTTTAATTATGACGAGAATCGTGGTGGTAAGTTACAATCTTGCCCCCAACTTGGAAAAACCAATAAATGTTGCCCATTTCAATCCTTCCAAGAAGAAACAAATGGTCTACTAATGATACCCTGGTTGATCTTTTGCATTAAAAAAGCCTCTTAAACTCCTCGACTACCCTTCGACAAGAATAGAGCTCTCAGGAATGGAAACAGACCTCAAATAGATCACTACTTGGTCCCCAAGTATGTAACACCCATATTTTTAATGATTTTTGAATGTGGGATTAATTAAAATTAAATATGGGAAATTGATAATTAATCTGAATTAAAATAAATATTAACTAGCGAGATAAGGGTTAGTATTTATTAATTTGAATTATATTGAATATTACTTAGTGAATAAAGTAATATGTGATTATGAATTTATTAAAATTGTCGCAAGTCAAAAATACGTCAATTACAATAATTAAGTCCGGACGGACATGTCAGTTGTGTCCGGACTCAATTTAATGATATAGAAAGTAATTTATTTTTAATTCATCCAAATGGTCTTTTTGAGAGCGTCAATGTGTCCAAAAGGGTTGCGATAGTCAGAAAAGTCTATCCGGGGTTTAGTTCGGGTCTCGGGGCATTTTTAGGCCAAACTGGCACCGTGAAGGGGTATTTTAGTTTTGGAGATTTTAAGAGAATTAAACCTACGAAAATTACCAAGTGTATATGAATGTTGGGTTAAGGACATTAGGTTTAGAATCTACAAAAAAAACTTATAGCGTCCAATAGAGGAGGAAGGAGATGCACTCCCTAAGGCTAGAACCACCATTGGTGCACCTTTTGCACCACCAACACCACCGAAGCATAGATCGGAGGAAGAAGCACAAAAATCTCACCACTAATTTTGTACAAATCAGACTTGAAAATTAAGGGAAGTATCTATCTTGCTAAATCTACGTAGGATGTAATGTCCATGTTAGTGTAGGAAAAATTTGATATGATTATTGCATGATTTGATTAGTTCGGAGAATGAAAGATATAATTTGGGTAGGTTCTTGCATGTAGACTGAATTATAACATGTTTAGAAAACATGTTCAAATCATAAAGAAATGGAAAAAATGGATTTAATTTGTGATTTTTGGTGTATGAACATGGAAGAAAACAAACCTGGGGTTTAGTGGAAAATTATGAGAAAAATCAATTCTTGATTAAATTTTATGATGGTTTAATGATGATGTTACGTTAGAAATCACGCATATGTGTTTATATAATGATTGGGAAACTTAGATATGAATTTGGGAAAGAAATACAAAAGTTTGATTGAGGAAAAGATGGAAAACGAATTTGCGTTTTGGAGAAGAAGACCCCTGTAGATGTAAAAACTAGACTTGATCTAATTAATTAATCACAGATAAATATAAATAAAGAAATAAGACAACACCCCGTTATGGAGGGGATTACAATTTATTTATAGCCCTTGGGGCTGTACATATGAACATACAATGTGCCATTATTTAATAGACATATACATCTGTACATAATAATAATAATGCTCATTGAATCTGATGTTCATTGAATATGTAATTGTTGCTTGGTCTTCTTGACCAGATGCTTGGTACGTTGAGTAAATCGTCAAGTAGAGTAGCTGGGTACGCTGAGTAGCTCGATAAACATATATTTTGCCACGTAAGATGATGTGTGTCTTCATATAATTGGTCCACGTCAGCTGATTAATTTTTGCACCAACAAAAGCCCCCAATGTTCCACAGTTGAGGCTTGATATGAGAGTGTGGGACATTATGCCCAAAAGTTGTGCGGACATGTTTTACCTAGTCTTGTTAGATTACAGATCTCCAACACTTGACATTAAATGATTTTGAGTGCGAAATGGAAAATTCGTAAATATTTTGAAATTTTTACGGATGCTTGGATATTTGCATCTTTTTCATCATTTAGCCGCCGAAAACGCAATCGTCTTTTCTAGTAATAATTTTTTTCTCACCTCCCAACGCACAACATTTAAAAGAAATAGAATGAAATCATGATCCACTTTTTGCTTTTAAGACGTCCAAACTCTTTGCCTCTCACCTTGTTTTCTTACGATCATTCTTTATGTCTCCCGCCTTAGCATATTCCTCAGTTTTCTATAAGAACTTCTTTGGTCTTCTTTCTTTGCTTTAGACACCATGGTTTATCTTGTCGAATCATTAGATAAATTCCGGGCTGATTTTACAATTCCCTCTTGGGTGATTCTAGAGGAACCTGCTTGCCCTGCTGATTTATTTTCTTTAGATGAAGGACACTGGCTTCTCCATTTTTATGGCAGAATGTGGTTTTTCTTTCCCGCCTAATCCCCTGTGTTTGGAGTTTTGCCAATATTTCGATATTGTTCCTGCAAGAGTAGCTCTAAATACATGGAGGGTAGTTAATGGCATATATAGGTTAAACCAAATACATGGAACTCGCTTAGGAATTCCTGAAATTATGTATTGCTACAAATGGGTTACCAGTGACACTACTTTCTATTTAAAAACTAGGTTTTCAAATAGAGCTTTAGTGGACAATCTCCCCGACGCTAATAGTGACTATTTTGATCATGGGGCTGTGATGAAAAAGTGGCAACACCCCCCGTTAAAAGGAAAAGATGTACATCAAGGTCCCAGATGTCCACTTTATGGCAATGGGATAGGTTGTTTTTAATTTTTCAATTGAGCTCTGTGTTTGTTTGATAAAATGCATCACTAGCATATATTTTTTTGTTTATTGCAGTTGATAGTAAAAGGAAATCTCCAAAAGAGAATGATATTAATATCAAAGATTTGAAACTTATCTGGGGTTTGCATCAATCAATTGTTGAGGAGAACGTGAGGTCTGGTTCGTATTTGCTGAGAGAATTGTAATACCCCGTATTTTTATGATATTTATTCTTGGGAATTAATTGAATTAAATGTGAATTAATTGAGAATAAATCCGGATAAAATATTAACGAGATGTGAGTTAGTATTTGATTATAATGTGTATATATGGCAATATATGAATATTGGAACTATTGAAATTGTCGCGAGATTGAAATACGACAGTTTGAGAAATTTTGCTGGGACGCGCGTGACAGTCGCGTCAGGAATATATTTATTTGAAATAAAAAGTGAATTTTATTTTTATCACCCGTATGGTCATTTTGAGTGCGCCAACGAGTTCGGAAGGGTAGAAATAGTCAGAAAACACTAGCCGGGGGTTTAGTTTGGGGCCCGGGGCATTTTTAGGCCATACCGGCAACGAAAAAGGGTAGTTTGGTAATTTCGGAAATTGGGTAATTAAAACCCACGAAAATTAGAGTTAAAAATCTGACTTAATCTTAACCCACTAAGCCATTTACAACCCCAATTTAGGTAGTGGGCTATGGGAGAAGTTAGAAACTTTAAAGCTTGGCAAAAACCAACCCCACCTCCATTATCACATTGAGAAGAACTTGTAGAGAGAGAGAGAAAGACGAGAATTCTGCAGAGAGAGAGAGAGGACAGATTCAACCTTCAAGATTCAACCTCAAATTCAGAGAAAGATTAAGGCAAGTGGTTTAATTCCAATTGATTTAATGCTATGCTTTCCATGTTTAGGAAATTATCAAATTTATCTTGGAAGATTGATTAGACCCATGAATTTGAAGATGTAAAACTATGAACTATGTTAGGGACTGCATGTAGAAACATTCTGGACGAATTATGAATTCAGAATTATGACCCTTGATGATTTAAAAACGGATTTAAGAAGAGATTTATTAATGTTCTTGAAAGAAATAGGAAACTAGGATTCTTGATGATGTTTTGATCCAAACAAAGTCCTTGGTTGATGAATTACTGGTTTTAGAACGTTAACAATGTTGTAGGATGGTTGTATGGTGATATTATAATGTTATATTAGAGGTTCATGCATTAAAAGGATGTTTTGTGATGATTTGAAAACTGCAAAACGAAGCAGTCCGTAGCCATACCTGGTGCGTTCGATCGATCGACATTCATCAGTCGATCGATCGATCGAAGGTAAAGGTCGATCGATCGAGCTTCCCAGAATGAGTAAAGTTTTCCCTATTTAAATTTTAATGATGTTAACCCTTGGAAAATATTATGGGATACCTTATGAATACCCTTAAACTTAAGGAGGACCAATAGGCATGGCTATGAAATTTGGACCTTAATTAGAATTCAATTGAGGAATTAGTTTAAATCTTATGGAATTCGATAAGTGAGATAATATTTGGGTTAAAAGGGTAAATTTGAATAATTGATGAAATGAGGTTCGGGGAAGAAGTAAGGACCTTAGGAATGATGATGTTATATGTGGGAATAATAGGAACTTAATAATCTATTTAAGATAGGTTTTAAGTATAAGAACTATGACGTGTGACGTGTCGACAGTTTAAACTCTATATTATCGGGAGGCTTAAAATAGATATAAAATTGGAATAATGGTATAAGGATGTAGAGAATACCTTTATTAATATTGAGATATCTAAGATGTGTGAATGCTTAGCATATGATTTTATGTGTATGACATACCTACCATACTTGCTATCACGGGAGGTTTACGTTCGCTTAGGGCCCTCTAATCCTTGTGTTGCCCGGATTTAGATTGGTACCTCGATGAACATAGGTCAAAGAAGGACTTATTGGGATGTTAATAAGTCTGCTGATCGTGGGAGCGTAGGTATGTGCGTGACCCATGTGATGTGACTGTGTTCGCCTCCATTGTTTGTGATGTGGTTATCTGAGAACGATTCCTGAGAGATTCGGAATACGTGATCCTTATGTACGTGATGTACCGGGATGGAAAGCAGAGTATGTGTGCACCGCAGCTTAGTCTCGGGGTGCTTGTATTGTATATTTATGATGTGAATAATATATGGTTAAATGAAGCGGAAATTGCTATATTTAATGGTGAGTATAGTTGTTGTAACGTTATGAAAAGAAAAAAAAAGGGACAGTTATCATTAAATGGTTTTGTTAATAATTGGGAATCCGAGAATTAAAGTAGAACTCTCTATTTAATTGTTAAGATTGGAATTAAAACGTGAACCGAGTAGAAGTGTTAGAAACTCTTTTGAACTAGATAGTTATGAGAAAACACATGAATGGGTACAGGAACGTTAGGAGTGCACAGTTAGACGAGAGGTGAGTATTTCATGTGAGAGCACGTCCTAACATGTATTTTGCATTCATTGTTTTAAATGTTATTAAAGCACTTGCTGTTTTTAAAATACTCTCCACTTTCGGGCTTTGACCCGTTTGCTTTCAAATCTATTTTTGTAAAAACCATTTTAGGTGCCCAACCACAAGGACACCATGCTTAGGATCCTCATTCAGGTGACGAGCTGTAGCTTTTTGTGGAAGTTACAGGACTTTGCTTGTAGACGCTTTATCTATCTTGACTCTATAATCAACATTTATCAGTTGTAGGGAATGTCGCCCATTTCTTTTAGACACTTCATTTATTTCAGTTATTCAGACTTCTGGCATGTAATTAATTCAGGATTCAGACTTGTCATATTATTTACAGTTGTGGGATTGTTGTGAGGAGTTTTTCCTCCGGACTTATTACTATTTGTTGGTTATTTCATTTCTTCGTCATGGTGAATGGATTATGTTGTTCTTCCATTATTCTTTTACTGCATGTTAATCAGACTTAACATAAAATTTGGCAAATTACTTTTTAAATACTAGGTGGTTAGTAATTATAAAAATGTTTTCGACAGTGATGCTATTAACTGAACCAACTTGGCATTTTGTATTGATTTAATAAAGGAGTAGCTACCCGGTATTTAATTAGTCGGGGTGTCACAAGAATAAATGAAACAACTAAAATATGCTTCTTTTTCTGGAGCTTTGTTCCCAATAATTGATGAGGGTTTTTTATTTTTGGAAACTGAGAATGCGGCATTTAGAGAAGAATTGGAATATTTAAAAAGAGTTGGACCTCCATCTTCCACGTGTGGCAGAACAAGATCTTCCTCTCGTGGAAGCGCAAGATTTTATCAAGTCAATATTGTAGAGATAAGGACCCAACTGGATTTAAAAAATCAAGCCATCCAATTAACGGCAAAAAATCGAGCCTTGGCTGAGTTGTCCCAGAAAATCCAAAGTCTTACCGAGAAACTTTCCAAACGAAGTTATGCCTTGGAGAATAAGGAAAATTTTGTGAACAAGCTCTATCAAAATGTTGAGAGATTGACATATCAATTCCACAAGCAACCCCGAGAATTTTGGATGGAGGGATATAATGAAGCTTTGTGTAACCTTGATGCTCGATTAAAACAATCAAATAATGATGGATACAAACAAGGATGGTTGAACGCATTGACTGTGATAAAAGTTGAGGAGGGAAATTCCTTATGGGATTGGTATCAGCCTGGATTACTTGATCTTCCTGTGACTCCCTTTAAGCTAGATGTCAGTTGGATTCCAGCTCGTGCCATTCCTCAAAGTTTGATTTACAAGTATCTTGGTGACTACAACCTTTATGAAGACTTTGAGATATCCTGACCTCATCATCTGCTTGAGCGAACAAGTTCGAGCAATACTAGGATACTCCGAGATATGAATTGTATCAACTCCCCTTATGATTTAAATGATCCTCCTATTGGAATGGAACCTGTACCAAAATCAGATGGAAAAAAGATAATAGGATAGGAAATTTGTATTCAATGAATAAAAGTTCATCTTTTTATATGTTCTTGATCATGGAATTTTTTTTGTAATTTTCTTATGATGAGTATATATATTTATAAAGGGACAATTTGTCCGGTTTTGTTTTAATGGCCTACACAATGGGACTTTGCCCCCTTTGTTGCCTACTTGTAGTGACTTGTCACCCATAAGTGCCTAAGCAATGGAATGATTTTCATCCTATGGTCCTGCTTAGTTGTAGCAATCTTATCTAGATTACCTTGGTGCCTAGGCAGTGGATGCCCCGTGAGGTCAGCCATCTTCTTGCCTAGTTTTGGATGCCCCTTGAGGTCACCCATAATCAAACAGGTCTTGCCTTTTATGATTGTTATGCCAACATTGTTGGTTCAGTTTATTGATGCCGACCAACCAAAGTTGGTGGTTGCTAATATGCCAACCAACCGTAGTTGGTGGTTGTTGATATGATGACCAACCTTAGTTGGTGGTTGCTGATATGCCGACCAACTGTAGTTGGTGGTTGTTGATATGCCGACCAACCGTAGTTGGTAGTTGTTGATATGACGACCAACTGTAGTTGGTGGTGTAGTGTGTAGCACGAGTACTCTGAAATATTTGAACAGTAAGGAATATGGGGAAAATATCATTTTTATTCACATTGAAATAAATGGGGTATATGTGAATCTGTATTAGTAATAATATTTACGCAGGTGCTCTGCATTCCACGCACTTTTAAATTCTTCACCATCTAAGGTTTCTGTTTTATAGGTCCCAGGTCGAACAATAGTTGTAACACAATAAGGTCCATGCCAGTTGGCTTCTAGATTATTGTGCTTCTGAATCACCTTCTTGATCACATAGTCTCCCTCCTTAAGATCGCATTTCCTGACTCTTTTGTTGTAGAACATGGTAGTTCTTTACTGGTAAGTTGCATTCCTGATTGCCGCATCTTCTCTCACTTCTTCGAGCATGCCCAATTATAAATGTCTCATCAAATCGCTTATGGGAGAGTTAAAATTGAGCACCCTATGAGTGGGTAGGCCCATTTGAGCTGGTATGACTTCTTTAGTTCCAAAGGCTAGCATGTAAGGAGATTCTCCCATTGGTTTTTAGGTAGTTGTTCGGTATGCCCATAATACAGAAAGTAGTTGGTTAATCCAGTTCCATATCACATCATCCAATCGTTTCTTCAACCCATTGAGCAGAGTTCTATTCGTCACTTCAATTTTCCCATTACTCTGGGGATGGCCTGGTGCTGAATGGATCTTCTAGACGTTTGACTAGTGATAATATGCAGCGAATTCCTCATTATCAAACTGGGTATCATGGTCAGTGATGAAAGCATGCGCGCAGACCATATCTATAATTAATATTCTTCTAAATAAACTGGTAAACCCTTTCATAGGCTATGTTAATGAGAGATTCAGCTTCCACCCATTTGGTCAAATAATCAACAGCGACCACTAAGTACTTGAATCGTCCTCTGGTAGTTGGTATAGGTCAAACCAAGTCTATTCCCCATATGGAAAATGGCCAAGGGGAAGTGATAGGTGTTAATAATGCTTGGTGAGTTCTTTGTATGGTTGAAAACCGTTAACATTTATCGCATTTCTTGGGGTAAGCTATACAATCAGCGCGCATTATTGGCCAATAATATCCCCGTGTTGTTATCCTCTAGAGGAGAGTTCGGCCTGCTAAATGAGCACCATAAGACCCTTCGTGAATTTCCTCTATCAGATCTCTAACATCTGATGTATGAACACATCTCTGTAAAACTTCTATTATACCTCTTCTATACAAAATTCCAGTGTTTAACACATACCGAGCAGCTTTAAACTTCAATCTCTTGGCTGCAAGTTGATCAGTTGGTAAAATTCCTTCTTCGATATACGACCCGATGGGTTCCATCCAGGAAGATCCCATGTCTAAAGTTATAAATCTCACCATTAAATATTCATCAATGCTTTAGTCTGCCAATATCTCGATAGGAATAATTCTTTGTAGCTCGATGCCAGTAACTGAGGCTAACCGAGCTAATGCGCCAGCTCTCGCGTTCTCTAATCTTGGTATTCTGATCAATTAAACCGCTGCAAAAGTGGACATGATCTCCATAGCTTTGGTGTGATACCTAGATATGAAGTCTCCCTTCTCCGCATAAAACCCAAGAATTTGATTTATGACTAACTGTGAATCACTAAACACTGTAACTTGATCTGCCTTCAGGGTTTCGGCTAAACTGAGGCCCACAATCATAGCTTCATATTCAACTTCATTGTTGGAAGATTTGAATTGAAAGCGCAGAGCATATTCGATATCCAATCCATCTGTACTATTAAGGATTATTCCATCTCCGCTATCGGTGGCACACGAGGAGCAATCAAAATACAAATTCCATACAAGAATATAGTTATCAAAAACTCGGTCTGACAAAGTTCCGTGGTGAAATATTTGGTACTTCCTTTTATCATCTCCCAACACTGGACTGTTATCCAATTATTCTTATTGCTCGGGGTCTATCCCCTCTGGCGATTCTGCTAATGGAAATTTATCGGGGATAATGTTTGACGATTACCCAACATCCATGGGTTGTTCTGCATTAGACCCTTATTGCTCAGAGGTGTCTGGATAAGTGAATTCCACAATGAAATCTGCTACTGCTTGCCCTTTGAGGGAAGACCTTGGTTCATAAACAATATCATACTCACCCAGTTCTACTTCCCAATACATCAGTCTTCTAGATTTCTCCGGCTTATGCAATGCCTGTCTGAGTGGCATATCAGTGTACACCACTATATTATAGGCCTGGAAGTATGGTTTTACCCTCCTTCTTGCCTCGATAAATTCTAATGCCAGCTTATCTAACCTTATATATCTAATCTCTGCTCCTCAGAATGCTTTACTTATATAATACACCGGCTTTTGCACTCCATCCTCCACTCTTATCAATGTTGAACTAACTGCGTTTTTGGAAATAGCAAAATACAAATATAGCTTTTCTCCCATCACCGTCCTGGACAGCAGTGGAGGTGTTCCTAAATACGGCTTCAACTCTTGAAATGCCTCCTCACATTCATCATTCCATTCGAAAGTTTTTTTGAGTGTCTTTAAGAATGGAAGACATCTGTCAGTTTCTCGTGAGACAAACCTATTGAGAGTTGCAACACGCCCCGTGAGGCTTTGAACCTCCTTCTTTGTGGTTGATGGTCGTAGTTCTAGGAAAGCTTTAATTTTCTCAGGATTTGCCTCAATTCCTCATTGATTTACAATATACCCAAGAAATGTGCCTTCTCGTATGCCAAATACGCACTTAGTCGGGTTCAGCTTCATCTGATATTTCTCCAGCTAGTCAAAAGTTTGGCTTAGGTCGGCTATGTGGTCAGCAGCTTTCTTTCTCTTTATCAGTGTGTCATCAACACACACCTCCATATTTTTGTCAATCTTTTTTGCAAACACCTTATTCATTAGCCTCTGCTACGTAGCACTTGCATTGTTAAGACCAAAAGGCATAACATTGTAATAGTAGGTTCCCCGTGGGGTAATGAAAAAGGTACTCTCCCTGTCGTCGGGTTTTATCTTAATCTGGTTGTAGAGGGAGTAGGCATCCATGAATCTTAACAATTTGTTCCCCGGGGTAGCATCTACCAACTGGTGTATTCGGGGTAGAGGGACGTGATCTTTTGGGCAGGCTTTGTTGAGATCTATGAAGTCTACACACATCCTCCATTTATTGTTCTTCTTTTTTACCATGACTACGTTAGCTAACCAGTTAGGATATTTATCATCTTCAATAAAAGAGGCCTTTTGCAGCTTTTCGACTTCCTCCTGTATAGCTTGGATCTTCTCTGGGCTGAAGACCCTTCATCCTTGCTTCACCAATTTGATTTCCTTATTAATATTGAGTTTATGGAACGGGAATGATGGGTCTATCCTCGGCATATCTTTGTGATTCCATTCAAAAGCTTGCTTCCTATGCCTAAAAAATGCCACCAAGTCTTACTTTATTTACGGATCCAGTGAAATACCGATGTGAGTTATTTGTTCTAGTCGCTCGTCATCCAGAACAACGCTCTTAGTAGCTTCCATAACTTGGCCCTTCACAAGCTCTGATTTGTCTCTGGGATCGAGTGTTTCAATCTCCAACTCTTCTGACTTATCCACTTTGTAAGTGGTTGCTTTCTTCCTGGCTTCTTCCAAATCTTCTTGTTCGATAGATGAATAGTAGCATTCCTGAGCAACTTTCTGATCACCCTTCATAAGTCCCACACCAAAGGTGGTCAGAAACTTCAAGCATTAATGTACCATGGATGGAACTGCTTCGAACTTTTTCAGGCCTACTCTTCCCATGATTATGTTATAGGTTGATTAGACATTTTTGTCCATGACGAAATAGTGTACTTTTTATGTTCTGCACGTAGGCCAGGTACCAATAAGCATATCCAACTTGATCATCCCAAATGGAAAGACTTTTTCTCCAATAAAACTGAGGAGGGACCTATGATATGGCTCTAACTGGGATAATTTCAAATTTAAACTGTTAAAGCAGAGTAGAACATGATGTCTATCGAGCTACCATTGTCTACCAATACTCTTGGGATGATCACGTCTTTCATCCTCATCTAGATCACCAAAGTATCATCATGAGGATACAAAAAACCTTCCAAATCACTTTTAGAGAAGACAATCACTAGCTTATCCTTGTTAACCTTCCTCAGACGATCCTCTTTTGCCAGATTTATCTGATGTGTGTAGGAACAAGCTTGAGCCTCATTAAGGTAAGCTTTCCTCTTAGCGCTATGATCACCACTTCCTGCATCTCCACCAGTTATCATATTGCAATCAAATGAACCAAAGAGGATTGAGAATACCTCACGTTCTGGCTATCTGAGCCTCTTTGGGAGGTAAGGGTCATCCTCTGGGTCATCCTCGTGATTCCTCTTCTTATCATCTCTTGGTCGGTGATGGGACTCAGACCTTTGCCTTGCTCTTTTGCTGGTCTTCCCATCATTCTGGCTATCAACAAACCAGTTCATTTTTCCTCGTCTAACGAGTGCCTCAATCTCATTCAATAGAGCTATGCACCGCTTGGTCGTGTGGCCATGGTCTATGTGGAACTTACAATACTTGGAATTATCCCTCCTTTCAGGGGCTGTCTTCAATTTCTCGAGTTCTTCGTTGTTCTTGATCTCCTCCAGAATATGGTTTATATCCACCTGTAAGGGAGTATAATTCCCATACTTCCTCAAGTGCTCGATTGTCTCTTTGCCTTTTGATTGCTTACTACCCCCATTAGGCTTTTTATCTTTCTTCTCTAACCTACTTTCAGCTTTAATCTCTGCTTTGGTCTTACCATTCTTCTTTACAGCCATAACCTCTTCGGCATTCATTATTTTGGTTGCTTTAGCCATTAGTTTCGCCATTGATTTGGGGGGATCTTTGGCCAAGGTATAGTACAACTTGTTCGGTAAGAGGCCACTCATAAGAGCTATGATGGTTGTTTTCTCTTCATAATCGATGACCTCCAGTTTCTCGTTATTAAAATGAGTAATGTAATCCCTCGTGCTTTCCCCTTCCTTTTGTTTTACACTCAAAATATGTGCTACCCTCTTGAATGGCTTAGCACCAAAATAGAAATTTCCTATGAAAATCTATGCCAGTTGATGGAAGGTTGCGATCTGCCCCCGAGGAAGACTGTTATACCATATTTGAGCGGATCCAGTGATGATTCCTGAGAAAGCCCTGAACCTCATCTCATCTGGGACTGCATAAATATCTGCGGTATCTTGGTACTGCTTTATATGAAGAACATGATCAGTCTTCCCATTATATTTCGGTGTAACCACGGGAGCCTTGAACTTTGAGGGCGTGGGAAAGTCCACAATTGCCTGTATGAATGGGGATCCTTTAATAAAGGTTCTGTGGAGAGCGTTTTTAGCCTTAGCCATTTTTCCTAATCTGTCTTCCAACCTTTAAAGGGATCCCCTCCATGCATCATTTCCAGCCTCTAATCTATTCGCCCGAGCAACTGATCGCACTGAATTCTCCTCTTGGGATCTTTCTGTACTGGCTGTAGGGCGTGATTGGGCAGAACCGTCCTATAGAGCATTTGGTCGTTGAGAATTTCTCGACGTAATTAGAGGAGGGTTTCTATTCCTCATAGGGACCAAACGGTCAAAGGGGGAGACTTTACTCAACCTCTCGAGAGCGCTTGTTCATTATGGAGTTAAAGTAACATTTTCTTGAGAGTCCATGACTCTTATGGGTGATGTTCGACTAGGCTGATAGGAGGGATCGCTGGATCTCTTAGTATGACATGATTTAGTATACCTGGTTAAGGAAATATGGGGAAACATAGTACATCTGGATCTCGAAGATGGCAGGTGAGTGTTTCTATAGATGCTTCACTGGCCTGACTGGGTAGGCATTGCATTTTGAACAGTTTGAATTAGTTGTCGCATGGTGTCCTGCATAGCCATTTGTCCCCTGGACAAGCTAGCCACTATTCCAGTGAGTTCATTGACCATTGGAGGAGTGGACTAGTTGGGAGGAACTCCGTCATTATTCCTATTGCTATATTCTGGGATCTCAGACATGTATGATGAATTTTTTAGTGAAAAATGCTACATATTGTCGTTTCCCATTGACGACGCCAATCTGTTGATGTAAAAAACTAGACTCAAGATAATTAATTAATCACAGATAAATATAAATCAAGAAATAAGAAAAGGGATTTTTAAAGTGGTTCAGCCTTATGAAAATGTCCTACGTCCACTGTTTTGTATTGCTGGGTGTTTTGCCTTAATTTTGATGATGATTGCAAGTGATCAAATACCCCGTTATGGGTGGGATTACAATGTATTTATAGCTATTGGGGATGTACATATGAACAGACAATGTGTCGTTATTTAACAGTCACATACATTTGTACATAATAATAATGTTCATTGAATCTGATGTTCATTGAATTTGTAATTATCGCTTGGTCTTCTTGACCAGATGCTTGGTACGTTGAGTAGCTCGTCAAGTAGAGTAGCTCGGTACGCCGAGTAGCTCGGTGAACATATATTTTGCCACGTAAGATGATACGTGTCTTCATATAATTGGTCCATGTCAGCTGATTAATTTTTGTATCAACAACCCCTGAACTATTTGAAATGGATTTGGTCAAGACCAAATCGATTCGGGGCCAATAAATTCTCCCTTATGCAAATTGATTCGTCTCCCCAGAATTCATCAAATTGTTCCTGTTATGTCTAGAATTCGTAGGAGACAACTAAATTAACTTGTGAATTAAGTTTTAAATATGAAGAGAGTTTATTTAAAATATCAATAGGCCAATGTTGGGTAAAAAACTCAGACACATTAGGGGTCATTACGGTATAAGATTGATTAGGTATAATTGTGAAATAAACACCTACTTCGGAGAATTTTATAATGTCTCGAGAAACTGAAGAAACAGGGATTTGAATTACTAGAATGGGACAGAGATAACTACTAATCTAACTTAAAGGACATTGGGTAACCTTAGGAATAAATGGAAACACTTGAATCTATACGGTGAGAAGTATTACGATAAATTGATAATACGTAAGAAATACGAGAGATATGTAAACTACGTATGGAACGAGTTATAGGTTATGTGCTTACCTATTTTGAATATATATTTATTTATGTTGTGTGAATACCTAATGTATGAATTATTATGTGAAATGGACATACCTACACTGCTTGCTATCACTGGAGGTTTTCTCATCTGAACAGTCTTATTCTAATGAGTTCATTGGGGGGATATTGACTTGTACCTCAGAACATAAAACCTTGGTACGGTCTATCTGAGCAAATGATAGTGTTGATGGTCATACGGGTACGTAGGTATGTGTGTATCCCATAGGCTTGGAACTATGATCACCTCCAATGTGTATGATTTATTTTGATATGGTTTGTGAGATTTTTTAAACCTATAGTCCTTCGAGTAATGTGTGATATATTGGGACTTGATAGCAGAGTATGCATGCACCAGGAGTTCTCATGCTAAGGATACAGTGTATGTGTATATATATATATATATATATATATATATACAGTGATGAAAATATATATTGTGATGAAAATATATATACTGATAACTAATTATAATGTGTGTGCTTAGTAGATGGAAATACGATGATGTTTAAAATAACCCATGTACATAAGGACTTAATTATAAATGGGGAAATTTATAATCGGTTATTTGATATAAATAATTCCATAAAGTATTGTATGGGTGATACGGGTGACACAACGAGTCAACTCATATATAGTTATACCTGATTAGAACTAGTTAAGAGAGGTAGCATAACTAGGATGGGTTACAAATATATGTTAGGCTTGCACATTAGTTAAGAGGCAAGGATACTCAAGTGAGAGAACGTGGACTAACATGCACATAATATCTGGTATTTATGAATTTAAATACTTGCTAAAATGTTTTAAATTTTTTTACTGGGGTTCTGACCCGTTTTTCTCCAAAAAAAAATTTTGTAAAACTATTTTAGGTGCCCAGCCATAGGGACGCCAAGCATAGGAGTTCCTTTCATTTAACGTGTTGTAGATATTGTGGAAGTTACAGGATCTCGGTAGTAGGTGCCTCCACATTTATTATTTCTTTCATATGAGACACTCATTTCATTTAGGGCATGTCTCCCATCCTTATTCAGATATTTCCAGAGATATTATTTTTATTATTCATGTCTCGTTCATTATTGGGCTAATTTTCCAATTTACGGATTTTTGTATTTGATTTTTCGACTGGATCGGTTTATTCCAGTCATATTCTATTTATTTACTTATTTCATCATTTATATGTTGCATATTTAAATGTTGATTGTTGTTTAGTTATTCTTTTAGAATATTGCAAGTTTAAATTAAGATTAAAATTTTGACATCAACTTAATTAACCAATAGGTGATTAGTAATTAAATGTGTTCGATAGTGATGCTAAGAATGAACCAATTGGATATTTTGTTTTAAATTTTATAAAGGACTGATCACCCGGAATTTAATTAGATGGGGTGTCACAAAGTACTCCACTACTCTCAAGGAAATTTTACAGTAATGTAGAAGACCTCGTTCATATTTCCTTCCTCATGGAAAGGTTAGTCATTATGACATATCTCTTCAGACAAGCTCTGAGACCATATCACCATAATCATGTTATGTCTAAGGCTCATAATAGACCTCCTATTGAAGAAAAATGACCTTCCATGATTGCCTAACCCTCAACAAAGGCGCATGTCATTGTGTGATAATACAAGATCAACTTATTGAAGCTCCAACGTAGTTCTAGACCTCCCAGACCTTTGACAAAGCTTCTTCAACTGGTCTGGTGGGTATGTAAAAGGCACAACACTTTTTAAACCTACTAGCACTAGTCAAGACCACTTGTATTGAAGGATCCCATTCGCATATAATGCACTCATCAACTACCTTACAACACCTAGATTTTGAATATTAATAGAAGCTTGGTGGAAGGTTGAAGACACTTTCAAGAATGATATTCCTAGAGAATAAATATGTTAAAGTATTGCAAACTGTTACTCCGCACTCTATACTCTTTCAAACCACTGTTGTGAGCATATATTTATTACTTGGATTATTTCTAATTATTTTCTAACTTGTATACCTTGTTGATTGATAAGGCGTTAATATTTCATAATTACCCCCTTAATTTTGGCCCTTTTATGATCCCTTTCATTATAATTAACATGGATTTATCTCCTACTTATGCTACTAACCCTTTTCAGTGAGTGCTTCATGTTTTTGGTAAAGGAAGTTGAAGGGTATTTTAGTAATTTTCCAACCATAGTTCATAGGAGGATCCACTGAAAACTTGAAGAGCTTGAAGTCACAAGAACACTGGAAGAAATCGCACCTTAATCCGAGTTAGGTTTTGCGTAAAATTACATTTCATCGAAACCTCGTGTATTAGAATTGGTTTCTTATGCGTTTAACTTTATTTGTCACACAAGATTACTATTTAAAGTGATAATACGATTTTAAAACACTTGTGACCTTTTTCGATTGAAAGTTTTATCTCCCATTTTTGGGTTAAGTCTCTTCATGCGTGATGTTTATGATTAATTGTTTACGATCAGTTTATTATTTTCAAACCAAAAATGCACATTGTTTAGCCCATGGTAGGGAGGTGATCCTAATTCTGATTTCTTATTATTTTCTCAAGTTTTAATTTATTTTAGTTAACTTCTGTACTTTTCCTCTTTATGACCTGTCGTCATCTTTTACACTCTGATCCTATATTCGAAGTAATAAATCCATTAAAATCTATCAAACATTCCATGTGGATTTGATTCCCAGACTAGCCGCTATAGTCCATTTGAGTGTAGTTAATAGTTTAGTTTTTTTTTGCATTCTGGTTGAAAGTCGATGACAACGATTAGCATATCTACATAGATGTTTGGTTTTTTCTACATCAAAATGGAGCCGTTGTCAGGGACTTTTTTTATAGATTATAATTGATTTACTATTGCGTAAGATATTTTTTCTTAGTATTTGTATTCTTTTGTTTTAACCTTTTTTGCAGGCTTGCACATTTGCGCGCCAAGAAACGTTGAGTCCTCGGTCCTACACCTCTTTTACGAGGATTTCCCATCTACAAACGATTCGATAGTCATGTATTTTTATAGTGAGTTTGATATTTATAATGGTTCATATGGAAATAGTTCACAAACTTTTAATTTTCAAGAATCCGCACCTCGACCTATTACCATTGGGTAGGGCCTTCGAAATCTTGAGAATATAAGCCTTGAAAACAAATATTCGGAAGAAAATCATTTTCAAACTTTTTATTTTCAAGAATCCGCGCCTCGACATATTACCATTGGTGAGGGCCTTCGAATTCTTGAGCATCAAAAGCTTAAAAACAAATATTGGGAAGAAAATCATTTTCAAACGCTTTATATTCAAGAATCCACGGCTCGACCGATTACTATTAACGAGTGCCTTCGAATTCTCGAGCACTAAAGGCTTGAAAAAAAATATAGAAAAAAAATCATTTTGGGGAGCAAGAGTTATATGCACTATTCGAATCCAATGATAATTTTTCATCCGATATTTTTGAAGCTGAAGAACGTTTTCAAACAAATGAGGAATCTGAGGTGATAGAGCCAAGGAAGCCTACTCTGTGAGAAGCCTTTCTTTTCATCCAAGGAGTGAAGAAGACCCATGGTAGTTATTTGTAAATTGAAACACTTTTCCAGGAGACCAATTCTTCTATGGAAAACAAATAGGAGGTTGAGACTTTTGCTTCACCTCAAATTTTTGAAGAATGTCTCATTGAAAGTAAGTATTTCTCCCATGGAATTCAATCTCTAAGTGATAACAAATCACTTTAGATTGAATTTATTTCATCACCATTCTTGTTCTCTATTTTTGAAATGTTACAAGTACCGCTAGATTCCTATGAGTCGGTTGACACTTCTGAAACTTTTAGACCTTTTACCAACGAGGACGCTTTGTATGAATTGTTTTACAAGATGAATTCTTCCTTTTTAAGTGCTTTGCTTCCCATACTACTTGAAAAATCTTTTTGGAGATGATTCTATTTTTCTTAGATCCCAATTGTACTTTCCCCCCTAACATCCAAATCCCCCATCATTAATTTAAAAAATTTAATTGGTGATGGTTCATTTCTTCTAACTTATGTATGCCTTCCGTTGTTCAAAAGGAAATCTTATTTTCTGGGAGGCATATGTTGAAATAAGGGTACACTGAGTATCCCTCAAAGTCATTCGTATTTTGGGTGGACCCTCAAAATTTCTGACTTCTAGTGTATGACTTATTAGGTATTAAAATCGTCGGTTGTACATAGTTAGCTTCTTTCTTTCCTTTTCTTTTTTTTTTAAATATTGTTTAGAGTGATTTGTTAAATTTTTTGTTATGCTTGGTTCTAACATGTTTTGTAGATGCAATGGACTCGTACTTATCAAGGATCGCTCTATTTGGGTAATATCTTTATTTTTCTCTCTTTATGTTGTGTTCTTGATTCGCATTGAGGACAATGTAACATTTAATTTAGGGTGTGTGGAATATTATTTCTGTTTATTGTTTATATTCATTGACTTGATCACGTGTTCGTTCCGAGTATACTTTTTTTAAACAATTCAAAAATTTCCCAAAAAAATTTTAAAAATTGAAGAAGCCAAAAATATTTTTCTCCAAAATAAATAAAAATTGGAATTTAAAATTTTCAAAAATATGACTAAAAATTTGTTTGAAGTATCAAATTGTAAAAATCAAGATCACTAAGCCGAAATGGACCAAAGATGGAAATTGAGCAAAAATTGACGACTTACGAATAAGAGTGGAGATTAACTAACCCGGTGAGATTTTGAGTCTATGAATCTTTGCGAGTATGTAAATAAATCCAAGTTAATGGTTAACACAAAGTTTGTTTCAGCATTTTAATAAGTCGCTGAAAATATCTAGGTTTTTATTTTATCGGTTAAGGGAAATGAGTGAAATTTTGGCTAAACAAGCGCACCAATAATATCTCTATACTAAATTATTCTTGAGATGTGTATGGTAAAATAATGACTACTTCAAATAATTGATATTAGGCCATCGTTTATTACCTAAAAATATTAGCCATAATAAAAGTTGTGAAAAATATCCTTTTGCAACCCAATTGAGCAGAATAAATTTTCCAATTCGTTTGATTAACCCAAAAAACCTAATTAGCCTGGAGTTGTGAAAATTAAAAAAATCATCAACTAATTCCAAATGTTGCAATAAAAAGGGGCCAGAAAATTATAGAAAAAAATACTCAACAAAGATAGAAAGAAAAAATGAAAAAAAATAGAAAAATAGAATATATATATATATATAAAGAAGATAAATTGAGGAAATGCCCAAAAAAGTACCTAAGGACATCGTAAGCAAGCAAATTTTCAACCTCCGAAAGTTTCCAACCAATTTTTTTTACCCAATATACCATACTCGACAAAGACATAATGGAGTCCGAATAACAAAATTAATTACCGCATGGAGAGCCGAAGACACAAAAATATAATAAGAGAGAGTAATTGGTGTTTAATAAGTATGATGCTTCCCATTTTCCAATGACCATATTCCGATAATGAGATCTTTTCCCCATAAAAATTTCATCTTTCAAATTTGTGTGCGTGAATTTGAATTCCATTATACCTGCTCTAATAAATCACGCACTCCTAGAGCATAAACCATATTCCAAGAGGTTCGTTTGTGAGTGCATCCATGAGAAATTAAATCAAAAAGAATTTTTGGAATGTAACTTAATGATCAATCGGTGGAAGTTAGCGGTTCAGCTTCGCATGCACACTACAATTTGAGATTTTTGAATATAAATTTACGGGGACTATTTTTGGGAAAATTAAATTGTACAGATTTTAAGTCTTTTGATTTTTCTTTGAGTCAAAAAAATAATTTTGTTGTAAATTCACTGCAAACCCTCACGAGACACCACTCATCCTACTAGGGTAGTCGAGATTTAATGGCTAGTTGCATACACTAAATGAAATCGCTTGCTCGCGAAAGAGTTATCCTATCCCAATAAAGTTTTTAAAGGGTTCTTAACTCATACTCTTATTATTTTGCATCGATCGGGAGGAGAAACATTCTAAGTTAGGGGCATTTGATAAGTCCTAAATATTTCATATTTATCCCCTTAATTTTGGACTTTTTATGATCCCGTGCATTGTAATTAACTTGTATTTATCTCGTATTTATGCTACTAACTATTTTTAACGGGTATTTCATGTTTTGTTTATTTTTCGTGTGTTTTATAGGTATTTCATTCAAGTGAATGCAAGAGACAAACCGAAACAGTGAAAGAAGCAAAGGAAAGGAAGTTGAAGTGTATTTTTGTAATTTTTCAACCATAATTCGGAGGAGGAGACAACTAAAAATATGAAGATCTTGAAGTCACAAGAATACTGGAAGAAATGACGCCTTAATCTGAGCTAAAATGAAGAACTTATGGTCGTTTGAAGTTGAGAAAGAAATTCGAAGAAAAGAGAAGAAATAAGCCAAGGTAGTAAGTATTTCCAAACCGAACTCCAAACCGGTTCTCCATTAGTCACACCACAGAACCGGGATAAAAAAATTGTGACGCTTTAAAACCATGACAAATTATATTAAGCGGTATTTTTATTTTGGCCCTATTTTTTAGCCTAGAGAGTTTTATGTTGTGAGGCCTCTTCTAAATAACTTCTAGCCTATATATTTAATAATTAGAGTTATTTTAAGGGGGATTTTATTCAAGAAAAAGATCTTAATCAAGGAGAAACTTCCAGGAGAACAATTTATAAGTTTTCCACCTACAATTCAATAGTTTTTTCGATTCTTCTTGAAGCTTTGATTTCTTCTTGCATGTTTGTGCTCTTCAATCTTGGTAAACTTAAATTCCAGACCTGTTGTTATTGTTTCATAAGTTTTACATGCTTCTTAATGGATTATTGCATTATTAACACCATCATGTTTTGTAGCTAGTTCTAGGGTTGGGATCATCTTTCCTCCAGTGATGGGCGTTGAGCTTCGAAAGTTAGGTCTTGGGTAAAATTACATTTAATCGAAACTTCATGTATAAAACTTGGTTTATTCCGGATATAACTTTCTTTCTCATGCAATGTTAGTATTTAAAATGATAATCCGACTTTAATACACTTTTGAACATTTTCGATTGAAAGTTTTATCTAGCATTTATGGGTTAAGTCTCTTAATGCGTGATGTTTATAATCAATTATTTATTCTCGGTTAATTATTTTTAAACCAACAATCATAATTGCACATTGTTTAGCCAATGGCAGGGATGTGATCATAATCTCGTTTTCTTATTCTTTGCTTAAGTTTTAATATGTTTTAGTTAACTTCTTTACTTCTTCCCTTTTCGACCCATCATGATCTTTTACACTTTAATTTTAGAAGTAATAAATCGATAAAAATATATCAAACCTTCCCCGTGGAATTGATACCTAGGCTAGCCGCTATAGTCTATTTGAATGTAGTTAATAGTTTAGGTTTTTTGGCATTGTGGTCGGAAGCCGATAGCAACGATTGGTGTATTTACATAGACGCTCAGTTTCCACCACATCTTTGATCAAAAAATCAATACTCAGGAACCCTTAGATATGTCCATCTTTTACTTCCTAACATCCTTTGGATTGCTGCTAAAGGATGCAAGACCTCAGACTCTCTTGACCAAAGCTGAAGAGGTCCCTTAAATTATAATAACTTTTTTATTATCTAATAATTAATATAAGACCATAAATAATTATTTTACATTTTGACACGTCTCTCCTCTTAGATGTTTGAGGTCTAAAGGGGAGCAATTTTTTGCAATTTTTGGAGGTCGAGAAATTTCTTTCTATCGTTTTAAGGAGAGAAACCCACTTGTGATATGGAATTCTCATGAGAACCCCACTTTAACCGAAAGTTTCCTCTTATAATAGACATACTACACAAGAACCCTATGTCACTACAAGAAAAATATCATTTCGTAGTAATTTATTAGTTGTTAATCATTTATTTCCACTAAAACGTATATTTCGTTTCAAAATTTAAGTTTTCCACTAAAAGATAATGCATTAGTGGCAACAAATTAAAATTGCCACTAGTTTTGCCACTAATTGTTAAGTGGGATGAATTTGTCATTTAGCGGGAACAAAAATTTTTAATTAGTTGCAAGCTTAAAATATTTTCCACTAATGTATGTTCGTTAGTAGAAAATATTCTACTTTGCCACAAGAACATTTCAAATACACTCCATTTACCCTCCAAAATTAATTTCTATAAAAAAACATTGAGGAGCATTCATTCTAAAATACTGAAAACGTAACTTCTCCCATTGATCCCCCCAAATCCTCTTCATCTTCCATTCATCCCCTAAGTCCATTAGCCAAGTGCAATTTATCTTTTGCTACGAGCTACTATAAAATTCTCCCAAATACTCTGACTTGGTACTTGTCTGATTTTCCCCAATCCATTAGCCAGTTTGAGTTTTGCAGTTGTGATTTTGCTCCTGATTTAGTCCGGTTTGAGTTTAGCAGGTGCGAATTTGCTCCTGATTTGGTCTGGTTTGATTTTCTTCAGTTTTAGTTTACTAGGTGCGATTTTTCTCCTGATTTGGCCCGTTTGATTTATTTCGATTTGATTTTGTTTGGCCTGATTTGCTCCTATTTGATTTTACTCCAGTTTGATTTTTCTTCGGTCTGATTTTCTATGGTTGCGTTATCTTTTGACATATAGTTTTATGTTTTAGAAAATTTTCTCGTGTTTAGTTATGATAGTTTTAATTTTACAAACTTTTCTAGTGTTTAGTGATGATAGTTTAAATTTAAAATTTCCTACTATTACAACTTAAATTAGGTTCATTGCAATATTATAATGATTGATTTAAAATATTTTAATTTTTGTTTATAGTTGTCATAAATTGAAATTACTCTTCATCTTTTCTATTAGAATTATTTTAGGAAGAATGCAAAATTAACCCAAAAGTTAGGGCTCATTTTCAAATCAATCAAACCCATTAATAACTCATGCGAAGTGTGTGAATCACATAATGTCAATTCCTTTCCTAATAAGTGTGTGTATGTGTCACGCACACCTCACATGAGAATCGTGTTTTGGGAATCATGGTTTGTTGGTATTTCTCTCATTATATCAAAAAACTCTTGGAGAATCGATCGAGGAGGTGGGTGAGGTGAATGAGGAGGTGCCTATCTAAATTACAAGAAAATATTATTTCAGCATGTAAAGTTATGAACCAATAATAACACTAATAAATATATGAAACATTGACTCATGTAAGTATTCATGTCCCGAAGTTTCTATTAGAAAGTTGTTTATGTGAAGTTTTTTTTGGTATAACTGATTCTTCATTGGGTGATTAATGAATCTTATTTTAGGTTAATGCTCTAATGTTCCATGTGGTCGATAATTGCATGCTTAAATCGGTGTTACATTAAGTAACAGTGAAACATGGATGAAATATTCTATTACAAATTAAATTTGGTTAATTGGAATAATGTGATGATTGAGTTAAAATATTTAAATTTTAGTTTACCACTGTCTTACTCTTCATCTTTATTATTATAATTATTTTAGAAAGAATGCAAAATTAACCCAAAAGTTAGGTCTCATTGGTCTAGAAGATGAAAGTTAGGGCTCATTGGTCATTTCACTACAAACCCTAAGTCATACTCCGAGTATTGATCTAGAGGCCATCAGGCGCTCCTGGATCCCATTTGACTCTTGTCAACTCTATCGTCATAGAAAATCTCCTTGAATCTTCAAAGGGCTACAAATACCCTTTAACGGTCCGTCCCATGCGCGAATCGACACAACGGTTCAGAGGAACGGACCATTTTACACCCGAAAATCGATCTGGAGCCCACTGGGCGCTTCCAAACCCCAATTTGACCATAGTCAACTTCAGCGTCAGAGCAAAATATGTTTGAATATTTTAAGTCTATTGAAACCCATTTCTAACGGTCCACCCCGTGTGCGAAATGGCATAACCGTTCGGACGAACGATCCATTTTCACCAAAAATTGATCCAGAGGCCATCGAGAGATCTATGGATCCATTTGACTAGAGTCAACTCTTTAGGTCGAATGCGACTAAATAAATCTTCAAAGAGCACTTAATACCCTTTCCAACGGTCCAGCCTGTGCGCGAATCAGCCTTATGGTACGGGCGAACGACCCATTTTACTTTAAAAGGTCATCGGGCATTTCCGAGCCGAAGTTGACTGAAGTTAGCTTTTTTAACCAAGCGAAGCTCTTGGGAATGTGGTAGTACCTCGCATAACCTTTCCAATGGTACACCCCGTGTGCAATTATGACGTACCATTCAGACGAATGATCCATTTTCGTGTGATGATCTCTCGTCCAAAGGACCGACGAGTGTTTTCGAGCCCCGTTTGACCTAAAGTCAACTCCTGGAACTGAGAGTGGCCCAAAGGAATCTTGATGGTATCTCAATTACCTTTCTAAATGTATGCACCATGTGCAATTTAGATCAACAAATTGCGTTCTAGGATTATTTTTCTAAAAAAATATGCACGAGACTAGTGATTGGCGGGTCCATTTCCTTGCCTATTGGCAATGTGCCTAGGGTAACTTTCCAATTGGAAGGTCTAGGGATATGCTGATCGGCACCCCCATACCCTATAAATATAGGGCATGACCTTACTCCCAAAGCACACCTCGGATCCATCAATATCAGTAATCTCAACAACATTCTCTTGCAATCAGCGAAGTTTCCTTGTGTGAAATTCCTTTCAAGCTTTCATTCTCATCCATTTCATACCCAATTTGGCAAAATCTCATTCTCTCTCATCCAACATTCATCTCAAAATTCAAGCGAGTTCATCAAGGATTAAGATCAAGCATCAATTCTCCAAGGAAGGTCCAAAATCCTTCTCTATCTTCAAATTCTTTATTTTTGCATTAGTTACATAAATTCCGAATCTAACTTTTACTTCAATTCATATACATTAATATCCCACCTCCTTGATTAGTTATATTTCACCAATATAAATCAAATGAAGGTTACACCTATAAATTCCAACGACATTATCTACCACAATTTCTCAAAACTAAAATACATTTGCTACACACACATATATAAAATTCATGTTCAAATCTATGGGATAAACCCTACCCTTATGCTTCATACGAACTACGTGGTCTTTGATACCTTTAAAGGCAACATAGGCCTTTCGGGATAAAACTCAAGACTGGAGTCCAATTTTCTCATTTTCGCACTTGTTTCCTTTGTATCTATACATTATTTTAATATATATATTATATATGTGATCCTTATTGGCATTTTATCCAAACATATATTATTGTTTCATCATAACGATCAATATCTCAATAAATGCATACATCATTTTTTCTAAATATTATTTCGGGAACATTCCTATGGATGACCTCACTCTATATTTTTCATGGTACGAGTTGGGCGATTCCGATCTCTATTTATATATACATGCACACACTTCACGGAGAAATTATGGAAAATAGTAACACAAGACCATGAGAGACTGAAAGGGCGGGATGGGTGCATAACACCTTCCCATTTCATAACTTAGACCCCAAACCTTCGAACTATTGCTTTCATAAGCATCTGTTTATCTTCGATCCCTCTTTCTCGAGGCGACGACTTTTTCTTTTTCCTGTTTTGTACAAAATAGGCTAGAGACTCCATGTTTTTACATCACCCCACATCAACGGTGACCAAAGCGCTCCCAGAGGAAGAGGGCACGAGACCTTCACCCCTCCCCCTCAGTAAGGAGATTGTAATGGCCACAGTGGCGACTCTGCTGGGAAATATCATTCATAAGAGGGCTATACTCTATTTGCATGGGTGTTATTATTTTATGCTTATGTGCATATGAACCTACGTGTATGTTCCCTTTTTTCTCCTCTATTATATATTGCACATAAATACCTCATGCTTATATCACTACTCACTCACACACTTGAAGGTACTCCATGTACACTTCACACTACTTACACGTAGGAACACTTATATCCACATGTTTCACACACCACTTAGAATATCCATGCTTAGGTTCGACTAACACACACCTCCACTTATCATACTTGTATATATCCATGCTTACTCACACTTATCACACACCACTTGTAGTTGATACATGATTAGGTTCACTATCACACACTCAATTGTAGATAGTCACACATCACTCACTCTCACATATCCATGCTTAGTATAATCTTCATGCTCCATGTTAGATTTATTTTTTATATTGGTACATTCTTCCTTATTAGTGTAGTGTTAATCATGCTAAATAAGATACTATCTCCATAACATGCTAATCAATGCATTTTGCACACTACATCACCAAAGAGCATTGATATTGACCAAATTTTGTCCCGTAACTGGGGGTCACTTTGTGATGGCGCAGGTCGCAGTTAGACTAAGCGGTAATACTCTCAACTTCCATTGTCCAAGTACCTTCCACATATATTGAACGGTTCCACCCGCATTATATCGCTTAAGAGAAGTCATGACGAGAGGTATATCACAGGGAACTCGTTCACGTACGTCAACTATATCAAATTCACTCTCACATGTATTGTCCCCACGAGGTATATAGTGAGGCAATTCACATACACTCAGGTATATTAAATGGCTTTTTCATATGTATCGATTACCCTCAAAAGCAAGACGTATATCGTGGAAGTCATGCCAAAGGGGGGAACCCTTCCAATCAACCCAACAACTGCATACCTTCATATAGATGTCAGACCTAGGGCACTCATATTTAGATTGTCGGTTTCTACTCGAAACTCTGTTGAAATGATAGGTCGGTATGCCGCCCAAAATTTTGCTCGATTTTGTCTTTTTTTAAACCAAAACGGGACACTTTCCATGAGATTGGTAACAAGTCCAACCATGTTTTACATACTTTTCAAACCCATTTTTTCCAGGCTTGGGTCCTGTCCAATATTTCTTTTTGCATTTAGGTAAACCTAATACAAGTAAGAATATAATAATAATAATAATAATAATAATAATAATAATAATAATAATAATAATAATAATAATAATAATAATAATAATAATAATAATAATAATCTTGTTGATACCCTTTTTCTCATTTTTCCTCTTTCGTTACCAAAAGTGTCAAAAACATTTTTACCTCTTTCATCAAAAATACCAAAAGAACTTTTCCTTCCTTATACCAAAAATATTTTTATCCTTTTCACCCAAAAACATTTTGTCCTCCCCTATTTCAAAAATGTCAAAAAAAAATTCCTCCCATTTAAAAAATAACAGTCCCCCCTCTTTCAAAAATAAATTCGATTTTTTCTCCTTCTCAGGTCAATCGCATAGCCAACCCTTGGCCTGGCTCCCTATAGGCTTCCGTCTTCCGTTGAACCGCCCCGAGGCTCCGTGTGACACCCCTCTTAAAATAATAACGGGTGGCCAACCCTATACTAAAGTAATCTGGAATCTCAAGTGGATCATTCTCAGCATCTACTGACGTTACTAAACTAAATATGGAAAACTACCCATTACTACAAAATGAGGGTGTCAAAATTTAAAACATACAAAACAATAACCATCTAACAACATAACAACTACTGGAATGATACAGAATACACACATGCTATAAAAAAAAGTACAACAAAATATAAAAAAAGGGAAATACCTGAATATGCTGCAGGGTCACAGACAATACAAAATTGGAGAAGGAAATATAAAAGTGCTGCATCTACGACGCTTGGGTATAAACCCGATATAAAAACTGAATCCTAATCTAGATACACAAAAGATAGGAAACGGCCACATCAAAATCTAGTAAGAGTCCGCATCTGCTATTGCTTCGCGAATACTCAAAATAGAAGACATCAATGGCATCCTTGCGGCGGAACACCTAATATAATACAATATATATAGCAAGAAGAAAATATAAACGGGTCAGAGCCCGAGGTGTAAAAATATTTTTAGAAAGTGCATTAAAATGCATAATAATTATAAATGCATTATGACATGATTAAAGTGGTGTCGCACTCTCCAAAAAATTCAACTCACCTCTCATCTAAAGCGCGAACCTAAACATATGCACATGATCCTTAAATAACTGACCAACACTATCTAGGTGTAAAATAATCTAACCTACACCAAAAATTTATACTCATTTGAACTTCCATCAACTTCTCATTCTACCATAGTCTCAAATGTTCGTCAACTTACATAACATATAAATATACATAAACATATACTCTTACTAGAATTTCTCGGATTCTAGTTATTGACACATGTGAGTTATTAAAGTCTAAATGCTAAGGACTAAACTTCTCCCATTTCTCAATATTTCACTGCATTTCATGTGTGGGACGTCTCGCAAGCGAAATCCAAACAAGAAACCCCCCGATACACTACTACTTGACAGTATTGATTATTGGGATTCATTATGCCCTCAATGCATGACGCATATAACCCCAATTACTTAATTAATATATATAATTTAACTATTCACAACCCTCAACAGTGCACTGCGTTTCGTGCATTGGACGTCTCGCAAACGAAATCGAAATAAGGAACCCCCCCCCCCCCCCCCCGATACACTACTCATGGGCACTGTCGATTGTCAAGAATTACTAATACATAAATCTGAGTACTAAGGACTAAACTTATCCCCACTCCCAACATTTCACTACGTTTCGTTTGTGGGACATCTCGCAAGCGAAATCCAAACAAGAAACCCCCTCGATACACTACTCCTTGAAAATATTGGTCGTTAAGGTCCATTATGCCCTCGGTACCCTCGTAATAGATATACTCATCACAATTACGTCCGGATAAAATATCTCAGAATGAGATTCAAACTTCATTCTTATATCTCTTTACACTAGAGACATATATATGATATCTCATAATCATACACCGGTAATATACTACACACACAAGTATAACAATAACCATCCAAGCGAGCTATAACTCGAGGACGTAGTTTCTTAATGCTATCATCTACCTCGGAATCACTCACATATCATCCAAGGTACCAACGGTCGAAATCTCACCCCTCCTTGGTAAAAACCAAATCACAACGTATGGGAAGCGATCATAGTTCCACCTCGTAAATGAGACAAAACATACCCATCACGTCTCACCCCTAATAAAAATCATGCAATAATAGTGGATGCTATGACATGTGGACTATACGCTCCCTACTACTCAAGCCAAGGGCTTCACCCACATCGCACAACTTCCCAAGATAGCATAGAGGGGGTATGCTTCACATAAATATACATATATCATTCACACTAGATATACATATACAATTACATCATATAAATGCATACCATCACATAAGGTATTTATATCACACCATATAAGTATACATACTCATTTTACGCCCATATGTTTGAGTGAAATAATTTCATTTATAAGTATATGTTACTCTCGATATACTAATCGTTGCTAACTCACATAACTCCCCCACTTTATATACACGATACGATTTCTTCCTTGAAACTCACCCATCACTTCTATCATTATGATTTATCTCCCAATTCAACAAACATTAAGAATACTCTATATATCTGTATGCACATCGATCAACAATTATTTTTCCTCAATTATTAACCTTGACAATAAGAGAATTTTTCACTAAATTGATAAGATAACTTAAATTCGCACTCTCTCGAAATCAATCACTAAAACCCCAACATACACATCCAATCGTCTATTAATTTTTCTCTCATTCCCTTAATGCGAGACACATTACACAATTAATTCCATTTATAGAATAGCCCCAAACATCTCCTCACCTTTATAAAGTCATTAGTCCTCTTATATGATCACTTAATCCTCTATGATACAATAATTAGAAAGTTCCATAAATATAAACCTAAAACAAAAGAGGATAATTTTGAATTTCGAAACTTGAAGCAAAAACAGAGTCCCAGTCGATCGGTCCCCTAACCACGGTCGACCGCGGTTTCCAATTATGCCTAAAATCGAAGATAGTATGCTTTTACGTTGAGGCACGATCGACCGACCCCCTGGTCACGGTCGACCGGCCCAACTAGTAACCTCGGCCAACTTCCATTTTTAAGGAGCTCCAACTTCCCATAAATCTCAAAATACCAACTTCTACTTATCAATCTTCAACCCAATCATATTATTAACCTTAATACACATCAAATAACTCAATAAAACTAATTTACAACCTCAAATTCATCATAAACACATCAAATGTAATATTTAATCCAAAATCTAGGTTTTAACAATTTTAACCCAAAATCCACAATTTTTATCCACAAATCATGAAATAAAATAGTCACAAGAATTATATAGCAAGTTTAATCACTTGCCTCAAAGTCGTAGAGTCTTATTCGCCCTCGACATCATGAATTTGCCAGAATTCCCAAGCTTTCTGTCTTTCATTTCTTCCTTCTCTTCCTCTCTCTCTCTCTCTCTTTCTTTCTTTCTAGGGCTTTCTCTTTCTCTCTGATGAGATTTTCATCTCAGGTGGGCTTAATAATCCTTAACTCCCAAAATACACAACTTTAAATGATAATACACACTTTAAATGACTCGGTTACTCCAATTCGAGCCAGACGAACTTAAAATATTTCGGAACCCAAATAAGACCCAAGTACAGTCATTTCGACTTTCTCGCCCATTCCGAATCAACCGCACACTCAGAATCACCATTCGAAATACTTTATAACATCCTCAATTTTTTACCTCAATTGCCAATTTAATTATTCTATAGTAAAAATAAATATTATTTCTCCCAAAAATAATTAATTTATTGTCCGAAAATCTCGGGGTATTACTCACTTCCCCACTTACAAGAATTTCTCCCTCGAAATTAAGCTAAGCCTAGTACTCCAAATCTTAGTTAGGTCCTACGACACGTATCCTCATAATCATTATATCAATTCATCCCTCTTCTCATGACGAATCATTTTAATCTATAAAACCAAATCTTTTAACTAGGGCGTCCATACCCTATATTCGAGATTTGCTCATATAAACATAATTCGGCATCACTTAGCCTAAAATTTGTATAATAACTCGAAATGAATTAAATCATACTAGCATACTGATTATAGAAGAATAAAAAATTGAAATGTCCAAAGATTTAAATCCTCTCAATTCCTGACATTCGCTACTTTCATGCGGGGGAGGTCTCGCAAGTGAAATCCAAACAATTCCCAATACACTGCTATGTATCTTGTCGGGTATTGAGAATTAGTTAGATCAGGACTGGAGTTTTAAAAATATTTTCTGTAAATAATTTTTTTGATATTGCCTAAAGGCCTATAAAAAATTTATTTTGAAAACAGTTTATGTCCTTCGACATTCAAATTAAATACCTTATGACCAAGACACAAGGTGCTAAAATTATCATACTCTTATTAACTTATAGTTCTCAAAACTAGCATAACTATGAGCTAAATTCCTTACTCAGCAATAATCCACTAATCTCTTAATCTTTTCAGTAACAATAATCTCATACCTCATAATAAAATATTGCCACTCACTAGGGTCTTCCATAGCTAGAATATAATAAATATTTAAGTCTAGCACAAGTATAATACAATAGCTTTATCATTACTACTCAACACGTTTCAACAATTATTACGTTCAAAATAAAATCATAGCTCTTTACTATCATAACACAAGATAATCTATTCTCCAAAAAGATAATCATATAAGAGCCTTACTTGCTCAATACCCCCTTCCAGGCCATTCCATACATAATGGGGTTATAACACCAACCACTCATTTCAATCTTACATACGATACTCCCAAAACCTCATAATGCACAATCCTAATCATAAAGGAAAGATAATTTACATCATACCTCTCTAGTCCGACTGTATCTCTTCATCGACGGGTTCACACTCAAAGTCCCCCGGCCTAAAATGGCCTCGAACCTGCTGGAGGGGTTTCACATCCAAAACATCCTCAAAACGTGGTCATCTACCTCTTTCAAGACAATATCTATTCCTATGGCCTAATTCTTCACAAAAGAATCATCTACCCGAAAATCCTCTCTGCTCATCTTGAGGAACAAAACGCTATTGCGACCCTCTATAATCCGGCTTATACCCTCTGGTATTACTGGCATTCTCTTCATCAGACCAACTAGATGAACCCGAATCTCAAAAATTCTTACCCCCTTGCTGACGAAGACGATATTACTGACAATGTAACAATGTCACATTCACTACCTCGACAAAAGTCACTAACGCTGGGTTCCCTAACAAATGCTGCCAAATTCGCCAATCTAAACCTCCCGCGAACCTTGATATTCGCTTTTCCTCCGTGTTTACCTCGTTGTGGACTAAATTTGCCAATCGAGTAAATTCTTTTTCTTACTCGGCCACCGTTCGATCACTGTGAAACACATCCAAACATTTCCTCCTCATTTCTGTGACACCCCGCCTAATAAAATATCGGATGATCAGTCCTTTATTAAATTAAAATCAAGATGAACGGTTGGTTCATTCTTAGCATCACTGTCGCAAAATTAAAATTTCCAATTTAAACACCCTAAATAATTAAGCTAAGTGTCAAAACAATTTTAAAACCTTATTTCAATTTTATTAAATCCAAATATGAAAACCTTTTTAAATAACTAACAATTTAAGAATTCCGATATACTAAAGATGGATAATAACGTACAAGAATTAAATTCATCCAGATAAACCAAACCAGTTTAAACTATAAATAAAACCATCCTGACAGTAATTAAATTCCAAAGAGTACCAACTAATGGAAATATAAAGGAACGTAAATCTCTGACAAAAATCCAAACTGAATAGAGAAATGGGTGACACATGCCCTAGTTAATAAGAACTAAAAGAAGGAGTAGAATCAACAACGAGATCGTCTAAGCAATGGCCTGCAACTCCCACATAAGCTGCAGTGCGTCCGGTCCAAAGAACCGAAGCATGAAGCCCCTGTGGCAGGGCACCGGTATTATATACATACATATATACAAGAGAGAAGAAATAACAGGAAACGGGTCAGAGCCCGAGTGTAAAACAATTTAAAATTAGTTAGCAAGTATTTAAAATGCTTAACAGCTAATGTAACAACCATGTTAGTATGCGACACTCTCTTGAGAAATTCTTACCTCTCATCTAGTGTGCACGCCTACCGCACTATTAATTCCATAAGTTTATTTAAACTTTACTTCCCCAATAAGGTTTCCTTCCGTTATATACTATGGCTAATATAATTAAATTCTAAAAATCAAGCTTTCTCATATACCTTAGGTTATTTGAAATAATTCAGTGATGTCACAACAATTTCAAACACTTATAATAAAATTAGAGTAATTATTCATTACTTAACTACTTTTATGTACAGTAGAAAGTTCTCATACTTAAGTGTATATATATATATATATATATATATATACATTCGGCACCCCGCATAAAATCTATGGTGTTGCCATACTCTGCTATCAAGTCCCCGTTTTAAACATATTAAGGGAAATAGTAGTTTGGAATCACTCTCGAACTGTATTAATATAAAACACATACAAATGGAGGCGAAGCATAGTTCCAAGTCACTAAGAGGTCAACACATACCCTCACGTCTCTTAGGACCGTCTGACTATCAATCAGATAGCCTGTGCCAAGGAATCCTATGTTCTAGGGTACGAGTCAATATCCCCCACAAAGGCCCCATCGGGATAAGACCTTCCCGGAGCGAAAACCCCTGTGATAGCAAGTAGCCCAAGTATGATTTTTATATAGATATATAATATATGCACAATCACACAGTCATATATATATATATATATATATATATATATATCCACATTTCAAAATTAGGTGCGCTCACGACCCATAATTATAATTATCCGCTCTTAGCACATTTTTACTGGATTATCTCGCATAACGGATTTGTCACTTTTATTCTCATATATATAAGTTACTCCATGCCTAGTTCTCGTCTCTCGAAGTATTCTAACTCCCTTAGTATAATTTCAGTAGGCACTCTCACTTACCTTCTAGTCTAACTTCCTTACAAATCTCGAATATATATATATATATACACACATTTCTAAATTAGGTGCGCTCACGACCCATAATTATAATTATCCGCTCTTAGCACATTTTTACTTGATTATCTCGCATAACGGATTTGTCACTTTTATTCTCATATATATAAGTTACTCCATACCTAGTTCTCGTCTCTCGAAGTATTCTAACTCACTTAGTATAATTTCAGTAGGCACTCTCACTTACCTTCTAGTCTAACTTCCTTACAAGTCTCGACCTTTGATTAAATGTACGCATGATTTCATATGTGTGAATAATTCCCCGTTAACCCTTAATTTCATCTTACATTAGATTCTCACTCAACGGAGTTTACCTAGACCCTACTGGTCCTATTTATATCCCATTATGCTCCAACAATAATAATCAAGGGTTACTACGCATTTTAATCGGATTAAACCAACATAAGAGGAATATGTAGTTTTCCAGGAGGGGTCTATCGATTGAGAAAATGGGGTCGAGCAATCGATCGATGTTCTTGGGTGGATCGATCGATCAAGTAGTTATGGCGAAAACTGCATTAACCTAGTTACGGGTTTGCCTCTCCAACCTCAACCAAATCTCCATATATCATTCCCAAACTCCCAACAAACGTTAATACAAGTACTATATACCAGAACACATGATTTTCTACGTAAAATATGTCCCAATTCATTAAGTACAACAATTTAATGGGTAAAATTTACCTGAACTTCAAGAACCCTATTTTTTCTTTTTCTTTCAATTCTTCCAATTCTTTTCCACATTTCCTACTTCTAAATCCCTACAAATTCGTGGTTTATCCTCTACATGTGATTTAGATGTCCAGATTATGATTACTTCTTCTACAACATGTGATTTTAAGTCTCAAAACTATACTTTCTTTCATGAAACAAGCTCTAAACAACCCTAGACTAACATGATTGAGACATCAACTAAAAATAAAGTAAGATAGATACTTTCCAGGAAATTGAGTTTCTGATTTTTGGAAGAAAGTGGTATGGTTGCGTTCCCCGTCGCGCGATCTACGATTTGGTGGTGGTGGCGGTGCAAACGGTTGAATCCTTAGCCTTGAGTTGCTTGGAAATATCTCCAACCCTTCTCTAATGGTCGTTCTTTGATTTTCTGATTTCTAACCCTAGAAGGAAAATCCTAAAGGCTGATTTATTCTTAGAAATTTCGTGGGTTTAATTACCCAAAAATTTTAAATGTCTATAATACCCTCCCGGGATACTAATTAGGCCTAAAAATGCCCCGAGACCCAAACTAAACCCCTGGGTACATTATTTTGACTATCTCGACCCTTCCGGACACATTAGCGCACTCGAAATGACCATACGAGGGACTTATAATTTATTCACTTTTAATAATAATAATTTAGTCCCGACACGACACAGGCCCGTCCTGACTTAATTTCCATAATTGTCATATTATTCCCTCGTGAGAATTTTAATAAATTCAATTCTACATATTACTCTATTCAATAAGTAACATTTAACAAATCAACATTTTTTAAATAATTACTAACTCTCGTCACGCTAGTAACATTTTAGAAAAATTCCGGATTAATATTAAATTAATTTATCTCAATGAAAGTTAATAAATCCCAAAATTTAAAAGCCATAAAAATACGGGGTATTACATACTTCCCCCTAATAATGGAATTTCGTCCCGAAATTCAGAAAAGAAGGCCTATCTTGTACCATATGTAACAAGGTATAGAGCATCTAATTCCCACAACATCGAAAGAGAACTACAAATCTCAATCTCATCAATTTAATATAACAAAATTCTCTTGAATAAATATAACTAAAGTAAATTTTCCAATGCTCTATACAACAAAATAAATAAATACAAGTCGTCTCATCTTGTATTAAAAGTTCTGGATACCTTATCAGTATGCAAATTATCTACATAGTAAGGCACTCAATCACTATAGCCCCCGCCTCACAGCAAGCTTGTTTAACACTCTCATTAAAGAAACTTATCATTGTGATTTTAACCGAAAACATTCGCATAATACATGCCTATACATTATTACTTCCTTATTATTTCAATATCATTGGGAGGCCGCGCCTCACTACCTGAGAACCACTCGAATTTATCTAAACACAAAACTCCCATTCTGAGAGAAACCATATGAACATCTGACCACTTTTGTTCGCCTAAAATGGTCGTGGAATTCCACCATAGTTGTCAGAATCTAACTCACCCAATCCAAAATTCTGATTATCCGCCCATCTCTTAACATCATAGTAAGAAAATTAAGGTTTTTCCACACCAAATCCTCAATAAGAATCTCGTTCACAATAAATAGGTACGAGTGCTCCCACGTAACCCTGCCATTAGGTAATAACCTACCCGAATTACCGTACTATAATCTACTTGCTAGCTATAACCATTGTGGAAAATAAATGATCATAGTGAATCCAAAATTACTTTCACACTGCTCCACTAATGGTTAGTGACCGTTCGCGTACTCCCCGAATTATGGGTGATACAACTTGCTCAAAACGAAATGATATCCCCATTGCTTCCTGAAATCTCGTATTGAAGGTGGGATTCAAAAATCTTATCCTAATTAAGAAAAATACTGTGTAGGACCACATACCAGCGCGATTCACCCTTTCAAAGGAAGACTGGGGCACACTAGCTAATATTGTAACTCGCCCCAAAGGAATGTCAATCACTTCTTCTTGGGCATATTGTTCCACACGTTCGAAAGAACTCTTGATCTTACTTTGAGGTTGTCAACTCATCTAAGAAACTTTACCGGCCTCCTTCATTATAGGAATTGTTGATAGCCCTAAAATTCTTTGGTTGTTCCTCTTGTTCCAACCAATTTCCATTTATGAGTGGTGCCCGCGGAGACTACTTAATACGTCCCACTCGACATCGACTTCTACTTGTTATGTCTCACATTAAGTGACATTTAATACTCCCCTTCTTTCCTTTGCGTATACTGACCCATGCACTTTTCTCCACTATGTGCACTTCCGGACCTTTTTACACCATACTAACATCTTCACTCATTGTACGTGTCAGTCGCTCTCAATATTGGACTAATTTTAACTCCCCTTCGAGTGTTCTCCATAATAATTCAAATTCTACCCTTCCCAAGGAATACCCCTTTTTAAATGTCTTCCTACAGCCTTCCAACCAGATTCGATGTGCTACTCTGAATACAAGTATATGGATTTATCGTCTTTCACACGGCGCTTAATCTGCCCTACCTCTTCCACTTCATTATGTTAATCCCACAAACATTTATTCCACACGTATATTCCCACATCCTTACAACTCGGACGATTCTAACATCATCTAACCAAGATGCCCACAAATCCTATAAACCGTGCATACTAGCGTAAGCATCACATACGCTTCACACATAACACCCAATTATTTCTTTTCCTTGTGTTCACAACGTGCTTACAACACTCGAGTACTCTCAATTACCCCATAAATTGAAATTATAAATCCTCTTTATCATCGTTCCACCCCTCAACTCGTGGTGATAAGACAAAACTTTCAATGCTTTCTTACCATCCAACTAGCTCCACTGGACTTAATTCATAATTCAACTTCCAATTTACAGATATAATTACCTGCTCCTACTACGATCGAGGTACAAAACTCATGGACTAATGACCATACATCTTCCTACTTCCAACCTTACACTAAGTTTCATGTGTGGGATGTCTCGCAAAGAGAAATCCAAACAAGGACCCCCCGATACACTACTACCTAGCATTATCGGTTATCAAAATCCGTTAGGCCCTTCGTCCATATCATGTACCCCTTTATTCCGTCTCTTGACAGAAAAGTCACATCTTTTCCCGTAATTACACTTAACAAAGAACATTTTGCCAATTGCATTATCATTCAGCATTTGTGGTAATCACATTCCATAAACCTCGAATACATACCATCGGGATTCTCAAAATCATATCCCCAAACATATGGGTATAACTCTTAACTCTCCCATCTCTAAAGGATAGATATATCAATGCGCTATTCCTATCACCAAGTCCTAAGCGCTAAACATAATAATGAGTTAAATCTTTTCGCTCAACAGTAAACCCAATACATACTGAATCATAACAACATAGTCCCTACACACACCGGGATCGAATATCTCGAGCCCACTATCCCCTCCGAAGTTTCTAGAATAGAAAATATAAGTGCGAGTCCGATCCTCTCGCAAGTGAGGCCTCGCCAGAATAAAATATGCTGCACTAATGCAACCATTCCGATAGCCTTGCAATAACTGCCTACTATCGTACTACCCATTACTATAAAGTTGTAACCAAGACAATATCATGCTCGTTTATCACATCACTAAAACGAGTAATCTCAATAAAGTATATAACACTATTAATACACCAATTTATCCTCCGTGGATAGCACTAAGGATAATCTCGCTACACTAAGGGAAATATTCACACAATAATAATGTTTATAGTTATATGCACTAACTCGTCTCACATGCTAACCTAGCAATGAACAAAATATAGTGACTCGCTCGTGTCACATAAAACATGCCTCATCCCCTCAGGATAAAACTCATACTTCTACCTTTACAATCATCTTGACTGCATAAAAGGTCCCCGGACGTAACACGTCTGTCCAAACCAAAGAAAAAACTACTTTAATCGTTTTCCTTTACTAGGAATCCTACTCTTGTCCCTTTACTCACTTCGGGAAAACATTAATGCATATGGATCACTTTCCACAAAATACCTCTACACATGATCCACTTATCACCTGTCATACTAACCATATTAGGATTATCATTCTCGAACTTTGGTACGCTCAATTCCTGGTGGCTACCCCCGTTGTTCCCTTAGCTTTGTTGGCCCTAAGGAATGTGCAACTGGATTCAATAACCCTTACTAAATTCACTATTGCTTAGTAAGAATTTAGATACACGATTCATTTAAATGAGCCCCCCGATGGGTCTCCCCCTTGCGTTGTTTTACTAACTACTTTTTCTCTAGGCTCACTTTCTAATAAGTCTTTCGATTGTGTTAGCTCCCTTCATAAGAGCGTTGAGATATCTTTGGACGATGCGTGACATTGTCACCATATGGGTCGACTGTCCAATAGAATTCTCTTTAAGTGTTGTTAATCTTTCCTCACGAGTCGATTTCCCACTTGAAATCTTCTCTACCATTGGTATCCAGTCCCGCTGATACAAAATTTGCTAAGAGTCCAAATTCATTTACAAATGGACCCCTATTCGTACCTTCCGTAATGGGTTCAGCACGATGTTCATATCTTATCCTGAACAACTGATGAAAGAACGTGCGGTTAACTGTACCTAAGGTCCTTGCATTGACACAAAATTCTCACTACTAATGTTGGTGGTTGGCTTCCACTATTGTAACCTTTCTCCCCTGAGTCAAGAAAATCTTACCCCAAATTTTCACTTCTAGTTAACCACACTCCACTATATTTCCAAGCCTTTGAATATATTACCTTTGTTGGGTAACACATACAATTCCTGCATGTCTAGAATTTCCACTGATGACTCTCTTCAATTTTACCTTTCGACCCTCTCACAAGCGCACCACATTGGGTGGGTCAACTTTGTCCTCACTTTCGACTATATCATCACTTGAAATTTGTAAGCTGCATCTTAGTCGTCTTTACAGTCCTGGCCTCTCGTTCCCTAATTAGGGTGACCTCGACTATGGTTATCATTCTCGAATATACTTTACAACCTCGATAGACCCCTGACTCCTGATGTCCGCCTAACGGCCCTCGTCTGACATCTTTCATCGCTCATCACACGCACACATTCGAAAGCAATTAGAATTCACTAATATACATACGTTATAGCTGGAGAACGGAATCTCACCCTAGAAACCAACAATCCTAAACATAGGGCTCTATATCAAACAAAGCAACGCTGGGAGCATAATAAGCCTCACAGATCCTGAAGGACACTAAAACCTGATGCTCTGATACAAATTGTGACACCCCGCCTAATAAAATACCGGGTTATCAATCCTTTATTAAATTAAAATCAAGGTGAACGATTGGTTCATTCTTAGCATCATTGTCGCAAAAATAAAATTTCCAATTTAAACACCCTAAATAATTAAGCTAAGCGTCAAAACAATTTTAAAACCTTATTTCCATTTTATTAAATCCAAATATGAAAACCTTTTTCAATAACTAACAATTTAAGAATTCCTATATACTAAAGATGGACAATAATACACAAAAATTAGATTCATCCAGACAAACCAAACCAGTTTAAACTATAAATAAAACCATCCTGACGGTAATTAAATCCCAAAGAGTACCAACTAATGGAAATATAAAGGAACGTAAATCTCTGACAAAAATCCAAATGAATAGAGAAATGGGCGACACATGCCCTAATTAATAAGAACTAAAAGTAGTAGTAGAATCAACAACGAGATCGTCTAAGAAATGGCCTGCAACTCCCACATAAGTTGCAGCGCGTCCGGTCCAAAGAACCTAAGCATGACCCCCCTGTGGCTAGGCACCTATATTATATACATACATATATACAAGAGAGAAGAAATAACAGGAAACATGTCAGAGCTAGAGTGTAAAACAGTTTAAAATTAGTTTAGCAAGTATTTAAAATGCTTACTGGCTAATGTAACAACAATGTTAGTATGCGACACTCTCTTGAGAAATTATCACCTCTCATCTAGTGTTCACGCCTACCGCACTATAAATTCCATAAGTTTATTTTACCTTTACTTCCCCCATAAGGTTTCCTTCTGTCATATACTATGGCTAATATAATTAATTTCTAAAAATCAAGCTTTATCATATACCTTAGGTTATTTGGAATAATTCAGTGATGTCACAACATTCCAAACACTTATAATAAAATTGGAGGAATTATTCATTACTTAACAATTTTTATGTAGAGTAGAAAGTGTTGGCATACTCTCCTATCAAGTCCCCGTATTACACATATTAAGGGAAATACTCGTTCAAAATCACTCTCGAACTGTATTAACATTAAACACATAAAAATGGAGGCGAAGCATAGTTCCAAGTCACAAAGAGGTCAGCACATACCCTCACGTCTCTTAGGAGCGTCTGACTATCAACCAGATAGCCTAAACCAAGGAATCCTATGTTCCAGGGTACGAGTCAATATCCCCTATAAAGGCCCAATCGAGATAAGACCGTCTCGGTGCGAAAACCCCCGTGATAGCAAGTATCCCGAGTATGATTTTTATACAAATATATAATATATTCACAATCACATAGTCATATATATATATATATATATATATATATATATATATATATATATATATATATATATATATATATATATAGCCACATTCCTAAATTAGGTACGCTTACGACCCATAATTATAATTATCCGCTCTTAGCACATTTTTACTTGATTATCTCGCATAATAGATTTGTCACTTTTATTCTCATATATATAAGTTACTCCATACGTACTTCTCGTCTCTCGAATTATTCTAACTCCCTAAGTATAATTTTAGTAGGCACTCTCACCTACCTTCTAGTCTAACTTCCTTACAAGTCTCGACCTTTTATTAAACGTACGTATGATTTCATATGTGTGAATAATTCCCCGTTAACCCTTAATTTCATCTTACATTAGATTCTCACTCAACGGAGTTCACCTAGACCCTACTGGTCCTATTTATATCCCATTATGCTCCAACAATAATAATCAAGGTTACTGGGCATTTTAATCCAATTAAACCAACATAAGAGGAATATGCAGTTTTCTAGGAGGGCTCGATCGATCGAGGAAATGGGGTTGATCGATCGATCGATGTTCTTGGGTCGATCGATCGATCAAGCAGTTATGACGAAAACTGCATTAACCCAGTTACGGGTTTGCCTCTCCAACCTCAACCAAATCTCCATATATCATTCCCAAACTCCCAACAAACGTTACTACAAGTACAATATACCAGAACACATGATTTTCTACATAAAATATGTCCCAATTCATCAAGTACAACAATTTAATGAGTAAAATTCACCTGAACTTCAAGAACCCTAATTTTTCTTTTTCTTTCAATTCTTCCGATTCTTTTCCAGATTTCCTACTTCTAAATCCCGACAAATTCATGGTTTATCCTCGACATGCGATTTAGATGCCCAGAATATGATTACTTCCTCTACAACATGTGATTTTACGTCTCAAAACTATACTTTCTTTCATGAAACAAGCTCTAAACCACCCTAGACTAACATGATTGAGACATCAACTTAAAATAAAGAAAGATAGATACTTTCCTGGAAATTGAGTTTCTGATTTGTGGAAGAAAATGGTATAGTTGCGTTCCCCGTCGCACGATCTACGATTTGGTGGTGGTGGCGGTGCAAACGGTTAAGTCCTTGGCCTTGAGTTGCTTGGAGTGCTCTACAACCCTTCTCTAATGGTCGTTCTTTGATTTTCTGATTTCTAACCCTAGAAGGCAACTCCTAAAGGCTGATTTATTCTTAGAAATTTCGTGGGTTTAATTACCCAAAAATGTTAAATGTTTATATTACCCTCCCGGGATGCTAATTAGGCCTAAAAACGCCCCGAGACCCAAACTAAACCCCCGGGTACATTATTTTGACTATCTCGACACTTCCGGACACATTGGCTCACTCGAAATGACCATATGGGTGACTTCTAATTTATTCACTTTTAATAATAATAATTTAGTCCCGTCACGACATAGGCGCGTCCTGACTTAATTTCTATAATTGTCATATTATTCCCTCGTGACAATTTTAATAAATTCAATTCTACATATTGCTCTACTCAATAAGTAATATTTAACAAATCAACAATTTTCCAATAATTAATAACTCTCGTCACGCTAGTAATATTTAAAACAAATTTCTGAATTAATATTAAATTAATTTATCTCAATTGAATTTAATAAATTCCTAAATTTAAAACCCATAAAAATAAGGGGTATTACAATTTCCTTTTGAAGTGCGGAAGGAAAATACTTTCGGTCAAAAAGTTCCCAAAAATATGTTATGGGCAATGCATCTCTCTAATCCGATGTGGTGATTGACTCCCACCAATGGAGAGCAGCTCCAGTTAACTTAAAGGTGGTGAGAAATCGCTTCTGCACCTCACTACATTCAACCATACGAAGGTGCCTCTGCATACTATTCCTCCATTGACTTGCAGCCATTGCATGAGCTTCTCCTGAAAACTCTGGTGGATGTCCTTTCCTAAAATCTTCTCGTACTCTTTCCCACAAAGACTCCATGGATGGGCTTGGGATTCTTGTGTTGTAGGTTGATGCGCCATTGCAGAGATGGCAGGAGTTACTGCTTGTGCCACAATATTGGCAACTTCAGCTGTGGTCATAGTCCTTTGAGGCATTTGGGGTTCCATATTCTCAGCCTCTCTATTTGTCTTGCCTGGACGACGTCTCTTTTGTGGCATCTGAAATAAGAACAAGTGTATCAGAACGCCTTTAAAATGATTTCACATCATAGAAGAAAATATAGACGTGTGAACACAATAGTCCTAATAATAGGGCTCTATATCAAGAACGCTTACGGAAGATCACAGAAAACCCACACAGATCCTAAAGACACTAGAACCTGATGCTCTTATACCACCTATAACACCCCGCTTAAAATAATAATGGGTGGCCAGCCCTATACTAAAATAATCAGGAATCTCAAGTGGATCATTCTCAGCACCTACTGACGTTACTAAACTAAACACGGCTAACTACCCATTACTACAAAAAGAGGGTGTCAAAATTTAAAACATACAAAACAATAACCATCCAACAACATAACAACTACTGGAATGATACAGAATACACACGTGCTACAAAAAAAAGAAGAGTATAACCAAATATAAAAAAAAGTGAAATACCCGAATATGTTGTCGGGTCACAGACAATACAAAAATTTGATAAGGAAATATAAAAGTGCAACATCTACGATACTTGGGTATAAAGAAGATATACAAACTGAATCATAATCTAGATACATAAACATATACTCTTACTAGAATTTCTCATTCTACCATAGTCTCAAATGTTCATCAACTTACTTAACATAAGAACATACATAAACATATACTCTTACTAGAATTTCTCAGATTCTAGTTATTGACATATGTGTGTTATTAGCGTCTAAATTCTAAGGACTAAACTTCTCCTAATTCTCAATACGGCACTGCGTTTCGTGTGTGGGACGTCTTGCAAGCCAAATCTAAACAAGGAACCCCCTCGATACACTACTCCTTCACAGTATTGATTATCGAGATTCATTATGTCCTCAATGCATGACGCGTATAACCCCAATTACTTAATTAATATATATAATTTAACAATTCCCAACTCTCAATAGTGCACTGCGTTTCGTGCGTGGGACGTCTCGCAAGCAAAATCCAAACAAGGAACCCCCGATGCACTACTCCTCGACACTGTCGATTGTCGAGATTTACTAGTATATAAATCTGAGTACTAAGCACTAAACTTCTCCCCACTCCCAACATTGCACTACTTTTCGTGCGTGGGACGTCTCACAAGTGAAATCCAAATAAGGACCCCCCCCCCCCGATGCAGTACTCCTTAACAATGTTGGTCGTTGAGGTCCATTATGCTCTCGGTACCCTCGTAATATATGTACTCATCACAATTTAGGTCCGAAAAAAATCTCTCGGAATGAGATTCAAACTTTATTCTTATATCTATTTACACTAGAGACAGATATATGATATCTCATAATCATACACAGATAATATACTACACACACAAGTATAATAATAACCATACAAGTGAGCTATAACTCGAGGATGCAGTTTCTCAATGCTATCATCTACCAGGGAATCACTCACATATCATTCTGGGTACCAATCGTCAAAATCTCACACCGCCTTGGTAAAACCAAATCATAACGTATGGGAAGCGGTCATAGTTTCTCCCCGAAAATGAGACAAAACATACCCACCACGTCTCACCACTAATAAAAATCACACGATAATAATGGACGCTATGACCTTGGGACTACACGCTCCCTGCTCCTCAATCCAGGGGCCTCACCCACATCGCGCAACTTCCCACGATAGAATAGAGGGGGTATGCTTCACATAAATATACATATATCATTCACACTAGATATACATAAACAATCACATCATATAAATGCATACGATTACACAAGGTATTTATATCGCACCATATAAGTATACATACTCATTTTATGCTCGTATGTTTGAGTGACATAATTTCATTTATAAGTATATGTTACTCTCGATATACTAACCGTTGCAAACTCACATAACTCCCCCACTTTATATACACGATACGATTTCTCCCTTGAAACTCACCTATCACTTCTATCATTATGATTTATCTCCCAATTCAACAAACATTAAGTATACTCTCTATATCCATACGCACATAAATCAACAATCATTTTTCCTCAATTATTAACCTTGACACTAAGAGAATTTTCCACTAAATTGATACGATAACTTAAATTCGCACTCTCTTGAAATCAATCACTAAAACCCCAACATATACATCCAATTGTCTATTAATTTTGCTCTCATTCCCTTAATGAGAGAGACATTACACAATTAATTCCATTTATAGAACAGCCCTAAACATCTCCTCACCTTTCTAAAGCCATTAGTCCTCTTATATGATCACTTAATCCTCTATGATACAATAATTAGAAAGGTCCATAAATATAAACCTAAAAGAAAAGAGGATAAATTTAAATTCCAAAACTTGTACCAAAAACAGAGGCCCGATCGATCGTTCCCCTAACCGCGGTCGACCATGATTTCCAATTATTCCTAAAATCGAAGACAATATGCTTTTCCCTTGAGGCGCGGTCGAACGACCCCCTGGTCGCGGTCGACCGACTCAACTAGTAACCTCGGACAACTTCCATTTTTAAGGAACTCCAACTTCCCATAAATCTCAAAATACCAACTTCCACTTATCAATCTTCAACCCAATCATATTATTAACCTTAATACACATCAAATAACTCAACCCAATTAATTTACAACCTCAAATTAATCATAAACACATCAAATGTAAGATTTAACCCAAAATCTAGGTTTTAACAATTTTAACCCAAAATCCACAATTTTTATCCACAAATTATTAAATAAAAGATGCACAAGAATTATTTAGCAAGTTTAATCACTTGCCTCAAAGTTTTAGAGTCTGATTCGCCCTTGAAATCACGGATTTGTCGGAATTCCCAAGCTTTCATTCTCTTCTTCCTTATCTTACTCTCTCTCTTTCTTTCTAGGGCTTTCTCTTTCTCTCTAATGAGATTTTCATCTCACGTAGGCTTAATAAGCCTTAACTCCCAAAATACACAACTTTAAATGATAATACACGCTTTAAATGACTCAGTTACTCCAATTCGAGCCAAACGAACTTAAAATATTTCGAAACCCAAATAAGACCCAAGTACAGTCATTTTGACTTTCTCGTCCCATCTGGAATCAACCGCACACTCAGAATCACCATTAGAAATACTTTCTAACATCCTCAAATTTTGACCTCAATTGCCAATTTAATTATTGTCCAATAAAAACAAATATTATTTCTCCCAAAAATAATTAATTTATTATTCGAAAATCTCGGGGTATTACACTCCGCTAGTTACCTCTTTATTTCTTTCGAGTCTGGAATTCATGTCCATCATCTTTCCATGGAGAACACAGTCCATGTACTGAATCTATAGTCTGATTTGATGACAGTCTCAACCCAACTCACTGCCAAGATTAACAACGTTCAAACTGGGGTTCATGAGATAAAATGAAACTTAGTCCCTATTCCTGAAGATCCTGAGGTCCTCTTCCCTTGTACTATGGTTCTTTTATCACCTAAGCCTATTTGGGTCCTTAAGGAATATCGACACTCTCCACGTACCCCTTTCGCTAATGGGCCACCTACAACTCAGCTCCTTATGCTGCATATTGCCCAGCTAGGGTATAACCTACCCATGATCGTTGATACGAAGAAAGAAGAGTATAAAGGTCAAGGAGGACCTCAATATGTTTACTAAGAAGTTTGACCAAGTCTGAATCTCTAGGAACTACCTATATTACACCCATATGTTTCCCTATCCTAAAGCAAGGCTGCCAGAAAAGTTCAGGATGCCTAACATTAAGAACTTCAGGAGTAGTGGACCCCCAATTTTTCATACCCAAAGCTATCATAGATCCTAGACACTCCTAGGTTCCTTTGATAAAATAATGGTCCAAATGTTCTAATAGACTTTGAAGGACAGCGCTTTTCATTAGTTCTTCTCTCTCGAGGAGTCCAGGATTCACAGTTGGGAGGATGTTGCCCTTGAATTCATGTCATAGTATAAGCATAACGAAGATTTGGAGGTTACCCATTGTGATTTAAAACTTCTCAGACAGAATCCCGAAGAATTTTTCAGTAACTTCATAGCAAGGTGGAAAGAGAAAGCAGCCACCATGACCAAATAGCCTTCGAAAGAGGAGAAAATTAGTATTGTGAAGAAGAATTTCTTACCCCATGTCCAAGAAACGATACGAGGCCAATACTACCCCCATTTTTTAGCCCTTCGAGAAGCATGAGTCAAGATAAAAGAAAGTCTTACTAAGACAAAAGTTGAGCCAAAGAAAGTATCCGGACAGTTCACTCCTAAAAAGTACAAAAAGCCTGCTAATGCCACAGTTTTAACCATCAATAACATCTTTCATCCTACCACTTCATGGGCACCAGAAAGACGCCCTAACCTAGTCAAAAAGGAATTTGTAACACCCCGCCTACCCAGGGAGAGCGAACGGAGCGCTACTATTGATAAAACTAAACTAATCCACAATATAACAAGGTATAGGGCATCTAAAACCTACAATAAAAATAAGAGAATCTACTAATCCAAAATATCTTCAAATTACACATAACCAAAAATCTCTCGAAATAAAACATCTAATCATCTCGAAAGAAAATAAATTGCCAATGCTCTATACAACCAAAATAAATACAATTCTTCTCATGTACTCTTGAATATTCTTCCCAAAATAATCCAAACTAAAATCCATCTTCGATAAATCCCAAGCACCCAAAATCCGCGCTAACCTACCACTAAAAGAAAATATGGGGAAGTACATAATACAACATGAAAGATGCTCAAGAAATATTAGTGCTGAATAAAGCGTAACACTACGAGTATGAATATTCAAATCAAATGTGAATCTCATAAGCATTTTTATCAATATAATTTCTCAACAACACATTAACCGGGTCACCAGGCCTCACCACCGTACCGCGCCTATGCATTTTTTTAGTATATCCGGAAAAAGGAATATTGGCGGGTGCCCAACCTCAGTGCCATATTAAAATCTCATGAAAACATGCTCAACACCAAATACAATACCACATGAATCGAAATTAGATTCCAACAAATATTTCCAGATTTCCAAATGAATTTATCAATTCAAATATGAGTCAATAATCACAAGAAAACAACGAGAATAATACTCGCGAGATTAAGGAGCATATTTTGTAAAACCCCATAACTCAAAATCATCACATAATTTCAGCCTCAAAATCTAAACACACCATCACGTTCCTCTCATGAAAATAATCAAATCTCGTTCTAGCCCAAACTCGAGAAAACACCAAATAAGCCTTCTAATCTAAGGTTGAAATCTTGAATAAGTTTGGGGCTATGGTTTGTAGATGAAAGGGAGTAATTTTGGAGAGGTCTTCTGGTTGAAAAGTTTGAGAAAAAGTGATTTGAAAATCCAAGCCACGAATTTGTTGATATATAAAGGATTAAGAGTTTGATTAAGAAAAGAGTTCTAATCAGATACAAACACTAAAAAATTTATTTCAGATGATCGGACCGTTGCAATTGGAAGAAATTTTACACAGAATTAGCCGAAGACGAGAAGAAGCGTCAAAAAAAAATTCAACTCGATTGGACCGTTCAATATTTTTAAATGTTTTTTTTCTATAGAGTTTTATGTTTTGAGGGCTTTTAGAGAGTTTTATGTTTTGAGGACTCTTCTATATAATAAAAATTCAATTAAAACTCCATTTTAATTCCGATTTTGAAACCGTTTGAAATTCTCGCCTTAAAAAATAATAACCAACATATTTGAGCAATAAAAATAATTTTATCTCAAAATTTATTTTTCCTCTTTATTTTGAAAATACCCCAAAAATTACACGGGTTGTTACAGAATTTATCTAGCTTCACGCTCCCCTCTTTAAATTTTATGAGGCCCTTTAAAGTCGAAATATGATCAAGCCATTAGACCCTTGTCCATTACCAAACCCACTTCCTAAAAATTTCAAATCAGAAGCCCATTACAATTTTCACTGAACTGTCGACCACACCACTGATCAGTGTTTTCACCTCCAAAATGTAATCCATGGTTTGATTGATTGGGGTTTTATCGCCCAACCATCCAATCCTAAGTCAAACACTACTCACAATCCACTCCCAAATCATATAAATTTCATCTTCCTAGAAGAAGACCCGTAATTTGATCCATCTACCCAGATTATACCTAGTAAATTGCCCACCATACCCATATATTCACCTAAACCCCTCCACGTTTGCCCATATTTTTTCTTGCATCCTACTTGTGTTTCGGATCAGGCTCTGTCACTTCTTACTAGAACATGTATTGTTGTTCGTACCCGTTCTAGAGGGAAATATATGGAGTTATCAGCAATATTGAGCCATCTTTTAGAGTTCGGGCTGAAATTCCCTCAGAAACGACCATTAACTGCCAGAGATTCAGTACATTGTTCTTGGAAGCTCGAAAGTGGGTTTGAGAGTCAGATAGTCGGGTGTTACCTACCAATGAAGTCAATTTAAATGATGTCGTCCATATTATGGCAGACTTATTCTGAGAAACTAGTGAAATTTTGAGTATGTTTGGGCTACTTGATGCTTTGAAACTACCAGGGCACGTGGTACTTTCCCTTCTACATATCCTCGCTTAATGGGAGGATCTATATGAAGAGGTCGTTGAGTTTTTAGAGTGCATTTAATTTTCATGGAAAGATGATGTCGGTGCCACCTGATGGGGGGGCGAGTTTGATAGTTCAGATAAAGAGAAATGTCTAGACAAGACTAGCCTAATAGTCAACATATGTGGAATGATATTGTTTGACGAGCTGCAAGGAGAAATTAACAATATGGATGAATAACCCTAGATAGATGAGGCAACTAGGCTTCTATTTTTCCCCTCTTCTGTGAAACACATGGCTAGATTAGGGAGGAATTACCAAGTTCCAAACCCATAATCATAAGTGATCGGCAAGGGAAAAGGTGTTGAAAATCTTCTTATGCCAGAAATGACCCTCGAGGAGAGCAATATCCTCGATCAGTTAAACCCAAGCTAACATTACTCTGTGGGGACTCTTTATGTCTTCTTTACTTCACTGGAATGACTTGATCAAACTACTTACTGGACCCACCTTCGCTCCTTCCACCACATTAAGAAGATGTAGTGAATCTGGTCGGATCTCTAACCTCTACTAGAATGACCTCCTTCTTCGAAGAAGAAATTGCTAAGATTGGCCCAAATCAAAACTATGCTCTCAATATCTCTTTTGAAGTCATGGTAAAGACCATCCCACTTTCACTTGTCGATAATAGATCAGCTCTTAATGTTTGCCCATTGAGAACCCTCAATTGTTTGGGACTAAAAGTGATAGGCCTTACTCCAACCTCTGCCACGGTGCGTGCTTAAGATAATACTTGTCGAGAAGTGATGGGATCCATAAAGATTATAATAGGGGTTGGCCCTATAAATCCCTTTACTAAATTCGAAGTCATTGACATCTAGTCTTGTTTCAATCTGTTGGAAACGATAGGACCCCCAATTTTAAAACTTTCACTTTTAAAATCAATTTCCTATAAATGCGGAATAAGGATGGTTCAACTAAACAAGTACATAAACCAAATTTTAATTTATTTCAAATTAAAATTAAACGAAACTCAAAGTGACATTAAATTAAACAACAAATTAATTTTCACTTGAACAACTTAATTCCATCCAAGTCCAAAAATTTTCCTAACAAATAATTAATTCAATTTGCAAATTAGGCAAAACCAAATTTTATCAAATTAAAGCAATGACTTGAATTAAATTAATATTTACCCAAATTGAATTTGCACCAAATTAACTATACCAATTTTATCTTTTTACCTAAGCATGCAACTAATGTGATATATAAAAAGATAAAATAAGTAAACAACACATTACGCCGCGATGTACGAGGAACGCCCACAACAGGAAAAAACCTCGGACAACCCTAGCCTCAAATTCACTAAGTACGGTTTTACAAGTACAAGATAGAAAGACTTACAACTCTCAACTTGACTCCGTCCAAGCCCCGACGCATCTTCTTGTACACACCTCTGCCTAGCGAATAACCATGGAAGTCCACCGCGGTCTCAAAATCCACCGATCGGACTTTTTCTTGTCACCGTCACCTGAACAAGGAGACTTTCTCCAAGTGGGTATGTCACAACAAACAAACTTCTTTTTTGTGGGATGTAGAAGTAAACCCAAACTTCTCTTCTTTGAGGTGTAGAGATAAACCCGGGGCCAAACACTCCAACCAAGGATATATATGAAGGAACTTGGAGTAAACAAACTATTGGGTGTGTATGTGGTTTTGGTGAATTTAATCCATAAAAATCAAACACAAAACATGGAAATTTTTCTTAAAGAATTTACTCTCTAAAATTCTTAGATTGTGAAAAAGTTACTTTCAAAAGGTTGGTTCCCTTACTTAGTAAATCTGTCAAAAAGTAATGGGAACATGGAGAAAACTACAAAAAAAACTCACTAAAATCTGTTCCCGCCAAAGTCGTTCGAACGACATTTTCGTTCGAACGACATTCTCGTTCGAATGACTTTACTAACGATGTTTTATTACAAAAAAAGAAATCTCGTTAGAAGCCTCGTTCGAACGCCATGTTAGAAAAATAAAATTCTTTTTAAGCCCAAAACTTTTTATGAAAAGTTCTTAAAAAATATTTTTCTAAATAAAACAAAGTCGTTAAAATTATTTGTAAAAAATTTATAAAATACACCCAATAAATTTCCAAGCTCCTAAATATATATAAAATGTATTCATACCTTAGGAGTATTGGAACTAGTGTTGTTGACGTAGAAACGAGGGACACTAAATGTCACACCCCAAACCCAATATCCATACTAATCATTTGTTATTAGAATAATTTGAACATGATCTTGAGCCCATTGGAAAATATACTTCATTTATCAATATTTTACTGCATGTTGTGCATAATTAACATAATATTATTATTATGCCATAATGAAATCAATATCAGAGTCATAATTAAGCGGACATACAATACCATGATTAACTATGATAAAATTTCACAATCATCAACTCAATCCATACTAAGGCAATATATACAATGTGTGAGTATATTAAAATCTTTAGTGTGACAAGGATAAAATCCCCATATTTAAACCCCATCTCTTTCCAACGGTGCAACTCTCAAAGTTACCAGTCATATGGTATCCTAGCTGGCAGCATAAAAATCTTAAATTGTTAAAATATAAACCGTAAGCATTAAGCTTAGTGAGGAACTCCTTCCCTACAATGAAATAACATTTCTATATCGAATATGTGGATATCAAATCTGAACAATCCTGCCCATTAGAAATAACAAATCCTGGATCATAAGATCCAAATAATTCTGCCCATTGGCAATAACAAATCCTGGAACATGAGTTCTAGCAAATCCTTGTCATAAGACAAATCAAATCATTCGATCTTTGTCCAATTCCAATCCTGGATCATAAGACCCAAACAAATCCATGATATTTGAATATCCAAACAAATCCTAAATACCGAAGTATTCAAGCCAATCCAGGATCACAAGACCCAAAAAAATCATGCTCTTAGATCTATATTCATATATTTGCATATATGAGACAATCATAAGTACACTCACCTTGACAGTTTAACTGGCTTTTCCCTTGCCTTTAACCGGTACTTATTCAATCAGATCTTCTTCCCTTCCTATCATTCTTACAATATTAGTATCATCATAAGAATATTAATAGTCCAAAGAATATCTTCAACATAAGTCAATTCATAAGCATCATATGATTCAATTCAAATCATTCATTATAAATGAAGTCCTATCTAGACTCAGGTTCTGATATCTAACATATTCATTTTTTTCCCAAACCTACTTTAATTCTTCTTGGTAATCCAATCCTTATCATATTAAGTTTCCAATACAAAAGACGACACATCATTCCAAGTTTCCTAGGGCAAGATATGCTCCTTTCTTTACTACATAGCAAATCTGTAGGCTCCTCTATCATTCAGTCATCTTCCAAGAATTTTCATAATTTTTATACATCATAACTTTCTATGATATTTTCTCCCAATTTTAGTAAATATATTTAATAATACAAGGTTAAAATTTCATAATTTTCATAGTTCATTTGCTATGTCAAGCAAAACATCAAACACATGGTATGCATATTAACTCTTTTAGGGGAGATTTAATATCCGAAATTAAAACCATCACCCAAGATTCATTTCTACGTATTTTTACTCGATTTTAGGATATGATATACATATATGAGTCTATTTTAATCTCCAATTGGAATCAATAATTTTTAGTAAGCATACAAAAAGATATGATAGTTTTAATACACAAGGTTTCTAAACAATGCAATTTCAAGGGTTTACACATTCAAGTTTGCTTAAACATGCATCTATCTATGAGTACACATCAAGACATAGAATTTCAGTAAACAAATGATTATTTCTATCATTTAAATTATCAATACAAGTAAATCAAACAAGATTTGTGGATGGAATTACCTTAGGGGGTTTTATGTAATTTTCTATGAATTTTCCCCTAATTTCTCCTCACACTTTCTTCCTAAACTTCAAAACTCTCTTTACTTAGGTTAAAACTCTTCCATGTCTGAAATATGCTGAACGAAGAGCTTAAAGGGTTATAATTTGGAATAAGATCACCCCCCTTGGTCCAATCAAAATATGACATGTGACATTATATAAAACAAAATATCATTTAAGGCTAAATGACTACTTTACCCCCTGTTCATAAAAAGACAATATATTCCTACTCGGATGTCCGTTTGATGAACCGTTTGTTGTGTTACAAACCTAACTAATATATATACAAATGTATATTTTTCACATCAAGTCAATTGTTAGGTCATAAAGTTCAAAACAAGTCTTAAACATGAGCATTCCTACCGAAAACTTCAAAATTTCACATTTGTAACTAATTCAATATTTCATGCTTTATGACGCTAGGATTAGACTAAATATAATGACTTAACATTATATATACTAATAACATATTATCCATATCAAATAATCTAATCATGATTTAAACATAATTTATCATAATTATATTCGGGTTGTCATAATTCTCCCCTTGTTAGGAAATTTCGTCCCTGAAATTGACATACCTTGGTTGTTTGAATCAAACAAATACGGATAGCGCATCTTCATGCTATCCTCAATCTCCCATGTAGCTTCTTCCATGGAATGCCTTATCCACATAACATTCACAAGTGGGATTATTTTTTATCTTAATATTTGTTCTTTCCTATCGAAGATTGCAAGTGGTTCTTCCACATAGCTCAAATCTTCTTTCAACGAAATAGGTTGTTCCATTAATACATGTGAAGGATCCTCTACATACTTTCTCAACATAGAAACATGGAAAACATCATGTAATCTAGCTAAATCCTATGGTAACGCTAGCTTATAGGTAACTATCCCGACTTTCTCAAGAATTTCATAAGGTCTAATGTAGCATGGACTTAATTTACCTTTATTTCAAAACCTCATAACCCCTTTCCATGGTGATATCCGAAGAAACATGTAATCCCCCTTCTGAAATTCTAAATCTTTTCGTCGCTTATCCACATAACTTTTCTGTCTGCTTTGAGTCGTTCTCATTCTATCTTCAATAATCTTCACTTTTTCAATGGTGACTTCAATCAACTCTGGACCCTCTATCTTCCTTTCACCAACTTCACCCCAGCATACGGGTGTACGACACCGTCTACCATACAACTCTTCATATGGTGCCATACCAATAGTAGATTGAAAACTATTGTTATATGCAAATTCTATCAAAGGAAAATATTCATCCTAATTTCCTTTAAAATCAAGCACACAAGCTCAAATCATATCTTCCAAAATCTGTATTGTTCTTTCATACTGCCCATCTGTCTGAGGATGAAATCTGTACTAAACTTTAAGTTAGTACCCATAGCACACTGCAAGCTATCCTAAAATTTGGATGTAAAAATAGGGTCCCTATCTGAAACAATAGATATCGGTGCTCCATGCAATCGAATAATTTCATTAACATACAATCTAGCATACCTATCAACTGTATACATAGTCTTGACTGTTAGAAAATGAGCGGACTTCGTCAATCTATCCACCACTACCCAAATCAAATCTGACCCCTTCTGAGATCGAGGAAGTCCAACCACAAAATCTATCGTTACATGATCCCATTTCAATTTCGGTATTGGCAATGGCTGAAGCAGACCAGTAGGCTTCTGATGCTCCACTTTCACTTACTGACATATAAGGCACCTAGCAACAAAATCAGCTATTTCCCTCTTCATATTATTCCACCAATAATGCTCCTTTAAATCCATATACATTTTAGTACTACCAGGATGCATAGTAAAAATGGAATTATGAGCCTCATCTAAAATTTCCTCTTTCAATCCACACATATTAGGCACGCATAATCGATGCTTATACAATAAAGTGCCATCATTCACAATACAAAAATCTTCAGACTTACCATCTCGGACATCTTGTCATTTCTTCTCAAGAAAAGGATCTTGACTTTTTAAATCACGAATACGGGTAGCTAACAAAGGCCTCACGCTTACATGAGCAAAGAACCTATCCCCATAGGCTAGCTTCAATTCTACTCCCATCAATCTCAACTCCATGATGTGGCAAACTCTAGCATACCGAATACAAGATAACCTGCTCGAAGCCTTTCTACTTAGAGCATCTGCAACTACATTTTCCTTCCCTGGGTGGTAGTGAATTGTACAATCATAATCTTTAATTAACTCCCTCCACCGTCTCTACCTCAAATTCAACTCCTTTTGATTAAATAAATACTTAAGGCTTTGATGGTCAATAAAAATTTCACATACCTCACCATATAGATAATGACACCATAATTTCAAAGCAAAGACAATAGCAGCAAGTTACAAATCAAGTGTAGGATACTTATGTTCATGTGTATGCAACTTCCTAGAAGCATAAGTAATAACTTTAACATGCTGCATAAAAACACAACCCAACCCCTGGTGTGAAGCGTCGGTATAAATAATGAAACCATCTCCACCATGTGGAATAGTAAGAACGGGTGCAGTTACCAGCCTCTTCTTCAATTCATCAAAACTATTTTCGTAATCAGAATTCCATTCAAACTTAATATCTTTCCGGGTTAGTTTAGTCATCGGCAAGGTAATCGAAGAAAATCCCTTAATAAACCTTCTATAATACCCAGCTAAACCTAGAAAACTCCTCACCTCAGTCACATTATTGGGCCTCTCCCATTTTACAATAGCCTCTACCTTTTTAGGATCAACACATATACCATCTCTAGAAATAACATGGCCTAAAAATACAACTTGTAATAGCCAAAATTCACACTTGCTAAACTTAGCATAAAACTTCTCATCTTTCAACATATTCAAAATAGTTATGAGATGCTTTTCATGTTCAACCATATCACGTGAATAAAAAGAAATACCATCAATAAAAACTATCACAAATGAATCAACAAAAGGATGAAGTACCCGGTTCATAAGATCCATAAATACAGCTGGAGCATTAGTCACCCCAAAAGGCATCACCCAAAATTCAAAATGACCATACCGAGTACGAAAAGAAGTTTTAGAAATATCACTTTCCTTGACCCTCAACTGATGATAACCTGATCGCAAGTCTATTTTTGAAAACACTTTAGCACCCTGTAACTGATCAAAAAAATCATCTATACGAGGTAAAGGGTACTTTTTCTTAATTTTAGCTTTATTCAGTTGCCTATAATCAATACACAAATGCATGGTACCATCTTTCTTCTTCACAAATAAAACTTGTGCACCCCATGGAGATACACTAGGCTGTATGAACCCCCGATCAAGTAAATCATGCAACTGAATCTTGAGTTCTTTCAACTCAGCAGGTGCCATTCTATACGGTGCCATAGAAATATGGGTTGTCCCCGGTGCTAATTCAATACTAAATTCAACTTCTCTTTCTGGAGGTAACCCTAGAAACTCACTAGGAAACACTTCAGGAAAATCCCATACAATACGAACATCGACTAATTGTAAAGCTCCCTTCCTAGTGTCAACAACATATGCAATAAAACCCTCACAACCCTTACTCAATAATTTCCTCGTCTGAATAGCAGAAATGATACAACTGGGAAAAATTTTCCTTTCCCCCACAAATTTAAATTCAGGCTCACCAGGCATATTAAAAACAACTTCCTTACAGAAATAATCCATAGATGCATGATATTTAGATAACCAATCCATTCTCAAAATTATATCAAAATTAGAAATATCCAATGGAAGTAGATCTATAACTGTATCTCTAACCCCCACAGTCAAAACACAATCACGAAAAACATATTCAGCTACAACCATATGCCCCATAGGCATATAAATACCCAACCCCACCTCCAAACGAGTACATGGTTTATTCAGGTATACATCAAAAGCATAGGACACAAAAGAATGTGTGGATCCAGGATCAATCAAAACATAAGCACTTCTATCAATAACAGAAAATATACCTATCACCACATCTGGAGTAATCTGATCTTCTTTCATTGTAAAAACTTTTCCACCTGTCCTGGAACTACAAGCTTGTCCTCTGTCCATATTTTTCACTGCATTGCCTGGAGATAACACTCTGCTTGCTACTTCACTATGTGCTGCTGGAGTCTCTGCCAACTACGGACAATTCTTCTTAATATGCCCCACTTAATGACAATGGTAGCATTCCAATACCTTAAGCTTAGGACACTAGGATTTATAATGCCCTTCCTCTTTACAAAAGAAACAAGTAACACCTCCTATTGGGGCCTCACCTCTCCCTGACTTTCTGACTGAACCAAAAGATCCTCCACCCCTGGTATCTCTGCAAAATATCCCCTGACCTCTACCACTATCACCACCACCTCTCTGAAATTTATGAGGTTCCATCTTAACACTTCCACCCTCACCTCCCTTAGAGTGAGATGATTCGAATCTACTCTTCTTAAAACTGTCTCTACTCGCCACCCCTTGGGTCATTTGCCTTTCCACTATCGTGGCTTTTTTTACCAGAGAAGCATAATCTTCTAACTCATAAGTGGCCACTCTATTCTGAATAGGCCAAATCAATCCATCTTGAAACTTACTACATTTATCTTCTTCATTCTCCACATATTTAGTAGCAAATCTAGACAAAGCAGTAAATTTAGCCTCATACTCCCTCAAAGACATTTTCCCTTGGGTAAAATTTATAAATACCCTCAGCTTCTCCCTCCTATAAACTTTAGGGAAATACTTAACATACAAAGATTTAATAAATTCATCCCAAGTAATAACATCAATACCTTCTATCCTAGGCACCAAATGGTTGTTCGCTTCCCACCAATATTTCTCCTCTCCTTTCAATTTAAACACAGCTAGATTCACTTTCTGGTTATCTGGAACCTTCATAACTGCAAAGATAGTTTCTAGATCTCTGACCCACATCTCATCTTTTGTAGGTTCAACTGACCCTGAATATTATAGAGGATTCAACTTCAAAAATTTCTCATGCATGGAATCTTTCATTTCCTTCCTTTCCTCTTTCTCAATCTTGGCCACAGTCTTTGATTCTAGATATATAGTCTGTTGTTCTACCATTTGCGCCATTTTTCTTTCTTTTTGCTCTGTCATCCTCATCATTGACTGTGTCGTTATCTGAATCTCTATAGGTTTTTCATTCTCTCTAGCCCTTCCAGCAACACTCTGCTCTTATTCAGTATTGTTTGTATGAGAAGCTACTCCCTCTTCTCTATGTTGTCCATTCCCATGTTCCATCTGGAATTATCTGTAATACAACAAAGTTCTAACAACCAACATAAACAGTTTATAATACTAAACTATTGGTTAGTACATAAACAATTCATAAATATCGAATCAACTCAATAACTGCCATCTAATCGTCACACATGTCCAGAATTAATAATGACGCTCTGATACCACTAATTGTCACACCCCAAACCCAATATCCATACTAATCATTTGTTATTAGAATAATTGGATCATGATCTTGAGCCCATTGGAAAATATACTTCATTTATCAATATTTTTCTGCATGGTGTGCATAATGAACATAATATTATTATTATGCCATAATGAAATAAAAGTCGGAGTCATAATTAAGCGAACATACAATACCATGATTAACTATGATAAAATTTCACAATCATCGACTCAATCCATACTAACACAATATATACAATGTGTGAGTATATTAAAATCTTCAGTGTGACAAGGATAAAATCCCCATATTTAAACCCCAGCTCTTTCCAACGGTGCAACTCTCAAAGTTACCGGTCATATGGTATCCTAGCTGGCAGCATACAAACCTAAAATTGTTAAAATATAAACCGTAAGCATTAAGCTTAGTGAGGTACTCCTTCCCTACAATGAAATAACAATTCTATATCGAATATATGGATATAAAATCCAAAAAATCCTGCCCATTGGAAATAAAAAATCCTGGATCATAAGATCCAAATAATTCTTTCCATTGGCAATAACAAATCCTGGAACATGAGTTCCAACAAATCCTTGTCATAAGACAAATCAAATCATTGGATCTTTGTCCAATTCCAATCCTGGATATTTGAATATCCAAACAAATCCCGAATACCGAAGTATTCAAACCAATCCTGGATCACAAGACCCAAACAAATCATGCTCTTAGAGCTATATTTATATATATGCATATATGAGACAATCATAAGTACACTCACCTTGACAGTTTAACTGGCTTTTCCCTTGCCTTTATCCGGTACTTGTTCAATCAGCTCTTCTTCCCTTCCTATCATTCTTAAAATTTTAGTATCATCATAAGAATAATAATAGTCCTAAGAATAACTTCAACATAACTCAATTCATAAGCATCATATGATTCAATTCAAATCATTCATTATAAATGAAGTCCCATCTAGACTCTGGTTCTTATATCTAACATATTCAAATTACAGCCCAAACCTAATTTAATTCTTCTTGGTAATCCAATCCTTATCATATTAGGTTTCCAACACAAAATACGACACATCATTCCAAGTTTCCTAGGGCAAGATATGCCCATTTCTTTAGTACATAGCAAATCTGCCCTATAGGCTCCTCTATCATTCAGTCATCTTCCAAGAATTTTCATAATTTTTATACATCATAACTTTCTATGATATTTCAGGAAATTTTAGAAAACATATTGAAGAATACAAGGTTAAAATTCCATAATTTTCAGAGTTAATTTACTATGTCAAGCAAAACATCAAACACATGGTATGCATATTTACTCTTTTGGTGAAGATTTCATATCCGAACTTCAAACCATCACCCAAGATTCATTTCTTGGTATTTTTACTTGATTTTCAGATATGATATACATATATGAGTCTATTTTAATCTCCAATTAGAATTAATCAATTTCAGTAACTATATAAAAAGATATGATAGTTTTAATACACACGGTTTCTAAACAAAGCAATTTCAAGGGTTTACACATTCAAGTTTGCTTAAACATGCATCTATCCATGAGTACACATCAAGGCATGGAATTTCAGTAAAGAAATTATTATTTCTATCATTTAAATCAGCAATATAAGAAAATCAAACAAGATTTGTGGATGGAATTACCTTAGGGGCTTTTATATAATTTTCTATGAATTTTTCTCCAATTTCTCCTCACACTTTCTTCCTAAACTTCAAAACTCTCTTTACTTTGATTAAAACTCTTCCATGGCTGAAATATGCTGAAGGAAGAGCTTAATTCAAGGATTATAAGTCGGCATAAGGTAACCCCCTTGGTCCAATAAAAATATGACATGTGGCATTATATAAAACAAAATATCATTTAAGGCTAAATGACTACTTTACCCCTGTTCATAAAAAGATAATATCTTCCTACTCGGATGTCCATTTGATGAACTGTTTGTTGTGTTACAAACCTAACTCATATAATATACATTTGTTAAGCCATAAAGGTCAAAACTAGTCTTAAACATGAACATTCCTACCGAAAACTTCAAATTTCACATTTGTAACTAATTCAATATTTCATGCTTTATAACGCTAGGATTAGACTAAATATAATGACTTAACATTATATATACTAATAACATATTATACATATCACATAATCTAATCATGATTTAAATATAATTTATCATAATTATATTCGGGTTGTCACACTAAACCCGACATATGATGAAACTTTATAATCTTGGCTGCTACGTCTTCAACGAACACGTCATAGGCTTGGATGGATACACTTGAACACTATCCTATGCCTCAAATGTTTTTGTCCGGAATTGAGCCAACACTACATTAAGACTCAATCAGAGACTTGTGTCCTTACAAATCTCCCCCTTTGGCTATTCCAGGACAAAAAACAATTAAAAATACTAAAGGATACCCTCAAGCTCTACTAGACTTAAAAAATATCCCACCCAAAATAAAAATTACATATCCTGACTCAAAAACCCAAGGATCAATATCTTTTTCAATGAAGGTTACCATTTATAAGAATTCCTACACACTTAATCAAACTTTCAAATGCATAGGGAATATCAAGAATATTAAATGCATGTAACATAAATACTCCCCCTAAATTAATTCTCCCCTTTATCAAATAAATTACCTTACTTAGAAAGACGTCTCCCCCTAAGATAAATCTCCCAAACTAGGATATGAGTACAATAGGATTCGATACCATTTCTCCCCCTATCATTCTCTCCCTTTTTGTTCAGGAATAGACAAAGGACAAAAACTAATTTAAACACGATGAAGCTTAGAGTGATAAGAACATGAAAGCATATGGGCAAAAAATCGAAACTAATCCATAAAAAATATGATATCAATGTGATACATGAGATACTAATAATGTGATATCAACAACAATATGCAACACAATATATACCAATTATGAATTTGAAGCATAGATGTACTAGAAAGCAAGGCAAAGAAAGATTAATATATATATATATATATATATATATATATATATATATATATATATATATATATATATATATATATATATATATATATATATATATATATATATATATATATATGTGTGTGTGTGTGTGTGTGTGTGTGTGTGTGTGTAGACATAATGAATATCACTAATGTACACGCACATATATATAGGTATAGACACCACACATGACACAAAATACAATAAACTTTTCACACTCGTATGGCAAAAATGTGTCATATGGAAACGTTAGTGTAGGGGTGTGAACTAGTAATAATTAAATTTAGGCCCAATCACTTAAAACATGTTAACGGAGTTCTCAATTAATTGCAAACTTCATCACCTTTGAATATAACTTCATGTGACAATATAAATAGAACTCAATGAACAAATATACACAATGCATACAAGCCTAGAATTTTGATGATTCCACAAACCAATAGAGTCATGACATTGTAAGTACAATTAGAATAAATGGACATTGTGAAAACCGTTGATATACCATCGAAACTCCCTCAATTTAAGCATATTATTTTAATCTTTTAAATGAATAAATCAACTAAACAAAAGAGGCATTGGCAAATATTTTCTTTTAATGCCATTATTCTTTTAGACCTTTGGACCACGTATTTCTTTTAGGTCCAAGCAAATGGTGGATTATATGCGAAGGATGATATTTCCTTTCGAAGCCCTTCCCCGTGCACAATATATATATATATATATATATATATATATATATATATATATATATATATATATATAATCTTTTATCGCTCAATTCTCGTGTGCAACGAATTTTAACATGCACTAGTCCTCTTAGGTCACATAACATGTAGATGAAAAGATTGGTAGGAGAACACCTCACAAAGCTCAAATATACATGTGAAGTTATCATTTCAAGTGAGCTCGTGCATGTGAAAAATAAGGCATATAAAAATAGAATCCATTATATCAACACAAAATCCAACTACTCCATGTAAACATGGTAAAGAAAATTTTAAGGATTGACAATCTAAACCAAAAGTTCTAGTCACATGGAAGCGAAAAAGAAGGGATTCAAACACAAGTATATGCCACATAGAGTGTGTCAAACTAAAATACACACAAGACAAAAATCTTTTTGAGTTTTTGAAATTTTTAAAGCAAACAAATAAAAATATTTACTCCAAAAGACAAAAAAAAAATCATTTGAATTTTTCCTTAAGCCTCAATTACTAAAATGTAAAACAAAAATGATAAACAAAAATCTTTTTGTATTTTTCATTTAATGAAAACTAAAATGAAAGAACTATAATACAAAAGATGAACAAACATCATAATTCTAGCATGTGGTATGTGATAAAGAAATGACTAGAAAATGACTCAACATGCATATAGCTAGCAATGATATATTATAAGAGGCACAAAAGGCTAGAGTATGCAAACAAAACTAACACATTTAACCTTTAGATTTAACAAGGGAGGAAGCATATGAAAATAAATGAGAATAAAAAATTCTATTTTGTAAAGCTACCAAGTCGGATCTCCTAACCCAAACTAATGATGAATGACGATCTCGGGGTGTAAAAATCTTGGCTACCTTGGTTGCCTTACATTGGGATTTTCTAGGACCTTGTTTAAGATCAAAAGAAAATTTCCTAAGATTACCTTTTCGACCACAATGTGAGCACCTAAAGACTCGGCAAAACGACTTACTTAAGGAAAGATATATAACATTATTCTTAGAGGATTCTCTTAAAACATTGGTTTTGGTTTTAATAGAGGAATCGTTATAAGAATTGAAGCCTAAACCACAAGTGTCATTTTTAATTTGGACCGTTCCTAAGATTTTATCTAATTTCTCCGAACGACACTTAAAATCAAATTTGACTTTACTAGAGTCTTTTAATTTATTTTCTAATTCTAAAATGTTAGACTCTAATAAAACATTCTGCTCTTCAAACACAAGGAGCTCCTTTTTCAAGGATTTCATTAAACCTCTAAGGCTATCTCTCTCGCCTTCTACATATTCAAGCTTTTCATGAAGAGCTCTCTCACGTTTCCTAAGGTCTTCCACTAATACACTCTCATTAATGACCTCGACACGGTCTTTGAAACTAGATTTTAACTTCAAATTTGTTCTTTTTAATTTAATATATTCTTCATATAATTCTTCAAAAGAAAATTAAAGTTCACTCACATCAACCTCCTCATCACTTTCACTCTCTCTTTCTTCTCCACTCTCACTACCATCATCTCATTAGGATTTACAAACAAAGGCTTTGGAAGTGTCATGTGTTAAAATTTCATCAATAAAGGAGTGCTCACTTTCACTCACATAACTTGCCATAAAATCCACAAAGTTGGGATTAGTGGGGGAATCGGGTCCCTCTTCCTTATCACTATCACTAAGGGTTGTATTGAAGGAAATTAGTTGCTTACCCACTCTCCTTAGTTTATTGGGGCACTCTTTTGCCCTATGGCCATACCCTTCATAACCATAACACATATTTGCCTCGTCCCTATTTAAATTTTCATTAAAAGTTTTATGGATCTTCTCGACTTTGTCATGCTTAGAATTTTCAAATTTCTTAAAATCATGTTTAAATTTATCTTTGTTAAATTTAAGAAATTTTCAAAACATCCTAGCAAACATGTCCATATCTTCCGAGTCACTCTCACTTTCACTCTCTACTACTTGTTTTTCCTCCTTTCAGGCTTTCACAGCAATGCCCTTATCTTTTTTCTTTTCAGTTTTGGAGGGAAACATGTCTAGTTCATAGGTTTATAAATCACCTACAAGATCTTCTAATTTCGTAGAGGCTAAAGTGGGTAAAGAATTTAATAAGGTCACCTTAGGAATAAATATATCGGGTAGGGGCCTTAAAATTTTCTTTACTATTCGGTTGTCGGGTGGTTTCTCTCCCAAATTAAAAGATGAATTAACTATATCGAAAAGTCTAGCATAAAATTCATCAAATGTTTCTTTTTCATTCATTTTAATGGTTTCAAATTGAGTGGTGAGGTTTTGGAGTTTAGAACCTTTTATGACACTAGTTCCTTTATGAGTGAGTTGTAAAATATCCAAAGCTTCTTTAGCGGTTTCACACGTCATAATGCGTTGGAATTCATCCGGTGTGACTGCACTAAACAAGGCATTTAAACCACAGGAATTAAAATTTGCAACTTTAAATTCATTCTCACTCCATCTATCAGTGGGTTTGGGAACACGTTCATTTTCAACTAAATATGTAGGTGGGGACCACCCGTTAACAACAGACAACCAAACCCTCTCATCTGGAGACCTAAGTGCCGAATGCATACGTGATTTTTAATAAGCGTAATTAGGACCATCGTAATTAGGACCTTAACGCAATAAATTGACGCTTCGGCTCTGATACCACTTGTTGGAAACGAAAGGACCCCCAATTTTAAAAATTTCACTATTAAAATCAATGCCCTATAAATGGCGAATAAGGATGGTTCAACTAAACAAGTACATAAACCAAATTTTAATTTCTTTCAAATTAAAATTAAACAAAACTCAAAGTGACATTGAATTAAACAACAAATTAATGTTCAATTAAACAACTTAATGTAATCCAAGTCCTAAAATTTGCCTAACAACTGATTAATTCAATTCGCAAATTAGGCCAAACCAAATTTTATCAAATTAAAGTAATGACTTGAATTAAATTAATATTTACCCAAATTGAATTTGCACCAAATTAACTATACCAATTTTATCTTCTTACCTAAGCATTCATCTAAGGTGATATAGCAAAAGGTGAAAGAAGTAAACAACACACTACACCCCGATGTATGAGGAAACACCTACAACGAAAAAAAACCTCGGATGGCCATAACCTCAAATCCACTAAGTAAGGTTTTACAAGTACATGAAAAAAAGACTTACAACACCCAACTTGACTCTGTCCAAGCCCCGACGCTTCTTCTTGTACACACCTCTGCCTAGCGAATAACCATGCAGGTCCACTGCGGTCTCGAAATCCACCGATTGGACTTCTTCTGGTCATCGTCACCCGAAGAAGGAGCCTTTCTCTAAGTGGGTATGTCACAACAAACAAACTTATTCTTTGTGGGATGTAGAAGTAAACCCAAACTTCTCCTCTTCGAGGTGTAGAGATAAACCCGGTGCCAAACACTCCAAGCAACGATATATATGAAGAAACTTGGAGTAAACAAACTATTGGGTATGTATGTGTTTTTGGTTAATTTAATCCATAAAAATCGAACACAAAACATGGAACTTTTTCTTGAAAGAATTTATCCTCTAAAAGTATTAGATTGTGAAAAAGTTACTTTCAAAAGGTTTTTTCCCGCACGTACTAAATCTGTCAAAAAGTAGTGGGAACATGGAGAAAACTACAAAAAACTGCCAAGAAATTATTCCCGCAAAAGTCGTTCCAACGAAAATTTCGTTCGAATGACATTCTCGTTCGAACGAATTTACTAATGATGTTCCAATGAGAAAAAGAAATCTTGTTCGAATGAGATTCCAGTTCGTTCGAACAACGAGTCAGAGAAAATAAAATATTTTTTTAGCCCAAAACTTTTTATAAAAAGTTCTTAAAAAATATTTTTCTTAATAAAACAAAGTCGTTAAAACTATTTATAAAAAGACCCAGTAAATTTCCAAGCTCCTATATATATATATATATATATATATATATATATATATATATATAATGCATTCATACCTTAGGAGCATTGGAACCAATATTGTTGACGTAGAAACGAAGCACACTAAACTCGACATATGATGAAGCTTTATATTCTTAGCCCCTACATCTTCAGCTAACACAACATAGGACTGGATGGATACACCTATCTAGAATTGAGCCAACACTACATTAAGACTCAATAGGAGACTTATGTCCTTACACAATCTGTTACTCAAACAACCATGGATCCATAGAATCGAGGGCGTGTCTTATTCCCTACATAAGTAACTGAAGTTATTCTGCAACAGGAAGGTCATCACCATCTTGGGCCATGATGATAATACTGAGAAATGCAAGTACCAGTAATCCGGTATTAGAGATATAATATGGGGAAAATGATATGCTTATGTTAGGCTTTCGCATTGAACCTCTACCACTCCCATAAGGGGATGATTTCAAAGATAGAGTTTATCCATAACATAACCCTAATGGAAATGTCAATGTCATACAGATTCAAAAACATTCACTTCATGACCAGACTGGGGTTAGGACGACAATAACACGAAATACATGAATGCATATTATTGAAGAAATATTTTCCTCCTTATGGCTTGGGTTATCAACCCTCAGAAGAAGAACTAAGAATGCTATGTCAACCTCGGTTGAACAGAAGGATAGAAAATTCTTTATCAAGAGATTACTTGAATGGAATATTTATCAGAGAGGGTGAATATTTCCCCTTTTTTGTCTTTTCTAAACCGTGGTATGATCATGTGGAGAAGAAGATGAAACCAGGAATGGATATCTTTTTCCACGACAGCTACTCACGGTCCAAAATTTCCCAGCATCATGTGCGACCAATCATTGAGAAGACTATAGTTGCTACTAGAGATTTCAAGGAAAGTGACCCCAAAGATTCATTCAACTCGGAGACAATGGGGTTGACACTCTGCATGATCCACTCAAGAGGTACATTATCAGATCCATCCTGACTAATTAAAGATGCTGATGCACCTCTCCTCAACTAGAATTCTATACCGGTTCCACCCACTGAAATGTAACCCAACTCTAATTTTTATCCCATTTCCTCTTACTTTGTCGTTCCTACATATTCTGATGTAACCGAGACCTCCTCTGATGAGGTTATCAATGTTTTTTTCCCAACAATGAAATAAACAAAGATTTTGAGTATCCTGTTGTGCCTTCTATTAACTGCCCAAATTCTAATCAAACTCTTGATGATGATGATTTTGAAAATCAACAATTCTCAACTAATCCTAATAAAGTTAATAATAAATAACATAACTTTATTGAAGTTAATGAAGATGAAACTGTTATTATTAATCTCGATTCGAATAGCCAACTACGCGAGATTATGATATGGTCTACCCTTGACGAGCATGAGAGCAAACAACTTAAAGAATTACTGAAGGAGTTTATGTATTTCTTCACATGTACCTACGATGACATGCCATACATTGATCCTGAGATCGCTCAGCATGAGATTCCAACTCTCCCAGAATTCAAATTGGTTAAACATAAACTTCAAAAGCTCTACACCGAATGGTCGCTCATGGTTAAGGAAGAAGTGGTCAAAGAGTTGAGGTTTCATATGTGTGATCTAATATCCCACATGGCTACCCAACATCGTACCTGTGTTAAAATATGGAGGAAAGGTTCACATGTACGTTGAATACCGAGATTTGACCACGTCCTCTCCGAAGGATGATTACCCGCTACCCAATATCGACATGATTATGGATAACACGTCAAGTCAAGATCTCAATTCATTTGTTGATGGTTTTCCTGAATATAACTAGGTCATTATGCACCCCGATTACCAAGAGAAAATTGTGTTCATCACCCTTTGGGGAACATTATGTTACACCTTTTTGACGTTTGGTCTAAAAAATGCAAGGGATACCTACCAGAGGGATACCACAACCATCTTGCATGATCTGATACATAAAGAAGTCGAGGTTTATGTGGATGATATGATTATCAAGTCTAAGACTAGGTAAGGTCATGTTCTCGGTCTCCAAAAATTCTTCGAATGACTGGGGCAATACCAAATGTGACTTAACCCACATAAATGTGTTTTTGGAGTTACCAATAAAAAGCTCTTGGGATTCATGGTTAGTGATATGGGGATTGAAGCAGATCCTGCCAAACTGAAAGCCATACTATTTGTGAACCTATCTTCAAACTCCTTCAAAAGGACTTAACTAAAGTTTGGAATGGAGATTTCCTCTTTCTTTTTTTTTACATAAAATAGAATTTTATTCATGATTTGGAGAAAAATAGCCTTTCTCTGGAGGCAAACTATCAAATGGAAGAAATGTCAAAGTCTTCCATAAAAGAGTAAAAAAAACTATTGACGTGGCCTTTAAATGGTCTAGCCTTAAATCAAAACAATGTCATAATGAATGGATTGGATGATAAGTTTTGAGTTCATAATGGAATTTTCAAAGGTAGCATGATTTCTTGAGCACCAAATCCTCCAACATATATAAGATGGGAGAATCTTGCAAAGAATTGATCTCATATTGTTTCCGCGATAATTAAACCACCAACTCATGAGTCTTGATCGAAGCTAAATATTATGAAATTTGAACCCCATTAATTTTTTGAAATGAGTCTAAATATCCCGAGTAATGTCACTAACAATGAATAAGAGATAAACTTGTTCTTCTTAAGATGATGAGCAGCATCTATATTTAGACACCATAGGAATGAAAATGTCCTTGAGATTTGTATCCAAAGGAATGGCTTTTTGAAATATACGCCACATGAATGTGTATATTTTGGGGAGAATTCTAGAATCCCAAATCATTGAGAAAGAGAATTAGGAACGGTGTTTATCCCTAATAAGATTCCATGCCTTAAAAATTGAGAATCCATTTGTAAGACGATTGTTGTCTGAGTAAGAAATGGTATCCTCAAAATAATCCCCAACCAGTTGCATGTGCTTCCAGGTGACATTAGCAAAGGATGGCACACCTCTAAAATTTTGAGATGATAATTTTTTATATTTTTAGTGCATAAACTTATCCCACAAAGAATTGTTTTCAAAAAAGTGAATCCATATTTTGCAAGCAAATGCATCTCAAATATCATTAAGATCTCGAATGCCGAGGCCACCTTCATTTTTTGGATGAGAGATTACCTCCCAAGAAAGCCAGTGGTGTTTGAATGAGTTATCAGAGGTACCCAAGAAAAAATTCGAACAAACGGATTTAAACTCCTTGAAGAATGTTTTGGTGGGTTGAAGAGCTGATAGCATATGAAGGCCCATAGAGTGCAGAACTGTATTAATCAGTTGCAGCCAACCTACTTTGGATATTTCCATGATGCCTTTGACCGAATCAAATAATACCTAACCCGACCTTCGGTACTCATTCCACCACAACAGATCTCCCCCTAATCCTATACCTAACTATAACAGACACCGTAATTGGGGCTTTGCTTGCCCAATACCTTGAAGAACCCGCAAGGATAGAGCCATCTACTATGTCAGTCACAAGTTGTCCCGGTACAAAAATAACTAAACTGCCTTAGAGAAATCACGTGTCACCCTTGTTTTGGTCACCCCAAAATTACGGCATTATATGCTCAGCTTTCCCATTAAACTTGTGTCCCGGATGGATCCTATCAAACACCTGCTAGAGAAACCTTCTTTGTCTATCCGAATGGCTCGATGGTTGATGCTAATAGCCGAATTTGATATTGTTTATGTCACACAAAAAGACATGAAAATAAGATCCATCTCTGACTACCTCACTGACTACCCTATGGAAGAAACTGATGTTTCGATTTTCGAGTTACTGGATGAAAATATTCTTTGTACCTCCCAAGAGGACCTCCGGTGGCAAATGTTCTTTGACGGCACCACCAACAAGAAAGGGTATGGCAATGGGATACTCCTAATTTCCCCTAATGACTGTCATACTCCTATTTCCATCAAACTGGATTTTCCCTGCACTAACAACATGACCGAATACAAGGAATGAACTATAGGACTCAAAGTCTCTCTCATGAAAGGAATTCTATGCCTAGATATCAATGGGGATTCAACCCTCATCATAGATTAAGTACTCAGAAAATAAAAAGTCAAGGATGAGAAACTCTTACCCTTCCAGGACCACCTAGAAGAGCTGGCCTCCCAATTCAAGGATATTACCTTCCATTACCTTACCTAATCAAAGAACAACTAAGCCAATGACATTTCTACCTTATCCTCCATGGTTGACATGCCCAAAGGAATAACAATGACACCCTTCATAGCCTAAAAGCAAGCTAAACCCACCCACTGCTACCACATTGAGCAAGCCACAGAAGAATATCCTTATATAGTCGCTTGCTGGTACTAAAATATTTGACGCCTCCTCAAGAATGGTAGGTATCCCAAAGATTCTAACAAGAAATACCGAGCAACCCTTCACAAACTGGGTGCCCAGTATATATTATCTTCGATAAAGAACTGTTCAAGAGAAATTTTAATGGAACCCATTTACACTGCATCGCAGGGGCTAAAATTGAACAGATGATACAGAAAGTCCACAATGGGGAGTGGGGACCCCACATGAATGGCCATATGCTCGCCAAGAAGATAATTTGACAGTTTTATTGGACTACCATGGTTCAATATTGCACCACCTATGTTCGGAGATGTCTTAAATGCTAGCAATTCTCCAACCTCCAACACTTGCCTCCACGGGATTGATACAAAATGACTTCTCCCTGACCGTTTTCCACGTGGGGCCTTGACATCATAGCGAAAGTTACACCTAAAGCCTCCAATGGGAATGAATTCATCTTGGTTGCTATCGATTACTTCACCAAATGGGTCAAAGCTGAGTCATAGGCAGTTCTAAAGTCCAAAAAGGTGGCTAAATTCATTCAAAAAATACCATCTACTGATATGGAGTCCTGCACGAGCTAGTGTCAGAAAACGGGTTACATTTCGAAGAAGAAGTCATTGAGGTGGTCGACGAGTATGGGATTCAAAGGCCCAAGTCTTTTCCCTACTGACCTCAAACCAACAAAGCAGTCAAAACCGCTAATAAGAACCTCAAAGAAATCATCCGCAAAATGATCGAGAGCTGTCGAGATTGGGCTGATCGGATCCCTTACTCCCTCTAGGGTTACAAACTTCAGTTCGAGCATCTATAGGAGCTACCCCTTACTCAATGGTATATGGCATGGAAGCAGTGCTACCCGTTGAGCTAACAATTCCTTTATTATGGGTCATGCTTAAAAGAAAAGTCAGCGAGGAAGACTGGCAGCGGAGCTATCTTGACGAGTTGTCATTCTTGGACGAAAGGAGACTGAAGACTCTATACCATATACAAGGGTACCATCATCGAATATCACGATTCAATAACATACTCAAGGACTGTGGTGTTCGAGAAGGGGAATTACCCCTTAAATAAATAGTAGAACTCATCTGAGACCCCAGAGGTAAATTCAAGCCCAATTGGAGTGGCCCCTACATTGTGAAAAAAGATCTTATTCGGTGGTCCCTCTATACTCAATGACCTTAATGGGGAAGAGATGTCCCTTCCATTCAACCTGGACCATCTCAATAAATTCTACCCTTAGTCTTAAATCTCGACGCGCTATGACTCTTCTCATCTCCTTTCTATTCTAAAAAAAATTCTTCATTTCCCACTACTTAGAACTACGTGGGGCATGATCCTCTCAAAATGTTTTTACTTTAAATAATGGAACTCAAATTTTTTTTAAAACCCCTAGAGGTATGTAGGCAGATCATACGCCTTACATGAGCACGACCCCCTTATTTTTCATAAAATGATATTTTTTTTCTTACCTTCGAGAATGACAGTTCATTTTTATCATGTACAAGAACAAAAGGATTATATATGACTTAGTGATTGGTATAGATAATTCAAATGCAAAACTCATCAAGAGGCACAACAGTAAAATTAACATTTTCTTTATTTCATTAATTCTATTACAATTACATGGGCATAGGGAGTCAAACAACTTCCATCTCCAACCTAACCTTATTTTCCTAAAAAAACAAAACAAAAACAAGCCAAACTACTCTAAAATAACCTTCCCAAAGGTTATGCCAACCAGAGACATAACCAAACACCATACAAAAGCTTCGCAAATAAAACTCCCCACGAATTCTACCCGCAGTTGCCCGAAGAACCATCCCTATCATCATCTACATTTGGGGGTCCCTAAAATTCTCCTGCTTGGATGGAATACCGAAGGGGGTCCATGGAATGGTAAGATTGAACTAGCCTAGGGAAAATAACAACACCTCGTTTCATGGTCTCAGATATGGCGAACCACATTTTCCCTCTCTCCTCAGCCAGCATCTTGGTAACTACCCTCCTCCACAACCACTTCATGCAATTCTAATAAAAATGCAAGACTCGACCAACAGACAGGGAAGGATGGGTCAACGATCGATGATTCTCCCATAGAGAGCCCAGTGGCATGCGTAAACATTCTGTCAAATCTTCTATAGGAAAGAAGTCTAGTGTCCGAGGTGGCATAATATGCTCCAAGATAAATTGACATAAAAGTCGCCAGGGAAAGTAAAAAGAAGTCTGTCAGAGGCCAACCAACCGAACATACTGGTATTCCACCAATTCTAAAATGGGCTGCAACTATCCCCACCAAGGAACTAACCAACGCAAACCTCGAGTGCCGTTGTAAGAGGCTAGTGAGACTGGGGTCTATAAAGAACCGAGAAGGGTGAGGCATGACCCACTCCAATGGATGTTGACTTTAAGGTTCTCAGGCACTTCTAGAACAAACTATGGTAAAACATTCCTTATTTTGTAACAGTGGAACTCAAACTGTAACCCACTCCCTGCAACGAGATGACCTTCACCGCAATAATAGTAACTTTTCCTAAGAGAAACTCATGAGAGTGATGGCTATCGGGCTTGAGTGGGGGAATAAATCACTTAACGCTTAGAGAGAAAGAGCAGGGAGAGAACACTAGTGGTCTAGAGAGATTTTGATAGAGTAACGGTATGACTTCAGTTATGATCCTGACTTGACCTTGCCTAGGGATCATATTTATACTTGGGCACAAGGGATGAGTTGAAACTTTTTTAGCACCAAAACTGAGGGGGTTGGTGAGGGACAAGGTCTGTAATGTACATTTTGTCCCTGCCTGTTTGCACCCACTTGTCTCCTCTAACAGGTACCACCTGGTGTAAAGAAAAGTCAAAAAGCAAAGCCTATGCTTGAGGATAAAATATATGATTTGGTGAATATCATTTTAAAAAGGTAACTTGTTGTACAAACTTTATAAACTTGAGGAGGGGCCTCCTGGACCACCTCCTCAAAAATCTTTGTAAACTTGAGGAGGGAGGTCTCAAGTACCACCTCTTCTAAAATATTTATAATCTTGAGGAGGGAGGTCTCGAGGACCACCTCCTCTAAAATATTTGTAATTGAGTAGATGTCAGAAGAACCATCTCAACTAAAATCATTTTTCAAGCTATTCATTTCTTGTGAGCAACCCATGGTTGCTCACTTCAATTATGATTAAGTGTGGACTATGTGAGGACAGGGTGACTACCAGGGTCTGTTTACTAGTGTTCTATCAATCTTAAAGTGTTAAGTGGTTGATCTTGCTCAACAAACCTTGTTCCTCAACCACTAAGCCAAAACTCCTATGAGATCCCATCTTTCCTAGTTAATCCATGCTTGCTCAAGTAGGCTACCTGTAATAGATAATAACAAGTTAGTACTTTGTTATTCATGTGATCAATAAATCTTGGGGAAGTGGTCACTCTAACTTAACCTCCTCACCCACTGCTTCTATTCTGTAGGTAATTCTAATTTTTGGGGACGATGAGCTCCTTGTAGTGGGCTTCCTCGGCAATTTTTTTTGTGTGTTTTTTGAGTAATTTGGGACGAGGAACCTTTTCTAATGAACTTCCTCGCCCAAATTCCAAATTGTGAATTCGGGAATTTTGGGGCGAGGAGCCCTCTCTAGTGGGCTTCCTCGCCCAAAATTAACTTGTGAACTTTGTATAAGTCTGGGGCGAGGAGACCTTCTTGGTAGCCCCTCTCGTCGAACATTTTTCTTTGTGGATTTTTGGACACACTGAGGCGAGAATCCCTTCCCGTGTCCCTCCTATCCTATCTTTCAATTATGTGAGCTTTGGAACATTTGGGATGAGGAGACCTTTCTGGGGCCATCCTTGCCCTTTGGTCATTTATGTGGTTCTTCAGGAACTTGGGGCGAGGAGCCCTTCCTGGGGCCCTCCTCGCCCAAGGTGAGGTTTAGGACATTTGGAACGAGGATCACTTTTTGGCGCCCTCCTCGCCTAAGCTGTACTTCTGTGAGCTTTAGGACATTTTGGGCTACGAGCCATTTCTGGGGACCTCCTCACCTAAGATATATTTTTGTGAGCTTTTAGGACATTTGGGAATAGGATCCCTTTTTGGGCCCTCCTCGTCCAAGATCTATTTCTCTAAGATTTATAATATTTGAGGCGCGGATCTCTTTTTTGGGGCCTTCCTTGTCTAAGCTCTATTTCTATGAGGTTTGGGGAACTTGGGGCGAGGGGACCTTCATGGGGCCCTCCCCTCCCAAGCTCTTAAGCTATCAAGTGTGTACCCCTCTACAGTAGTCCCCTCGTATAAAAATCTACGTGTTGGTAATACCCAAGGTTTTTGTACGCAATGACTCATTTTTGTGTTGGAATTCGAAACATCACTATTGCATTAATTAGGCCCGTCACTTTAGCCTACTTTTAGGGTCTCGGAGTGGCACGTGTCACTTGGGTAACACACATCTCACCATTAGAAAATATGCAGTCCTCTTTTTTCTTGGCAGTCTAGGCGTGTCATAATAGGTATAAAAAGGGGCTTTTTAACTCTCCTTCTTTTTTTACCTTGTTATTTGTTTTCAAACTCAAGTTATTGAGAGAGAGAGAGAGAGAGAGAGAGAGAGAGAAGAGGTTAAAATCCTCCATAGCCATTTTCATGTTTTTCTTCACTTTACTCACTCAAATGACTTCCTCATATTCCCAAAAACCCCCTCCACCGTTGCCACTGCTACTAGTGAGGTATTGGTGGGTGCAATGCCCATTGCTGTCACCATTTCCACCGTCTTGGCCACTGGAGACACCATCGTGACATAAAAGGTGTTATGACATGCGCCTGATATGTTTCAACATTCATCTATTGAGGTTCCCCCTTAGGGGATCCACTCGCTTACTATTGTGTTGGCGACAGGGGATTCCTCTCCTATGGGGATTTCTTCAAAGAAGGGTTCCTCGCATAGGTCTTCTTCATCCAGGGAAACTTTCACCACTGTTAGCTCCTTGCCTACTGGGGTGTATGTGAACATTGGGGCCTCCTCACCTATGGGTATTTCTCCAAGGAGGGGTTCCTCGTCTGTCAGGGTCACAGGGGTCTCCTCGTCTAGAGGAACCCTCACCACTGGGACCTCCTCTTCTGATGGGGTTCTTGAAACCAGTGGGGCCTCCTCATCCATGGGCCTCCTTGCCATCAAGACTACTTCTTACTCCTCACTTATTGTTTATTCCATGTCTGAAAGGGAATATATTATTGCTCGTCAAAAGAGAGATTTTGGGATTTATCGTCTGGCGCCCTATTTTGACGAGTAGGGCATCTTTATGACTTCTCTTATAAATTTTGAGCAGGATTTTGTGGCCAAGATCTAAGAGCGACCCCAAGTGGGTCTAGGTGAGTCCTATTACCTTATCATTGTTCTTGTTGATGCAATACTTAGGGTGCGAGTAGACAAGGGTGATTTTCCCCATTCCAATCTTGAGGTCAAGGCATGTGGGGGCGCCACAGAAGAATTGGGTCTCTAGGTGGATCATATCTTGTCCACCCCTGCACATAGAGTTATTATTAAGATCCTTGGTCTTCTAAGCACTATTAACAGTCTCAGAGCATTTTCAATTGCCAAATAAAAGTGAGATTTTACTTTGTTGGCATCTCGTTGGAGCATGGATTCTCACACCTTTTTTACTGGTTGGGTGAGTTTACTATTACTTTGGAAGATATTTACGAGCTACTCGCCCTGGCCTACTTAGGCAATCATATCCTTACTGATGGCTTTGAGGATGAAGTTGAGTAGTAGCTGGTGGGAGAGCTCCACTCTGCTTTGGGGGAGTTCTCGAAGTATGTAGATATCAATTTGACTGGACCACCAAACACTCTTTCACTAAATGGAAGCAGTATTGGTTCAAGGATTTCGAGCAGCTGCCCAAGAGGGAGAGGGAGAGTAGGGCCCAAAAATTAACGCCCCCTCACACTTAGCAGCATTTTTTGTCACTTGTTTAGTAGATTTCTTCTCCCTGGGAGGCTAGACAACTCTCTCCGTGAGCTTTTGTTCAAGATTTCTATAAGGCTTGCTTAAGGGAGGGCACTCCCCCTCGCAGCCTTAACTTTGGGGTCTTTTTACACGTGGTTCGATAGGGCTCATGTAGAAGTTAAGAGATCTTGTGGTCGTTACGATGCTATCAATATTTCCAACACTTTTATCAATATGTCATTCTTGTTTTAGAGATTTCCCAACTTTACCCCAGAGGCTAGGTCATGCCACAACGGAGCTGCAAGATGGCACAAGAAAACTCCTAATACTTCTCTAGGGTCTTTGATAGACAACATCGATGAATTTTCTTTCAGTCCCCACTGCAAGACTGTTGGAGGTATTTTTTCTTGGCTTTCCTTCTTAGCTACTGGGGGTACTTTTTATTGCCCTGTTTATGAGGAGTCTATTCCTACCTGCCCCCATATTTCTTTGGTCATTATCCTTCTTTCTTGCACTTTGCCTTCCCTCACTGACTTGGGTCAAGGTGTGGAGTTCTACCACTCTAAGAGTGTGAGGAGGCAGTTTGGTTATGACCAGGGCGTTAATAACCCTATTTATTCTTCGAGCACCTACCCTTCCGAGCTATACCTTGAGACTCTTTCCATCTTAACATTTAAGGGGGTGGTTTATAGGGTTAGCCATCTGGGCAATTTGTTTATACCTTCGTGAGATTACATGACCTCCTTCACTCGCTCATGGTTCACCCTTTGGCAAAATTAGGTTATGATGATCCATAATTATGTGAGGGATGTTCCTCAAGAGAATATTTATACAATGATTCCTAATAATGATAGGTATTTGGGTAAGAGGACCTAAAGGTCAGTTTGGCACCAAAGTACCATCCCTAAGACTCGTCTCGATCATCTCACTCCAATCTTGGTGAGGCCTCTGCTTGATGAGTCTATTTATTCCAAACAATCCAAGCCTCAACCTTCTAGGTCCAAGTCGAGGGGTAAGTCAAGAGTCGCTGCAGTAAAGAGGAAGCATCCCTATGTGGATGTTTTTAGTTTCAAACCATCTACCATTACCCCTGCTACCACTATTATTTCCACTATTCCCGCTACTACTCCTACTCTCCCCCTATCCAGTAAGAACTAGGGTTAGTAGGAAGAAGAAGAAGACTAGTACTGGAACCTTTTATCCTTCTCCTGCACTAGACCAGGGGTCTGACACTAATGACCTTAGAGTAGAAGATCATATATGACTGTTCGAGAGAAAGGCTATGAGGCCCTTGGGTTATCTACTGAGGGATCTAATACTACTTCCATTACTATAGGCGAATGTACTATAACTCATTCCTTTTTAATTAAAGAAGATGATTTTGGTGGGGTCTCACTTGATGGTTCCCTTCTCTATCATTTGAAGAGGAATTAGTCGATTATAGAAGCACTCCCTCCTATTATGGTAATGGTTCTTCTTCGAATGAGACAAGATTCATTGACCCTTATGATGATCAGCACTTTGTTCTTCTACTTTGTTACCAATTTTAGAGGAGTCTTCTGGTGAGGGAGCCTTGATAGGATCCCCTTCTACCTCCAGTCCTACTACCGAACATCTGTTGTACGGGAAGACCGCCCGCATTACCACTGTAAGTTTTTTCTTAACTTCTCTATTATTGTTTTACTGTCTATTTTCATATACATATTTCATCTATAACTTGTCTTTGTCTTTGCAGTATTTGCAGGGTGTCTCTGTCACAGCAAGTGATTCGGTGCCTTCACTTCCTACCTGGGGGCCTTTTGCTAAGGCCAGGAATTCCATGATGGCATCATCCTTGGGCCTATCAAAGGAGGTTTGTCACTTCCCTCTGCCCATTCATTACTTCCTTTATTTTATTTATTTTCATCACTTTTTTACTAATATTTTCTCTGCTCTTTTCAACTATAGGAGGTCTCTATTGTGTTCCCAACGTCGGCGAGGACTTCTTCTATATATTCTTCTTCAGTTCAAGAAAGCATTAGCTCCCATAAGTCTTTTATCTTTCACTTGTCATATTTCGAAATACATATTTTGAAGTCAACATGTCTTGTATACACAGTTGACAATTTCTCTTAGTCGCCTTTGCTCACCCCTTTCCTTTTTGGTGAGAGGTTTCTCTGCCCGGATGCCTAAGGAACTCTTAACTTGTCTTATTCATTGACTATGTTTGATTTGTCACATTCTCTATACCCATGGATATATTATCTATATTTTCTTATTTATATAGGGACCCCCTACGGGATGCCCTTCACCTATTGAAGGAGCAACACCATCCTCAAGAGGCACTGCTCCCAGTATATTGGTTTCAGGGAGGATTCCTATCTCCCGATTTCTTTTACCCACAAACCCTAGGCTTCACATACTGCTTATACCATCCGGTCCCATTTTAACCATTGCGTATAGTGGACATGTCATACATGTTAGCTTCACCACTCAAGTATTTCTTATTCGTATAAGAATCCATTTTTGTCTTTATTTATGTTTAGTTTCCTGAGGGTTGTTGTATAACCAGGCACTTGCACCCAGCGCTATTGTTCCACCATTCATCTTCCTTCCTTCCTCTTTAGAGGTGCTTCAGGTGCGCTTATATTAAGTCTTTCATTGTCTTCAATTCATGCTCTTGAAGCATTGGGATTTTATTTCCATATTATGTTTTTTGTTCATTTTATTTTGTAGGCCAGTTGGTTGGTGACACCACCCCCACCTGTTTCTTTGGTTCCCCCCTTAGTAGTCCATGCTACTTTTGAGGAATCCCTTGAGGTTTCACCTACTTCAGGCAACCTAGCCGAAGTCCCTTCATCTGAGGGGCTTGTCCCTAGTGCCACGGGACCAGCCTGAGTGGTATGGTCAATCTTCATATCTTGATTACACATCTACGATTTAACATATTTGTAGATGTGGTCCCTTTACTTGCGAGATTTACATTTTGACTCCCATGTGAATAGTCTGCCAGTTTCTATGCTGGAGGAGACTTTGGTCACCCCTCCGGTTAGTACCACTCTAGCTCTGATGCTGAGGAGTCTCTATCAAGGATATCAATGGAGAGCTCCAAGGTAAATACTTAATCCAGTTGGATATTTGAACTCACGTTATCTATGTAAATACTTGCTGCCATTTACCTATTTCCCTATTTTCAGGTTAGTGCATCGGTTGTTCCTTTGCCTATGGAACAACCAAGGGAAACTACTATGAGTCAGGTATTATACTTTCATACCTTACTTCGTCTTTATTCCCCCTCTTCCTTTTACTTTTACCGCATAATTGGGCTCACCTTCACTTTTCCATTTCCTTGCTTTCAGTTCAGCGAGGCGGCCATCCCCAGTCTTACGGGACCAATTGTGAGTACTATAATGCGCACTCCCTGGGTATTAAACTTTCATACCTGAGTTTTTTCTATTTGTTTAAGTTATCACCTTTCTCTTATTTTTTTATGAAAAGAAAACACTAACATTTTCCTTTTCTCTATTAGGCTGGTACTCGAGGCTATGTGGTGCCGCCTCGCCTTGGTGACAGCATATTGACCCCCCTAGGCTTTGGGGTAGGCCTTCAATGACCTTTTTTTGATTCGAATGTGAATGACCACCTCCTATTGCTACTCTTCTCTACGACTTATCCCTTGTTAATTTCCATTCTGCAAGATCTAGTTGATGAGCCCGTTGAGGCCACTAGGGAGGCTGACCAGATTTCTAAGGCCACTGGTGAATTTGGCTCTGATGAGGATTCTTCTGTGCCTCTCTTAGAGCTCGATTCTCACAACACTAGTTATGAGGATATAGAGGTGGAGGCTTCTGGTGCTTTTATGAGTGCACTGTGGCATTCAAAGTTCCCCTCCCCCGATTCCTTGCTTAGGAACGAGAGTGTTGGAGCTATTTTTGGAGCACCATCCTGAGACTTTCACCTCCCAGAGTGTCCTCAACATTTATAACCTTAAAGTATTCAATTTGAAGGCCTTAACTAGCCACCTTCATGAGTTCATGTCTACCCCTCCCACTGATGTGACTGCTCGGAGGTTCTCGCTATTTCTCCAAGCTCTTTATGATTCTAAGCATTTACATCATTTCCAGGTGGACTAGTTTAAAGTTTTAGTTCGTCAATTTCTTGGCACCACCTTTAGGAAGATGATGAAGCTTCATACTTCTCGTCATACTAGGGAGCATCAGCGTCGGATTGAGGCCTCTTGGATTCAGACTCAGATTCAGTTTCTATAGGTTAAGCTGGCTAAGTTGGAGGTGGGTGTTGTTGAGGATGAGGCTCGAATAGCTAGGTACGAGGATCGGCTCGTTGAGGAGGCTGGTCCCTCTTATGCAGACTTTCGCTCCCGCCAAAATCTATTTTTCATGTTATCTAGTGGATAGATAGTTTGGTTGTTTAGACTTTTTTTTGTATACTTTTTCACTTGTAAAGGACTTCGCTGTTATTAATGAAAAAGTATTTTTACTGATTTCTATCATTTTGCTCATTTACTTCTATCTCAACCTTGGTATCTTCTTACTATGGCTTCTGCTAATATCTCCTCTAGTTGTGTCGTATTTACTTTTTTTTACATGAGAAAGTAACATTTTAGAACTATCCCCTTTTACTGTGGGGTACTTGAATTTTATCTAGGCAAGTAACATTTTTAGAACTGTCCCCTCTGAGTGTGGGATACTTGCATTATATCTCTGTAAGTAAACATATTTAGAACCATCCCCTCTAATTGTGGGGTACTTACATTTTTTATCTGGGCAAGTGACATAGTTAGAACTATCCCCTCTAATTATGGTGTACTTGCATTTTATCTAGGCAAGTAAATATTTTTAGAGTTGTCCCCTCTAACTGTGGGGTACCTTCATTTTATCTGGGCAAGTAAAATTTTTAGAACTGTCCCCTGTAACTGGGGGGTACTTGCATTTTATCTGGGCAAGTAACATTTTTTAGAATTGTCCCCTCTAACTGTGGGGTACTTGCATTTTATCTGGGCAAGTAAACATTCTTAGAACGGTCCCCTCTAACTGTGGGGTACTTGCATTTTATCTGGGCAAGCAAAATTTTCATAATTGTCCCCTCTAACTGTGGGGTACTTACATTTTTTATCTAGGCAAGTAACGTAGTTAGAACTAATTCCTCTAACTGTGGGGTACTTGCATTTTATCTGGGCAAGTAAACATTTTTAGAGCTATCCCCTCTAACTGTGAGGTACTTGCATTTTATCTAGGCAAGTAACATTTTTTAGAACTTTCCCCTCTAACTGTGTGGTACTTGCATTTTACCTGGGCAAGTAAACATATTTAGAACTGTCCCCTCTAACTATGGGGTACTTGTATTTTATTTAGGCAAGTTATCATTTCTTATGGAATAAGTTGGGAGATGGAGGTTAGCTCTTCTCCTTCCCTTAAATCCCCTTTTTTTTTTAGAAATCAGAGCAGGGGAATGTAAGTCCCCTTTTCTCTATTATTTATATGAGCTGGTGAAATAAGGCTTTTTCTTTGAGAACAGAAGATAAGGCTTGCTCTCAAAAATAAATTTGTTATTTATTTTTACTATCATGACTTGGAGGACATCCTCCTGCTGGTCTGATGACAAAATTAAAATCATTTGTCTAATATGGTCGGAGAGACTTTGCTCACTAAAGTTTTCTATCGGGATGGATATATCCCCAAGTGTAGTGAGCAAAGTGCTATCTATCTGGGACTCTCCTCCAGTGTAGCAGAGAGAGTTAAAAATGTGCGTGTGTTTGTTTGTATGTGTGTATGTGTGTGTGTGTGTGTGTATATATATATATATATATTCTGGTTTATCTATCTTATGCCATAAGAAAAAAATGAGAATCATCATGCAATGCTCAAAAAGAGTTGTTATTCACTTATATTTATTATATGTATCATTTACAAGACTGTATTGCTCTTATCATTCTATAAAAAGGAACTTGTCTATCACTAGAGCAAGTTGTTCAAACATTTCAACTGAAACAAAAAAAAGTTCTTTAACAATATTAATCTTATTAGCGCTTCAGCCACTTGCAGTTGATGCACTGGAGGCAATCACTCTCTAGATCTAAAATCTGGAAATAACCCAACTCGCCTACACCTCTGACGACAAAGTGGCCTTCCCAATTGGGATTGAACTTCGATGTTGACATACTGTAGAGATGGTAAGTGGATGCTCGCAGGACTCAGTCTCCCACCTGGAACTCCCTAAGCTTGACCAAATTTTCATAGACTCTATACAGTTTCTCCTCCAGTGCCTCCAGCTACACATGCATTGGCTTAGGGATGAGTCCTTTGCTTAGAGAAACTTTAGTTGAGGGCACCGCCAACTCCGCTGGTAAGACAACTTCAGTCCCATATACTATGGAGAATGGGGTGAACCACATCGATTTTCTTTTTGAAGTACGATAATCCCATAACACCATGGGAAATTTCTCATCCCATGCCCCTGGGATGTCCTTTGGCATTTTTTTCAAGATATATAGCAGGGTCTTATTGGTAGCTTCCACTTGTCCAGTACCTTTAAGGGAGGAGATGGTTGAGCTGTTGTGCATAATTTTGTACTTGTCTGTGAGGAGGGCCATCTCCTTACATACAAACTGCTTCCCATTATCTGTTAGAATAACCTTAGGTATACCAAACCTGCATATGATATACTCATTTATAAACTGGGTTACCACTTGGGCAGTTACCCTACTTAGTGGGATGGCTTTTGCCCATTTGGTGTACAATTTATAGCCACAATGATTAAATCTTTGCCATGAGAGGCTGGACTGACCTTTCCAACTATGTCAAATGCCTATGTGTGGAGCTGTGAGGCTTTGCAGGTTAATGAGCATGTATCATGTTTCCATGTACTTGACAGGCTTTGCACTTTTTCACATGTCTAATAGAGTCACCCTCCATGGTCGTCCAATAGTACATCAGTGTCATCAGTTGATCATAAAGTTTGGCACTCCCATATGGGAGGACTCATACGCTTCTTTCAACAACTTGTCTATGTCTTCTTTATCTATTCATCTCAAGGCCTTCTTGTTCTACCTTATTTTCTAAAGCTCTCCTTCCACAAAGTAAAAATAGGGTATCCTTTTTTGTAGATAAATTTCATCTTCCCTCTTTGAGGGAAGTTCTCCATCTCTCAAATATGCTATATATGGTTGTTTCCAATATTCGAAGGCTTCCACAAAGTTGGCTTCCACTGGATGGTCAAAATTGGCTTGGCATTTTAGGTAGATTTGTTGCCGGCGGGCAGCTTTTGCTCTCATTGTGGGCCAATAGTACCCACCGCACTGCAACCGTCAATATAGAGGAATATCAGTGCCTCCACAATGATTTTGGTGCATTTTTGTCAACCTTTCCTTAGGCTCTTACTTTCCAACACAATTTGCCATAAATCCACCAGGACTCTTGAAATAGAGTGTTCCCTATAGCATGTGATAGTTAGCTAACTCCAACATCTTCATTGTCCCTTCTCTAGTTTCGAGTTACTTCACCACTAGGTGCCTCCAGTCTTCTAGCTCATTGCTTGGTAACAAGGATGTTACTATAGTGGGCACTATTATTCTTCGTAGTGTGATTTTCTTCCGACTCATCCATGTCTAGATTCCATGCTATTATGCCTAGTGCGTCAAGATTCCTATTTATTTTTCTTACATTTTTCTCCACAGTTACTTTTAAGAATTTCCCAGCGATCTCTAAATGATGTACCTGTACGGTGCTAAATTGGCATGCTTGAAGGAAAAATCCCTATTGATCTTCTTTACTACCAAGTTGTAGTCCCCTCGTATGCAGAACACCCTAACCCCTCTTCTGAGTGCCTTCAACATCCCCAAAATGAGGCCCTCATACTCAGCCTCATTGTTTGAGCATTTAAAATCAAACTTGAAGGTGATAATATAATACCAGCACCCCATGTTCCTTGGCAGGCAGTTTCTTCACTCATTATGGGCCAATAGTACCCACCCCACTGCAACCGTCAATAGAGAGGAATGTCAGTGTCTCCATAATGCTTTTGGTGCATTTTTGTCAACCTTTCCTTAGGCTCTTACATTCCAACACACTTTTCTAGAAATCCACCAGGACTCTTGAAATAGAGTATTCCCTATAGCATGTGATAGTTAGCTAACTCCAACATCTTCATTGTCCCTTCTCTAGTTTTGAGTTACTTCGCTACGAGGTGCCTCGAGTCTTCTGGATCATTGCTAGGGAACAAGGATGTTACTATGGTGGGCATTATTCTTTATTATACAAAGATTTTTTCTTCCGACTCATCCATGTCTAGCTTCTATGCTATTATGGCTAGTGCGTCGGGATTCCTATACATTGTTCTTACATGTCTCTCCACAGTTACATTCCAAAATTTCCCAGCAATCTCTAAATGATGTACCTGTAGGGTTCTAAATTGGCATGCTTGAAGGAAAAATCCCTATTAACCTTTTTTACTACCAAGTTGGAGTCCCCTCGTATACATAACACCCTAACCCCTCTTCTGAGTGCCTTCCACATCCCCAAAATGAGGTCCTCACACTCAGCCTCATTGTTGGATCATTTAAAATCTAACTTGAAGGTGACAATATAATACCAGCACCCCCTGTTCCTTGAGAGTTGGAGCCGTCAAACTGCATCAACCATTTTTCCATTTCTTGCACCACTACTGCTTTAATGGCCTTAGGCACTATGCATTTCAAATCATACTCCGATAAGATCAAAAACCACTTTGCTACTCGTCCCACAAATACTATCCGTGCGAGGAGGTACTTGATGGGGTCACACTTAGTGACTATATGAACTGTGAAAGCTAAAAAAGTGTCTCAACTTCTACGCAACAAAAACTAAGGCCATGCAATGTCTCTCTACATTAGTGTATCTAGACTATGTACTTGAGATCACTTTTGATAGTTAATACACGGGATTTTCTACTCCTTTATTTTCTTGGGCAAGCGATGCTCATATGGACCTCTTTGTTGAAGTAAGGTAGAGCAGTTGTGGTGCCCCCACTTCTAGTTGAATCATTGTGGATGGGGAGGATATAATCTCTTTGATTTTCTGAAAGTCCTAATTTTTCTTGTATCCCTAAATTCATTTGGCTCTGTCTTTCAAAAGGGTGTGAATGGGTGAGTCATTTTTGCCAGTGAGGGTACAAACCTCCTCATGTAGGATACTTTTCCCAAGAAGCTCTTAACCTCTCTCTGACTCTTGGGGGTGGCATCATCATTATGGCTTTCATTTTTTCTACGTCTACTTGCACCCCCTGCATGTTCACCACAAACCCTATAAAATTTCCTATGGTGACCCCAAATGCACACTTGAAAGGGTACATTCGCATCATATACATGCGACACCTCTCGAACACCCTCCTGAGGTCTTGTATGTCTTTTCTTTCTTTTTTGGATTTCACCACTAAGTCATCCACATAAAAATCCAATATGTCATGAAATAGGCCATGGAAAATTGCCATCATCATTCTCTGGTATATGGCCCCAACATTCTTCAGTCCAAATGGCATGATCGTATAGTGGAAGTTTCCTAAGGATGTGCAGAAGGCAGTCTTATCCGTATCTGCTGGATCGATCTTAATCTGTTTGTAGCTAACATACCCATCTATGAAACTATACATCTCATGTCATGCGGTAGCGTCGACTAAGTTACTTATGCTCGGTAGAGGAAATTTGTCTTTGGGGCATGCCATGTTCAAGTCACAAAAATATATGCAAATCTGAATTTTGCTCTTGTCTTTTTTTGCCATTGGAACTATGCTAGAAAGCCACACGTGATGATGAATGGTCTTGATTAGTTCCACCGCCAATAAGTTTCTACCTCGACTTTTATCTTCAAGTTGAGGTCTGCCTTGTAAGTGCGAGTGGCTTGTCTCACTGGAATGGCATTAGGAAAAATGTTCAATCCATGGGAGTTCACCTCTGGGTCTATTGCAGGCATCTATGTATACTTCCAAGCAAAGACATCGGTGAACTCCTTGAGTAAGCCAATGAGATCTTCTTTCTTCTTTGGTCCCAGATTCCTGGAGGGTTTACTTTCACCTCTTCATTTCCCTAGATTGATCCCCTCTAAATCCTGTAATTTCTCTCTGGGTCCATCTTGCATGCATTCTGGAGCTCCTATAGCTCCTCAACATGCTCCACAATACGTGACTCATCAACATCAAAACATTTCGGTGTTGGTTCGGTGCTTTCATCCAAGAACACCGCCCACACAGACCATTATAACCGCTATATAACCTTTCCATCGAGAAAAACACTTTTTTACAAGTTCGGGGATGTTTAGCTACTTCCTCCACATTCCTCTTCCCTTTTTCCATGTGGGCAATTACCCTTTCCCCTAAGCAATCATGAATATATTTATTTAGTTGATCAATTCCCCCTACCACTTTCTTTTCTTTTAACTTTCTTATATAATTTCTTCTTTCCTCATCTAGTTCGGTATAAAAAGTTGCATCTACTAGATGGGCCTCCTCAACGGAGAAAGGCTTCTGAGTCGCCTTGATGACTATCTATGTGACTCTAATGTTAGCCTTTGCGTACTAGTGGTAGCCCGAAGGCACTATGCCATGGGTATGCATCCATACCCTCCCGATGAGAAGTTGGTAACTGGTAATGGCATTGATAACATGGAATTTGATATGGGAAGTTAAATTTCCCAACTTAATTCCCACATTCACGTATCCAATGGATTGTCAAATCCGAAGATCACTAGTGGAACTGACACTACCTTCTCTTGGCCAATCCCTGTCTCATATAATGTATTGATCGTCATAATGTTTATATATTCTCCTCCATCCATTAACGCTCGGGGGAATAAGACCCCATTGATCACAGCGATGACATACAAGGGGCGGTTATCAAAGTAAGTCACGTGCCTATCTGAAAATACTACTTCATTAATATATCTCCTAATTAGCCTTCCAATTGGTCCTTGCCAATTTAGTGAGGGATGTCCTCGCTACTGTAGTGCCATATTTCACTCCTATTTGATCGAAGAACCACTTGAACTTGTGGCTCCTCGCTATGGCTTCGCACTCAGAGTCTAAGTCTACTTTGTATGTCTGGGCATTACTAACATATTCTTCCTTGGATGTCCACCACTCATCTACAATAAGAATGACATCCACTTGGCACTCTAAGAGGTTGACATGCTCGACTTCCTTTCCTTCCTCGTCTTCTTGGTCTGCTTGAAGAACCATTCATCACGCTTTCTTTCTAGCTCAATCTGGTGTTTTCTTCTCAAAGTCAACTTCTCAAACTCTTTAGATATCTCATCACCATTTTCGTATTCCATCATTCCATGAATTGCTTCTTCATCATATGCCATTACCATGTTGGCAGTGCCAAAGTGATGTGCTATAAGTGGGTTTTCATTAACATCCACCAGGGGTATCTGCAATGTACCCATTGGCCACCTGCTCACCAATTATCATTCTCAAGTAATAATAGTCCTGAGTAGAGTGTTGCACCTGCTAGTGTAACTCGCAATACTTATGGTTGCATTTGTCTGTTGCTGTTGGAGTTTCTTCATTCAGGCGAGGGAGACCTGCTACCCCCTCTCGTACCAATGTACGATAACAATCCACAACTTTTACTACACTGTAAGGTAACGACACTCCAGCATCTTCTTTAAACTTTCTCTTACTACCAAGGATTTTTTTCTTGGATTCAAAAACTCCCTTCTTGACTTTGGGATTTCCCTCCATGTAGGAAACTGCTTATATCCTTGATTCATGAAATCTTCCAGAAGTAAGTGGTACATGTGTCCTCCAACCTGAGGTCCTTGGTGAACTCTCAAAAGGTTCCATCTCTAGTCTTGGTGAACTCTAGTCTTGCTCGCAGCCTTGGTGAACTCTCAAAAGGTTCCATCTCTAGTCTTATTGACCAGATGGAGTTTGTATTCCTCCAGGATCCCTTCAACATAAATTTAAAGCAGTCTTGCCTCTCCCATCTCCTAGTGGACATCAAGTGCTCTCTCACGAAACCGCTTAAAATATTTCATCAACTCCTCCCCAAGCTTTTGTGCCTCTCGTGCCAAGTGTCTCAACATGAACTCATCTTTCGTCATAAAGAACTATTGGAGAAATTTTCTGTGCATATCTTCCCAGGTATGGGTGATGTTGGGTGTGAAATGGTAGTACCACGCGTAGACCTTCCCTCTGAGGGTCTTGAAGAATCCCCCTAGCCTCTAGTTTTTATCATTCGCGTTCACTCCAAATTATTAATAAAACCTCTTCACATGCTCTATGGGGTTCTCTCCTTTGCCACTGAACTTGATAAATTTTGGTGGGACATACCCTTCTAGGTATGGTTTCTCATTCACTTCATGTGGGTAGGGGTCTTGCAACTCCTCATACAAGTGAGAATCCTCCTTTTGTGAGTAGGAGAGAAGCTTCCTCACCTCCTCTATAGTAATAGTCTTAAAGGGGGATTCCTCTAGACCCACACCCTTTGTTGTTGGTAAGATCGAAAGTGTCGGGACTTACTCTGGCACCACTTTTCGAGGTGGAGCTACTTCTGCCAGAGCGGCCACCAGAGTGGCTTCCCCTCTAGAGAGGGTTACTGATGGTGTTACACATCCTTGGACTAAACTTGATTGATCTACATTGTTTTGTTTTAGGAAATCAAAGAACATGCTCTTAAGGCTTATACCTGTCATCGGAGCTACTGTCGATGAACTGGTCTACCCTGCCTGAGGGGAAGATCCCCTTGCTCCAATCACCACCAAATCTTCATGAGTGGTCGGGTCACTTTGAGCCCCATTCATATGTGGAATGCCATAAAAAACTAGTTGTTTAGAAATGTTCAAACCTTCTTTATTCATGAAAGCAAGAATACCTCCCCAGAAGAGTCGCCAAATGTAAGAGGGCAGTGAGACTTGGTTCTGTGAAGAACTGGAAAGGGTGAGGCGTGACCCACTCTGATGAATGCTTCCTTCAAGGTTCTCACACACTTTTAGAACAACCCCTGGTAAAGCCTTCCTTATATAATAACAATGGAACTCAGACTGTAGCCCACTCCCTACAAGGAGATGAACTTCACCGCAATAATAGTAACTTTTCCCAAGAGAAACAAAGCACTTAATAGTAACTTTTCCTGAGAGTGATGGTTGTCAAGGTGGAGAGAAGGAACAAAACACTTAACTTTTCCTGAGAGTGATGGTTATCAGGGTGGAGAGAAGGAACAAACCACTTAAAGCTTAGAGAGAAAGATCAGGGAGAGAACACTAGTGGTCTGGAGTGTTTTTTATAGAGTAACAGTATGACTTAAGTTATGATCCTGACTAGACCTTGCCTAGGGTCCTATTTATACATAGGCACTAGGGCTGAGTTGGTACTTTTTGGGCACCAAAACTGAGAGGGTTGCGGAGGGATAGGGCATATAATGTACATTTTATCCCTACTTATGTGCAGCCACTTGTCTCTTCTGACAGGTTCCACCCGGTGAAAAGAAAATTATGTGCTTGAGGAGAAAATATCTGGTTTGGTGAATACCATTTTAAAATGGTAACTTGTTGTACACACTTTGTAAACTTTAGGAGGGGGGCTCTAGTCCTCTAAAATCTTTGTAAACTTGAGGAGGGAGGTCTCACGGAACACCTTCTCTAAAATCTTCATAATCTTGAGGGGGGAGGTCTAGAGGACATCCTCCTCTAAAATTGTTGTAAACTTGAGTAGAGGTCTTAAGGACCATCGTAACTAAAATCATTTTTCAAATAGTTCATTTCTTGTGGGCAACCCTTGGTTGCTCACTTCAATTGTGATTAACAATGGACTGTGTGAGGACTGGGTGAATACCAGGGTCTGTTTACTAGTGTTCACTCAATGTTAAAGTGTTAAGTGGTTGAGTTTGCTCAACAAACCCTGTTCCTTAGCCACCAATCCAAAAACTCCTAGGAGATCCCATCTTTCCTAATGGAGCCCTGCCAGCTCAACTAGTCTACCTGTAATAGAAAATAATATGTTAGTACTTTGGTATTCATGTGAGAAACAAATCTTAAGGAAGAGGTCACTCTAAGTGAACCTCCTCACCCACTGGCTCTATTTTGTAGGGAATTCTAATTTTTGGGGACGAGGAGCTCCTTATAGTGGGGTTCCTCAGCAAACTTTTTTTTGTGTGTTTTTATGAGTTATTTGGGATGAGGAACATTTTCTAATGATATTTCTCGCCCAAATGCCAAATTATGAATTCGGGTAACTTTTGGACGAGGATCCCTCTCTGATGGTATTCCTTGCCCAGATTTAATTTGTGAACTTTCTATGAGTTGGGGGCGAGGAGACCTTCTTGGTAGTCCTCCTTTCCCAATATTTGTCTTTATGGATTTTAGACACACTGAGGCGAGGAGCCCTCCTAACCTATCTTTCAATTTGTGAGCTTTGGGACATTTGGGATGAGGATCCCTTTCTTGGGCCCTCCTCGCCCATTGATAGTTTCTGTGGTTCTTGAGGAACTTGGGGCGAGGATCCCTTCTTGGTTCCCTCCTCGCCCAAGCTCTAATTATGTGAGCGTTAGGACATTTGGGACGAGGAGCCCTTTTCGAGCCCTCCTTACCCTAGCTCTATTTCTATGAGCTTCAGTAGATTTGGGGAAAGGATCCCTTTCTGGGGCCCTCCTTGCCCAAGCTCTATTTTTGTGAGCTTTTAATACATTTGGGTCAAGGAGCCCTTTTGGCGCCCTCCTCACCCAAGATCTATTTATGTAAGCTTTAGAACATTTGGGGCGTGGAGCTCTTTTTCGGGTCCTTCCTTGCCCAAGCTGTATTTTTGTGAGCTTTTGGGAACTTGGGGAGAGGGACCCTTCCTAGGGCCCTCCTCACCCAAGATCTTGAGCTATGAAGCGTGTACCCATCTACACTCATGCTCGACAAACCGATTCTCCCAGCTCTCAATATCCTTGCCCTTGATGATAAAGTAGCAAGTAAAGAATTTTGGCACAGCTGCTAAGGGATATTCAGGAGTGACCGCCATATTAAATCTCTCGAACAACCATATAAACAGCATAACTGGTCCTCAAAAAGTCAAAATGGCCTTCCCGCCAAGCAACCAGACCATTTAGAGTCTTCCCCTGTATCACTGCCTCAAGATTGTGACGGTGTGACATCTACGAAATGATGGCTGGAAGTTATGGTTCCGCCAACAGGTCCCCGGTCTCCAATAGTAATTTTAAAGTTAAGCCAAGGATAACGTCTCCGGCATAGCCCATATCACCAACATCCTGCAGATGCATAAAATACAACACAATCGGGAGAGAGATCATTCCTCCCGTAACCAATGACCGAGTCGCTGAGGGTGAGATATGGAGAACTCTTGTAAATGGCTCTCGAGGAGACCGAGAGAATTCAGGCATGGACACCCCAATACTTGGATTTATCCCTAGCATGGCAGAGAACTCTTCATAAGTTGGAAAGATTTTATCCAAGCCAAAGTGGAAGACATGGTCCTCGAGATACCAAAATTGTACCGTCACCATCGTCATGTTCCATTCAATAGGCCGCTTGCACCATAAGAAAACACGATGCATGTTGAAACCATCGTAGTCTACATTATATGAGCACAGAGCCTCTATTTTTTTTATGTAAGACGCGAATTTAACTCTTCCGGGAAGAGCCATATTGGTAATGATGAGACAAGAAGCAATAAGTAAGCAAAAGGAAGGAAATGTGGGTGGGTGAAGAAATTACTCCACTATTACACATTTTTATACTTGAAAAACTTAACCAAAGACAAAAGTCCTGCAAATCCTCGAGGAAACCCTGCCGTATCAAAGACCAGGTAGTTGAAGAAAGTGCAATCAAAGCTTTGTGGTGATTAGACTTGACTAACATGTCGATAGACAGGACAAGGACTATGCCGATCAGAAACCCCCAATTTTTGGAAAGTTCCCTTTTTCCTTTTTTGTCAAAATCAAAATCTCAATAAAAATAAATTTTATTCTAAGGAATTTTGAATTTTCTTCTCCCTATATTTTTACTCATCCTGTTTTAAAATAAATTTTCCTCGAATTATTTTAAATCTTTTTTATGGTCTCAGCAACAAAGTAAAAAGTGCATATGTCACTATAGCAAAAATTAATAAAATCCCATTCCATTATAACTATAGCAAATATTAATAAAATCCCATTCCATTACATCTACATTGCTTTATTACATTTTTCCTTGCAGGAAAACACAAAAATAGTGGGAGTTAGCTCGATCCCCCATACTCTCTCTCTCTCTCTCTCTCTCTCTCTCTCTCTCTCTCTCTCTTTATCTCTCTCTCTAAGACCCTACGTACCTTTGGAGTACGTGATTTTCCCAGTGATGAGATAAGTCTCTCTCTCTTTTATTTCTCTTCTCTTTATTTCTTTCTCTCTCTAAGACCCTACGTCCCTATGGCGTACGCGCTTTCCCTGGCGACGAGATGACGAGCCTTCGCTCCCTGATCCAGACCCCTCCCCAGACGAGGCAGATGGCACCAAACAGGAAGAAATGGGGATCGACTCCCCAATATAAGCAGTTGTAGAAGCCACCCAATCCCGGATGTGTTGCATCTAAGTAGTCGACACTCGGACATACTTTTGAAAAAATAGAAAAGAGCAAATCAATCAGTCAGGGGGAAAGAAGAAATCAGAAAGACAATTGTTAAAAAGGAAGTAAAAGGTATACCTCCGGCTAAAGGACATCCTCTGTTAGCCCCGGAACCTTCATGTCCATCATATTAGGGCGATGCAGCATGCGCACTATCCCTCCATGAGACTATCGGATGTTATAAGGAAAGAGGAGCCAAGCGCATAAAAAGAACCTCGTCGTCATCGCTACTGATGTCGACACACGACCTGCACTGTGAGAGGACCCCACTAGCTGACTCATGACCCTACCACAAACCACAGGGGGAAGAGGCATAGCATCATATATTCTGGGTGGCATCGAGAATCTCGACATAAAATCGAGGTAATCATAGGTCACAACCGTGTCAATATACAATGAATAAGGTTCGCCGACCATCGCTGCTACCCTCACCTCCTTCGACATCTCCCACTCCCGCCTCATATACCTTGGGGGCCTTGCAAGTGAAACCATCACCTCTTCTTCCACCATCTGTCGGACTACTCTCTCCCTGAGGTACCAGCACTAGCCGAACTCATGCGCCAGCAGATGATAAAGCTACGCGTTCCCCCCAGCCACCCCAGTGTCCTTGATGACTGTCCCCCATGGATAGATGGTCACCTGTAAGATCCCAACTGAAAAATCAATATCTAAAAACATCGTCAATAATAAGCAAGAATTTATACGATCACTCGTCAGGCCATTCAAGACCTGATACACCGCCGTTAAAGAAAGAGACCACCTAGACTGCCGATTGGACTTCAACCAACGGTACATAATGATATAAGAAATTGAACACAAGTCATTATCAAGCTTCATATCAACTGTAGAGTAAAATTAAACAAAGCAATAAAGGAAAGAACACAAGATATAGAGTGATTCGCCTATAAAAATGAGTCCACATCAACTTTGTTGCCATACTCTCATTATATGCGTTGTACAATACAATATGATTAGGCCAAAAAAGGCATACAAGTACGAGTGGAGAAGAGAATACATGAGAATAGTGAATCTGAGAAGACATAATGTGAACTATAAGGAAATTTGAGTACTGGTTGTGGCTTTGCAACCCCCTTAGTGGTTTTATATCTAGAGAGAGGTAGTGTACTGATTTTGGCAGGGATTCACTAGGTGATTCTCTTCTCGGTTCCCTCAATTATGAGGCGAGTACCTCTATTTATAGGAGATATAAGTGTGATGTCATGAGCTTAGGTCACGTGATATATGGATAAGTTTGAAGAGTGAGGAATCCATCTATAAGCTAGACAGCTGGCAACTGTCGTGTATGAGTAAGGGTTGCGGACTGTGTAAGCCTAGGCAGCAGCCAGTCTAAAGGGTGTCGCGGCATGTTTGATCTAAGGCAGCGACAATGTTAAAAGGGGGTGTCACGGCCGGTTGGAGGATAGGCAGCTCTTGTTAAACACTCCACAGTAGTAGGGACTATATTTTCCATAGCAATATGCCCCCAAGTCGTGGTGTCAAGAACTGGAGAGTTGGGAGTGTGGGATTATTAATGTTCAATTGTTGACGCGATCAATGAAAAGTGGTGCTTCACCTTCCCATGCCCTCTTATAAAAATGAATTATAGTCGTGTCGGTCATTACCTTTTCAAAACCTTGAAAGCACATCGAGAGCGAAGTTATGTTAGTTTTTTTGGCGAGTTTTTAGTGGTGGTTAAATTCGGTTTGAGGCGGAGATGAAGCTGAGCAACCAGTGGTTCATAATTTTTCATCCATTTCTAGGTATCCTTTCATATTGATCTTTCCTTTTCTCTGTGGTTTTCTGTTTTGCTCCAGTTTGCAAGAACAAGTTGACTGTATCTTATGTATTCCATATTTGAATTTGTAGTTGAATTCTAATTGATATTCCATTTTTCTTTATTTCTGAATTTTGAATTTATTGTAAAATCTAGGGTTTGATGATGTTGAACCATTTTTTAGGACTTGTATCTTTTTTACATTGTTGCTAAAGCATATAGGATTTACCAAAAAAAATTTGGATTAAAACGTGTTGTAATCCTTGATCTCTTTGTGGTGCCATTTCTGTATTTTTTTGGTAGATGTTCGAATCTTTTGTAGGTTGGCATATGTTGGGTAGGTTGAGGTGTTTGAATTGGATTGTAGGATAGAAATTTAAATTTTTTGGGTTTTGATCCACACCTTGACCCCTTTCGAATTTTTTTTCCGCCAAGAACATGTTCTTGATGTTCTTGTCCAAAACCTTATAATCGTGGGCTTTCAATCTTTGCGAACACGCACTTCATCCAAAGTACATGATTGTGTATTTGGGCGAGATTGGTAGTATGACTTTGTTGTGGCCTCTTATTATTCCCTATCTTGGTTGCAGTCTGCAGATTGAACTTGAATAGTGTAACACCCCGTATTTTTAACGACTTTTAAAATGGGATTAACAAGAATTAATGGTGGGATAATTGAAAAATAATCCTGATTTAAATATTACTCGAGAATAAAGTAATATGTGATTTATGTCGAAAATTACTTGGTTATTAAAATTAATATACATATGGTATTGATTTTATAAATTGTCGCGAGTGACGAATATGACGGTTATGATAATTAAGTCGGGACGCGCGTGTGAGTCGTGTCGGGACTATAATCAAAAGGGAAATAAAGGTAAAATATTTTTATGTCATCCAAATTATCGTGTTGACTGTACTAAAGTGTTCTAAAGGGTAAATAATCGAAAAGTCTACTTGGGTGTTTGATTTGGGTCTCGGGACACTTTGGAATCGAATAGACACTCCGAAGGGGTATTTTGGTCATTTTACTTAGGAAGTGAATAGTAACCATGAAAATTGAAGAGAATTTATAAATCTAAAATGTGGTAAGATTCATTGTTCATACATCAAACCTAAAGAGCAAGGCTTAGGGGAGAGTTAGAGACTTCTCTACGAAATGAAGAGACTTCTCTAGGAAGCCAAGAGGCCAAATATCATCCTACACCACCAACGCCACCGAAAGTTGGCCAGAGAAGGGAGAGGACCACTAGTAGAATATCATCTACAAAGGTTCAGACCTAAAATCTAAAAGCAAGTGATTAACTATTGCAAAATCTAGCATGTATATTGTTCATGTTAGGTTGTTTAGAAAATTCTAAAAAATAATATAAATTAAGATAATTTTTTATGAATCTTTGAAATAAGAATTGTGTAGTATTGATCTCTTTCTGAGTTTAGAATAAACTCCATGAAATATTTGAATTAATTGGTGAAGAAATCTGGGATTTACATGTTTAATTGATGATATAATCAAAACTAGAATTTTTTAGATTGAATATGAAATCAAGGTAGATTTATACATGTTGATGATGATTAATGAATTTGGATACGTTAAAACTTGGCCATATATGTTAATATATGATATGGGTTAAATGAATATAAACTTAGAGATGTCTAAATATGATTTTGAGGATGAAAAATGTTAAAACCCGTAGGTAAGCATATATAGAATCTTGGGAAATATTTGAGCGATCGACTCCCCCTTGGAAATGTAATTTAATTCTTTTTTAAATATTAGTTTAAATCCTAACTTTGAGAAATATTTGATGATGATTAATTGAACAAATTGGGACTTATATAAGGACATTAGGGTATACTTAAGACCCAAAAAATATTATTTTGTATGGGATGGAAGGGGGGAAATTAACGAGTGTGAATTATTCGTTACTGTGAAAAAAATATATATATTAGGATTTAAATCGAATAAAGGATGATTTATGGTCAGGAATAATAGTAAGGGGGTTATTATTACCGGAATAATCTTAGGCTTATGTGATATTAACCCTAATATGTGAAATATAAAGGGTCAAGATTGAATTAGGGATTATCGAGAAATAAACCTAACTGAAGATGATTTTTAATTCATAGAAATTCGAGTGTTGTGATGACATGGACTTGTAGGATGTGAATGATCACCTACTTAATATATATGAGAAATAAATGATTACCCTTCGACTAATAAGAGAAGCTCGAGAATATTATTTAAGAAGTAAAGTCATAATCTGTAAAATATGTAGGATATGTGAGATAAATATACTACGTATAGAATTATTGTTATGGGTTATGGGTATACCCTGTTGATATATATATATATATATATATATATATATATATATATATATATATATATATATATATATATATAGGTGGGATAAATAGCTACATTATGATTTATTTTGTGTATGACAAACCTACGCTACTAGAAATCGGTATAGAGGTTTCGCGTTGTACACAATCTTATCCTGATTGGGCCCATTTTGAGGGATTTTAGATTCGTACACTGAGCATAGAACCTTGGACACGTGCTTTCGATGTGAATGATAGTTTTGACGGTCGAATGGGAGTGTGGGTATGTGCATGACGCATTTGGCTATAGAGTATGCTCACCTCCAATATTTGTGTTATGAGATTTATGGTTCGTGGGATGCCGAACCAATAGTCCTTTTTACAATGAGAGATGTATCAGGACATGATAGCAGAGTATACATGCACCACAGCTGTGTCTGGGAGGAGCTATATATATATATATATATATATATATATATATATATATATATATATATATATATATATATATATATATATATATATATAATAGTGTGATGAATATATACATTGTGATGTACTCTACTGTGTAAAACTTGTAGATTAACATATATTCTACGAGGTAATCTACCGATTGAAATTGTAGATAAAAATTAATAATGAAATTTGATCTAATTAAGTAAGTGAATACTCAATCTTAAAGTTGTGGAAGCCTATTTCATATTAAATAGAAATGAACATGTTTAATTATCATACATAATATGTGCGAACTACGGGGAAATGATAAGGGATAGAATCCTAATTGAATACCTTAATTTGGGAGATGATAAGATATGTTAGGCGTGTACACTAGATGAGAGGTGAGAATTCTCAAGCGAGAGCCTGAGAATCTAAGATGTACATAATACCTTGATGCGAGCGGTAAAAGTGTGTTCGTGTGAGGACACAATCGTTGTGTGTTTCGTCGCCGCGATGCAAAAATCTAAACTACAACTACACTTGACAAGCAAGCACAGTGGTAAGTCGGGTATCGTAAGAAATCCACAGGGAGTGATTGAATTTTAGATTTTAATTATTTTAAAACTTCAGGAATAAAAGTGTAAAATAAATAGAAGAAACGGTAATGGGTGGTTATAGTGGAAAAAGAAAAGGAGAAATTACGCTACACAAAAGTAAAGCGAGGATCGGGATCGCATCCGACCACACGGATCGAAAAAACTACTAATCAAGATTTTGGCTCGAAAAAAATTTAATCGATCATTTTCAATTAAGCATAAACATCACACAATAAGGAATTCGATCCAAAGTTGCGAGATTAAACATTTAACGAAAAATGGTCACACGCGGATTAAATTCGGATTATCGCTCTAAACACTATAGTTGCGTGACAAATAAAGTAAACGCATAACAATCCAACTTTAATACTCGCGATTTCAATTAAATGCAATTTTACACAAGAACCTAACTTTCGAGGTCAAAACCCGTAAATGGCGGAACACAACCCCGACCCTATTTATCTAAGGGCTAAGCATGAATAAACTAATTAATAATTAATTAAACTATAAAAGCAATAAATAAATAACTACAACCAATTATCTAGGCAAGGAATTAAATGACAATAATGGAAATAAGAAATAAATGCAACTATATTAATGGAATGGAAAATGAAAATCAACTTACAAAACGCAAAAATGGCATAACCCCAAGGAGAAATGAAGAAAAGCTCCTAAAATCAAACCCTAAACTAAGCTAAAATGAATTATATCTCTCTCAGATGAGAGAAAATGAGTTATATACAAAATATCCAATGGAAAACTTGTAAAAAAAGGGGGAGAAAAACAAATATTTACGGGGCCGAATCGATTCGGGGTACAAGAATCGATTCGAATGGAAAATATCTCGAGGCTGCCAAAGGGGTGAATGGATTCGCATAGTCCGAATCGATTCAAAAAGGGGGGCGAATCGATTCACATATCCCGAATCCATTTGGAACGGAGGAACTGGCACGCTGTCTCAACCCGAATCGATTCGCGAGGGGCGAATCGATTGGGACCTACAGGTCTTGAATCTTCTCCCCTGTTTTGGTTGGTTTGAAATTCTCTTCCGCTCAAAAGCCCGTAACTTCTTCAATATAGCTCCGATTCACTTACCGTTTGTGGCCACACAAATCTTGTTAAGAGGGATTCAACTTTTGTGAAGACATTGGGCCAGTTGCCCAAATTGTGAAATGACTAAAATGCCCTTATACGTGCGGTTGTGTACAGAACTTTATCGGAATGCATCCAAACTTCATACTAAGCATCCAAATACCTACAAAAGCTCAATTAACCCCTAAAAACATGTTAACATAGAAATCCTAGGTTTTCTGGTTAACGATCATAAGTATAGGGATTAAGATACCCAAGGGGGCTAATAAGGCATAGGTTAACGGGTGAAATACGCAATATTTGCGTCGTATCACACCCCCTAACTTACACATTGCTAGTCCCTAGAAATGAAATAAGAAACAACAAGAACTACAAGAAAACCACTAAAAAGTATATATGTACAAAAGAGATAAAAACCACTTTCGTGGGCGAACGATTGCATTTAGCGTATGCAATAAGCCATTAAACCCCTAGGTTAGCCTAAAGGACAAGTGTCGTCTCGTGAGTGTTTTCAGGGATGGAACCCACAAACATCACATGGTTTCCTCAAAATATGACCAACCCAACATGCGACAAACTCAACAACAACGAAAAAGATTTCAAACATGTTATTACCATATTAAACGAATTCAAGCTAAAGTCTGTTGTTATTAATAGGTTGAATGCACCTCATAGAATTGAAACTTTAAAATGGGGGTGGGGAGAGCAAATAGAGAGTATGATTTGGAAAAAACTTAAATAAATCGGATATTAAATAAAGCCAACATATATTCAATCCTCACGGGCATTACACTCATCAAGTGAATTCACTCGAAACAGGGAGGTAACACACGGAACATGCATGCATAAAGAGTAAATGGAAATGGAAACTAGGACGCGCACATGTCACAAATGAAGAACGATATATATAAAATGAAAAATTGTAATCTCAATGAAAGATACCGCACATTAAAGGAGGCGAAATGGATTTTCACAGATTATCAAAACTATTTAAACATTTGAATTACATCAACCTAAGATCACATAGGACTTTAATAGGGTTGTAATGTAGGCTAGGCTAGGTTACAAAATGAAAGAGATTTATACACGGATTCAAAGGTGTTCGAAATGAAAACTTGGAATTAAGGAAAAAATGTGGGCAATTACAAAATTGGAAAACAAGTTCCAAAACAAACATTAGATATAACAATTAGAGAGTAATCAAAGCTTATTGAACTATATACACAACATATACAACTTTCTCTTTCTTTTATTTTCTTGTTTTTCTCATGTTTTATTTTGTTTTTTTTTCTTTTTGCTTTCTCTTTTTCTTCATTTTTTTCACATCACTTTTCATTACTTTTCAAACTTTCATATGCCTAAATTGCAACCGACATCACAACAACAACATTCAATCCCAAGTAACATTCCAAATAAAGGTATGGAAAGGGTATGTAAGGTTTAAAACTCCAATTTATAGTTGGTTATGGGATTGGGGTTATGAAACGAAAGGCTAAATTTAGGCTCAACGGGGTTGACTAGGTAAACATATAAGGTGAGGTTAAGGCTAATATGGGTGATACAACAAAGATTTCCTATGATCATTTCCAAAGTTTACGCAATTCTCGAGTCAAAAAAATATATGAAAATCATGCTCAAGTAACACATTTCAAGATATACACTCAATTAATGAATGATCAATGAAAGAATAGAGAGATTACCGATGAATTCAATGTTTTCAACGAGGAAAGAATAGTGTATACACTCACAAATGACGAAAGGTACAAAGCTTACTCGGTGTAAGTATATACAGTGCAATAAAAGATTACCGAGTTATAAAAATCTTAAACAAAATCAATAAAATAATAAAAGTGCATGTGCTCATGGGATTAAAGTTTAATTCGTGACATTATTCATAATATCAATAATTGAGACTAAAGTCTAATAACTTCTAAAATTGAGAGCATGCATCATTGGGTTGTCTATTGGATCGGGAAATTATTGAAATTTATCATCGGAAACAAAGGCAAAATGCCCAATAAAAAGAAAAAAGAAAGAAAATCTTTTTGAAATTTTTTATTTTTTCTAAGAGGAAAAGCATACTAAGTAACTAACATGTGAGCAAAAACATGGACTAACTAAAGAAGTGGATAGAATATCCCACACCCCATAACTTAAAACATGACATTGTCCTCAATGTAAATTAAGAACCAAGTTAAAGAGAGGAAAAGAGCGATATTACCCAAAATTGGTACAATCCCCATAAGAACAAGTCCAAAGAATCTACAAAACAAGTTAGTACCGAGCATAGCAAAAACAAATAACAAAAACTTAACTACTTACACTAGACTAAGTTAAAAAGGAAAGAAAAAATAAAAAGAAAGAAAGCAAACTATATACAACCTACTATTTAGGCTTCACACTAACTCTACACTAGAAGTCTAAATAACTGAGGGTCCACCGTAAAAACGATTTGACTTTGGAGGATAACCGGTGTACCCTCACATATAAGCATGCCTTCCAAAACATGTGAATTCCGTTTGAAAAATGAAAGGCATGTGTAAGGCGGAATAAATGAGCCATCACCAATTATCAATTTTGGGCGGACGAGGGTGGATTTGAATACTACGAGGGAAAATAATACATTAGTCTCTGAAAAATCAAAATCACATCCCCAAGATTCTTCAATTGGAAGGGGAGGTGGGGCAAGTGCAAGTGAAAAGCCCATGAGATGAAGCATCTCAAAATAACGTACTCATTCAAGAATCGGGTCAAAGTCCTCAAGACTTTCAATCGATTCTTGTGCTAAATTTAATTATTCGGGAATAGTAGGGAGTAAAGGAAAAGAAAGACCAACAACCTCAATACAATCGGAAGAATTAATAAGAGGTTGAAAATTGAAAGTTCTAAATCTTGAATCACTCTCAATTATTTCTTCAACAAAAAGGGGTGGAGATGAAACGCAAGTTTCAACTTCAACCAGATTTTGTGAAGAAATAATCTCATCGAGCATGGCATCATTTTCTAGAAACCAAGCTTGAGAACTTTCGGATTGGTCATTCATTTCCTTAATCCATAACTCATAATCAAATGAACAAGAAGATATTACATCTTCTAATGGATTCCCGGAATAATCCATGCGGGTTGCTCATAGCAAATGGATTCCCTGCATTCCAAATAATCCTTACAAGTTGATGAGAGATTACTTACATACTCTTGAATTTCACGCTCAATGCGCTCATCTTCAAGAATTTGTAGGCAGTCTCTCATTGTTTTGAGAGTATAACTTGGAAAACAATTAAGGTTATCTAAAGTGTAATAGAGAGACATTTCAAAATAAACTATTCAATAAAAGCAACAAGCGCCAAAATTTCAATTTCTCAAAACAATCTAGCACACGTCAAAAAGAAAGGGTAAAATAAAGAATACAAATATGAATAAAAGAAATATTACGAAACAGTAAAATAATAACAATCTAAAACACACTCCCCGGCAATGGCGCCATTTTGATGCGAGCGGTAAAAGTGTGTTCGTGTGAGGACACAATCGTTGTGTGTTCCGCCGCCGTGATGCAAAAACCTAAACTTCAGCTACACTTAACAAGCAAGCACAGCGGTAAGTCGGGTATCGTAAGAAATACACGTGGATTGATTAAATTTTAGATTTTAATTGTTTTAACACTTCAGTAATAAAAGTGTAAAATAAATAGAAGAAAAGATGATGGGTGGTTATGGTGGAAAAAGAAAAAGAGAAGTTATGCTACATAAAAGTAAAGCGAGGATCGGGATCGCATCCGACCACACAGATCGAAAAAACTACTAATCATGATTTTGGCTCGAAAATAATTTAATCGAGCATTTTAAATTAACCATAAACATCACACAATAAGGAATTCAATCCAAAGTTGGGAGATTAAACATTTAACAAAAAATGGTCACACGCGGATTAAATTCGGATTATCGCTATAAACACTAATGTTGCTTGACAAATAAAGTTAAACGCATAACAATCCAACTTTAATACGCGCGGTTTCAATTAAATGCAATTTTACACAAAACCCTAACTTTCGAGGTCCAAACCCGTAAATGGCGGAACACAACTCCAACGCTATTTATCTAAGGGCTAAGCATGAATAAACTAATTAACAACTACTTAAACTATAAAAGTAATAAATAAATAACTACAACTAATTATCTAGGCAAGGAATTAAATCACAAGAATGGAAATAAGAAATAAATTAAATTATATTAATGGAATGGACAATGAAAACCAACTTACAAGACCCAAAAAGGGCATAACCCCAAGGAGAAATGAAGAAAAGCTCTCAAAACCAAACCCTAAACTAAGCTAAAATGAATTATATCTCTCTCAAATGAGAGAAAATGAGTTATATACACAATATCCCATAGAAAACTATTAAATAAAGGGGAGAAAAAAAAATATCTGCAGGGCCAAATGGATTCGGCGTACCCAAATGGATTCAGATGGAAAATATCTCGAGGCTGCCAAAGGGGTGAATCGATTCGCATAGTCCGAATTGATTCGCAAAGGGGGGCGAATCGATTCGCATATCCCGAATAGATTCGGAATGGAGTAACTGGAACTCTATCTCAACCCTAATCGATTCGCGAGGGGCAAATCGATTCGGACCTACAGGTCTTGAATCTTCTCCCCTGTTTTGGTTGGTTTGAAATTCTCTTCCGCTCAAAAGCCCGTAACTTCTTCGATATAGCTCCGATTCGCACACCGTTTGCGGCCATGTAAAGCTTCTTCAGAGAGATTCAACTTACGTGAAGACATTAGTCCATTTGCCCAAATTATGAAATGAGTAAAATGCCCTTGCACGTGTGGTTATGTACGGAACTTCGCCGGAATGCATCCAAACATCATACTAAGCATCCAAATACCAACAAAAGCTCAATTAACCCCTACAAAACATGTTAACATAGAAATTCGAGGTTGTCTGGCTAACGAGCATAAGTATAGAGATTAAGATACACAAGGGGGCTAATGAGGCGTAGGTTAATGGGTGAAATGCGCAATATTTGCGTCGTATCACACACCCTAACTTACACATTGCTAGTCCCTAGCAATGAAATAGGAAACAACAAGAACTACAGGCAAACCACAAAAAAGGAGATATGTACAAAAGAGATAAAAACCACTTTCGTGGGCGAACGATTGCATTTAGCGTATGCAATAAGCCGTTAAACCCCTAGGTTACCCTTAAGGACGAGTGTTGTCTCGTGAGTGTTTTCAGGGATGGAACCCACAAACATCACATGGTTTACTCAAAATATGCCCAACCCAACATGTGACAAAATCAACAACAATGAAAAAGATTTCAAACATGTTATTAGCATATTGAACCAATTAAAGCTAAAGTCTGTTGTGATTAATAGGTTGAATGCACCTCATAAAATTGAAACTTTTAAAATTGGGAGGGGGGAGAGAAAATGCAAAGTATGATTTGGCAAAAACTTCAATAATTCGGATATTAAATAAAGCAAGCATATATTCAATCCTCGCGGGCATTACACTCATCAAGCGAATTCACTCAAAACAGGGAGGTAACACATGGAACATGCAGGCATAAAGAGTAAATGTAAAAGGAAACTAGGCTGCGCACATGTCACAAATGAAAAATATGTAATCTCAATGAAAGATACCGCACATTAAAGGAGGCAAAATGCATTTTCACAGATTATCAAAACTATTTGAACTTTTGAATTACATCAACCTAAGATCACATATGACATTAATAGGGTTGTAATTTAGGCTAGGCAAGGGTACGAAATGAAAGAGTTGTATATATGGATTCAAAGGTGTTCGGAATGAAAACTTGGAATTATGGAAAAAAATGTGGGCAATTACAAAACTGGAAAACAAGTTCCAAAACAAGCATTAGATATAACAATTAGAGAGTAATCAAAGATTATTGAACTATATACACAACATATACAACTTTCTCTTTCTTTTCTTTTCTTCTTTTTCTCATGTTTTCTTTTGTTTTGTTTTGCTTTTTGCTTTCTCTTTTTCTTCACTTTTTTCACATCACTTTTCTTTACTTTTCAAACTCTCATATGCCTAAATTGCAACCGACATCATAACAACAACATTCAATCCCAAGTAGCATTCCAAATAAAGGTATGGAAAGGGTATGTAAGGTTTAAAACTCCAATTTAGAGTTGATTATGGGATTGGGGTTATGAAACGAAAGGCTAAATTTAGGCTCAACGGGGTTGACTAGGGAAACATATAAGGTGAGGTTAAGGCTAATATGGGTAATACAACAAAGATTGCATATGATCATTTCCAAAGTTTACGTAATTCTCGACTAAAAAAAATATATGAAAATCATGCTCAAGTAACACATTTCAAGATATACACTCAATTAATGAACGATCAATGAAAGAATAGAGAGATCACCGACGAATCCAACATTTTCAACGAGTAAATAATTGTGTATACACTCACAAATGACTAAAGGTACAAAGCTTACTCGGTGTAAGTATATACAATGCAACAAAAGATTACTGAGAAACGTGTGTGAGTGGCCCGATATGTGTGTTTCAACAAAACCAATTTTTTTTCGAAAAAGATCCAACTTTTAATTATGCACCAAACCAAGTTGTGAAATCCCAATTCTCACTTTAAACCAATTTTATCTTGATTAATCCTAAACATGCATCTAGTGATTAAAGTAAGTACAGTAAAGTAAAGAACACTCACAACGCCGGATGTACAAGGAAAAAACCCAAAACGGGAAAACAACCTCGGACGGCCCAAGCGAGACAATCACTATGAATAATGGTTTTACAAAGACAGATTAGCCTTACACTAAGACTCGATCCCCACGGGTCTTGACGCTCCTTCTGATCTTAAATCGTTCTTCAATAGTGCCCACACAAAAATTCCGTCTTCCACGATCTATGTCCACAACACACGCGTTCACGTATGTCTCGGTGTCCACCGATATGGCTTTGATATGTCTTCGATGTCGAACACGATGTCCGTCGCTTCTTCACCGCAAAACCCTTTGTGTTCAATGTGTAGAACAAACAACTTTGGTGCAGCAAGATCGCGTAAACATATAAGAATGATAACTCGGATCTTTGAAAACACTAAGGATGTGTTTATGCTTTGTAAACCTTAGAAAACATGTGCAAACAAGGTTTTGGTTCGTAAAACTTTTTTCCACAAAGAACACTTACGAAATTATGATGCAAACACTGTTTAAATAGGATTTAAACGATGCCTTGAAAAATGTGTCATTCGAACGACTTAAGCATCTCGTTCGAACGAGATCCAATATCGCTCGAGCGACCTTGCGAAAGTTTGACTTTCTTTGACTTTCAGATAAAAACGTCTCTTAACAAAGAGATTCAAATTAGTCAAACTCTATTTCGATCTTATCATCATAAAACGAAGTTTAAACCATTAAAACACTTTTAAAACATTTAAAATCATTTTTCTTTATAAAAATTACATCCTTATCTTTTATAAAATAATTTCGAGCACCATTAATTATACGCATTCATACCTGAGTGATCTCGGAATAAAATTAACTTTTGAAGACGAGTAAACTTGCACCAAATAAACATCGGCATGATTATTTCTCTGAAGCTATGCCGCAATGTCCTCAATTTCTTCAATACGTCATAGACCAAGTGGGATCGTGACAAAATAAAATTCTCCCTATGACATATTACAAACACAGTTTTGTTCACTAAATTAAGTCAAAACAATACAGGGACTCAATTGGAAATTTATGTTCTTACAAATCTCCCCCTTTGACTATTCCGGGACAAAACTAAACCAGTGCCTAACTAGGCTGTCAAGCCGTATGACGCCTAAATCCCATCCCATAAACCCAAAATCAAAAAATATAGGAAACGGACTAATATATGTAGCACCGGCAAGCATGAACTGTCTGAATGTGATGTAGTCTTGATATCTCGAATCGCTGAAGCATACCTACACACATGAAACAGACAAACAAATACCAAGTGAAGTATGGAGGAACAAATTAAACCAATTTAAACCAATTTATATATTCAATACGAACATATCATTTGAAACATGTGAGCAATTATTTGATACCAATTTGAAACAAATATCATAAAGAAGCGCTCAACAAATCTCCCCCTACATCACATACCAAATCTCTCCCCCTTTTTGTCTCGAATTGATAATCCGGTGAAAAGATAAACCAATATGAAATATCTGGCATGAGAATATGATACCAAATAGAATCAAGTTGATACCAATTTTGAAAAATGAAAACCGCTAGATAAACATAAATCAACCAGCTAAATAAGATCTTGTAATGACAGAATAGTAGCTAGTAAACCAATGAATCACACAAAGAGTATACCAGTCAAATCAAGTGTGATAAACAGACATATATGCAAAATACCAATTTGGAACATAAAAGAACCTGCATATAAACCAATTAATCCAAAAAATGCTTCCAACAGTACCAAAAATATATCAAATTAAGCCAGAGGACTGCAAACCAATCAGAAGCCATTTTTTACCCTGTCGTTCGAACGAGTCAGGGACTTCGCTCAAACGAGATGAGGAAGTCGCTCGAACGAAGTACAAAAGTCGTTCGTGAGAGATGAGATGTCGTTTGAACGACTTCGCGCGACCTGCCAAAATTTCCCAATTTCCTAGAAGTATTATAAAGTATTGCCCAGTGAAAAAATTTCCACAAACAAATTCCAGGAAGGGACTGACAGAATCAAAACAGTGCTAAAACAGTAGGCTTTTTGCATAAAACGCAAAAACTCATTAAAACATAAAATGCGAGTTACATGCAAACATAGTACCGATGTGCTCAAACATGGACATGGAATGAATGGGCATGAAACTACAACAAATGAGTCACAATTCCAACACATCGAAACGATCAAGAAGCTCTAATTGATAGCGATAAATCATCAAACTTTATCATAGCCATATGACAATAAAAGTGTGAGCTTAATGAACTAAACATACTTCATGCACACAAATCCAGGATTTTGATGATTTTATAAAAAATAGCGTCAAATTGCAATGTTTCAACATTAGGATTAGATGTGCAAACCCGTTTAAATTTTCTCCAACCAAACACCCTCATATAAACATACTTTTTCAAGTTCTTTTGAGGTTTCTAGCATTCTCAACTTAGAGAAAATCTTATTGGCCCTTTTCGTAGTATCTTGCTTTTTCTTTTTGGGATCTTTTTAAACGGTGGCTTTCACGACGAGTTAAATTTGAACTCTCACAGCCCTTTCCCGTGAATCACTCATCCTTTTTTAACTAATTTTAAATCCTCACGGTAAATGGTTATTACACGCACACTTATCCTTAAGTTTACTTACGCATAGATGACAAGATTGAGATAAGAACGCCTCACCAAATTCAAATATGCAAGAGAAGTCAAACATCCATATAAACTCGTGCATGTGTGCGATGTTGGCATATATACAAAGTGGAATCAAGATGCATATCAACTTCGAAACAACCCCATATAAACAATGGTTAAGATCATTCTAAGCATCGATAATAATGACCAAATGTCCTAGCCATATGGATAATGAAACGATGGGGGGGTCCAAGCACACCAACATGCCACATCAAACATGTAAACTCAAAAATAAAAAATGAAAATCTTTTTGGCATTTCAAACATATTTTCACTCAAAGAAAAGCAAAATCTTTTTGGATTTTCAAAAGTTTTCTCAAAAACAAAATCTTTTTGTATTTTTCAAATAAGACTCAAACAAATGAAAATTATAATACAAAATGATACATATGACACAATACTAGCAATGAATATATCATGAAGCAAACTAGCATATGACAAACATCGCAACACTATCATCCTTTAGATTTAGCATGGGAAGAATCAAGTGCACCCAAACGAGAATCATGAAGTTTAATTCCTAAAGCCACTAAATCCGATTTCCTAACCCAAGTAGGTGTAAAAATATGCATGTGGGTGTGGAGAACCGGGGCAACTTTATTCCTAAACTTCCTAGGAGCTTGTCTAATGTCGTAACAATAACGCCTAAGGTGACCTTTCCTACCACAAAATGTGCAAGTGTAGCGGTGGTGGGAATAATTACCTTTATGTGGACCTTTGCTAACCATCCTAGTGTTTCTCACACGTGCGGGGGGAATGGGACCAACTCTCTCACCAAAACCTATACCTCCCCTATCTCCCTTAATTTGGACGGTGCCTAGGATCTTATCTAACTTCTCCGACCTAGTCTCCAAATCAAACTTGACTCTAGACGAGTCTTTCAACCTTTCCTCCAACTCAATAATCCTAGACTCGAGTAAATGCCTAGTCTCCTCAAACTCTAAAATCTCCTTTTTCAAGGACTTTATCAAACAACGGAGATTGTCTCTCTCTTTCTCCACAAACTCTAGTTTCTCCTTAAACTTCTTCTCTCGTGACCTAAGATCCTCAATCAAACTATCATTATTTTTTATGGCACGTTCATTCAACTTAGATTGCAATTTTGAGTTAGCCTTTTTCACCTTCACCGTTTCGGCATACAACTCATTAAACGCATTGTGTAATTCTTTCACATCTATCTCCTCCTCGTCACTCTCTTCACCCTCACTAACATGGGATTCACTCAAAAACTCCTCGGAAGTGTCATTCACATGAGTTGTATCATCGTCGTTCACATGACATGCCATAAACGCAACAAAGTTACGCTCAATGGGGGAACTCTCTCCCTCTTCAGGTTCACTATCACTTAAGGTGGCATTATAGACAACGGGTTGCTTGCCCTCTTTCTTAAGTCTAGTGGGACACTCCTTAACTTTGTGACCGTACCCTTCACACCCAAAACACTTATCCGACTCATCTCTCTTAGGCTTTTCAAACTTATCCTTAGAGGTGGGATCTACTTTGTTGTTCTTGAATTTTTCAAATTTCTTGGCATCTTTCGATTGCTTTCGAAACTTAATAAATTTTTTAAATTTCTTTGCCAACAAAGCAACATCCACAATCAGAATCGGAATCCGAAACTTTAATTTCCTCCTTCCGGGTTTTCAAAGCAATACCCTTTTCTTTCTTAGGCACTTGCTTGGAGGTAATCATGTCAATTTCATAGGTTTGTAAGTCACCTACAATCTCTTCTAGTTTCGTTGACTCTAACCTACCCAAGGAGTTTAAAATGGTCACTTTCGCATCAAACCTACTAAGCAACGACCTAAGGATTTTCTTAATGACACGGTTGTCGGGAATTTTCTCACCTAGGTTAAACGACGAGTTGAAAATATTGGACAACCTAGCATAAAACTCATCAAAGGTCTCACTCTCTAACATTCTAATGGTCTTAAATTGTGTAGTGAGATTTTGAAGTTTTGACGCCCTAACCGTGTTAGTGCCCTCGTGAGTGAGTGCCAAAATATCCCAAGCCTCTTTTGATGTTTCACAAGTCATAATTCTGTTATATTCTTCGTGTGTGACATGTGAAGCAATAACGTGCAGACCCTTAGAATTATATTGTGCAAGTCTTTGTCCAGTTTCGGTCCAGGACCCAACAAGCTTTAAACTAGTGACCTCACCTACAATAGTGACAGGGGGTGTCCAACCTTTCTCAACTGCAAGCTAAACAAGCTCATCAATAGATTTTAAAGCACATCTCATTCTCATCTTCCAATAAATGTAATTAGTGCCATAAAAAACAGGGGTTCGAGAAAATTCATTATATCCAAAATTCATCTTTGAAAACACACGGGATCATAAAATAAATAAAAATGTTTTCTAGCTCTGATACCAATTTGTGAAACGTGTGTGAGTGCCCCGATATGTGTGTTTTCAACAAAACCAATTTTTCTTCGAAAAATATCCAACTTTTAATTATGCACCAAACCAAGTTGTGAAATCCCAATTCTCACTTTAAACAAATTTTATCTTGATTAATCCTAAACATGCATCTAGTGATTAAAGCAAGTATAGTAAAGTAAAGAATACTCACAATGCCGGATGTACGAGGAAAAAACCCAAAACGGGAAAACAACCTTGGATGGCCCAAGCCAGACAATCACTATGAATAATGGTTTTACAAAGACATATTAGCTTTACACTAAGACTCAATCCCCATGGGTCTTGACGCTCCTTCTGATCTTCAACCGTTCTTCAATAGTGCCCACATAGAAATTCCGTCTTCCACGATCTCTGTCCACAACACACGCATCCACGTATGTCTCGGTGTCCACCGATATTGCTTTGATACGTCTACGATGTCGAACACGATGTTCATCGCTTCTTCACCGCAAAACTCTTTGTGTTCAATGTGTAGAACAAACAACTTTGGTGCAGCAAGATCATGTAAACAGATAAGAATGATAACTCGGATCTTTGAAAACTCTAAGGATGTGTTTATGCTTTGTAAACCTTAGAAAACATGTGCAAACAAGGTTCTGGTTCGTAAAACTTTTTTCCAGAAAGCACACTTACAAAATTATGATGCAAACACTGTTTAAATAGAATTTAAACACTGCCTCAAAAAATGTGTCGTTCGAACGACTTAAGCATGTCGTTCGCGCGACATTGTATCTCGTTCGAACGAGATCCAATGTCGCTCGAGCGACCTTGCAAAAGTTTGACTTTCTTTGAATTTCAGATAAAAACGTCTCTTAATAAAGAGATTCAAATTAGTCAAACTCTATTTCGAGCTTATCATCATAAAACGAAGTTTAAACCATTAAAACACATTTAAAACATTTAAAATCATTTTTCTTTATAAAAATTACATCTTTATCTTTTATAAAATAATTTCGAGCACCATTAATTATACGCATTCATACCTGAGTGATCTCGGAATGAAATTAACTTTTGAAGACGAGTAAACTTGCACCAATAAACATCGGCATGATTATTTCTTTGAAGCTATGCCGCAACGTCTTCAATTTCTTCAATACGTCATAGACCAAGTGGGATCGTGACAAAATAAAATTCTCCCTATGACATATTACAAACACAGTTTTGTTCACGGAATTAAGTCAAAACAATACAGGGACTCAATTGGAAATTTATGTCCTTACAATTACCGAGTTATAAAAATCTTAAACCAAATCAATAAAATAATAAAAGTGCATGTGCTCATGGGATTAAAGTTTAATTCGTGAAGTTATTCATAATATCAATAATTGATACTAAAGTTTAATAACTTCTAAAACTGAGAGCATGCATCAATGGGTTGTCTATTGGATCGGGAAATTATTGAAATTTATCATCGAAAACAAAAGCAAAATGCCCAACAAAAAGAAAAAAGAAAGAAAATCTTTTTGAAATTTTTGAATTTTTCTAAGAGGAAAAGCATACTAAGTAACTAACATGTGAGCAAAAACATGGACTAACTAAAGAAATGGATAGAATATCCCACACCCCCTAACTTAAAACTTGGCATTTTCCTCAATGTAAATTAACAACCAAGTTAAAGAGAGGAAAAGAGCGATATTACCCAAAATTGGAGCGATCCCCATAAGAACAAGTCCAAAGAATCTACAAAACAAGTTAGTATCGAGCATAGAAAAAACAAATAACAAAAAATTAACTACTTACACTAGACTAAGTTAAAAAAGGAAAGAAAAAATAAAAAGAAAGAAAGCTAACTTTATACAACCTACTATTTAGGCTTCACACTAACTGTACACTAGAAGTCTAAATAACTGAGGGTCCACCGTAAAAATGATTTGACTTTGGAGGATTACCGGTGTACCCTCACATATAAGCATGCCTTCCAAAAAATATGAATTCCGTTTGAAAAACGAAAGGCATGTGTAAGGCGGAAGAAATGAACCATCGCCAATTATCAATTTTGGCCGGACGATGGGGGATTTGGATACTACAGGGGAAAAGACTACATTAGTCTGAGAAAAATCAAAATCACATCCCCAAGATTATTCAATTGGAAGGGGAGGTGGGGAAAGTGCAAGTGGAAAGGCCATGAGATGAAACATCTAAAAATAACGTACTCGTTCAAGAATCGGGTCAAAGTCCTCAAGACTTTCAACCGATTCTTGTGCTAAATTTAATTGTTCAGGAATAGTAGGGAGTAAAGGAAAAGAAGGAACAACAACCTCAATACAATCGGAAGAATTAATAAGAGGTTGAAAATTGAAAGTTCTAAATCTTGAATCACTCTCAATTATTTCTTCAACAACCCAATTTTGTGAAGAAATAATCTCATCGAGCATGGCATCATTTTCTAGAAACCAAGCTTGAGATCTTTAGGATTGGTCATTCATTTCCTTAATCCATAACTCATAATCAAACGAACAAGAAGACATTACATCTTCTTGTGCGGGTTCCTCATAGCTAAAAGATTCCCCGCATTCCAAATTATCCTCATAAGGGGATGAGGAATTACTTACATACTCTTGAATTTCACGCTCAATGCGCTCATCTTCAAGAATTATTAGGCATTCTCTCAATGTTTTGGGAGTATAACTTGGAAATTAATTCTCATAACTATTAAGGTTATCTAAAGAGTAATAGAGAGACATTTCAAAATAAACTATTCAACAAAAGCAACAAGCACCAAAATTTCAATTTCTCGAAACAATCTAGCACAAGTAAAAAAGAATGGGGAAAATAAAGAATACAAATATGAAGGAAAGAAATATTATGAAACAATAAAACAATAACAATCTAAAATACACTCCCCGGAAACGGCGCCATTTTGATGCGAGCTGTAAAAATGTGTTTGTGTTAGGACACAATCGTTGTGTGTTCCGCCGCAGCGATGCAAAAACCTAAACTACAACTACACTTGACAAGCAAGCACAGCGGTAAGTCGGGTATTGTAAGAAATCCACAGGGAGTGATTGAATTTATGATTTTAATTGTTTTAAAACTTCAGAAATAAAAGTGTAAAATAAATAGAAGAAAAGGTGATTGGTGGTTATGGTGGAAAAAGTAAAAGAGAAGTTACGCTACACAAAAGTAAAGTAAGGACCGGGATCGCATCCGACCACATGGATCGAAACAACTACTAATCATGATTTTGGCTCGAAAACAATTTAATCGAGCATTTTCAATTAAGCATAAACATCACACAATAAGGAATTCAATCCAAAGTTGCAAGATTAAACATTTAATGGAAAATGTTCACACGCGGATTAAATTCGGATTATCGCTATAAACACTAAAGTTGCATGATAAATAAAGTTAAACGCATAACAATCCAACTTTAATACACGCGGTTTCAATTAAATGCAAATTTACATAAAACCCTAACTTTCGAGGTCCAAACCCGTAAATGGCGGAACACAACCCCGACCCTATTTATCTAAGGGCTAAGCATGAATAAACTAATTAACAACTAATTAAACTATAAAAGCAATAAATAAATAACTACAACTAATTATCTAGGCAAGGAATTAAATGAAAAGAATGAAAATAAGAAATAAATGAAACTATATTAATGGAATGGACAATGAAAACCAACTTACAAAACCCAAAAAGGTCATAACCCCAAGGAGAAATGAAGAAAAGCTCAAAAAACCAAACCCTAAACTAAGCTAAAATGAATTATATCTCTCTCAAATGAGAGAAAATGAGTTATATAAAAAATATCCCTAGGAAAACATGTAAATAAAAGGGGAGAAAAAATAATACCCGAATCGATTCAGATGGAAAATATCTCGAGGCTGCCAAAGGGGCGAATCGATTCGCATAGTTCGAATCGATTCGCAAAGGGGGGCGAATCGATTTGCATATCCCGAATCGATTCGGAATGGAGTAACTAGAACTCTGTCTCAAACCGAATCGATTCGTGAGGGGAGAATCAATTCGGACCTACAGGTCTTGAATCTTCTCCCCTGTTTTGGTTGGTTTGAAATTATCTTCCGCTGAAAAGCCCGTGACTTCTTCGATATAGCTCCAATTCACGCACCATGCGGTTGTGTACGATACTTCTTCGGAATGCATCCAAACTTCATACTAAGCATCCAAATACCTAAAAAAGCTCAATTAACACATACAAAACATGTTAACATAGAAATACGAGGTTGTCTGGTTAACGAGCATAAGTATAGGGATTAAGATACCCAAGGGGGATAATAAGGAGTAGGTTCACAAGTGAAATACGCAATATTTGTGCCGTATCACACCCCCTAACTTACACATTGCTAGTACTTAGCAATGAAATAGGAAACAACTAGAACTACCAGCAAACCACAAAAAGGAGATATGTACAAAAGAGATAAAAATCACTTTCGTGGGCGAACGATTGTATTTAGCGTATGCAATAAGCCATTCAACCCATAGGTTACCCTAAAGGACGAGTGTCGTCTCGTGAGTGTTTTCAGGGATGGAACCCACAAACATCACATGGTTTCCTCAAAATATGCCCAACCCAACATGCGACAAACTCAACAACAATGAAAAAGATTTCAAACATGTTATTACCATATTGAACGAATTCAAGCTAAAGTCCGTTGTTATTAATAGGTTGAATGCACCTCATAGAATCGAAACTTTAAAATGGGGAGGGGGGAGAGAAAATGCAAAGTATGATTTGGAAAAAACTTAAATAAATCGGATATTAAATAAAGCCAGCATATATTCAATCCTCACGGGCATTACACTCATCAAGTGAATTCACTCGAAACAGGGAGGTAACACACGGAACATGCAGGCATAAAGAGTAAATGTAAATGGAAACTAGGACGCGCACATGTCACAAATGAAGAACGCTATATATAAAATGAAAAACTGTAATCTCAATGAAAGATACCGCACATTAAAGGAGGCGAAATGCATTTTCACAGATTATCAAACCTATTTAAACGTTTGAATTACATGAACCTAAGATCAGATAGGACTTTAATAGGGTTGTAATGTAGGCTAGGCTAGGTTACGAAATGAAAGAGATGTATATACGGATTCAAATGTGTTCGGAATGAAAACTTGGAATTATGGAAAAGATGTGGGCAATTACAAAATTGGAAAACAAGTTCTAAAACAAGCATTAGATATAATAATTGGAGAGTAATCAAAGCTTATTTAACTATATACACAACATATACAACTTTCTCTTTCTTTTCTTTTCTTCTTTTTCTCATGTTTTGTTTTGCTTTTTTCTTTCTCTTTTGCTTTCTCTTTTTTCACATCACTTTTCTTTACTTTTCAAACTCTCATATGCCTAAGTTGCAACCGACATCACAACAACAACATTCAATCCCATGTAACATTCCAAATAAAGGTATGGAAAGGGTATGTAAGGTTTAAAACTCCAATTTAGAGTTGGTTATGGGATTGGGGTTATGAAACGAAAGGCTAAATTTAGGCTCAACGGGGTTGACTAGGGAAACATATAAGGTGAGGTTAAGGCTAATATGGGTGATATAACAAAGATTGCCTATGATCATTTCCAAAGTTTATGCAATTCTCCAGTCAAAACAATATATAAAAATCATGCTCAAGTAACACATTTCAAGATATACACTCAATTAATGAACGATCAATGAAAGAATAGAGAGATTACCGACGAATTCAACATTTTCAACGAGGAAAGAATAGTGTATACACTCACAAATGACGAAAGGTACAAAGCTTACTCGGTGTAAGTATATACAATGCAACAAAATATTATCGAGTTATAAAAATATTAAACCAAATCAATAAAAAAATAAAAGTGCATGTGCTCATGGGATTAAAGTTTAATTCATGAAGTTATTCATAATATCAATAATATAGACTAAAGTCTAATAACTTCTAAAATCAAGAACATGCATCATTGGTTTGTCTATTGGATCGGGCAATTATTGAAATTTATCATCGAAAACAAAGGAAAAATGCCCAAAAAAAGAAAAAAGAAAGAAAATCCTTTTGAAATTTTTGAATTTTTCTAAAAGGAAAAGCATACTAAGTAACTAACATGTGAGAAAAAACATGGACTAACTAAAGAAATGGATAGAATATCCCACACCTCCTAACTTAAAACTTGACATTGTTCTCAATGTAAATTAAGAACAAAGTTAAAGAGAGGAAAAAAGCGATATTACCCAAAATTGGAGAGATCTCCATAAGAACAAGTCCAAAGAATCTACAAAACAAGTTAGTACCGAGCATAGCAAAAACACAAAACAAAAAATTAACAACTTACACTAGACTAAGTTAAAAAGGAAAGAAAAAATAAAAACAAAGAAAGAAAACTATATACAACCTACTATTTAGGCTTCACACTAACTGTATACTAGAAATTTAAATAACTGAGGGTCCACCATAAAAATGATTTGACTTTGGAGGATAATCGGTTACCCTCACACGCAAACATGCCTTTCAAAAAATGTGAATTTCGTTTGAAAAACGGAAGGCAGATGTAAGGCGGAAGAAATGAACCATCGCCAATTATCAATTTTGGGCGAACGATGGGGGATTTGGATACTACGGGGGACAAGACTACATTAGTCTCAGAAAAATCAAAATCACATCCCCAAGATTCTTCAATTGGAAGGGGAGGTGGGGCAAGTGCAAGTGGAAAGGCCATGAGATGAAGCATCTCAAAATAACATACTCGTTCAAGAATCGGGTCAAAGTCCTCAATACTTTCAACCGATTCTTGTGATAAATTTAATTGTTGGGGAATAGTAGGAAGTAAAGGAAAAGAAGGACCAACAACCTCAATACAATCGGAAGAATTAATAAGAGGCTGAAAATCAAAAGTGCTAAAGCTTGGATCACTCTCAATTATTTCTTCAACAAAAAGGGGTGGAGATGAAACGCAAGTTTCAACTTCAACTCCATTTTTATGAAGAAATAATCTCATCGAGCATGGTATCATTTTCTAGAAATCAAGCTTGATAACTTTAGGATAGGTCATTCATTTCCTTAATCATTAACTCATAATCAAACGAACAAGAAGACATCGCATCTTCTTGTGCGAGTTACTCATAGCTAATGGATTCCCCGCATTCCAAATTATCCTTACAATGCGATGAGGGATTACTTAAATACTCTTGAATTTCATTCTCAATGCGCTCATCTTCAAGAATTTATAGGCATTATCTCATTGTTTTGGGAGTATAACATGGAAACAATTCTCATAACAATTAAGGTTATCTAAAGTTTAATAGCGAGACATTTAAAAATAATCTATTCAACAAAAGCAACAAGCGCTAAAATTTCAATTTCTCGAAACAATCTAGCACAAGTCAAAAAGAAAGGGGAAAATAAAGAATACAAATATGAATGAAGAAAATATTACAAAACAATAAAACAATAGCAATCTAAAACACACTCCCTGGCAACGACGCCATTTTGATGTGTGCGGTAAAAGTGTGTTCGTGTGAGGACACAATCGTTGTGTGTTTCACCGCCGCGATACAAGACCATAGACTACAACTACACTTGACAAGCCAACACAGCGGTAAGTCGGGTATCGTAAGAAATCCCCTGGGAGTGATTGAATTTTAGATTTTAATTTTTTTAAAACTTCAGGAATTAAAGTGTAAAATAAATAGAAGAAAAGGTGATGGGTGATTATGGTGGAAAAAGAAAAAGAAAAGTTAAGCTACACAAAAGTAAAGCGAGGATCGGGATCGCATTCGACCACACGGATCGAAACAACTACTAATCAAGATTTTGTCTCGAACACAATTTAATTGAGCATTTTCAATTAAGCATAAACATCACACAATAAGGAATTCAATCCAAAGTTGTGAGATTAAACATTTAACGAAAAATGGTCACACGCGGATTAAATTCGGATTTTTGCTATAAACACTAAAGTTGCGTGACAAATAAAGTTAAACGCATAACAATCCAACTTTAATACACGCGGTTTCAATTAAATGCAATTTTACACAAAACCCTAACTTTCGAGGTCCAAACCCGTAAATGGCGGAACAAAACCCCAACCCTATTTATCTAAGGGCTGAGCATTAATAAACTAATTAACAACTAATTAAACTATAAAATCAATAAATAAATAACTACAACTAATTATCTAGGCAAGGAATTAAATGACAAGAATGGAAATAAGAAATAAATGCAACTATATTAATGGAATGGATAATGAAAACCAACTTACAAAACCAAAAAGGGCATAACCCCAAGGAGAAATGAAGAAAAGTTCCCAAAACCAAACCCTAAACTAAGCTAAAATGAATTATATCTCTCTCAAATGAGAGAAAATGGGTTATATACAAAATATCCCATGGAAAACTTGTAAATAAAATGGGAGAAAAATAAATATCTGCAGGGCCGAATCGATTCAGATGGAAAATATCTCGAGGCTGCCAAAGGGGGAGAATCGCAAAGGGGGGCGAATCGATTCGCATATCCTGAATCGATTAGGAATGGAGTAACTAGCACTCTGTCTCAACCGGAATCGATTTGCGAGGTGCGAATCGATTCGGACCTACAGGTCTTGAATCTTCTCCCTTGTTTTGGTTGGTTTGAAATTCTCTTTCGCTCAAAAGCCCGTAACTTCTTAGATATAGCTCCGATTTGTGCACCGTTCATGGCCACACAAATCTTGTTCAAAGGGATTTAACTTCCGTGAAGACATTGGTCCAGTTGCCTAAATTGTGAAATGACTAAAATGCCCTTGCACGTGCGGTTGAGTACGAAACTTCATCGGAATGCATCCAAACTTCATACTAAGCATCCAAATACCTGCAAAAGCTCAATTAAGCCCTGCAAAACATGTTAACATAGAAATTCGAGGTTGTCTGGTTAACGATCATAAGTATAGGGATTAAGATATCCAATGGGGCTAATAAGGCGTAGGTTAACGGGTGAAATACACAATATTTGTGTCGTATCATACCTGTTTAATTGTACTTTGTAAGCACTTTCTATTTTTAAAATCTTTTACAATCGGGCTCTGACTCGTTTCCTTCCATATTCTTTTATATATTGTATCTTATACATCAGGTATCCAGTATTAGGGATGCCGACATAGAATATGGATATCTCGACGGGTTATAACTTCTACTAGAGAGGAAGATTTGTTTAGATGCTTCCATTTTATTGATTCATACATCTTAGTGTCCACTTTCATTTAGGGCATGTCGCCCATAATTTTAATCATTCCATTTGAGAGTTTAAAATAAATTATGTCAGTAATGTGGATATCAGTTTTATTTTATGGTAGTGAATTATAGTTTAGCTAGAGAGTTATTCCAGTCACATTTATTCTGGTTATATTTAGTGTTGTTATGATGTAATGTTACTTATGATTATTCTGTATCGTGTAATGGTTTTAACTAATTTAATAATGGAAAAGTTTTTTACACTAGCTTAATTAATTATTAGGTGAATTAATGAAGAAATTATTTTTCGATAATGATGCTAAGAATGAACCAACTGGTTATTCTGATCTAATTTAATAAAGGACTCATCACCTAGTATTTAATTAGGCGGGGTGTCACATGTGGTATCAGAGCATCAGGTTCTAGTGTCCTTAGAATTTGTATGGATTTCTACATTTTAGCGTAGCGTTCTTTGCTATAGAGCCCTATTATTAGGATGTTGTATTCCTCTGCATATTGCGACATACATGCTCCTGCCAGGAAAAATAAGCGATGAAATTCTTATACGAGCTCGATTGGGCATTTATGACTACCGAGGGTTGTTAGAAGGACAATGGGAGGAGAACTTAGCTGAAGATATAGAGTGTTTAGAAAATGGTGATTGAGATAGAACTCACCAAAATTGTTGTTCAGGCTGAGCATACTCACTGTCATTGATGATGTTTGTGTCGTTCCAAACTTACCCAACACTATCAGTGAAGGGTGAAGGAGTTGGAAGGAATTTTGTGAAGGAAGATATCCAAAGGAAATTATGTAAGGTGAAGTATAGTAACACCGAGGACGTGAAAATTTTGGGTGAAATTTTTTTTTTCTCATAGGAGCAATCTAAAGTGATGAGAAACAGACATCTCATATAAAGAAGCATGTGTGAAGCTAAAACGAGAAATTTGGGTATGGTTCGATCGTGAAATCGTCCATTTGATCGGGGTATGAAGGGAATTTGAAACTTATTTTATATGATCAAGAAAGAAAGCGCAAGGCGAGAGAGCAACCAACTTTCTTAACGAACTCCTTACCCAATGACGGAGGGGTGTCTTAAATATAAGAAAAGTTCATAGTTGTGGAAGGACTCGTTAGTTAAATACTCAAGTAAGGGTGGGAAAATCTGACAAAGACAACTAGGGTTGATGTCGCCAAGAAATTTATTAATGCTTCCAGAAGAAGGGGAGCCAGAAGAGTTGAGAAAAATCTAGCCGATGGGCCAGATTTAATTCAATAGTATTAATGGAACATCACCACAAGGTATTCCTAGTGGGGGCCTATTTAATGATATGATGACATCTCTACTAGTGGCAATGAGTTCAGCCGAGACCCGCGATGTCGACAACGTGTTCTATGGGACCAGTGGAGCCAAAGAAACAACAAAAATAGCAATTGGGAGCTAAGACTACCAGGTCCGAGAGAAGGACATTCTGAAATGGTCAGTGGGACCAGTGACTAGAAATTATCCAACGTGTAAAGAGTGGGACTACCAGTGTTGAATGTGTTCACATTGAGAAGTGAGATCGATAAGTTTGAGAATGGTAAACCATGGCAGTTAGGCATAATAATTGGTGGAGTGAGATTTCCATCAGAAGAATTGGGTCAAGAGAATTGGGCTCGGGAATTTACAACCCGGGAGTGGTGGGTTTAGGCAGAGAATTTAAGCCTAGAGATTTTGGGCCAACATTTCAGTGATGGGCGTATAAGCCGCATAGCAGAATAAATTTCCCACTACTAGGAGGGGGAAACTATTGGATGACATCGTAGATGTATAACGATTTCAGATACTCATGGGTTGTGTTGGAAACTACGTGTTGATACCACTACGAGGATGTTACTAATGATTATTCCGTATCGTGGAATGGTTTTAATTAATTTAAAAATGGAAAAGTTTTTTACACTAGCTCAATTAATTATTAAGTGAATTAATAAAGAAATTATTTTTCAACAGTGATGCTAAGAATGAACCAACTGGATATTCTGATTTAATTTAAAAAAGGACTGATCACCTGGTATTTAATTAGGCGAGGTGAGACAAAATGTTTTGTCTCCTTAAAGTAATTAGCTACAGCCTTTAGGATTTATAATTTTTGGCTTTATATGGAAATCAATTGGTAATAGCCTTTTAAAATTAGTTAGCTTCAGCTAACTTTAATTTTTTTGCACTTCTACTATTTATTTCATACCGGCTCTAAGAGGCTTCTCTAGCCATAGTGGTTGAGGAACCTAATTGTGGATCCTTTATTCTTTTTAGGTCTTGCTATAGTCATATGAGTTGGAACCCTTAAGATTTCCTGGACGACTTCTAGAAGTCTCATTTTGCCATTTCTCCTCCGGAGATCCCATCTATAAAGCCTTTGAAGGCTATTAGGCCTTGTCTGCTTAAAGGCTGCACCAACTACATCATCCTTGATTCTGACTCTGCAGATTCCTTAAACTATAGGGATACTAGAGAGGCTATAGACGTTATGGTGGAGGATACAAACTCCAGCAACAATCATACTTCAGAAGTAGCAGATGCGGCGACTATTGGGACAACGGTTGTCCCACCTAAAACTAGGAATCCCATAACTAAAGCTTTTGGTCGCGGCCAGTCTTTTAAAAAGTACCCTCCCACTCTCAATCACTTGTTCGTTATGAACGAGGACTGGATTGCAGATGTTGTAGGGGTATTTGAGTTTTTTGGAGGAACAATCTGCACACTTCCTTCCACAAAACAAAGGCCATGTTATGTGGTTCCTAATGGCATTTTATTTCCTATCCATGCATTCCATCTGGAGTTGCGGCTTCATGTTCTTGTGCCTATCAAAAGGATACTATGTGCCATGAACCTGGCCCCAGCTCAATTGGACCCCAATGGTTGGAGGGTCATCCTTGTTGTTTTGGTGCTTCAGCAGAAGCACTTTGAAAAAGATATTACGCTCGCAGAGTTCTTCCAATTCTATATAGTCCAAAGAAAAACTCCAAAGACTTCCCGTGGTATTACTAATTCACGCTACAAAGCGGTGATAGGTATTTTTACACCGACAGACCTACCAGTGTGAAAAACTTGAAGGGTAAGTATTTCTTTGTGTCTGGAACTATTGGGAAATCTACCCAGAAGAAACTAAAAGGGAAAAATCTGTTAAAATGCTGCGAACTTGGGGACATCCATCCAAAAAAGGTATGTACTGTTTGTGGCCCATAATAATCCTTGAGACTAATATTTGATCTCATACTAACACTTCACATTTTATCATTCTGTAGATATTAACAACCTGAAACTTAGCGACAATCAGGAGAAGAGGGTTGAGGACACAACCCTTTTAGCTCAATCGAAGAAAACATTTTCTGAACTGGTCACATCTACCTCCATTCTTGATCAAGGATACTTTGCATCCAAAATGATCCCAAATAAGATGACTACAGAAGGTTAGTTTTCGCATAATACTTTTGCTAATATTCTTTCCACAGCCTCCTCACATCTTTAACAACTATTCAGAATTTTAGGTGAGGAGATTGATCATGATCTTTTGGCGGCCCAATTATTAGAAATGGATGAGGATGATACGGCCCTCAATCAAGCCCTCAGAAAAAATAGGAAAAAGAGGAAGAGGGCACAAAAGGAGGCACCCCCTACAAATAAGCCAACTGTTGAGCCTCTGCAACAAACTGTTGTGGTAGAGACTGGGGTAGTTACTCCTGCAGAGAAATCTGCGACCCCTAATAATGTTGTTGCGGTAGGGGAGGAGCAGGTTGATGATGACATTATTGATCAGCTTACTGCATCAGTACTAATGTCCCCTATGGACTTTCAAGGTGGGCACAGCCGCCTACATGTTTCAATTTATGGCCTGCCTCCTCCTCCGTCGTGTAACATTGTCGCAATTAATGCCAACTTACCAACTCTCTAGAGCAGGGAAAGAGTGGGACCTAATGGTCGCCTGTTACCTCAACTGATGAAGCCTGATCCCAATTCTTCACGGGACACAACTGATAGGGCGGTCAGTAGAATGAGAAAGGATGCAGATAACATTGACCTGGACCGTCTAGTAGAAGAAGGCCACGAAGACTGGAAGGAATATGCCCTCCACAATCTGCTGCGGGTAAGAACTTTAATATCTTCAACTGTGTAGTCAATTCTTTTGTACTAACCCTCCTTTAAAAATTTTAGGTTGTGGACGTTATTATGTCCCAGAGGGAAAAATTCGAAGGCCTATGTAAGTTGTATTGAGTTGCGGCCTCAGTTCATAAGACTGATCTACAAACTGCCAGGGCCACCTCTTTTGAGGACAAAAGAAATCCTCTGCCGCAACACTTGAATTTGACAAAATAAATTTGGAGGCTACTACCAATGCAAAAGATGAGACCGTACTAAATTTCTCTGACACCACAAAATCCCTTCATATTATTGAGGCTAAGGCTGAGGAGGCTTCTAGGTAAGCCAACTCTTTTGAGAGTAAACTTAACCTTCTCTAGAAGAAATATGATCAGTTGGAGCAGAGTCGCACCTCTGCACTCCAGCAAAAGGGTAAGGATCATGCCAAAGCCTTAAAACAGCAGAAAGCTATGAATAATGTTGTGGATGCGTATATAAAATCAAGGGACTTCTTCATTATAAATAACAAAGCCTATCTTTGTGGCTTCCGGGAGCTTAGGCACAGGGTGGTAAAAAATTTTCCAAAATCAAAGGAAAAAAACCTCGTCTGGGGACTCAGGTATGCTGAGCATTTAGAATGTGTGTCCTAACTGGGGGTTAGAGCAAAGAGAGAGCCAAGAAGTTGGAGATTCTGACCGTGACAAGTGAGGAAATAGAGACCGTGATAGATGATGAGGCTGAAGATGAGGAAGACGATGCATCCTCATAGTTGAGACTCCTTGTAATCTCTTGCTTTTTGTAATGACTTGAACATCAAATTTTTGTAACTCCCCTATACCCTTAGCAATACTGAACATTAGTCATCATATTTAGTAATCATTAAGGGTTGTGATCACTTTAGGAAATGCTGTAACTCTTGATCACTATTTAGTAACCACTAGTCTGCATATTAACTTTTACTCTTCATCTTTAATGTGTTGAATGCTTGAATGTTTTACTTAGCTCTTTTTGTAAGAATATCCTTTTGAATCTTTCTTAAAAATGACTTTAGCCCCAAGAGGCCATAGCTCAAAAACTTTTATGAATGCACATTTCTTACATCATTGAACTGGCTGCAGCAATAATCATAAAACTACAGTAACCATCACCCATTGCCTCTTATTTAATGTGCATTTTGTAATAGAACTTTAATGTCGCAGCTTCTTTGTACCTTAGTGTTGCAGCTATTTGCATTAACGGATTAGTTTTGTATATGCCATAGTCAAATTCTTTGGATGAAACTCTTTTTTATGTGTGTTGCAACAGTGTTAAATAAGTGGATTCTTGGCAGCAAATTCCCATGCCGCGAGCAATTAAGTCATTGGCCATATCTACTTTCTGCAACACTTTAGAGAAAATAGTAGTGATTATAGGACTTATTGGAGATTGAGAATTCATTCCATAACATTCAACAAATGTGTCCCTAGTTCGCGTTCCTTATCCATCATCCGCTGAAGATTCTTGGGGAACAATAAAGCCTCCCTAGGTTGGGTTCATTATCAAGCCACCCACGTCTATAATTGGATATATATCAGGCCATCCTTGGCTAGTTATAATGAGCCCCCATGGCTAATCAAAGCATCTTGGAGCTAATAACAGACATTGTAAGCCCCCGTGGCTAATTGAAGCATCCAAAAGCTAAGAACGGGCATTGTAAGCCCCCATGACTAATTGAAGAATCCAAAAGCTGAGAACAGGCATTGTAAGCCCCCGAGGTTAATTGAAGCATCCATAAGCTGAGAACGAGCATTGTAAGCCCCCATGGCTAATTGAAGTATCCATAAGCTGAGAACGGGCATTCTAAGTCCTCGTGGCCTTGCGTTGTGAGGGGTGCTGACTTCCAATCAAGGTTGTCTCCTCAATATTTTTTTTTTCCTGAAATAAGTAAATAATCTCTGGAATAATTGGTCATCACGTTCCATTCAATCTTTTTTAAACAAAAGTCTTTCATTTGATTTTTAAGCAGGAAAGCAAGAATTGATATATGATAAACATTTTCCATTCACACACACACACACACACACACACACACACACACACACACACACACACACACATATATACACACACACACACACTAGCGAATGCAGGTGCCTAAAAGCACGGCTTTAATTTTTTAAAATAAAGTATATACTATATGTATGGTGATAATAAGTCGCCAACCAAAATTTATGTATCAATACACTATGCAAGTTTTCATTTCAAATAGGAATTTGTAACACTAATTCTCTCTTTTGTATACTTTCAAATAGAAATCTTAGTGTTTCATAAGATGCCTGTATATTTTAAATTTTCTAGACAACAAATTGAAAAAATGAAATGTAGTAAATGGCCTTGTAATCCTTTATAATGAAATTGATCTCAATAATATATAGCTATATCATAAAAAAAAAATAGCATGTAAAAATCTTGAATATAAATGCATCACCTGTATAAACAACTTGAACATAATTCACCAACCAATAAACCAAAAATAGGACTATATAAGCACAAAAATCTCTTAGGCAATGACAATTTACGATGACAAGATCAATTATAAAACTCACAAACTTGGATAAGAGTTTATACTACAACCACATACGCTTAAGCAAATCTCACATAGAAAACATCCCCAAGGGTTGTGACTAAACCTATAAAGGCCTAAAATCCAAATATTTGTCAAGATCAAAAATCAAAATATACATTCAAATCAAGTCCCAAAATATTGAAATTAAACAAAACTTAAAAAAAGAAAAAAAGAAAAAAACAGAACAGTAAACACTTTATTACTCTTTGAATGGAATAATTTACTTGATATAATCCAATTCAGTTTATATAAGAGTTAATTTGCCTTATATGAAAATTTATATCTCATGTTGTAAACTCATTAATAGCCCCGAAAAGAGTCGTGCTACCTCCTTAAAAAAAATTCTTCAAACATCCCCAAGGTGAAATAAGTACTTATACATTGGGATGAGATTCACGCATGGTACAAACACTTAATACATTTTGAATATATTTTAAGATTTTTGTGGGATTCGTGTCATTGTTCTTCCCAAAAAATTGAAATCGGAATGGGCACCAAAAAAATTTCAATTTTTTTTTTCAAAAACGCTTTTTTCTTTTGGCTCGGGCCAAAACACAGCTCTAATAAAAATCATGTGTGTTTAAAGAACTTAGAACAAAGCAAAACATCCATAGATTTTGAAATTTCGTTCTCATCATTCAACCATGCAAATCCTTCATTTTCTTCTTTCTTAAGTGACCCCTCCGAGCACCAAAAGATGCTTTCACCACTCACCACTCGATATTTATATTTACGTGCATGTACGGTTTTACATGCTCACATGTCACCTGATTTTCCTATGTGGCTGGATGACATGGTTCCATGTGTCACCCCATACGTCTTGCACACCATTTAGCTATCAACCCACACTCCTCTAAATGCCTACCTTGTGCCAAAACGAGCCTGTACCTTTTTCTTACCACTCTTTCTGCATATATACCTCAGCCACCTCGCTCCATTCAAACTCAACTCAACCCACATCACAAAATTGGTTTGTTTTTCTTCTCTTATTCCCATTCTCTATTTTATTATTCTATATTTATTCAAATTTGAAGATGTCTCTCACTTACAAGACCGTTGGAACATGGTGGAAGGAACATGCAGATGGGGATGATGATGGAGATTACAATTATGCCCCTGCAGCATGTCGAGAAGGAGATGGCAATGATGATGGAGATTACGATTATGCCCCTGCTGCGTCCTTGGAGGGTGATGACGATGACGATAGTGGTTACGATTATGCGCCAGCTGCGTAAATGGGCTGCATTGTTGTAGCAGCAGTACCTAGTAATACAATATGACTTGACCAGCGGGACGACGAAAAAAATGTAACCCAAATTTTTGTAGGTTATTATAGCGTTTGAGGCATTATGTTTTCACATGTTAAAACGGCTTTTGATGTTGACGCGTATGGTGGATCGACTGGGTCTCCTCCTTAGGATGATTTAATTGTTTATGATATCTATTGTCATGTACCGAATTCGAATTTCACCATGATCTAGATAACTGCTTGTTAACAGTATTGTATTTGATGACAATGGTAGGCGTAATCATTCTTCTCTTCATTAAGAAAGTTGAGCTTCTGTCAATCAAGACTTAGAAAAACTTAGTTTTCTGCTCATTATTGTTGGAACTCTGTTTGTGTGCAGTGCTTTAGTTGTAATAACAATCTGGTTACCATTGTTCGCGCTTGCAAAAAAAAAAAAGAAAGAAAAAAAGAAAAAAAAAAGAGGACGAATGATAGTACCTGAATTTTAGAATTCAATATAGTCATTTGCGTTTCAGCTTGATGATCAAGGTACAGGAAAACGAATGAATGAATAGAATGTTACCAATGTATTCTTGCCCAAAAAATAATAATCTGCGACGAGGGCACTTGGCAGTTTTGGTCCTTGGCGGTGGAGTTTGGCAGTGGCAGGTGAGAAGAGGAGCTAGAGTGGTGATGACCAAGGATCTAGCATACATATGCTTGAAGGGAGAGAGAGAATTCTAAAGTTTTTTCTTTATAATTTAAAACATGAAAATAACATTTAATTAGTTTCATTAGAGCCTGCTTGGTTGTCCCCAAAATTATAAATTAGTCCATTTAAAATTAACTCATTCATGAATTGCCTTATTATTAGTTTTTGGTTACAAGAATGAACAAATTAAAAAATGAACCAATTCATGTTGATTCACAAAAATATTAAATTAGTTCATTTCACCAAAAACTTGAAATTGCACAATTTATAATTACAACATGAATCTTAAATGCACCACTCCCATAGAGTACTTTCATCATACTACTCTCTCTCTCTCTCTCTACACACACACACACACACATCAAAAGTAAATAACTCCATTTTTCTTTTCCAAACATACCACAAATTAGATTTAAACCCATTTAAAATTAATGCATCGACAATCTATTCATTTCAAATTGATCAATTTATAAAATTAAATAATTTACGGAACCAAACAGGCCCTTAAAGCATAAACTTATTTGTAGAAGAACGAGTTGATGTCGACATTTCATCTTTGGGTGAAATTTAATTAGAAAAAAAACTTTTTATTCTAAATTTCTATTTAGAATATAATAATGTTGAATTTTCAAACTTAAACTCTCCTCTTTTTCGCTCCCAACAATGACTTATCGGGATACCACATTGCCCTCGCATTAGAACGATAAGCACATAATTTTTTATTTTTTATTTTGTCACTCGAACTTTTTCTTTTTATAGATAATTGTTGTCCATTCCATCCGAATGTTATACCACTTTCACTTCACCGCCCGAACTTTTATTTTCTGATCTTAGCCACCCGAACTTTCAAGACAATTTTAAATAGCCCCTTAATGTTAATACCGCTAATTTTTTGGACAGGAAATGAGTCATGTGCATCCCATGTGACTTTTTAGAAAGATATTTTATTCTCTAAATAATAAAAACCTACATCCTTCACCATTCTCTCTCCTCTCTTCAACAATGGTTGTCCAATGCGCTCACTCCTCTCGTAAACATGGTTTCCTACCTTCATCTTCCTCTCTCTCTCTCTCTCTCTCTCTCTCTCTCTCTGAAAGTGACTATCTTGAGCTTAATGGATAATTTCTATAATTAAGTGTCCAGCACCAAAAATTCCAAATTTTCTCTTATTACCCTAAACAAGCATCTAGGTGACAGAATAGATAAAATAAAGCATGCAACCACGACAAGGCCTTTCGGATAACACCTTTTATTCAGCATTTCAGAAAGTTTACATGATAGACAACTTACAGACTACTTGATAATCGCCACAAGCATAATGCGTTAGTTTTTGCAAGTCTCTGAAGAATACTGCTCGGTGAAGAGAAGTCCACACACGGCCTTCCACGCTCGGTATCCACCGATCAACATTTGTTGTTCGCAATGAGTTCTCTCGAGAATCATAAGTTCACCCGTAAAGATATCTCTCCACAAGAGTTATATTCTAGATACAAGCTATATGGTCTAACTTGATTCACTCAAATATATTATGGGGATGTAATTTGTGAATCAAAAAGGTTTTTCAAACTCAAAAGGTTGAAAACTTTTGCAAAAGATATGCAAAATCAGTTTTGCCAAAAGTCTTAACATAAACAAACATAAAAAAAGTATTTATAAGACGAACACAATTTTCAAGGGAACGACACTCATTCGAACGAGAAAGCAGACTCGTTTGAATGCGAAAAGCACATCGTTCGAAAGATAACAAGGTCGTTCGAATGACACCCTAATCTCATTTGAACGAGCTTCGAATGATGTAAAACTGTACGCCCTCGTGAGATGTTCGATCAAAGAAACTTTCAAGCGACCACTTCTAATGAGAAATTGATACCGTTTGAACGAGATTATCATCTCGTTTAAACGAGATGCACGTACTTAAAACATTTTTTAAATAAAGAAAACTTCCTCGATTTTTACATAAAAAATTCGGTTTTTAGATTTAAATATAACAAATATCCAAAAATAGATTTAAGGAATAAATTTAAACACTAAAGCATTATACCTTCTAAGAATAGAGATGCTTGAACGTTGGAGATGTGGGATCTACGGACTTCGCGGGATATGCCAAAAACTAATGTAAGCCTAAGCTCTGAGAAATTTATGCTCTTACAAATCTCTCCCTTTTTTGCTATTCCGGTACAAACATAAAACCAAATTACAAATTACAAATAAATTCCCTAAAATGAATACAATATATTATTACCCTCTCAAACCCTAAAATGGATAGGTAGAAGATTGAGTTGTCTTCAAAATAAGTCTCCAAATTTCCACTTCTTCTTTGTCTTCTCTTAGGCTCTTTGTCTTCATCGGGTGTAATCCAAATATGATCTTCCAAATTACCTACACACACATAAAATAAAGAAAATACCCCGTGATGCATCGAGTTTGACAAATATAAAAATAAAATGCATAAACATTAACATCTCCTCCATAAATCAAACTCTTTCCCGTAACTTCTTCTCCCCCATTTATTTTGTTCAAAATAGACAAGGAGTAAAAACTAAACATGAAAAATATAGGAAACATCACCAAGCATAACAAGATATCATCACAAAAAGATATAAATGAATAATCATGCAATGATAATCTAAAAAGAAATCACAAACTATTTTTTATTTTTGAAACTTTTCAATTAAAAAAAATTACAAAAATAACACACCCTGGAGAAACACAAAAATAACTGAATCATGGAAACGGAATATAGGGATGTGAACACATTCAATAAGTTAATCAACGTAGACACACATAACATATGTGCATAACGGAATGAGACACCACTAACACAAGATCTCAAAGTCTATCTTAGGTATAAAAAAATGGTGAATTCAAGTGGAATCGACTTAACTTATTCAACTAATCAAGATCGTGAGTCATTTTCACACCAATAATGCCCAAAGCTATGTAATGCTTTTACGAGATTTTTTCAGGCCATGCAAACTCATTGATCTTCGACTTAACTCCCTCACAACTCACATTTTGAACTTTTTCTCTCAAATATTTTTGTACAAATAAATGCTCATATGTAGTGAAGCATTAATGTTTTTAGTAATTGGCCTAACACTTTAATTTTTTTCTTTTTATGTGCCTTTAATTTTTTTTTGGATCTTTTCTTTTTGCAAATGGTGTCTATTCATGGAAAGTCAACCTGTCTTTCGCAGCCCGATTCCATTGTTTAAAATATACTATATTTATCAGAGATATTAATTTTTTCAATCCGGACAATAGTTCTTTCAAATAATACTTTTATTATCTCGTATTTATATATTATGTTCGTTTAAAAGCGGGATTGAGATGAAAACACTAAAATCGACACATGAAATTTAAGTGCAATACTCAAATAAGTTCGTGCTCGTGTGCATTAAAGGTAACAAGGAGTCAAACATATAGCAAGTAGTCATCATATCACATCTTAATGGCTATACACATTATTAAGCAAAAGAATAAAATAATGTCACGTCTTAAGACACTACAAAATAGACATGTGGATATGGAATCAATGGGTAACTCATACATCTATAATGTTTATCCATATATGGTGTAAAAAATACAAAACTCTTTTTAGATTTTTTAAAAATTTATCAAACATAAAATCTTTTTGCCTTTTTAACTTTTTCTCAAAAAGAAACCGAAAATCTTTTTGTGCTTTTTCAAAAAATTTTAAGGAAAACAAAACTTTTTTTGTATTTTTGAAACATATATCAAAATTAAAAATATTAGTACAATGATAGTAAAATCTAGAAATAGGCATGTAAGATATAAACATGAAAATAATCATATGCTAGAAACAAGTCTTAATCTCAATCATTATGCTCGGAGGAGTTCTTTAAAGTAAATGACATCCTATGAAAAAACATCCATAAAATCTTGTGAAGTTTTGACCAAATACTCTACTTGCTATCCAAAAGTCTTAAAATGTCTCATTTGATGTTCGGGAGCATGCGGAGTAACGTGTATGGGAGTGCGTGCGGGAACACGTGTAGTAGCATAACGTGGAAGAAACCTATGACATACTTTTCCTAACTTAAAATAAAATTTTCTTAGGTGACCTCTTTGCTTGCAATGGGAATAAACATAAACGGGCTTAGGTTCACCTCTCCCAAAATGTCTAAATCAAGCTCTCCTACATGGATTCAGATGCCTACGCGGGTTACGTTGAGCGCCATATGGATCTAACACAAACTGGAGAACCGAATCGGGTGTAGCATGGAAAGTGGACACACTGTCATAACCTATTCCTAGCCTCTCACTATTACCCAAAGTGGGACCGAGGGGAAACTTTTCAACATTCTTAGATGTGTCCTATAAAGTGACCTTAACCTCCCAGACACGTTCAAGATCTCTCTCGAATTGGAATACACGGGCTTCAAGTTTCTCACGAGTTTCCAATTAATATTGAAGATCTCCCGCAAGACTAGTCACAGTGTTGGTCAATTCACTCTTTTTTCGGCCTAAGACGATCAACTGCTCACACAAAGAAACATTTACCTTCTCGAGTTGACTCGATAATGCCTCATACACCCTCAAAACATTCACCTCTCTCTCCAAATCTAACACCTTAAAACCCAAATCTTTATTCATGTTTTTAGTTTTTAATGTCTTGGTGCACAAGTCATAAAACTCTTTTTGGAGATCCCGTTCCCCCTCACTTGCATTCCCATCCTCACTCTCACTATCTACTTAAGGACTCAAATCATCATCGAGGCTTTCACGTTTACATACGTCCTCATTGTCGTGGGACAAACTAGGTGTGCTAACATAACTAGCCATGAATGCAACGTACGGTTCATGTCCAAGCCTTTGAATATATGTCCAAGCCTTTTTATATATTTCCTTCGTTGGGTAACATACAATTCTCGCATTTCTAGAACTTCTACTGATGACTCTCCTCAATTTTCCATTTGGCCCTCTCCTAAGCGTACTACATTGGGTGAGTCTAATTTGGCATCACCTTCGACCATAGCAGCACTTGAAATTTGTAGGTTGCGTCATAACCGTCTTTACAGTCCTGGCCTCTCGTGCCATACTAGGGGTAACCTCGACTACGGTCATCATCCTCGAACATACTTCATAACCTCCTAAGTATGACCTTCGTTAACTGTCTAATGGCCCTCATCTTCCATACTTCCTGTACGAACACGTACGAATGCAAATAAGATTCACTAATCATAGGGCTCTATATCAGGAGAACTGAATCTTACCATAGAAATCAACAATCCTAATCATAGGGCTCTATATCAAACAATGTAACGCTCAGCTGAAAGTATAGTAAGTCGTACAGACCCTAAAGGGCACTAGAACCTGATATTCGGATACCACCTATAATAGCCCGCCTAATTAAATATCGTGTGATCAGTCCTTTATTAAATTAAAAACCAGGTGAACGGTTGGTTAATTCTCAGCATCACTGTCGCAAAATAATATTTCCAATTTGAACACCCTAAATAATTAAGCTAAGTGTCAAAACCATTTAAAACCTCATTTTTCCTTTATTAAATTCCAATATGAAAACCTTTTTAATACCCAACAGTTAAGAATCACATAAATACTACGGATGGAATTTAACACACAAGAATTAAACCATCTATATAATCCAAACCAAGTATAACAACCATAAATGAAATCATCCTAACAATAGTTAACTCCCAAGGGGTACCGAATGCTGGAAATATCCTAAATCTCTGACAAATCCAACTGTAATAGGAAATCGGGCGACACATGCTCTAACTATGAAGATCTAAAGTAGTAACTGATTCAATGGCAAAGTCGTCTAAAGCAAGGGCCTGCAACTCCCACATAAGCTGTAGCACGTCCAATCCAAAGAACCTAAGCGTGACTCCCCTGTGGCTGGGCACCTGTAATACATACATATATATACAATAGAGAAAGAAATGATAGAAAACGGGTCAGAGCCCGAGTGTAAAACAGTTTTAAAAAATAGTTTAGCAAGTATTTAAAATGCTTACCGGCTAATATCACAACCATGTTAGTATGCGACACTCTCTTGAGAATCCTCATCTCTCATCTAGTGTGCACCCCTAACGTACCTCTAGGACATCCTAGTGATAGTTCCCACGCTAACTAGATTAACCACATGTATCGATTATTTATAGCCCAAATTATTCCAACGTATTAACCTTATAATACATATAATGATGTTATAAACATATATATATATCCATTTAGATTCAAAATGGATAAGTCCCTTATTAATTCAATTCAACTAAGTGTTTTCATACATAACTATCTTACATTTCTACTTTAGCCACATAGTAGATATCATCACATGTATATATGTATATATATATATATATATATATTCACTATATTATATATATACTATACTGCACCCTGAGACACAGCTGCGGTGCTGCATTACTTTGCTATCTTGTCCCAATACATCACGTCGCTGTATAGGGGACTATAGGTTCGGTAAAGATTCCTCGAACCAAAAATATCAAATCACAAATAATGGAGGAGAACACAGTTCTCATACCCACGGGTCACGCACATACCTACGTTCCCATAGTCAGCGGACTTATCAACTAACCGATAATTTTTTCATAGTCCTATGTTCTCGAGCGACAAATAAAAAATCCCATGGATTCATCAAGATATGAATGTCCTCACGCGTAAACCTCCCATCGATAGCAAGTAAGCTATGTATGTCATACACAGATACATAATATATGCACAATCACACAGCCATACATATAAATATTCATATTTTCCAAATTAGGTACGACCCATAATTGTTATTATCCATTCTCAACACAAATTTTACTCAATTATTTCTCATAATGGATCCGTCTCTTTTATTCTCATTTATTATTTACTTCGTTCTTACTTCTCATCAATCGAAGTACTCTTTCTCACTAAGTATAAATTTCAGTAGGTATGCCCTCACTTACCTTCTATTCTAAATCTTTCACGACTCTCAATATTTTAGTAAACGTACGCACAATTCCCAAAGTATAAATAACTCCCCGTTAACCTAAAATTTCATCTCATATTAATTTCACTCAACGGAATCTACTTAGACCCTATTGGTCATCTTCATAACCCATTATACTCTATCAATGATAATCAAGGGTTCCTAACCATTTTAACTGGACTAAACAAAAAGGGGGGAAATATGCGGTTTTTCAGGAGGGATCAATCGATCGAGGAATGGGGTCGATCGATCGATCGTCGATCGATCGATCGTCGATCGATCGATCGTCGATCGATAGATCAAGCAGTTCTTGCCCAGTTTGCTGCAAATTTCAACCTACGGGTTTAATCATTGTAACCCCTCCAAACCTCTATGATTTCATCCCAAACTCCCATCGAAGTAATCCAGGTGTATAAACAATGTACATAAACAAGTTATAACGTAACGACATCAATAAATCCTCAACGAATCAATCAAAAAGGGATTTAATCTCAAATCTCTTTATACAACCAAATTTTGCATAAATAATCACCACCCTCTATTTTAATCAAGATTTCCTTCCCAAATATCATAATAAATTCATGGGTAATCCTCTACATATGATCAAGGTTTTAGACTACATGGGTTCTCCCTACAACACATATAAATTCTCTTCCAAAATATATAATTTTTTTCCATTAAAACATATGATTTTCATTCCTAGACTAACATGGAAGGTATATTAACTTGGAATTTAGCAATATATATACTTGCCTGGGATTCAAGGATATGATTTGCTGATGAAAATTATATGGTTGCGCTCCTCGTCCTGCGATCTACGTTTTGATGGTGGTGGCGGTGCAATCGGGTGAGTTCTAGGCCTTGGATTGCTTGAAGACTCTTCACCTTTTTCTCAAATCTCTTCACCTTCTTCTCTAATCACTTCACCTTCTTCTCTAATGGTTAGTTTAGATTTTGTGTTTGTTAACCCCAAGAGATAACTCTAAATGGCTAATATATACTAAGAAAATTCATGGGTTTAATTACCCAAAAATACAAAATGTCTAAAATACCCTCCCGGGGTGTCAATTAGGCCTAAAAACGTCCCGAGACCCAAACTAAACCCCCGGATACACTTTTCTGACTATCTTGACCCTTCCGGACACTATAGCACACTCAAAACGACTATACGGATGACTTATAATTTATTCACTTTAATAATAATAATTTAGTCCTGACACGACACAGGCGCGTCCCGAATTAAATTTCCATAATTGTCATTTTATTCACTCGTGACAATTTTAATAAAATCAATCTCTTATATTACTTTACTCATCTAGTAATATTCAACAAATTTCCAATAATTACTAACTCACATCATGCTAGTAAATATATAAAAAAAATAATTTCCGAATTAATATTAAATTAATACCTCAAATTATATTTAATAAATCCCCATTTTAAAAGCCATAAAAATATGGGGTATTACACATTACAAAGGCCAAAGGGCATGCGAGAGTAGGCAAAAGTGCTAAAGGGACAGGTGAAAGTATTTTTCTCTTGGTCTTCAGGGGCAATTGGAATTTGGTTGTATCCTGAATAGCCGTCAAGGAAACAGTAATACGCATGACCAGCTAACCGTTTGAGCATTTGGTCAATATAGGGAAGAGAAAAATGGTCCTTGCGAGTGACCGCATTTAGCTTTCGATAGTCAATACAAATACGCCAGCCTGTTTGCATACGGGTGAGAACAAGCTCATTGTCACTATTTTTTATGACGGTGACCCCAAACCTTTTTAGTACGACATGAATGGGACTGACCCACTGCCTGTCTGAGATAGGGTAGATAATACCAGCATCGAGGAATTTTAAAATCTCAGCGCGCACGACTTCTTTCATAGCAGGGTTGAGTCGGTGTTGGGGTTCATGATAAGTCTTGGCGTGCTCCTCTAAATGAATGCAATGACTACAAACATTGGGGTTCACACCGTGAATGTCAGAAATGGTCCATCCGATAGCAGTGCTATCCTGAGTAAGGGTGTGGACTAATTGCTCTTCTTATGCAGGGGTCAAGTCGAAAGCAATGATGACAGGGTGATGGTTGTTGGGGACTAATAAAGTATATTTCAACTCGAGAGTTAAGGGCTTAAGCTCCAAACTAGTAGGTGGTGCAAGAGTGACATCGGACTCAGACGCATAAACAGAGTTTGGAGAGTTCTCGATGAAGAAAGTTGAGGAAGTTAATGTGACTAGAAGTTCAAAAGGTGGAACAAGGTGAGCCATAGAGTGAATAGTATCATTATAGAGGGGCTCGAAAGGAGGATCCCAAGAGGAAGTTTCCATCAGTGGAGTGGAATCTAGCAAGACATTGAGTTCAGAGATGGAGGAATCAATGTCAAAGTAGGATCCAAAATGAGCCAAACATTGTTGAAGAGGATCGGCAGGGTAAGTTTTGTCCAACATGTCATTAACTAAGGAGTCAATCACACACACCACGTCAATAGAATCGACATCAGCCCGTTTTTGCATAAGGTGAAATATATTGACTTCTGTAGTCATTTTTCCAAAAGAAAGACTCATGGACCCATCACGATAATTGATGATGGCATTGGCAGTGGCCAGAAAGGGGCGACCCAATATGATAGGAATATTAGTTGGGTTGAGCGCAGGAGTGTCTAAGATGATAAAATCCATAGGATAGTAAAAGTCTGAAACTTTCACCAAAAAGTCCTCAACGATACCTTTAGGTACTTTCATGGAACGATCATCAAGTTGAAGAGTAACTCATGTTGGTTTCATATTTTGTAAACCTAACTCAAGGTAGAGGGAGTAAGGTAACAAATTAACACTAGCCCCAAGATCAAGTAAAGCACTAGTAGTGAACTTTTTGCCTAACATACAAGTGACAGTTGGACAACTAGGGTCCTTATACTTCACAACACCGTTATTATGGAGAAGGGACGTATCTTGCTCAGTGAGGAAAGCATCACGCTGAACATTGGTCATATGCTTAACAGTGCACAAGTCCTTCAAAATTTTGGCATACGAGGGGACTTGTTGAATCGCGGTGAGGAAGGGAATGTTAATGTGAACATTCTGAAAGACTTTCTTGATCTCATCAAATTTATGGGCTCTCTTAGTGGGATCCAACCGATGAGGGAAGGGTGCTTTGGGCACATAAAAAGAGGTGGGCTCAGGAGGATTGGACTCAGAGTGAGATAGAGATTTAGATGGTGGGGTAACCTTAGGGATAGGATCTAACGGTGGAATGGATGGGTGGGGGACATCAGTGGGAGCATGAACATCATTATCAACTTGTTTTCCCGAGCGAAGAGTAGACACTTCTTTCATATCCGCTTGGTAATTGGGTGGATTAGAAGTGGAACCAACCTCGTAGGCCGAGTCTTTGCCAATACCCTTAGGGTTATCAACGGGTTGACTGGGAAAATGACCTTTCTCTCGCTCTGACTCGAATTGGTTGAAACGCTGCTCAAGTCGTTGGAGGGCTTGAGTCTGAGTGGTCATAAACTGAGTGAGGATATTCTCGAGAAAAGAGGTGGAGGAGTTGGGCGGAGGGGCATAAGAGGGTTGGGGAACCAACTCGCACTGAGAATTAAGCGGTTGTGAATACTCAAGGGAAGGAGGGGGAACAGGAACAAGATAATTATTGTTGTTTGAATGTCCGTCGTGGGGCACAAAGGAAGATGGAAAGTGCGATTGATGGTAAGAAGCAGACTGATGCAGGACAGGATGGCGAGGTTTCCTTTGTGGGTTGTGTGGAAATCCAAGGGGACCACCAACATATTGTTGTGGTTGGGAAGGAGCGGAGTTGTGGTCGTACTTATAAGAGAAATAGGGGTGATTTATATTGTTATTATTGTCAGTAAACGACGGGGGAACGGGTTTCCTGGTGGTATCAAAGTCACATGCTTGTGCCATGGTGGGTTCGGGATCATCTTACAGGAGGGGGTACAAATGAGCTAAATGATCTTGACTTAAGCAGACACCGCAAGATGAAGGACTAGAACTGTTGACAGTCATTGCTTATTTAGAAAGTGTAACATTTTGTTGCATAGTACAATTGAGAGCATAAACGGTTTTAGTCAAAGAGTGTAAGTTGTGTAACAAAGTTTTAAAATTAGGATCATTTTTTACCTCAGAAGTGTTCCCTACACATGGAGGATCGGATATCGAAAATGCATTGGTACCCTCCCAATCTTGGGAGTCATCGCCTAATTCAAGGAGAAAATTATAGGGGGCAGTGGGAGTTAAATGCATGAACTTCCCTTTATGAATGGATTCAATCACGGTGAGAGAAGAAGGGATAAGACCATTGTAAAAACTATGGACTAAGCAACTTTTCTCGAGACCGTGATGTGGGCAACTATTAATATACTCTTGAAAATGGCCCCATGCTTCACAAAACTGTTCGGTAGGCTTTTGTCTAAAATCCTGAATTGCTTGGCGCATTTCATTGGTTTTGCTCATGGGATAGAATTTAGACATGAACTTCTTGACAAGTTGTTCCCAAGTTAGGATAGAATCCGGGGGCAATGAATGGAGCCACATGGATGCATTATCGTGAAGAGAAAGGGGAAATAACCAAAGATGAACATTTTCTCCGTCTAAGTTTTGATTTTTAAAAGTAGCGCACACAGTGAGAAATTTTCGTAAGTGAGTATAAGGAGACTCGCGTTCAAGGCCATGAAAACTGGGCAACATAGAAATAGTCGCGGGGCGAATTTCAAATTTCACGGTCGGAGTGGGCGGAAGGACGATACATGAAGGCGGAGTTGTCATAATCGGTGTAAAGTAGTCCCTTAAAGCGCATTCGTCGGCCATGATGGGTGGGGTAACAAAACCGAGGGAAGTGGGATAACTAGGCGTCTCCGATGAAGAATAACACAGATCAGAAAAATGAGGAGGAACGACAACGATAGGAACACGATCACCTAAGAGAGAATTTAGAGATGGAGCACTAGGGGAACGTGTTAATCGATGATCAATGCGTTGCAAATGTGGCATAAAAGCAAGGAAAAAATATTTTTGGGATTTTTGGTTGTTTGAAAAAGAAGAAAATCTTTTTGGAGTTTTTGGAAAATAAGGAAGGAAAAATGAACAATATTTTTGGAGTTTTTTTGTGAGAAAAAATGAGGCGGAAAAAAGGAAAATATTTTTGTAGTTTTGGGTTTATTTAAAAAAATGCAGAAAAAATGGGAAAAAAAGGCGATGGACTAACGGTGGAAAAACTGACAGTTGGAGCAAAAATTGGGTTACCTAAAGGAACTACTTAGACACATACACAAATGGAACAAGTCCGAAAGAGCACATAGCCAAATTATTATCTTCAAGTTAAGTGATTGGGTAGTCAATTTTAATTAGTCCGCGAGCAAAAAAACCACGTAATCTTAGGCCTCGTCGGTAAAAGTGAGCTCCTACTTTCTTCCCTAGAGACAAGAGGCTTACTAGTTAAGGCTCACCACACTAGCTACTACAATACAGAACTATCTGGTACCACGCTGGGCGGCCTCACTTAAAACCCAGTTTTCCTAGACAAAAGTCTTAAGATGGTTGAATGAAGATTTGCAGGTGTGGAAAGGACTCACTAGAGTATCCTACGAGGGTCTCGTTTCAAAAGGGTCCTAATGAACACCGTTCCTACTTGGCTTGCTAGTTGATTGATTTTAATTTTAGTGAGAGCACAGGTGACAAGCAAGGGGAGATGTGATTGCGTGGGTGATGAAATCCCAACTCGTTGCAATGATCGGGTATAGGTCTTAGGTAAATTTATTCATCAAACCATCCAATTTAAGTGCGATACAGAAATAAAAAGAATATAGGATCAAGTAGCACACCAAAATTGACTCGCTTGCAGGAGATTCGCGAGTGATAAAGAGTTTACCTCCCACGATTTTTACACGCATGGGGTGAAGACCGAGTTGAGTCGATCGGGGAGAAGTACGCCTACTTCAGTCATCCCCGGGAGTCCTATCGACCCAATGTAGAGAGGCTTCAAAAATCCTCGTCGTTGGACGCCCTCTCTCTACCTTGTTCGGTTTCCCTTTTTGCTTTTTTTGTGTTTTTGGAATAAATAGTACAAAAATAAATCGGTGTCAAAATGCACCCAAATTAATTACAAGGCCTCAATAATCCCAAACAACTAATCTTAAGGAGGGAGAGGAAGGAATAACTCCTAAAAAGAAAAAAGAAAAAAATAAAAATGAAAATTACAAATCTTCACGGGCTTCAATCTTCAAGAAATCGGCAACGGCACCATTTGATATCTCTTTATTTGTATTCCATCGGATATGGAATTGGAATGTTGCTGCTGTCAAACTTAGAGTATCAAAATTTCTAGAATTACCTACAAAACTTGTTAAAAATTCAGTATCGTGGCAAATTCGGGTATCAATCCAATTTCTAGTGTTGAAACTGTTATCGTGAAAACTTGCAATTCCAATTTTTATTAAAAATCTTTTTGTGTTTCTAAAAAAAAATTAATGTTTTTTTATTTTTTATATTTTAAAACAATTTTCAAGGGAGGAAATGACAATTTATGCAACTAAAATGACTATGAAAATTTAGAATGTAATATAGTATAGAATTTATGAGAAGAAACAAGAGGTGGGATTACACCGCGTAGTCAAATCACTTTAATGTCCTAATTATTCAATTGAATAGTTCAAAATAATATTGAGTTTAAAATTTAACTCTCGTCACAATCCTAAATTCAATTTTATCTTTTTCAGTAAATAAATCTGGAATAATCACGACATAAAAAATAATTAAGATTCACACTCATTTCAACAAAATATCCGCAAAGATTAATTTATTAAAATTTGTACGAATCTTTGAATTGCATACACATAATTAATATTTAATAATAATACTCATCTCTAAGTGAAATCCAAAAATCAAATATTAATTTTTACCATTAATTTATTAACTCTCGTTACATAAATTAATGTGTGAGTTTTTCCAATTTAATTAGCCTATAATGCATCAACGAGCAATTATTCAAATAAAACAACTCAACATACGCGTTTCATCCCACCCCTTGAATGTGGTGTTTAGCCAAACATGAATAAAATTTCAGCACAAGCACAATTAACAAACAAGAAATTAAAGAGAAAGAGAAAGGAATACGATACGCAATAATTTCTTGTGTCAACTGTGTACATGAACACGCGTCCCAAACTCGTCACAAAATTTGACTGGATTATAAAACTGAAAGTAAAAAAATAAACCTACAAATTTTTCTAAACCTAAAACTATGTTTTTTTCTTTTTTTTTCTAACTATTTTTCTACCCTTTTTTTCTGTCTCTCACGTTCTCTCTCTGTCTCTTTTTTTTCGGTGCTGTTGAGAGTCTTCTTCCTTTTATGAGATGCCCATCCTTATTTTCAAAGTCCACGAGTTGATTTGGATGGAGAGATTTTTATGGGATTTAAATGTTGCCAAATCAGAAGTTAAAATTTAGCTTTGATTTGCACGTGGCTTTGGTGGAAAATTCTGATTTTAAATGGATTTAGGTTTGGCTATGGGCTGGTCCGATTTGGTAGGGGGTTTGATGGGTCTCCGGTAAGGGCGCGGGTTTGGGGTAGCTGGAGGTCGGGTTGGCCGGTTATGGGGTTTTCGGGTTGAGGTTTCCGTCCGAGTTCCGGGTGTGGGTCGGCAGGAGGTGGGCTGCCGGAGTGGAGCTGAGGGGGTCCGCTGCTGTAGCAGGTTGTGGGCAGGTGGGGTATGATGGCGGCGGGTTTTGCCGGGACAGGTGATTTGAGGTCCGATGGGGGTATCAGGTGGTGTGGAAATGAAGGTTTGTGTTTGGTAATGGTGGAATAGGATGATAAAGGTATTGGCTTGTTGAAGAAGATGGAGTGGGCTTAGTTAGTGTGTGGTTGGGTGTATAGGAAGTAGGGTGAGGGTGAGGGTGAGGGTTTATTAGGGTGTAGGTGTGTTTAGGTTAATTTAGATGTGTGAGTATGTATGGAATAGTTAGTCGGTGTGTTTAATTTGTACCCCTAAAAATTAACACAACCTGAAAAAATAAAAATAAAACTTAAAATCTAATAAAACTAAAACAAACTAACATCTCAAACTAAATAAAAAATGAAAATAAAATGAGATAAAATAAATCTCTACTAAAAAAAATATAATCCTAATAAAATAAAACTAAAATAAATAAATAAAAATATATAAAATGAAATCTAATAACAAAAAAAATAACTCCTAAAAATTAATCCTAATAAAATAAAATAAAGATTAAAAATTAAAAACTAATAAAAATCAAAATAAAGAAATAGAAAATAATTATAGAAAATTCTTAATAAATCTAAATAAATCCTAAAAATAAAATGACTAAAAATAAAAATCTAGAAAAATAATAAAGGTACAAACTCAGCACACACGGGGCTCGGGGAATGGTCTGATCTCGGTGTAGGCTTAGGTTTGGGTTACGGAACTGGTTCAGGACATCGGAACACATCGGGTAAGCTCAGAATGGACTTCTCACTTCACGGCTGCTTTGATTTTCTTCATTGATAACTTTTTATCGCTATTTTATCTCAATTACGCGGATTTAGTATCATTTCATACCGCGACTGCTGATTGACCTGAAATATAGATAAATATGAAGATAGGACCAATTTTAATTAAAATGAGGGACTAAAATGCTTTTATTCGGGGCATAAAATAAACACTTTTGGGTGCTTATCATTAAGTAAGCTTTCGAATAGTTCAAATAAGATCATATCGGTACATCAGGAATGTATTAAATAAGACATAGGGTCACATTCAAGTTAAATAATTAACAGGATTATAAGTTCATAATCTCCCAAGGTTCTAAAGGGTGTATATGTCCTTAATCTCGAGGATTATGAGTATTGGTATATGAACTCAATGATTTCTTTGATTTTTATGTGTGTGATCCAATTTATTGGATAAAATATCTAAAAGTTGTGAAACTATTGTGTAGGTGTGTTTAAGAACATATTCCGAAAGAAATCACGCCAGACACATATATTGGATTGTAACACCCCTTAACAAACTTACAAGTTTTGATTCTACGAGTAACATCTTTCGATGGATTTTATAATTCTGTAGAGTATCAAATAAATTAAGTTTGAGATCAAGGAAAAGATAAGCCATTGGTGAAAATGGACTAGCATCAAATTTAATTCCACAAAACTTATTTTGTATTCTCTACGCTGGGAATCACATTATGCACTATCTAACCTTGCAAATAATACCTCATTATATGAGTAATACTAAGATAATTATATTGGAGTTTAATTATAATTATTTAATGGAATTAATTATAATGAAATGGGAAATAAAATATATCACATATCTTAAATAGGATTTTCGTATATCCATGTGAAAGCTAATTAATTATTTATCTTGGATACCTGATATTGTCCATTAACAAATACCATGTCCAAAACTCTCATGACACCCTTATGCCTCAAGCCCACTTCATACACCTATTTATATTGGTAAGTGGAATGGGTTTAGTAGTTAAGTGACATTTAAAAAGGTTATAGAGTTAGAGGATAAACACTGGTCGCATTTTTGTGAAGGGATAGGGAAAGATAAAATGTTTTTTTCTTTATATTTAACCAAGATTTCATCTTTTAAAATTCCCACACCCATGTATTTCTTTGGGTGGATCATATTCTAGAATATCTAAGGCCTAAAAACATTCTAACAGGTATATAGAGCATCATTACATTCAACAACATCAGACTTTTCATCAAATCTTTCTCAGATGTCAGATCACTTATAAGATTTACACAAGGGTCGTGGTACAAACCCTAGATTCATTCTTTGATTCTAGTTTTTTTTCCTGACTTTATGAAATTTCATCAATCGAACTTCTTAAAGAAGATAAGTGTTTTTATGTTAATACTCATCAAATGGTATCAGATCCCTTACTATAGATTGATCATGTTCTAGAAAGGTATATGTGGTCCCCCATTAAAAGCTGTAAGGACATATTTTATAAGTCTTGTTTTACATTAGTGTATTTCCTATACCGCTACAAACTGTCGAAGAAAAAGTTTAAGATTGAAGATAGATGAAGATACATGAAGATTAAAAAAAATTGAGTTTCATTCATTACTAATTCAGAACTGCATGTTCTTATGGGTATCTGCGGATATTCATTGCCAATTTCACTTGTAATCATTGTGAGTATTATTGAGTGAAATAAAAGGTTTTCCCTTTTAGGGTTTTTCTGAAATCTGTGTGTCAGCAATTCATATATATTTGTGTTGGCATGATCCACTGCACCTTGATGTTTATTTAGGGTGAATTCAAATTAGGTTTAATTAATTTGGTTTAAAATTGACAATTGATTAAATAAGAGTTTAATTGGAATTTGCAAATTTATTCAAATAGATATCACATCAACTTTCACAAATTGGTATCAGAGCATGTTTCTCTAATTTATTGAGTGATCGTGTTTTTCGCATAATTTTTTGATATTGATTTTTTTTTAAATCTAATTTTAAAAAATCGCAATGTTTCCGAATGAAAAATTATATAATCGGTGACAAATTTTTGATGAGTTTAATTATGCTTACTCGAAAGCCCGTATGAAATCACATTTAAAAGAAATTGACAAGCTTGTTTGGGTTCTTTGTGAAAGAGGTTGGACTACTCCCACTATCATCGCGAATGATGTTACTAATTTAAAACCCATGACAGACTCGACTAAGGAGGAGTTTAGATGGAGTACTTTTAATTGGGCTAAGTGTAATTTTGGGTGTCATCACTCCTGAAGAGTTATGACGAATCATGACGTGCACCATGTGAAAAGAAGCATGGGATGTTTTACAACTTATCTATGAAGGCACAAATGTGGTCAAAAAATCTAAGATTTAAAATTTAACTACTCAATTTGAAACAATAACCATGCTTGAATCTCAGTGTTTTGATGATTTTTATGCACATTTATCTGATATTGTTAACACTAATTTCAATATTGGTGAGCACATACTTGATGCACGAGTGGTTAAAAAGATTTTGAGATCGCTACCAAAACATTTTATCCCTAAAGTGGTTGTTTTGAATTCCTTAGGTAATTTGAGCAATTTAAAATTAGAAGAGCTGGTAGATGACCTCGATACATATAAGATTGACATGTTTCCTAGCACTGTCAGGCTTAAAGATAGAGGGATATGACTAAGAGCCCAGTATAGGAAAGGAGAGTAAGTGTCCAAAAAAAGATAAGGAAAAGAAAGGGAAAGTTTGTGAGTCCAAGTTTGATGGCGAACTTGATTTTGACATGGCCTTGCTTAAGAATTTTTTAAAAATGTTTCTCAAATTTTCCAAAGAAAATTCTTCCAATAAAAGATTTTTTGAGAAAAATAAAAAGAAGAATGAGGCCAAAGAGAGAGATGAGAAAGAGGGTGAGAAAGAGAAAGAGGAAGAAAAGAGACTTTTTGAGTGTGAGGGTAAGGGGCATAAGGTGTTTGAGCGTCCCACTAGGCTAAAGAGAAAGGGTAAGAAGATTTCCATGCCAAACATTCTTAGAGATAATGAGGAAGAGGTGAAGGACTTCACATGGGAAGTTTGTTACCTTTTTATCTAGTTACGTGAGTACACCTAATTTGTCCCACGAGGATGAGGATACTTGTGCACGTGAGACCTTCAAGAATGATAGTTCGAGTGTTTTTAGTGAGGGTGAGAGCGAGTGCGCTAGTGAGGGAGATAGTGAGCTCCAGACTGCATTTAGAGATTTGTATGGCGAGACCCTAAAGACCAAAAAGTTGAATAAAGACCTAAGTCATGGAGTGATTGATTTGGATAGAGAGATTGAGAGTTTTAGGGGATTTCAGGCATTGACAAGTCAACTCGATAAGGTGAAGGTTTCTTTGAGTGAGAAGTTGATCGTCGTAAATTGGGAGAAGAATGAGCTTATATCCCGTGTGTCACAACTAGAGAGAGATCTTGAACATTCCCGAGAGGTAAAGGTCACTTAAAAGGATACATCTAAGAAGGTAGTAAAGATGCTCCTTAGTCCCGCTTTAGGTAATATTGAGAGACTAGGAATAGGTCATGATGGTTCGTCCACTTCCCAAGATACACCTGAGCCTGTTCCCAAGTTTTTAATTGATCCATATGGTTCTCAACCTAACCCATTTAGGCATCCCGTACCTGATAGGAGAGTGTACCGTAGATGTTTTGAGAGAGGTGTTCCTAGGCCCGTGTATGTTTCTACCCATTTCAAGAAGAGAGGAGACCTTATGGAGTTTTGCTTTAAGTTGGGTAATGTGTCACATTTTGCTGATACACGTGTTTCTACGACACATGCACCCACACATGATACTTTGGATGCTCCGGATGATTACATGAGATAGTTTTCATATATTAGGGAGCAAGTTAAGTTTTTGGTAAAAAATTGACATTACTTGATGGATGTTTTTCATAGGATGTCACCACCTTTGAAAAACTCCAATAGAACTAACGATTGAAGTTTAAACTTGTCTGCTAGCATAGGATGATTTTCATGATGATATTTTATGCCTATTGCTACTGTACCATTTTTATATTTATATTTATATTTTCCATTTTTTATATATTTTCGAAAAACCAAAAATATTTTTGTTTTTGAAAATTTTTGGAAAAATACAAAAAGATTTTCAACTTTTTTGAGAAAAAAATTGAAAAAGCAAAAAATATTTTATTTTGATAAAGTTTTTGGAAAAAGACAAAAAGATTTTTGTATTTTGTTTACACCGTTTATGGATGTACATTTAGGATGACTGAGTCATAATTTTATTCCAAATCTATGTGACTATTTGATAGTGTTTTGATATGCATCATCATTTCATTTTTGTGCTTTATAATGTTTGGAGTCATTAAGATGTAATTTGATATTACTACCTACATGTTTGACTCTTAGTTTCCTTTGATGCACACTTGTATGGATTTGTTTGATTATTGTACTTATCAAATCACATGTTGGCCGAAGTGTTTCCATCTCAATCCGGTCTTTAAAACGAACCAAATGCGATAAAACTTGATAATGAAAGTTGTGCATGTACGAACCATTTACCGTGAGTAATTAAATTACAAAAAAAGATGAGTGTTCACAGGAAATGGCTGCGAGAGTATGAAATTAACTCGTCGTGAAAGCCACCTTTTGAAAAGATCCCGAGAAAAAAATTAAGGCAATAAAAATAATAATATGTCAAAAAATGGGACCAATAGGATATCTCTAAGGAGAGAAAAATAGATCATCTCAAAGAAAAATAAATGCATTATTATTTATGAGGGTGTTCAGATGGAAAAAGTAAAAAATGGGTTTGCACGTCCAGACAAAGTCTTGAAAAAGCATTACATAGTTTCAGACGTTTTTGGAATGGAAATCATTTTAGACTTTGATATGTCAATTAGATTGAGTCGATGTCATATAAATTCACATTTTTTAAACCTAAGGACGATTTCGAGATCATTTGTTAGGAATATCCGTATTCATCGTGCACATATGTTATGTTTGATTGAATTGATTTTTCTATCGAATTTGTTCACACTCATTCACTCTGTTTCCATGATTTGGTTATCTTAGTGTAAATTCATGATGTGTGATTTCGTAAAATTATTTTTGCATTTTTTTGTGAGAAAAATTGAAAAATCAAAAATAGTTTGTGGAATACTTTTGAGTATCTCTTAATGATCATAGTTGTTTGTTATGATTTTTGTGACAGCTCCATGTTTGTTTTGTTTTGTTTATTTTTTTCCTTGTCTATTTTAGACAAATAAAAAGTTGGAGAACGAATTATGAGGGAGTTTTACATTATGGGAGAGATTTGAGATTTGAGATTTGATATTTGTTTTGATGTTATGTTTATCTCATTTCAAACTCGATATGTCATGAATGTACTTGCTTTATCTCATGTGTATAGGTACAAAGGTTTATGATCGTATGTTTCACACCCTAATGATAAAAGCTTAGAGATTTAAAGATTTGAAGTTGAAGATTTTTGAAGAACAATTTATATCTTGCATTTTTAGTACCTTTTCAGATTTGGGATTATGGAAGGGTGTTAGATTTGTATAGGAATTTTAATTTGATAATCTAGATGTTTTTATTTTGAACCGACATAGACATAGGGGGAGATTTGTAAAGACATATTTTATAACTCCTGTTTTACATTATTGTATGTCATATAGAGCTATAAACCATCCAAGAAAAAGTTCAAGATTGAAGATACATGAAGACGAACCCGAATATCAAAAGTTCTTCAACATTCAAGCCTCTTCGAGATTAATTTTGGTAAGGTTGTGTTTTAGTCCCTTAACGGTTCATTTAAAAGTGTTGGGATATTTTTCTAAAATATTTTCTAAGTGTTGCGGCGTTGTTTTTTGTCAAAATATTTTTCTAAGGGTTGTGGTGGATTTTTGAAAAAAAAATATTTTTTCTCTGTCGTTCGAGTGACGTATGACTGTCGTTCCAGCAACATTGGCATCTCACGCAATGTCGTTCAAGCGACATCTAAATTCGTTTGAGCGACTTTGACATTTTGTTTGAGCGGTCTGCCGACTCAAGTTTTTTACATAAAGAGTATTCAATGAGTCCTTTTTTGTTAAGAAGACCTGACGATTTTCATTATGCAAAAACTGCAAAACACCTTGTCTTCTTCAATTTAGGGTTCAATCCTTTAGTTTATCAATTCACAAAAATCCCAAATACTTTAGTGAAATGATTTGGAACCTAAGATACATCTTTGTTGTAGTTTTTCTTGTAGGGAGGTAACCTACTGCTGATCTAGGTGCCACTTGAGGGAGGTACTAGGATGACGTTGACTGCGTGTCATAGGGAGTACTCGTGGATGTTCTTGGGTGATTGGACTGTGTGTCTTGTGGATATTATAAGGTTGATTCATTGTTGATTCAAAATTGCGTGTTCTTATGGGTATCTGCGGATATTCACTGCAGATTTCACTTTTAATCATTGTGAGTATTATTAAGTGAAATAAAAGTTTTTCCCTTTTGTTTTTTTCCTAAAATCTGTGAGTCAGCAATTCATAATTATTTGTGTTGGCATAATATACTGCACCTTGATGTTTGTTTAGGGCTAATTAAAATTAAGTTTAAATAATTTGGTTTTAAATTAACGATTGATTAAATAAGGGTTTAATTGAAATTTGCAAATTTATTCAAGTCGATATCACATCGACTTTCACAAAAGTACAATTTTCATATAGTATCGATATATATATATATATATGGTATCGTGCTTACATGAATTTGTAGGGTTCCAGTGATAATATTCCTTCTATAATGGTCACATGAATGTTGTTTTGTATGAATTGTGCCTATAATGGTTTATTCATTGTTAATTTTTTCATAGGTTCGACTTTGGTCTTAATAATAGGGTTATTTTTAATTATTTCATTAATTGATGTATATGGAGGAGTTTGTGAGGCGATGTAATAGTTTTTACCAATTAGAATCATATATTTTTAAGATATTTCATAATGGGAAAAGTTCCATACTATTTGGTTAATTTCTTATCAAGTTTAAAGATTTCATTAATTACTTTTGCTAAGAAGTCCAGTTCATGAAGAAGTCTCCTCAAAAAGGAAACATGTTCATGGGTAAGTCTAATACATTGGGGAATCTTATTTATTAGTAAGCTTACTTAAGAGAGTACTATTTTTCATGGGGAAGTCATATATGAACCTTATTTATGAAGAAGTCTACATCAAATATGACTCTTGTGCATGGTGAAGTTTACTTAAGAGAGGACTCTTACTCATGAGGATATATACTTCAGAGATGACTCTTAATTGTGGTTAAGTCTACTTTAGAGAGGAATTTTGTTCATGGGGAAGTTTAGTTAAAATAGGAGTCTTCTTCATGTGAAATATACTTAAGAGAGGACTCTTGTTCATGGGGTAATCAAATTCAAAGAAGACTCTTATTCATGGGGAACTCTACTTTGGAGAGGAATCTTATTAATTGGCTCATCTACTTGAAAGAGTAATGGTGTTCACAATATATGTACTTTACAGAGGAATCTAGTTCATGGGGAAATCTAATTAATCTAATGATTATAGTTCATGGGCAATTCCACTTTAATTGGGATTCTTATTCTTAAAGAGTTCTACTTTAGGAGGAAAACTAGGTCATGCTGAATAGGGGAATTTGTTTCCTTTTAGACTTTTAAGTGAATTTCATTTCATTTTATTATGTATCTACATTCAATACTCTTGTTAATAATTATTTTTTCAAGTTAATCAATTAATTGACAATCCACATAAGTATGGACATTATGGATTAATATTATGACTGACCTAGATAACGATTTTTCTGGGAAATCTAATTTTATTGTTCTTTTCTAAAATTGAATTTAACTAAGTAATTAATTTAAGGTATAAAATAAATTATGGTCTTCTAGTTTTATTTTAATTAAAAATGATTTTATTTAAGAAAAACTAAAATAGTGAGGACAAATAATTTATTTTGAACAAATAATTGGAAAATTACAGGTGATTTAATTCAAGGATTTATAATTGAATAAATATGTTTAAAGATACCCTCAAGTTTAAAATATTAAGTTGGAGAGGGGTTTCAGCATGAACCCTGTAGCCTTCTTCGGTATTTACTTCCTCATATGAGCTTTATCTTTCCTCCCTAATAGATGGAATTAATCATGGCGTCTATTATTCTTAAAACTCTTAAGTGATAGGCCTTTGAAGTTAAATATAAGTGAGTTCATTTCCCCCAACGGGGAAATTCTACATGAGCGAATTCAGTTTTATTGAATGAACTGCTCATACGCACTTATACACACGTAATGACATCCTCCCCAAGGGAGTGACTGTTAATAATTGTGGGACCAGAGTACATAGTCTATTCAATGATGTTGGACATAAATTTCCTGGACTGTTTGGATAATATTATTGAAAGAAGAAAAGTTTGTCAAGCTCAAGGTTATTTAAGATCCCAACAATAAATCTCACTTCACAAAGAAACTAATATTTTTGCTGATATTACCTATAATTGTAGGTATAAGATTCCAAATCAAGATTAAATCAAAAGATAATTTTCACATATTTAATTGAAAATTAATTTTTTATACTAATGATTCTATTTTTTAAAAAATGAACTAAACTTCACACCCATTGTTTTAGTATTAAAAGTTTTAATTGAAATAAATTTCAAGGACATAAGAAGTAATTTAAAACTATTCTATCTATGAACAATAATAAATTTATTAAACCTACAATTCCCTTCAATATTTAAAAATTGTGATTTAATAAGTTCATCGCTTTAGTTATGCCTTTCCTCCACAATAAACGAAATTAATCATAGTATATTAAAATTATTAGTGTTTCCATTTAAATTAAGTGTAAATATTTTTTGTCACCCCCCCCCCCCCCCCCCCCCCGGCCACACACGGACAGAACAGGGACATGTTTAATTTGAAATAATGGACCAATGTGAATTTGAGAACACTAATGTTTGTTGAATGTGCTCTAGTAAGGATCGTGTTCTGAAGATGTTTATCATGTTGGGTGAAAAAAGGATCCTTTGGATTTGAAATTTATTGGAAACCCATAATCAATTTCATGATCCAATAGTGATCCTCATCTAAATCTAAGATATGGTGTTAGTTGTTGAGAATCGATTGACTTATTTCATAAATGGGGGGAATAATGAGAAGGATAAGTCTCAAAGAAAATGATAAGGGTTAAGAAAATTAATATTCCTCGGGAAGTTGTGGATAAGATGAAAGCGAGGTTTTTTCACTTAAAGTAGTTAGAACATTCATAACAATGATGTCCAATTTTTCCTATCACTCTAAGGAAAATACAAGATCGTGGTAACTTTTTTAAATGTGGCCCGGTGTGTATATTCAGGAGCCACAAATCAGGGATGAGACTCTTTACAAATGTTCTTGGTAATCGAACATTTACTTAAAAGAGAGATGCTCCTAATAATGGGGAAATGAGAATAATGGAACAGTACTTGCATTAGGGTATCTATTTAAATTTTTATTGTGACAAAAATATAATGATAAGAAATTATTTTTATGTATATAGTTTAGAAGAATTTTTTTTTGTTGTATAAATTGGTTTACAATATATATTTTATTAGTTTAATAAATAATTTTTGTCAAAATTGGAAAATATTTTACAAGTTGTGGTACATTGAAAAATAATATATATTAAAAGGATTGTCTCACCAATATTACTAAAGATTGATATGAGTAACATTGGTTGAAGATAATTAAAGAGATGATATCTTCCCCGATTCAACCAAACATAACTTTGTCACGTACTCTTAGGTCATATTAGATCTAAAAATACTCCAAACGTTGATATGAAATGGAAAATTGAGTTCATTGGAAGTGGAGGATCTTCCAATTTTTTAATCATATTTAGAAGGTAAAATGGTCAAGATTCCCTTCACGGCCAAAAACCAAAGAACAAAAAAATGTGTTGGATTTTGGCTCATTTTGATTTATGTGTTTTTATAACTATCTTCTCAAAAGGTGGTTATGAGTAATTCATTGATATCATTGATCCTTTCTAAAGGTATGGATTTGTTTACCTTATGCATCATAACTGTAAATCATTTGATTGGTTCATAGTGTATTAGGATAAGGTGGATCATAGGCAATGTAAACTAATGTAAACTAGTTCAAACTATATGAGTTGATCATGGGATTATGTACCTCTTGGGAGAGTTTAAAAATCATTTATAAGAGGTGGGTATTATATCATAATTTCATAATCTAGGTATTTTACTATGGAATAGTTTCATGGATATAAGGAATATGCCTCTTTTAGATATGGCAAGGTCCGTGTCTAGTTACTCTAGACAGCAACATTCTTATTTTAATTATACATTGGGGCATATATTTACATTGTGAATTTAGTTCTATGTAAATCTCTATCCTCAAGGGAGTGACCGACACTTATGTTCAGAAGGAGATAAGATAGTCGGAGTAAAGGATAGAAGTATTCATCTTTCTTCATTATCTCAAACGTTACAAAGTTGTTTTATCTTATAATAAGAATCACAAGAAGGTAATTAATTATATCATTATCCGATTCATGAAATAGGATTATGTAATAAATAGATGCCCATGACTAATCCAATCTTATAAGATAACAAGGAATATTAAATTATTGGTCTTACTAGACCATCCACATAGGATGAAATACAACTTAATCTTGATAATGCTGTGACAACCCGCTATCCGGAATAGAGGGTGGCCAGCCCTATACCCCGATAAAATAGGACATCATTGATAAATATCATTCTCAGCATCACAACAATATGCAAAGTATAAGGAATAACCACTCTATATTCCAGAAAACGGGTTATCAAAAACTTTGATTTGAAATAAAAAGAAAACATTTTCAACAACCCATAATAGAAATAGAGGGTGGAAACCCCCACAAGCGTAAATAAGAAACCCAAAAGATACAAAGGACCGAATGAAACGTCGGTCAATAACAACCATACAACATACAATTAGTACCAAGTGTTACATAATAGATCCATTATACAATTACATCGGTTTGGGCAACATGCCCGAATAACTGATCATAACTAGAAAACATAAATGGAGGCGTCTACACAAAATCCCGTGAAACCCGCACGATGTCACGGCTCCTCAAAACATATGGAAGGAAGGGGGTCATTACTGGCGACCGTGCGGCGGAACACCTGAACGGATTATATATATATATATATATAGATACAACAAGAAATGAAAACCGGTCAGGTCCGGGGATATGTGATCAATAGATAGATGACAGGTATGACAATGATGCACAATTAAGCATGGATGATAGTCTAGCATGGTAACATCATGTAAGGAACTAAAACTGATAAAGGACTACATAGAGTGAGATTCATATAGAAACAGAATTAAAAGTACTTATGAGCCTTTATCATCATTCATCATATTTCAATTTCAATCTTCTTTTCCATTCCTTATCAGGAATATAATTATCATCATGTGCTCTATATGGCACTAATCTCAATAGCATGCTCTTCGTGGCATAAATTTGCTCTTTAAGGCATTCATGTTTCATCGAGTCCAACTCGATAATTAGAATAGTCATAAATATAAATATAACGATTCTAAGACCGCCCGTCCGGGTTTCCCCACTGTGCGCGTCCCTAAATAACCATCATCTTCCAGGGCCTAACATAAGACAACCTGGGATCCTATCGAAATCGTCGGGAAGCGGCCATATGCCTGCGGGGTAGTCAAGACAACACCCAGAATCTCCTACCCATCGCAGAAAAATATAAAACAAGCGCTCATATGGCCTAGGACTATATCCACCCTGCATTCATTAGCCAGGGGGCTTCACCTCTCGTACGGACTTCCCTTAAGATGGTATTTAGAGAGGTGTGTAACATCCATTTTATTAATTTCCAATACATGATTTAGTAAATTATCATTTATCTTACCAATTTCCCATTTTAATAAATGTATAAGATAAATCGGGACTATACGTATTACGTACCGTCATAACATCCTCGATAAGAAATTCAGACTCCAAAGTTATTTCCAAAGCCTCCTTTAGGCTTTAATATAAACCCTCAAGTCAAATCTAACACGAGTTAAATTCTACAGTCTCCAAATTGACCTTAATATATTCTAGACCCTTATAAAACTACGAGACGAAAGAAATGCCTAAGCATTACTTTAAATTCCCCTTTGAATGAATCCTAGATGAACCCTTTCGAGTCTAGGATGTCGACCCAAATCTACTAGTACTCTAAACCCTAGGTTTACTTCATTTAAGAAGGTCCCTAATCACTAATTCTAAAGAAACTGGGTTAAAAATAAAAAAGAAAAATTTGAAAAAGTGCAGGGCTACCGAATCGATTCGCCCCCTTGGCCGAATCGATTCGGCCAGAAAATTTGAGATTCTGCATAATTGTCGAATCGATTCGGATAGGAGCCGAATCAATTCGGTCAGAAGGTTTGGGTTTCTGCATAATGCCGAATCGATTCGGACCAATTCCGAATCGATTCGCCAAGGGGGCCGAATTGATTCGGTCCTGCGATTTTGCCAAGAATTGGCTATGGAGTCTTGGACTCCATTTTCTACCCCAACTCAAATTTCTTCAAACCAAACTTATATACCAACACTAAAATAACATCAATGATACTATTGATCATCTAAAACCTCATGAATCATCTTTGAGTGAATCAAAACCCAAAAATACATAAGAAAACCCTAAGTTTGCTAAACTAAAATCAATACACCATTACCACAACAAATCATCTATCTCAAGACACAAATAGCAAGTAAAAACTTGCCTTGATTCAGCAAATTTGCAGATTTCTTGGTGTAGTGGCAAATCCTCTCTCAATCTCCAAGTCTTTCTCTCTTCTCTTCTCTTTCTCTCTTCGGTTTAGGAAGGAAATTAGGGGAAATTAGAAGACTTAGAAGACTTAAGTCGTGACCTAAGACAAAATCCCACTTAATTAACTAGTAGTGCGATAAAATAATACGCAATAGCATAATTAAGGCACACCCAGTCAAAAATTCCCAAAACTACAAAATACAATATGGTACATTATTCGACTATTTCGCACATTCCGGAATCAACTGCAACCTCCAAATTATCATTTGGACATTTTTAAAATTCAATTTAGGTTCCGGTCTCATAATTAAGCCAAATATCATTTTAAATACAGATGATATTAATAAGCATGACATAGCAATATTTCCCATGATTATGATATGTATGCAACCTCATAATAAATATCAACTTTTCTACATTGAATTTACATTCAAATCATAACCCAACACTGGTCTCTAATTACTATACTAAGTAATTACTATAAAATACGGTCTCATAAGCGAGGGTTATTACAAATGCAGTACCTAACGGTAATGGTAGTATTACTAATGACCATGTAACATGTCGTAGTGTGAGCATCATGAGACATCTTGATAGGTTAGTGTTTTGGGTAAGAATTTTGTTAAAATCCCATTAGAGCACCAACCAGGTCACAAGAACTACAACGAGGCCTTCCAAGACAAGTAATTTTACCTTTAACATAAGACTATAAATACCATGATGTATTTAAATTGGTTTTGGGAGCTTGTAGACTTTGTTAATGGTAGAAAACCCATCGGGGCAAGTGGACTTACAACAAGTTAAAAGATGGATATATAAGAAGGTGGAAACTTAAATATAAGGCTTTTTGTGAAAAGGTTTAATTCGAAAGTAAGAGATTGACTATAAGCAAACCTTATCATTAGTAGCAATTAGAAATTATGTATGGATTTTATTAATATCAAGACAATATTATTGAACGATGGTCTTAACCAGTGCATATATATACAATGCAACCCAAGGGAATCATAGTAATAAGTCATAAAAGCAAAGTGATGTAGCTTAATATGTACATCCTTGGATTTAAAATAACATCTAAGTCTTACAACACTCGGTCTGATTGGGGAATCAAAAATTTTATTTTGATTAAAGCCCAAATTAAAGTTATTTATATAAGAAGAGTGACGAAAATATGGTGGAGTGGAACGAGGTAAGTCTATTATCAAATATAAGAGTGTGTATGTGTCAATCGATCCATATAAAGAAATTATGGCAAGCATGCCATATCCTTATGATCAAGATTTATCTAAATCAGATAAAAGGGATGTTAGGGTTATGCCAAGACACTTATATCGATTGTCTACTCAAAATTTAATAGGGTGGGATTCCAAGAAATGATTCGTTCCTTTTAGATATGGATGACTCTATCAATGGACCAGTGCCTTAAAAATGCTTTAGCATATCGAGATGATGAGGAATATAACTTATGAGTCGGTGGTGGACAATATCATGTATCATAATTTGTGTATAAGACAAGACATCTACTTTTTCATTGTCCTTGTCATCATATTTTAATCTACATATGGTAAGGGGAACTTAACAGGGTAAACCTCATTTTCAAGTACCTGATATAGACTATTGATGATATATTGGTTTATTCATCATGTTGTCTTGTACCTTTTAGATACAAAGACTCACTTAGGTAAGGGTTTCTTTACTACTACATTAGAATATGTGTTTACTTTAGAAAATGGAGTTACAAGTTAGAGGAGTGTGAAGAAATTACGTATTGTTGACTCCACCATGTAAACCCAAGTTGTTCCCACTTACGAGGTTACCAAAGAGGTTATATGTCCCGAGAACTTATCATGTAACTTGGGTGAGGTTCCATAACATAAATGGATTATTACATTGCACTATGTTAATAATGGAATGATTGTAATTTTGTGACAACCTACAACCCAGAAAAGGGTTAATCACATTAATAGTAGGTTTCTCTTAATGCGAGAGACCAAAGAAGGTAGGTGATACGTTTTTTACTAACATTTCATCATATAACAACATATTAGGTGTTTGATGCATTGGCACATGGATTTAAGACTAAGTGGGATATTATTGGATTTTTATTTTATTGACCATGATGTTTATTTTTCAATAAAGTGCGTCAACTACATTCTAAAATAATAATCATGCTATTGAAAGTGGCACATATTTATCATAAATATATTGTATACGTGTTGGTCAAATGAAATTAGTAGGAATTATGATTATCCGGGTTCATCCTAATTAAAGAAGATAAGAATTTGAATGCTAATTCAATTGAACTATTCAAAATATTCATAGGGAGTTCACATCCTATCAGCAAATCTGCAAGTACAATCTTAGTAGTTAATCTGGACTATGGGTAGTTATGTGATGGTTAAGGAAATTCTGTGATGGTTAAAATAAGATTGAATGAATATATTAAGGACGAATTGAATAGGTATTAGGTGACATTCAAGTCTAAGTGTTGACAAGATTTGGCATTCATAATCTCACACAGTTTTAAAAGGTGAATAGATTCCCCTTATCAAGGATTATAAGGATTGGAATATCCACTCAATTAATGCTATGATTGTTATAGTTGCGATTTAATTTATTGGATATAAATCTTCGCAAGTTGGGAAATTATTCTATGGGTATGTCTGATATCATATTCTGGATGAATCTTCACCTAGAAGTATCCTTAATTGTGAAATCCCCTCGATAAAATTATAACTTTTGATTCTGCTAGTAAACCCAAGCATCAGATTTTGTAGTTGGGTAGAATATCAAATAAGTTAAGTTTGAGGTCAAGGAATACATAAGATGTTGGTAAAAATATATTAGCAATAAATTAAATTTCCTTAAGTGGGTATGATGTCCTTTATGTGGGGAATCATATATTATACGGTATCTAACTTTACAAATAAGACCCCAATAATCATGTAATTGTGAGATAATGAAATTAGAATGAAATTGTAACTGTTTAATGGAATTAATTATAATTAGATTAGAAATGAAATATATTAGGATAATTAATATGGTATTTTCATAGTTTCATTTAGAATCCAATTTGCTTATTTCACTTGCATCCCCGATATAGTCCATTTCCATGTAACAACCCCAAAACACTCATGAAACAGTAATTGGCCCAAGACCAATTCATGCATTTAATTATATGGGTCAAGGGAAAGGGTTTAAGTTGCATCTGGCATTCATAAGATTAAGGGCCAAAGAGGAAAAATATTATTCATGTTTTTATGAAGCGGTGAGGAGAGAGTGAAAACGGGGCGTGTGATACTAATTCAAACAAATTCTCAAATTTCCAATTTAAATACTTATTTAATCCGTGTCAATTTTTAATCCAAATTAATTAAGCCCAATTTTATTTCAGCCCTAAAAAAACATCTAGTTGTAGTGGATCATGCCAACACAAATAAAATTACTGACTCACAGATTTTAGGAAAAAATCCCTTTCGGGAAAAACCTTTATTTCACTGTGATAGTTACAATGATTACAATAAAATCTGAAAAGAATTTACCGCATAAAACTCTCAACAATCTCAGTCCTGAATCAGCAATGAATCAACTGCAGAATATTCATAAAGACGCGCAGTCTTGAATCAGCCCAAGAATACCCACAAGCACTCCCTTTGACACACAGTCAACGTCATCCCAACACCACCCTCAGGCGGCACCTAAATCAGTAGTAGGGATCCTCTCTACAAGAGAATCTAGAGAAAATATGTGCTCTTGGGTTCCAAAATAACTCACATAAACTATGGGATGATTTGTGAATTGAAAACAAGGATTAAAACCCTAAAAGTGCGAAGACAAACATTTTTGCACTAGCAGTTTTGGTAAAACAGTAATCCCAGGTCTTGTTATAAAAAACAAAGTTGGAAAAATTAATTTATAGAAAACATTAAGGCGGTGGCTCGATCGAACGATATCAGGTCTCTTTCGAACGAAACAATGTGTCGATTGAACGACACTTCGCGTGGGTAGCGCTGTCCCTCGAACAAGTAGATATGTCACTCGAAGGAAAAAATAATTTTTTTTCCAGTAAATACTCTGCCTCAAAACTTCAAAAATAATTTTTGATGAAAAACTCCGCTCCAACACTTAGAAAAAAATTCATAAAAGATATCCAAATATTCTAAGTGAAATGCTAAGGTACTTAGAAAATAACCTTACTAAAGTTAAACATGCGGAGGCTTGAATGTTGAAGAGAAACTTATAATTCAGATCCATTTTGTTGCATATGTGATCTTGAACATTCTTCAATGGTTGTAGTGGTATACGACACATGAAATTGATAATGGACAATAAAATAATGTCCTTACAAATCTACCTCTATGTCTATGCCGGTAAAAAATAAAAACATATGAATTATCAAAAATAAAATGCCTATACAAATCTAATACCATCCTATGAACCCCAAAACTAAAAAGGTACTAAAATTTCAAGTCTTTAAACTTTCTTCAAAAATCTTCAACATCAAATCTTCAAGTTTTTCTCATCAGGGTGTGCAACATAATGATTTTAAAATTTGTACCTACACACTTGAGATAAATCAAATACCGTCGTGATGCATCGAGTTTGAAATCATGTAAGAATAAAATCAAATATCCCCATAATGCAAAAACACCCCCATAATTCGTTCTCCCCCTTTTTATTTGTCCGAAATAGACAAGGAATAAATTCAATAAACATGAATTTGTTACGATAAACAAGGCAAATAACTATGATCATCAAAGAAATACTCAAAAGGATTCGACAAACTATTTTTGATTTTTTTTCAACTTTTTCATACAAAATGCAAAAATAATTATACACATATCACACCATGAACTTACACTAAGATAACGAAATCATGGAAATGAAATGAATGGGTGTCAACATATTCAATAGGTAATAAAACTCAATCAAGCATATCTTTATGATTCATAAGTGTACTCCTATCGAATGAACATAAAAAATATCCTTAGGTGTAAAATTGTTGAATTTAGATGATATCGACTAAATCAAATCAACAAATTAAACCCTAAGTGATTTTCACACCAATAACATCCAAAACTATTTTGTGCCGTTTCGAGAACTTTTCAAAGGACGTGTAAACCCATTGATACATATCCATCCAAAACTCCCTCATAAGTAATAATCTTTTTATTTTTCTAATGAGGTTCTAAATTCTCAACATAGAGAAAACCTATTAGCCCAAGTTTTGGCATATTTCATCTTTTTATTGCCTTAATTTTTTTATGCGGGCTCTTTTCAAATGGTGGCTTTCACAACGTGATTATTATTCACTCGTAGCCCTTTCCTGTGCACACTCGTCATTTTTTTATTCTAAACAAATTCCTCACGGGAAGTGGATCTTACATGCATTACTTTTATTACTCTCGTATTATTGCACTCGGTTCGTTTTAAGGACATGATTGAGATGAAAAGACTCAACCAACATGTGATAGACAAGCATAATAATTAAACAAATCTATGCACGTGTGCGATAAAGGAAATAATGAGTCAAACATGTAAGAAGTACTAATAACATCTCAATGACTCCAAACATTGTAAATCACATAGATGACATGACATATTGTCTCAAAATACTATCAAATAGTCGCATGGATATAGAATGATGTTGTGAGTCGGTCATCCTAAATGTCCATTCATATACAGTGCAAAAACAAAATACATCACTTTTTTTGACTTTTTAAAAAAAATTCCAAAAAAAATCCTTTTGAATTTTTCCAAAAATATATCATAAAGGAAAAAACACATAACTATAAAAATGGTACACACTAGCAATAAGCAAAAATATCATCATGCAAATCATCCTATGCTAGCAAACAAGTCTAGACCTCAATCGGTAGGTGCAGAGGAGTATTTCAAAGGTGGTGACATCCTATGAAAAACATCCATCGAGTCAAGTGAAGTCTTTACTAAAAACTTTACTTGCTCCCTAAGATGTGCAAAATCTCTCGTGTAATCATCCGTAGCATCATGCGTGGGTGCGTGCGTGTGAACACGTGTAGTACCAAAACGTGACACATAACCCAACTTAAATTAAAACTCCCTAAGGTGTCCTATCTTCTTATAGTGTGCAAATATAAACAGACCTACGAACACCTCTCTCAAAATGTCTAGGACGTACTCTCTTAATAGAAACGGGATGCTTAGGTGGGTTAGGATTAGAGCCATGTGAATTTATCACTAAAGAGGGAATCGGCTCGGGTGCAACTAAGGAAGTGGATCCACCATCATGACTTTTTCCTAAACTCTCATCACTATCAAAAATGGGATTGAGAACCATATTTCCAACCTTCTTAGAAGCGTTCTCTAAAGAGACTTTGACCCCTCGGGAACGTTCGATATCACTCTTGAGTTATTATACATGCGTCATCAGACTAGACACCATGTTGGTCAATTTACTCTTTTCACGATCTAAAGCAATCAACTGTTCACTCAAAGACACTTTCACCTTCTCGAGTTGACTTTTTTTCACTTAAAAAACCCTCAAAATATCTAACTCTCTCTCTAAATCTCTCACCCTAAGACCTAACTACTTATTCAATATTCTCGTCTTTAAGGTCTCGACATACAAATCTCTAAAAGCAATTTGAAGATCACTCTCATCTCTACTTTCACTATCACCCTCACTCAAAAAAGTCAAATAATCCTTCTCCTCGGGGGTCTCACGTGCACAAGTATCCTTATCATCGTGGGGTAAATAAGGTTTGATCACGTGGCTAGATAAAAAGGCAATAAACTTCCCATAAGAAGACTCATCCCTAGAATCATTCACCTCATCCTCACGATCGCTAAGAGTGACTGGAATGTTAATTTTCTTTCCCTTTATCCTTAACCTAGTGGAACACTCAAACGCTCTATGCCCCTACCCTCACACTCAAAACACTTCTTTTCTTCTTATTTCTCACGTTCTTTCTCACCACTCTCTTTGGCCTCATTCTTCTTTTTATTTTTCTCAAAAAATATTTTATTAGAAGAATTTTATTTTGAAAACTTAAGAAACTTTTTAAAAAGTTTTGCATGCATGGACATATCAAAATCAACCTTACCCTCAGAGTCAGACTCATAAATTTTTCATTTTCTTTTTCTTCTCTCTCGTGGACACTTCCTCTCCCTTCCTAGACTCGGCTCTAAGTGCTATTCCTCTATCCTTAGGCTTGATAGTGTCAAGAAATATGTCAATTTCATATATATGGAGGTCTCCTACCAACTCTTCTAATTTTAAAGTGCCCAAATTACCTAAGGTATTCAAAATAATCACTTTTGGGATAAAATATTTAGGCAGTGATCTTAAAATTATTTTGACCACTCGTGCATCATGTATGGGCTCACCAAGATTGAAACTAGTGTTGACAATGTCAGATAAACGTGCATAAAAGTCATCAAAACACTCAGTCTCAAGCATGGTTATTATTTCATATTGAGTAGTTAAATTTTGATTTATAAACTCTTCGACCACGTTAGTGCCTTTATGGTTAAGTTGTAAAATGTCCCATGCTTCTTTTGATGTGGTGAACTTTATAATACATCGAGACTCCTCAAGAGTGATGGCAGTAGAAATTGTACTAATCCCACGTGAATTGAAAGTGCTCAATTTAAATTCATCCTTAGTGTAGGTAGTCACATGGTTTAAAGATGTCACGTTATTTATAATGACAGTGGCAGGCGTCCACCTTCTTTCACAAACCCAAGCATGCTCATCTATGGCCTTTGATTGTGATCTCATACGTGCTTTCAAGTAGGCATAATTAAACCCGCCAAACATCTTATGTCTATCTTCTTTTGGTCACGATGTCACGTTGACTATAGATATGGACAGAGTCGGCATTGACAAGGGTGTTTGGCATTCATCTATTGGATCGGTTTAGGGGTTTCGAGGATAAAGAGAGGAATCCATATTGTTAAGGAGGGAGTTGAGTAATTGACCCCCCAAAGGACAATAGTTCGTGTTTCACATTTTTCTTAAAATGATGAATGATTTGAGATCTAATTCGTTTTGATTAGTGACTCACACCAAGGTATATCACTAGGCTAGGGTCTGATGACGATGTCTAGGAGGAGTCATAGACTTCAAATCACATGGTGTAGGTCCGCCTAACGTAAACCATAGTTAAATTCATGCGAAAACCATAGTTAAATGCATGCGAATGGGATTCTCTTAGAATGGTTATTCGTTCATTTAATATATTGTGTTCCTTTAGTCTGAGTAGTCGAGGACTGGTTTCTTCAGTTTTGATAGTTGAGAATTATGTTCCCTTGGTTGCGATGGTGTCGTGTTATTGTTACGGTGCATTTTGTCTCAGTGAGAGTGCGATTAGACCTGGCGTGGTTAATGCATTTCGGTAACTGGGTGCGCCCTTTTTTTAAGTATCCCTTGGTTTTTTCACAAGTTTAGTGTACATGTGGTGGCACGTTATACCGCGCGGTTTGTTCGTAGTATCCGCTTTCCTTAGTATTAGCAATCTTATTGATTCGATGGTATGGACATTAGAATATCTAGTTATAAAGAGCAAAATTATGATTTGAGGATATCGTAAAGTATTAGAACTCAAGGAAACATAACTATTAGCGATGTTTTGCCTCAATGAGGGGATTGATGTAATAATCGGGTGAGTGTTCCATGGTTGGATGCCTAGAGTGACCATGAGTTCACAGGAGGATCTGGTGTAAGGAATTAGTCGGACACCTAGAGTAATCTTAAGTTCGTGGAACGATCCTATGGCCAATTGAACGTACAATTAATAACTTAGTTTGTATGTCGCTCCTCGGAGTGAATAACTAGTGATGCGAGGTTAGTGTCAAGTTTAAATGAATATGTATGATCGGGGTGATTAAAAAATTTGAGGAGACTCTGGATGTATGGTACTAAGAATTGATATAATTTACGATGATGGAATAGGAGTTAGTTGTATATCATTTTATTCTTGGGTTAATGTCGATCACTAGAGAGTGTTTCCCCGATTGATGTGTCGGTATGCCTTGGGTGTTAGTAAGGAAGCCTTTGGACTTGATTGATCGTGATCATAGAGTGAGTGGAAACTCAATGACTGTTATGAGACTTTTGATGGCTAGCCTGATCGTGAACATTGGACTATGCTACAGGTCGAGTTCTTTGTGATAGAACCTTATGAAAGAACGCATGATGACTTCTTAGTTGTTGATGATTTTGATGACCTAGACTTGAAAGGTCCCTATGACTCAGGATAAGGGTTGATAACCTCCAGGAACATGAGGAATTGATGAATTGAGAATTTTGAGAATGAAATTCCCTAAGGAAGGAATAATGTAACATCCGCACCTACGATTTTGACAGTACCTCTGTAATTTGATTTCTTGTTATGACCCAATTGATAATTAGACTTTATAACATAAATATGGGTCAAATGTGGGTGATATCATGGTCTCGGTGAAATTAATTGGATTATAACGGCCTTATATTTAATTTGGAGGAAAATCACGGTCATTCAAATGAAACCCTTAGTTGTTCGAATAAGATTAAAATCTTGTTAGAACAATGCTTCAAATGAACTTCCAACGAAAATCACATATTCTCATTCATAGCCTTATAATATTCTCATTAGAATCCTAATCGAACAAGAGCAATTATTATTCGAATGAGATTTAAATCTCGTTTGAATGAGAAAACACTATCAAAATGTGGACCACTGGATTTGACGCATGTCACACTCTCACACAGCAGATCAACTCGAGATTAAGCTTTGGGGCATTTTTAAAATCTAATCCCTAAGAGTTTTGGTGTATTTAAGTGATACTTTGGCCAATTCTATGGGATTCCTCTCTCTCTCTCTCTCTCCCAGCTCTTAGAGCCTCACCACTGTAATACCCGAGCTTAAATATGATCTTTGTAATACTATTATTTTATTAATTGGGATATTTTATTTTAAATGAAAAATGTTTTATTCATATTGTTGATACCAAAATTAATATGCTGATGTGGACGAATAATACGAAGACACGTGTCAATCTACGTGGCACAATAGCAGCGAGGAAGTTCATTTCCCGACCAGCCATACTTCTTTCCGAGCAACGAGGATACACCGAGGAACTCTATCGCATCGAGGAACTCTAACACTCCGAGGTACTCTAGCGCACCGAGGTACTCTAGTGCTCCGAGGAACTCCTGATCAACGAGCAGCTATGGCGGTCCGAGCTGCACCTCGGTCGTATCATTAATTGCCAGATAATCAACAGTTCAGATATTCATTGAATGCTTATATTCTTGACGCGCACGCTGCATTAAAAGTATTACCCTTTCACATGTATATCATTTAATGTATCGAACCTTTCATGTACATCCTCAAGGCTATAAATACCTTATATCAAACCCATTCAAGGGGATCGGAATTTCTTGAGAGAATTTGTAATCAAGAATTCCACAAACACTCAGCAATAACATAACAGTGGACGTAGGCTTTATTCCTAGCCGAACCACTTTAAAAATCTTTGTTTTATTTATTTATCTGTGATTAAATAATTAGAGCGATCTAATTTTTTACATCAACAGATTGGCGCCGTCTGTGGGAACGACTGTTACTATCGTTTTTCGCAAAAATCATTTGTTATCAATGGCAGATAATCCAGAATCCAGTAATCGAAATGCTGGAAGTGCTGGAAATCCTCCAAATCCATCTGCAACTCCAGATCTGGCTGGAATTATGACAAATCTGGCTCAAGGACAAACCGCCATGCAAGAATCTATGAGGCAACTCATTCAAACTCTTCAAGGCGGTGCACCTACCTATTCAGAACAACGGAGTGATCGTGGGCAATCACGATCCAGACGTACTGCATCATATCGCAATGGAGAATCTAATGATTATTCTTATCAACCTGGGCGAACTTCATCGATACGGGCTACGGATACAAATCAACCTATATCTCTCTCTCCGGAGAGAACCAGCGCTTTGTAAAAATTAAGCAGGGCGTCTCCTTTCAGTCGATTAGGACCAAGGAGGAATATGAGTCCACCTAGAGCTCCATCGAGAAGTTTTCAGCCACCATCAGGTTTGAGAGAAGGATCAGCACAATCACGACCAGCTACTCGTCGAGATAAATCTCAGGAAGCTACGTCAGAACAATCAGTTGCTCGGACTAAGCGGCCTGAGGAAGGAAATGAAGCATGGAAAGGTTCCATTCAGCGGTTGGAGGATAGACTGGGCGAAATGGCTAAGGTAAGAAACCCCTTACAGAGAACTTTTGTTCAAGGGACACCTTTTGTGCAAGCCATTGTGGATTTTCCTACACCATCGAAATTCAAAGCACCTGTGGTGACCCCCAAGTATGATGGAAAGACAGATCCTGTACTTCATATAGAACAATACCAAGCTGCCGCCGACATATATGCCGTCCCCGACGAGATGAGGTGTAGAGCATTCTCGGGAACTCTTACCGGATCTGCACAGATATGGTATAACAATCTTCCTCGGGGTAAGATTTCAACTTTTATTCAATTAGCCGAGTTGTTCATTGGCAATTTTTGTTTTGGGGCGAAGCCGGTAAAGCGAGTAGCACATTTGTTAAGTGTTAGACAAAAATCAGGTGAAAGTACTAGAGATTACATAACTCGTTTTAATAACGAAAAGTTGGAAGTCGTAGATTACGAAGAAAAGACAGCAATCACTGCTTTGATGAGTGGTTTGCTGCCTAATAAGCTGTACTACACCTTGGCCAAAGATCCACCTAAAACTATGTCCGAGTTGATGGCAAAAGCAGCCAAAATTATGAATGCCGAGGAGGCTATGGCTGCGAAGAAGAATATGGATAAAGAAGTAAAAGTGGAGGTCGACAAGTCTAAGAAGAAAGATCAGAAAGGAAATGGTGGTGACAAGCATTACAGGAATAATAGGACAACGTTGGAAGTCCTAAAGAAATACGATAATTATACCCCATTGAAAATGGGTATTAATCATGTTTTGGAAGAAATCAAGAATAGCGAGGAAATCAAGTGGCCAGAGAAACTGAAGACAAATCCCGATCTGAGGAATAAGGCCAAATATTGCGAGTTTCACAAAGATCATGGCCATATGACCAAAAATTGCATAGCCCTTCAGAACGAGATTGAAACACTCATCCGAAGAGGAAAGTTGTCAAAGTATGTAGATCGTAGAGGTGAAAGGAAGAATGATGACAGAACTAGAGAGAGATCTAGATCTCCTCGTCGTGCAAAGGAGAGAAAGAAGAGGGATCATGAAGATGATCCAGATGATGACCCTGATCTTCCCAAGAAGCCAAGGCAGCCTGAATGAGAGGTATTTTCCATTCGTTTTGGGTCATTTGATTGTAATGTTATTACAGGAGGAGATGCAGGAGGAGGAGACCTTACTGCAGAAAGAAAAGCTTACCTCGGAGAGGCTCAAGCTTGTTCATATATTCAGCGAATAAATCTGGCCGAGGATGATCGTCCGAGGAAGGTAAATAAAGAGAAGCTAGTGATTGGTTTTTCAAAAAACGACCTGGAAGGTGTTCTTTACCCTCACGATGATCCTTTGGTGATCAAAATGAGGATGAAGGATGTGGTCATTTCAAGGGTGTTAGTAGACAATGGTAGTTCGGCAGACATCATGTACTATTCATGCTTTGATAGCTTGAATTTAAAATTATCTCAATTGGAACCTTATCACAGACCCCTTCTGGGTTTTGCTGGCGAGAAAGTTTTTCCACTTGGGACGATCAAGTTGGATATACTCATTGGAACTTGGCCTGCTTATCGAACAGAAAGAATACGCTTCTTTGTGATGGATAAGAATGTGCAGTCAGCCTACAACATCATAATGGGAAGAGTTGGATTGAAGAAGTTCGAAGCAGTTCCATCTACAGTACATCAGTGTTTGAAATTCCCAACGAATTTTGGAGTCGGAATTATGAAAGGTGATCAAAAAGTAGCTCGGGAATGCTATTATTCGTCTGCCGAGCAAGAGGAACTTGAAGAATCAAGGAAAAAGACTACTACTTATCAAGTGGAGGAAGGTACAGAAATTAAAACTCTTGACCCTAGGGATGAATCTCAACTTGTAAAAGGATAGGTGGTGGAATCTATAGAAACTGTTATCCTAGACGACGAGCATCCTGAACGAGTAACTCAGATAGGGTCGTCGTTGGAAGTTTCAATAAAACAGGAGTTGATAATTTTCTTGAGAAACAGGAAGAATACTTTTGCTTGGAGTCATGAAGACATGCCGGGTATAGATCCAAACTTCTTATGTCATGAGCTCAATGTGAATAAGGAGATCAATCCTGTGAAGTAGAGAAGAAGAGTGTTTAGCCCCGAGAAGAACCAGGCCATACAAGAGGAGGTCGAGAAACTCCAGAAAGCCCAATTCATTGAAGATGTGAAATATCCAGATTGGTTGGCAAATGTGGTGATGGTAAAGAAGAAGAACAACAAATGGAGAATGTGTGTTGATTTCACTGATCTCAACAAGGCATGCCCAAAAGATCATTTTCCATTGCCCAGAATTGATCAACTAGTGGATGCTACCTCGGGACATGATCTACTCAGCTTTATGGATGCTTATTCTGGCTACAATCAGATCAAAATGAAGCCGGAAGACAGGGAAAGTACTTATTTTATCACCCCAAGGGGAACTTATTGTTATAATGTTATGCCTTTTGGTTTAAAAAATGCAAGTGCAACATATCAGCGGCTGATGAACAAGGTTTTTGCCGAACAAATCAGTTGCAATATGGAAGTCTATGTCGATGACATGCTCACCAAAAGCAAAAGAGCTACTGATCATCTAGTTGACTTAGGCCAGACCTTTGATCAACTGGACAAATACCAAATGAAGCTCAACCCGACGAAGTGTACCTTTGGAGTACGAGAAGGAATGTTCCTCGGATACATCGTCAATCAACGAGGTATTGAGGCAAATCCAGAAAAGATCAAAGCTCTTTTAGGGCTGCGATCCCCAACGACGAGGAAAGAAGTACAGAGTCTTACCGGACGAGTTGCAGCGCTCAAAAGATTTGTATCTCGAGCAACTGATAAATGCCTCCCGTTCTTCAAAACACTGCGAAAAAGTTTTTAGTGGACTGATGAATGTGAGAAGGCCTTTCAAGATTTGAAGAAGTATTTGGGAGCCCCACCATTGTTGTCTAGGCCAATAACTGGAGAGAAGCTGTACTTGTATTTGGCAGTATCAGAGAATGCAGTTAGCTCGGCGTTGATCAGATTGGAGAATGGAGTCCAGAAGCCAATTTATTACACAAGTAAGGCCTTCCGAGGTGCAGAAATCAGATACCCAAAGTTAGAAAAATTGGCACTGGCATTAATTGAAGCAAGTAGAAGAATGAGGCCATACTTCCAGGCCCATACCATCATTGTGTATACCGACATGCCATTAAGACAAGCCCTTCACAAGCCAGAAAAATTAGGAAGATTGATGTACTGGGCAATAGAGCTCGGTGAATATGATATTGTGTACGAACCCAGATCATCATTAAAGGGGCAAGCTGTAGCAGATTTTATAGCAGAGTTCACATACCCTGATACCCCCGAGGAGCAAAAGGTACTTGCTGACTTACCTGTGGACGATACAGGATCAACAGACACAAATCCAGACCAACCAAGGTTGGTAAAAGGACTTGTGGATGTAGAAAAATCATCATATTCAAACCCAGACCAACTAAGGTTGGTAAAAGGGCGCGAACAGATGACCGATGAGGAACGAAAGATACCAGGGAATGAGGAAACAAAACAGCAGATATTTTACCGAGGAACTCTGACAGATAAGAAATTTGAAGACGAGGTACCTACATGGAGATTATATGTAGATGGATCATCTTGCACAGCTGGTTGTGGAGCAGGGATTGTTTTAAATTCCCCAGATGATATTGACATGGAGTATGCATTGAGATTCCAATTCAAAACTTCCAATAACGAGGTTGAATATGAGGCTATGATAGCAGGTTTTCATTTGGCAAAAGTCATGGAGGCACGACAAGTAATTGTTTTCAGTGATTCTCAATTAATTGTGAATCAAATGATGGGAATATATGCAGTGAAGGGAGAGTTAATGGTGAAGTACCATGCAAAGGTGATGGAGTTATTGACAGAATTTGATGCTATTCAATTGGTGAGGATACCGAGAATGGAGAATGCTAGAGTAGACGCATTGGCTCGACTAGCGTCAGCTACGCGCACCGAGCTGCGAAGAACAATACCAATTGAAGTATTAGAAAGTCGGAGCATAGAAGAAGATCTGACGGTGAATATTATTACCCTTGATTTAGGACCATCTTGGATGGATCCTATCAGAGCATACATTGAAGAAGGAGAATTACCGGAGGACAAACTAGCTGCCAAGAAATTGAAGTATAAAGTTGCTCGGTATGTGTTAACTAATGGTGTTTTGTATAGACGAGGAATTATGGCAGGTTTGCAGAGATGTGTGCATCCATCAGAAGTCAAAGACTTGATTAAAGAAATTCATGAAGGATCTTGTGGAGCTCATGTAGCAGGTCGGACACTTTTGCAAAGGGTGATGACACAGGGATATTACTGGCCGACGATGAGGGCTGATTGTATAGCCTATGCTATGAAGTGTGACAAGTGCCAACGTTTTTCCTCCATCCAAAGAACTCCATAAGCATTGTTGACACCCATAACTTCACCTTGGCCATTTGCCATGTGGGGGGTTGATCTGGTTGGACCACTGCCAACGACCCGAGGAAGGTTCAAGTATCTCGTCGTGGCAGTAGACTATTTTACTAAGTGGGTGGAAGCTGAACCACTAATTTATATGACGTACGAGAAGGTGTATCAGTTCATATGGAAGAATATCATTTGTCGATATGGTCTCCCTCATGCTTTCATTACAGACCATGGAACACAATTCGATAATGAAGAATTTGCTGCTTATTGTCATCAGTTAAACATTTTGAAGTATCATTCAGCACCAGGCCATCCCCAGAGCAATGGACAGACTGAAGTGACGAACAGAACATTACTAAATGGTTTGAAGAAGAGGTTAAGTGAAGCTAAAGCAAATTGGATTAATGAGCTCCAATCCGTACTATGGGCTTACCGAACAACTCCCCGAGCAACAACTGGAGAATCACCATATATGTTGGCATTTGGAAGTGAAGCTGTGATACCTGCCGAGTTGGGTCTCCCAACTCATAGAGTGCTGAATTTCAACTCCCCGGTCAGCGATTTGATGAGAAGATTGGATTTGGATATGCTCGAGGAGGTTAGAGAAGAGGCAGCCATTAGAAATGCTGCTTACCAACAACGTACAGCTCTATTTTACAACAAAAGGGTAAAGAAATGTGACTTAAAAGAAGGGGATTATGTGCTAAAGAAAGTCATTCAGAAGCAAAATAAGTTGGAAGCAAACTGGCATGGACCTTACCGAGTTACAGAGGTTGTTCATCCAGGAACTTACAGAATAGCAACTCTAGCGGGAGAAGAATTTAAGAATGCGTGGAATGCTGAACACCTACGCAAGTATTATCAGTAATGTAAAATGTAAAAGCATTTCCTTCATTATGAATAAAGCAAGGACGTTTCGCCATTTTCTTTCTGGTTGAACGTTTTTCGTGGAATACTAGTGTAATACACTATGCACAAAAAGCTCTAAGGAACCAAAAAGTGCTCTAAGGAGCCAAAAAGTGCTCTAAGGAGCCAAATGCTCTAAGGAGCCAAAAAGCGCTCTAAGGAGCCAAAAAGTGCTCTAAGGAGCCAAATGCTCTAAGGAGCCAAAAAGTGCTCTAAGGAGCCAAAACTCCTTTGGTTAGGAGGCGCTCTAAGGAGCAAAAAGTGCTCTAAGGAGCCAAAACTCCTTTGGTTAGGAGGCGCTCTAAGGAGCCAAAAAGCGCTCTAAGGAGCCAAAAAATACTCTAAGCTCTAAGGAGCCAAAAAGCACTCTAAGGAGCCAAAAAGTGCTCTAAGGAGCCAAATGCTCTAAGGAGCCAAAAAGTGCTCTAAGGAGCCAAAACTCCTTTGGTTAGGAGGCGCTCTAAGGAGCAAAAAGTGCTCTAAGGAGCCAAAAAGCGCTCTAAGGAGCCAAAAGCTCTAAGGAGCCAAAAAATACTCCTTTGGTTAGGAAAAACAAAATATTCCAAAATACACCAAGTATAGTTGGTCGGGGATAAAGACCCACTAACTATAGTTGGTCGACGAGGACAAATTATTGACTTTAGTTGGTCGGACACATTTTATGAAAATATTTGAAATTGAACCAAGTATGGTTGGTCGGGGATAAAGACCCATCAACTGTAGTTGGTCGACAAACATTATTCATCCATCATGGTTGGTTGGAAACAGTTGGAACAATTTATACTCATTACTTTATTGAATAATCTTGATACTGGTAACTTTTTATTAAGTTACCCAATGAACAATATTATTGTTATCTTTTTAATAGATACATATGCATAAGTGTAAAGTGTTTGATAAAACACGAAATAATACCAATACAGATTTACAAACAAAAATGAAGTCTTTCATTAAAAATTCAAAATAAGTTACATATTACATGTATGTGCTGACTATTACATTAAGATTTCTATTCTATTGGTTTCTTGCCCTTTGCTTTTGAGACAGGCTCTTCGCCAGCAGGAGGATCTTCCAAGCAAAGAGGAGAATTAATAAAGTTTAAGTCCTTCAGCATTCTGACATTCATTATTGAAGGGGTATCCATTAGATGCTCTGGACGAGATACTTCAACTTGGGAATGAAGGCTATAATCACCGAGGTACTTTGAAATTAAGCTGCGAGGAATGGAACGACCTGGGATCCAGGCCATGTCCAATTTGAAAGGTGGCACAAGCAAGTCAAGTAGCCCAGGAGCATGATAATCCCATAAGAAGTGCCCTCGCTCCAATTTTAACACACCCAGTGCATTCAACCATCCCTGTTTATAACCTTCATTATTGGAATGTCCAATACGAGCATCCAAGTGAACAAGGGCTTCATTGTATCCTGCCATCCAGAATTCCCTTGGCTGTTTATGGAATTGGAAGGTTAATCTATCCAATTGTTCATGAAGGCTTTTGGCAAAAAGATCCTTATTATGCAGAGCAGATTTCGTCGCTGTAAGTTGATCTTCCAAGGATAGATTCTTCTTGGACATTTCTGATAGGGCCCGATCTTTGACGTTTAATTGGAATGCTTGAGTTTCCAAAGTAGATTGGGTACGAGCCTCTTCAACATTGCGACTAAGAACTCTTGATCGGCTCCGAGAAGCGACTGGAGAGTTTTGTTCCTCGGAAACATTTTGAGCAGCTCTTCCTCGCCCCCGAGAACCTCTTCCTCGTCCACGAGCAGTCCCAGAAACTGCAGATCTTCTTAAATCATCCAGTTCTTGCCTTAATTTGGCATTTTCGACCTCTAAGAAAGAGAAACCTTCATCAGTAACGGGCACTAGAGCAGTGGAAGATGATGCTGCAGATTCATATTGAGCCAACTTTTTCTGTAAATTGTTATTTTCTTGTTCCAGGATCTCGGCAATCTGCCTGCAAGCTTCAACTTCACCTTTTAAGGTCCTTTCCCTAATATCGTATCCAGCAATGATCTTCTTATGGCCTGTTTCAGAAGAGAGTTGCTGGTATCTATTTTCATAATCCTCGTGCAACGAGGCCATTGTTGCATTGTGTTGATTTTGAAGATCCTCTATGGAACCATGAAGTTCCTCGATCAGTTTGTAATATGCCACATTATTGGCCACAGATCTATCAATCAAATCCTTCAGATATCAGTAAGCCTCAACTGCTTGTTCTGAGGCATCGTGACTAAGGATGTCGACAATCTCTGATACACTTAGGTCTGTATGACCAGCTTTATAATATCCATTGCATTATCGCATCAACTCAGTATCAGGAGAAGATATCAATTCCATTCTGGCCAAAAACTAATAAAGAAGACGAAGCAGGAGTTAATAAATAAAAGCAGACAGAGTATCAATAAAGAAGAGGAACGAAGATGTATTTTATTAGATCATCAAAAGGTTACATTGTTCGATTACAAGAATTGAAATATAGAAATGATACCGAACAACTTCACACCTTTTCCTTGTCCCCCAAGACTTTATCGGGAGGCTGGGACGAGGAGCTCGGTTGCTCGGTGGTATCAACGGGTTGATCAGCAAGAATCTTCTCGGCAGGAGGAGGCATAGAAGAAACGTCCTCGACTACAGAGGGTTGAGAAGCAGAGACTGGGTCACCCATAGTCATAGAAGACTCATCTGAGGCAGGCTCATCTTCTTCTTCTTCCACAATTGGTGGAGGAGGACCAGGGAGATGTTGTTGGAATAGCTCAGAATCGTCTTGGATCTTCAACTCTTGCAGAGCAGCTACCCAGCCATCGTGGAAGTATTTCAACTTCCCATATTGGACTTGGGATGTCATTGCTGCTATCCCTCTCTCCCATCCTTTCTCCCAACCAGCACTGAAATGTTTCTTGATTGCGACTTTTCTCCTCAACTTCTCCGAGGAGAGCTTCACCTCCAATTCCTCTTTTTTGACCTTGATATCTCGCAGGGTAGATAACTCTTCTTCTGCCTTTTTCAGCTGGCCATCATATTCCTGATGTTTAACCTCTAAACCTTTTACTTTCTCCTCCAAATTCTTGGAGGTTTCGGCCATTTTCACCTTCTCAGCTTCAGCCACAGCTAATTTCTTCTCCCAAACAGCTTTTTCGTCAACATACTGTTGACGAGATTCCTTTAAAGACTGGGTCAAACCCAACAGAGCATCCTCTACACCTGACGAGGAGCTTGAAGCTTTAATAGCTTCATCCTTCTTCACAATATTATTAAAACAGTTCACCAACTGAAAGATGAGAAAAATATCAAAGTCAATACAAAATGCAAGATTTCAGAGAAAGAAAGAAAAACCAAAAGTATAAGAAATTTACTGAAGCAAGGTGACGAGCAGCTAAGGATGTCAGCATATCCCTAGGAATTCTTTCATCAATACCATGGACCTCGGGTACAACCGAATTCATTGCAGAACTTGGAAGAATGATGTTTGGAACATCAGTACCACTAGCAGGTAGGGAGGAGGCAGTTTCAGCCGGAGTAACTAAGGATGATTTCCTCAATCTCTTCAACGGGCGATCAGAACCTTCAACCAAAGAGGTCTTGGTCGGAGAGATTGTAATTACATCTACAGGAGAATTTTTCTTGCTCGGAACCATTGGGGGCTTCTCGGTAGCTTTGGAAGACCCAGCATCCACTTTTTTAGTCCCCTCTGGGGCATCGGTTTTGCTTTTCTTGGCCCCAACAACAGAAGTAACATCATCAAAGAGAGCAGGAGGAGCTCTTTTCTTACCCATCCTTTGACTTAAAGGAAGATGAGAATCTGAAGATGAACCTTCTGGAGTTGAAGCTGGTTCAACAGGGCGAGCAGTATAAGAGGTTGTGTAACTCTTATACTGTAGCAGATATGAGGCAGACCTGATGTGTTCGTCTGCAATGTTCTTGTGCAAACCCCAGATAAGTTTCAGATGCTTGATATTAACCTCTGATTCTTTTGGAGTTCTTCTTTTGCTATCAACTGCAAATAAATACATACGAGATATCAATCATACATTTTGTCAAACATGATGAAAGCATAATTTCATAAGAAAAAAAAATGAAAAATAAACCTATCCCATTGCCATATGGGGGGCATCTGGGACCATTGTATACGCCATCTCCAGCTAAAGGGGCATGTTGCCAATTTTTTATAACCAATCCATGTTCGAAATAATCCCTATTTGAGTCAGGGAGGTTAACTACAAGGGCTCTATTTAAAAACCTAGTTTTTAAGTAATAAATATTATCTAGAGTGGCCCATTTATAGCAGTACATGATCTCAGGGATCCCAATACGAGTCCCATGAGTTAGATTTAATTTGTACACCCCATTAATTATTCTCCATGAATTGGGGGCTATTCTTGCAGGGACAAGATCAAAATATTGACAAAATTCGAGACTCAATGGATTTGGTGGAAAGGAAAAACCACATTCAGCAATAAAAAGACTGGGGAACCAATGTCCCTCAGCCAAATTAAAGTAATCTTGAGTTCCAGAAAACTCCTCCAAAATTACCCAAGATGGGATGGAAAAATCAGAACGGAATTTTTCAACAGATTCAATAACATAAACCATGGTGAGTAAAAGAATAAGGAAGAAAAATCTTACAGGAAGAAAGGAGAGCTGTCAACAACGAACGAAAACAAGGACGAACGCACAAGACTGAAAGAGAGAATAGAAAGCTTGAAAGCAGAAAATTGGGAAAAGTAGAAGACGGTATGGTTACCTAAGAAGTTTAAATACTTTGCATTGGGAAACGGTGAAAGAAATGATTACCAAAAAGAAACTACTGAACTTTCGGCGGCTAAAAGGACAAAAACTACACGGAGATCGAAGCGCTTATAAAAAATTCAAAAGAAGGGCGGAAGCTGCAAAATGAGAAGGAAATTTGAACACAATGTTCCTGAAACCCAGGAAAGTCATTTAATATTGCCATATACCGAGAAAGAATGTTCCATACTCCTCAAAGTTCGAAATATGAAACATTGGGGGCTTCTGTTGATACCAAAATTAATATGCTAATGTGGACGAATAATACGAAGACACGTGTCAATCTACGTGGCACAATAGCAGCGAGGAAGTTCATTTCCCGACCAGCCATACTTCTTTCCGAGCAACGAGGATACACCGAGGAACTCTATCGCATCGAGGAACTCTAACACTCCGAGGTACTCTAGCGCACCGAGGTACTCTAGTGCTCCGAGGAACTCCTGATCAACGAGAAGCTATGGCGGTCCGAGCTGCACCTCGGTCGTATCATTAATTGCCAGATAATCAACAGTTCAGATATTCATTGAATGCTTATATTCTTGACGCGCACGCTGCATTAAAAGTATTACCCTTTCACATGTATATCATTTAATGTATCGAACCTTTCATGTACAGCCTCAAGGCTATAAATACCTTGTATCAAACCCATTCAAGGGGACCGGAATTTCTTGAGAGAATTTGTAATCAAGAATTCCACAAACACTCAGCAATAACATAACAGTGGACGTAGGCTTTATTCCTAGCCGAACCACTTTAAAAATCTTTGTTTTATTTATTTATCTGTGATTAAATAATTAGAGCGATCTAATTTTTTACATCAACACATATTATATTTAAAAATAATTTATTTTGGTTTGAAATAGAATCAAACGTATAAATTTAAATTTAAATTTTTTTTGGACATCTTATAATGGTTTAAATATGTAAAGTAGACAATTTTGAATTAAGGCAATATGGTAAATTAGTTAGCCTATGCTCCAAGATAGGTTTTAAGAGATAAGCTTTATAAGGAATAATAGAGCTGATTTAATGAAAAAAAGATGAAAAAGACAGACCAAAAATGAAATCCAAAGAGGCAAAATGAGCGGAATCGAAAGAGTTAGTTTGGAGTGTTTTAGATCTTTTTTAGTGCCTTTGGATGAGATTTGAGAAAAACTAGAATCATATACTTGACTCGTTTTTTCGTGTTGAATCCAAATCTGAAGTTGGTTTAGTGATTAGGATTATTTTGGATCTAATTTTTCTATGTTTTTAAAACAGGCCTACATTTGGGGATTTTGACTCTCTTGAGGTACTTTAATTCTCTCGTTGTTAACTTAGTGTGCTACACCTACTCAACCTTGATTATAGTTATATCCATTCTATATGTTGCATTTATATGTATTATACGCTCACATACTATATTTGTTTTTGCACCCACTTATGATTTTTTGAGCATGTTGTGTTATAGAATTTGTGTAGAAAACATGTACACTTGATTTATGGAAATTGAATCTGAAATTTATTTTATTGAGATAATGATATTATGGTGATGATTATTGGAGAATGTATAGGAATTTCTTAGCCAAACCACCCACTAAACAGGATGTGATATTGGCTACAATTTTGTTTTTATCCAAAGACAAGGCATGGACTCCGGTTGACGAGTATGCCAAGATTTTATAGCAGTGATATAGGTTATGATGAGTCGTGTGCCCTTGTTATATTATTTATTTTGGTGGTCATTGGTGAGTTTCGAGGATAATTGACAGGATAGTAGATGTTAGTCCATACCGTACTATGGGAAGTGAGTCGGGGATTTTGATATGGGATCTTGGATTGTGTAGTGCCAATGGTGAGATCCTAGGTTATGATTATATTATTAGGATTTTAGTTTGAGCGTTCATGCTACATACACTATTTTATATGATTCACGCACACTTGAGTGTGTGTAGTTATACATGGAGCATATATAGGAGTTATTGAGTTTTTCTCTCACCCCCCATAGTTTGTGGTATTTCAGGTTGGATCCAAGATGATATTTATGGCAATGTTGGGATTGGAATTATCGTTAAAGGCTCTGGATATTTATTTTTAAAATTTAAATGTATCACATTGTTTATTGTAAATTGTTTTGTAAACGGACATTTGAGATTTAATAAAATTGAGACATTCTCTTCACTTGATTTACGTATTAATGCTTTCACAAATTTATGATCAATCTAAATTGTATTTTTTATAGAAAAATCTTTAATTTATTAATATTTATCCGTGGCATCTCCCGGGGTATTACAACCACCACCCAACCATCTTCCACCACCCTAGCACTACCACTTATTATCCCTAAAACACCATAATTTAACCCTCCTCCATGAAATTTTAACCTATAAAACCAATTTACACCATTTTTTGGGAAATATATAAATTTATACAGATTTTGTTGGGGATTTTTGGAAAAGAAAAAAAAAGGATAAATGATGGAGTTTGAAAGGGATCTTTGAAGAATTCAAGGATACAAGCTTAGTGGAGCTATGAAACCTTTTTAAGGCCTAGGAGGTGGGAGGTTCCCATCTTCTTCTACATTTTATCCTCCATTGTTGAATCTTCCTTTGAGGTGGGAAACTATACTATTTAAGTTTAAGAAGTCTGTTTTTCTAGTTTTTGGTCTTGTATATAGAGTTTTAAGAGTATAATGCATATGGGTTGTAGAAGGTTATTTCCTCTTGGTTTTTGTAAAATGGTTTTACAAATTATTTCAAACTGTTGAGAAAATGGTATATTCTCATGAAAACTTTGTGTTAAACATTTTATAAAATGTTTTTAAAACGATTTTTATCTTATTGATATATTTTGTGAACAAAGTCTTGATGTTTTCTTAGAAAAATGGATTTTTTGTGAAATTAAATATTTACTTAAGTTTGAAGGACATAAATTTCTTTTAATCTTAAAAATCATGTTTCTGCAATAATTATGATTTTTTTTAATAAATTAAGTGTTAAAGTCATTATTTTGGATTTTTGGACTTAAAATCCCTCTTTACATGTATATCAACTTGTAGTATTTTTATGATGAGCGTATAAACAAGTTTAGTGAATGTTTCAATGAGTATTAACATGAAATAAAGAAAATAAAAATCTCAGCCCTTAAAGTATATTAAGAAGTGTGGAAAATGTGATAAGTATATGTTTTCAAGACTATATGTGATGATAAGGGAAAATGGTGTTTTCATTGTAAAGTAGTCATTAAAATGCCAAATGATTTCTTTTATAAAGAAAATAATGAAACAATGAGATTTTCTGTAACACCCGATATTTTTATGCATTTAAAACTTAATTAATTCGAGTAAATTTAAATTACTTATGTGTTGTAATTTAATTGAATTAATTATGGAAACTTTTATATAAATATTAATTGGGAGAATAAATGGTTAATATTTATGGGAAGTAAATTACTAAGTGAATAATAATAAATTATTTTCGTCATAAGTGTATTAATGACGTGAGACTTACTTATCTCAGTAGGGAGTCAGATATAGACTAAGTTAGGTGTGAGATAAAAAAAAATTTAAATTAATTTGGATGTAAATTCTGAGTGTACGGTTGAGTCCGTATGGGCCGAGATAGTCGGAAAAGAGTATCCAGAGGTAGTAAATGGGTCTCGGGGCATTTTTAGGCATAGTCGGGCCTACACGGGGGTATTTGGGCCACTCGGGCTTGGCCCATTAGACTAAAAACGGAATTTGTGTTTAATACCTAAATCTGAGAGTGAGGAAACAACAGAAATACAAATCTAAAACCTAAGTCTTTGAGAGGAAGCCGTAGGGAGAAGTTAGATTACAATTAGGGATCCTTATGAAGACAAGGCTAGGAACGAATTTGAGGTGTTCGTCATCAAGCTTGACTCTACACCAACGAATCAGACACTATGAACCCAAAAGGCAAGTGGTTAACTTGTTGTGATGTTTAATTGTGATATTCAATTCATATTTTAGTGATGTGTAAATCAAAATCCGTTGTTGGGTATAAATGGGTACAAAGTGGGGTTTTTGTTAATGGAATACTTGAATGAGATTCAAAGTAAGAATTAATTGTGTTACATGGTTCTGGGTATAGATATCTGATTTGAATGTGAAACGTAGTAGGAATTGTGGACGAAATTCGGATAAATATATGGAATTTGGATTTAACGTGTGGAAACCCAAAAATTGCCCCATATCGAAAAAGTAGAAATTTGTGAGATTTAATTTGAGTTCGAAGATCTATAAGGTGCCCTCATCTTATTCCTATGTAGATATAGTGTTGATTTTTCTTGGGTTAGACCATGGGAAAGGATGGAACTTCGAGGTTTTCCGGAGAAGACAACCACCTGTTCGATCGATCGATCGATCGACGTGTGGGGGTCGATCGATCGACCCTTCAGGTTTTTCAGAAGTTTGGCCTTGAGATTTATAAGGGTCAAAATCTTGGTTAAATATCCTACCTAGTAAAAATAATAAAGAGGGATTAAATATGGGAGTTAATGCCTAACACTTATAAAGGAATATAATTGGGATTGGTGGGGAGATTACGTGCGACACATCACGAATGAATTTTGATGAAATAAATTCTTAAGGATAAAATAACGAACTGGGTGGATAGGTTCGGGTATAGTAGTAGAGCGACACTAACTACTTAAATTAATTCTGGAGTAAAACTATTTAATTTAGAGTTGGGGTATAGACTCGAGTGATATTTAATTTCAGGCTAAGCGAGGGAGTCCGAGTACATTGGTTGGGCGACACTAAAAGTATTAAATTCATTAATGTGCAAATTAGTTAAATTAGAGTCGGACCATAGACTCAGGATTTATATGTAGGCTAGTGCTACGGATTTTTTGTACACGGTAAAGCCAAGATTTAAATAATTATATATATACAGTCTGTGATAGTGTATATATATATATATATATATATATATATTATGTGTGTTTATGAATATCAGTGACTAGATATTTATTTAAAGTTCATGCTCTAGTGCTATCAAGGGAGGTTGCTCGAAGTGGATGAATCCCCTAGCTTGAGGAGGAGGGCGATTATATCCCCAGGTCATAGCGTCCGGTATATGGGTGAGGGGCTTATCTCACTTTCAGGAAGGCAATATGACCGCCTCCACAACGTTGATGTTTTTGTCCAAGTTAGTGAGTTATTCCGACTTGCGATAACTAGGTTAAGTGCGCACACCTAGTGGTATAGCACTTTAGAGAATACATCCGGTGAGTTATTACTCGGGAGGATGGGTTATATTTATATTCAACATATGTGTGAATGTTGTAATATGGTTCTACTTATATAATGGGATAAATAGTTATATATGGGTAATTAAATACATGAAGTGAATTGTATTAAATATATATTGGTTATATTCATATTCATAACATGTGTGATTGTGGTAAGATAACTTTACGTATATAATGGGGTGAATAATTATATACGGGTAATTTAAATACATGGAGAAATTGTATTATATATATAACTAGTGAACGTTACATAGCTTTCAAGGAAAGATGATTAATTAAGTTAAGGTGATAAATTACTTATAAATCATGCATTAAAAATACTCAGGATTGAGTAGGGTGGTTGATAAGAGTTATAACAAGTATCTAGTTTTGGGGTAGAGGACTAGGTGGGATATAAGGGAAGCTTTAGGTGTGCACATTAGTTGAGGGGTGAGTTTTCCTCAAGGGAGTGCAACACTAACTTAAATATGAAGCACATTCATGCATTTTATATTACTGCAAGTTAATCATTTGCTAAATGTTTTCAAAATATTTTGGGTTCTAACCCTTGCTATCAAATATTTTCAAAACCTTTTAGGTGTCCAGCCACAGGGACACCAGACTTAATTCATTCTAGGGATACATTGCTGCAGCATATGTGGATGTTGCAGGATTTGGATAGGCGATTCTATCTTTTCTATTTATAGTGTAGGGATCCAGTTCAGTTTACTTCGAGCATGTTGCTCCCAGATTTATTTTATATCTCTTTCAGATTGAATGGGATTTATTATTTCTGTTATTTATGTTGGTTTTGAATTTTAGCCGATGGTTTATTCAGCAAGATTTTTGTCATTATATGTGATGATTGATTATATCTGTATGGATTGTGTTACTTAAATTCCTCCTTTATTTTATGTAGATTAATAAAGATTAAAATTTGATATCAGCTTTTGAATACTTGGTGGTTAGTAATTTTTATAAAAATTTTGACAGCGATGCTAGGGATGATCCATATGAGATTCATGTTTAATTGGATATAGGAATGCTCACTCAGTATTTCATTGAGCGGGGTGTCACAGATGGTATCAGAGCATCAGGTTCTAGTGTCCTTAGTCTCTGTGCGGAATTCACGTTTCAGCTTAGCATTCTTTGATGTAGAGCCTTATGATAGTACTGTTGTATTCCTTTACGTGTGCGACTTACATTCTCCTGCTATAAAGTATAATTGATGTGATTCATATACGAGTTCTATTATGCATTGTATATCGAACAATTTCGAACGACCAACGAGTGTTGTTAGAAGTACTCTAGGAGGAGAGGAGAGGCGAAAAACATAGAGTATTCGGGGAATCGGATAATCACTCAGAGGTAGAAATTTCCCCAAGAACTGTTGTAGAGAACGGTGATATAACTTCGAACTCACTCAACATTATTGGAAGGGAGAGAGAGAGTCAGGGAGGATTATTTCGAAGAGCCAGCTGAAGGAGTTTTGTAAAGGAAGGAAGTGTGACGGGTCAATGGGAGGAGATAACCCGAAGACAATTATGTAGGGTGGTGTGCGGCGTCACCCAGGACTAAACGTTGAACGAAATTTTTGGCCTAGTGGAACAGTGTTGTAGTGGAAGGAGTCAGTCACCACAACTATGGAGAAATATCGTGAATTATAAGGAATTTAGGGTGCGGTTTGACTGCAAGTCTTCGCATCAGCCGTTTAAACGGGTAGGCAAAGGAGATTTTAGTACTTACTTTAGAAGGGATGAACAGTGGTGGGACATAAAAGGAAGTTAAATTATGTATAAAACTTTGTACCCAACGAGGTGGATGTGGAGGTCAAGAAGGGGTCTATGAGTTAATAATGGACTCTTGGGTAATACACAAGCATGGGTGGAAAACTCCGGCTAGGATGACTTGTGTTGTAGTCATCAAGGTAGTATGTTTTCGATTTGATACCAATACTTCTGTGAGAAGGAAGCCAAGAGAGGTGGAGTATCTGACTGAAAGGCAAGATCGTATTTAGCAGTGCTAGTGAGGCACCACAGGGGGATACCAAGTAAAGGAACCCATTTATATCATTTATATAAGTTAAATTCCTACCGATTGACGGTGGATTTAATCCAGTTCGTTGGTTCCAGCAACGAGTCCCATAGGGCTAGGGCAGCCAAAGGGGCAAAGGGGGTACCACTTAAGGTCAAGACTACTAAGTATATGAGAAGGACAACCCCGACATGGCCATTGGGGACATAGACATGGGATTTACACAGAGAGTGTCTTATGTGTGTAAAGTGGGACCATAATAATAGATTATGTCCACGGTGAGTCAGGGGGATAGGAGTGGGATGCCCAGTAGGGCCAATAATTATGAAGTTTTGGTTCGATCGGATGAGAATATTATGTTGAGGAACCATTTGGGATGCCGGTGTATAGGCGAGTGGAAGTATGAGTTTTATCCTCAGATAGATGGGGTGAATTTTGTCACTCGAGTGGTCACAGTATTCTTATTAAAACTATATTCGCGCGGGAGACGAGTTTAGTGGGTGTTTCGTAGTGTTACTTTTAAGTATATGTTTACCACGAGGTAATGGGGTTCTCTTTTGTTTTTATTTGCAAGGGATCAGGCGCGAACACTGAGAGGGTATATTTAATAAGGTTGACTCATTTTGAGAAGTGTTATGAGGGCATGATTTTTCCTGGGTATGGACTAGTTAGCAATGGTGGGCGAATACAGTAAGACTATCGTGTTCGTAGTTTTAGGACAGGATCTATATTCTTATGAGATAACTCACTTGAAGGAGGGTCGAGCTCATGGTAATATTAATGCATGAAGTAAACTCTAGAGGGTACAATTGTCTAGTTATATTGGACCCCGATGCATAAGGATATTTACTGATGTGATTCAGGTCATAGCGGATTAACCATTGGGCATAGAGATTTAGCTTGTTAGTGACTTATCTCTAAGGACTTAGTGATAGTTCAAGCACATCATTATATAACTCCTTTAGAGACGTGGGAGTCGACAATTACACCTGTGAGCACAGTGACGGAGTTTTGGTTGTCCCAGGTATATGCTCAGGTCTACGGAAATCAATAAACGACAATGCTAGCGTTTAATGCATTGGGGAAAGTTCTTTTGGGATCCGTTGTGAAATGTTATGCGCATAAACCCTAATAAATGTGGATAGTGGAAAGACTCTATTGGATGCTAGGACACCAGGTTAAAGGGTGAGTTTTTAACGTGTGGATTTACACTTTGAGGTGAAAGCTAGTACGCTATAAGGCCAGTATAGTCGGGTAGTGCTACAAAAGAAGCCCTGAGAAAACTTTTGTGTCGCAAGTTAATTGGCGGGGAAACATCGAGAAGATTAAATTGCGATTTTAGGAAATATCAAAAGTGATCATATGATATAGTGTGATATGTAGGATAACCTTGAAAGAAAAATATTATGTATGTGATGTTGTGTAAATATGCATGGGATTTAGGGTGTATGGGCGATCTGGTTAGTGTGATTTCAGAATCGTCTTAAATAGAGAAATGCATAAATAAGCGTGTGGAATATATGCTTGGGGAACAGTTAGAAAATAAGTAGGAAAGTACAGTGAACTGAAATACGTTGGAGAAATAAAACAGTTCGAGTTTTGTATATTAAGGATAACGATCTGCACTATGAGGAGTGGAAATGCAGTGGTGGCACATGTAACAAGATATCTTAAAGCAAGAAAGATGCCACATTTTTTTGGGGAAAAAAGAAAAGAGTATAACTTAGTTATATGCGTAGAGTGGTTTTACGCGTAGACAAGGTGTAGATTCCTACCTGACGAAAACTACACAAGGAATAAAGTTCTTGAGCATGGGAATTGGTGTTGAATGAGACATAGTGAATTTGTCTCCGGGTACACCATTTAAGGATGGAAAAAGGTTGATTTGAGGGTATCAACCAAGAAATTTTTGAAATTTTATGGTTATAGTGATGGGATTAATGCTCAGGTGGGTAAAAATCATGGAGGCGTCAAGGTTTCCACCGGGTTGCGAAATGGATCGACCTGAACACGAATTGTTATCTTGGAATGGGTTATACTAGCGAGTAGTATACCCAACTTTACTATTAACGAGAAGGAGTGAAACAAAACAAGGTGTCATCCAATATTGTTGGAAATTTAGGTGAGACTTTTCAGTCCCACCTCTGGTAAAAAGTGTCAGGAGGTGATAGGGACAGAGTTACATATTGGGTTGAATGTTTCGCCCATAAGTCGATGGGTAGACGGGAAGCGAGAATTGTGCATTCTAGATTTTTGGGTAATTCAGGAGTAGTAATTACCACAGGTAGAGTTACATGTGATGCCTCATAACGGTTTAGTATCTGCGTGATACCTTGGGAGACATTATGGGAAACGTTTCAGTATCCACCTTTGGTTTATAAAAGGTGGGGAAACGACATAACTTCTATGACCCAAAATGAGTTGTGGTCCATCAGTGGGATTGAGAAAGTTATGCTTTTCAATGTAATTAAAAACGTAATGAGGAATACGTTACCATGCGTGGAAGCTGTAAGTTTGACATGCGTAGTTAGGTATTTTGTGGGTAATTACTCGGAAGAAAGTCATGCATTTGGAAATGAGAAAATTGGCACCTATGTAGGAGGGGAATTTCCTAACATAAAGAGGATAGAGCCAGTGGAGTATAGGCTCATCGGTTGAGGCACTGCATGGTCGGGGGATATCGAGTTAGAGATAGGTGACCATCGAGAGGGCTTCCTAGCGTGGACCACTCAATGAGATTGATTTGCAGTTTGACATCTCATAGGAGGAGAGATCCAAGGCTATTATGGGTCCCAGTGAGTGAAAGCTACGATCTAAGGTGGTGCCACTAGTCAGAGTAGTGGGGGCATAACAATATTGATGATTCTACCTCAGAGATGGAGGAGGATATGCGTGAGCAGCATCCAGAGTTATTCACCGTAGGTATGACCTAATTTCGGGACGAAATTCCTTTGTAGGGGGGGGGGGGGGGGGGAGTATGTAGCACCCCATATTTTTATGCATTTAAAAATAAAATTAATTCGAGTAAATTTAAATTACTTGTGTGTTGTAATTTAAATGAATTAATTATGGAAACTTTTATATAAATATTAATCGGAAGAATAAATGGTTAATATTTATTGGAAGTAAATTACTAAGTGAATAGTAATAATTTATTTTCATCATAAGTGTATTAGTGACGTGGGACTTACTTATCTCAGCCGGGAGTCGGATATAGACTAAGTTAGGTGTGAGATAAGAAATATTATAAATTAATTCGGATGCCAATTCTGAGTGCACGGTTGAGTCCGGATGGACCGAGATAGTCGAAAAAGAGTACCTGAGGGTAGTAAATAGGTCTCGGGGCATTTTTAGGCATAGTCGGGCCCACACGGGGGTATTTGGTCCACTCGGGCTTGAACCATTAGACTAAAAATGGTATTTGTGTTTAATACCTAAATCTAAGAGTAAGGAAATGACAGAAACACAAATCTAAAACCTATGTCTTTAAGAGGAAGCCATAGGGAGCAGTTAGAGTACAATTGGGGATCCTTTTGGAAATAAGGCTAGGAACGAATTTGGAGTGTTCATCATCAAACTTGCCTCTACACAAACGGATCAGACACTACGGACCCAAAAGGTAAGTGGTTAACTTGTTGTAATGTTTAATTGTGATATTCAAGTCATATTTTAATGATGTGTAAACCAAAATCCATTGTTGGGTATAAATGGGTACAAAATGGGGGCTTTATTAATGGAACACTAAAATGAGATTCAAAGTAAGAATTAATTATGTTACATGGCTCTGAGTATAGATATCTGATTTGAATGTGAAACCAAGTAGAAATTATGGACGAAATTGGGATAAATAGATGGAATTTGGATTTAATGTGTGGAAACCCGAAAATTCCCCCAAATTGGAAAAGAAGAAATTCGTGAGATTTAATTTGAGTTTGAAGTTCTATAAGGTGGCCTGATCCTATTCCTATGTAGATATAGTGTTAATTGTGCTTGGGTTAGACCAAGTGAAGGGTAGAACTTGGAGGTTTTCGTTAATGGTGGAAACATAGCCTCGGAGAAGACAACCATATGTTCAATTGATTGATGGACGTGTGGGAGTCGATCGATCGACTCTTTAGGTTTTTCGACAATTTGGCCTTGGGATTTATAAGGGTAAAAATCTTGGTTAAATATCCTACCTAGTAAAAATAATAGAGAGAGATATTAAATATGGGAGCTAATGCCTAACAATTATCAGGAAATATAATTGGGATTGGTAGGGAGATTAGGTGCGACACATCATGAATGAATTTTGATGAAATAAATTCTTAAGGATAAAATAACGAACTGGGTGGATAGGTTCGGGTATAGTGGTAGTGCGCCACTACCTACTTAAATTAATTATGGAGTAAAACCAATTAATTTAGAGTCAGGGTATAGACTCGAGTGATATTTAATTTCGGGCAGAGAGAGCGAGTCCGAGTACATTGGTTGGGCGACACCAAAAGTATTAAATTAATTAATGCGCAAATTAATTAAATTGGAGTCTGATCATAGACTCGGGATTTATATGTAGTCTACTGCTACTGATTTTTTGTACACGGTAAAGTCGGGATTTAAATATATATATATATATATATATATATATATTGTGTTCTTATGAATATCAGTGACTAGATATTTATTTAAAGTTCATTCTCTAGTGCTATCAAGGGAGGTTGAACGAAGTGGGTGAATCTCCTAGCTTGAGGATTAGGGTGAGTATATCCCTAGGTCATAGCATCCGGTATATGGGTGAGGTGCTTATCTCACTTTCAGGAAGGCAATATGATCGCCTCCACAACCTTTATATTTTTTTCCAAGTTAGTGAGTGATTCCGACTTGGGGTAACAAGGTTAAGTGAGTACACCTAGTGGGATAGCACTTTAGAGAATTCATCCGGTGAGTTATTACTCGGGAGAATGGGTTATATTTATATTCAACATATGTGTGAATGTTGTAATATGGTTCTACGTATATAATGGGATAAATAGTTATATATGGGTAATTAAATACATGAAGTGAGTTGTATTAATTATATATGGGTTATATTCATATTCAACATATGTGTAATTGTTGTAAGATAACTTTACGTATATAATGGGGTGAATAATTATATATGGGTAATTTAAATACATGGAGAAAAATGTATTTTATATATAACTAGTAAACGTTATATGGCTTTCAAGGAAAGATGATTAATTAAGTTAAGGTGATAAATAACTTATAAATCACGCATTAAAAATACTCGGGGATTGAGTAGGGGGGTTGATAAGAGTTATATCAAGTATCTAGTTTTGGGGTAGAGGACTAGGTGGGATATAAGGGAAGCGTTAGGTGTGCACATTAGTTAAGGGGGGAGTTGTCCTCAAGGGAGTGCGACACTAACTTAAATTGTAAGCGCATTCATGCATTTTATATTACTACAAGTTAATCATTAGATAAATGTTTTCAAAATATTTTGAGTTCTAACCCTTGCTGTGAAGTATTTTCAAAACCTTTTAGGTGTCCAGCCAGAGGGACGCCGAACTTAATTCATTCCAGGGATACGCCACTGCAACACATGTGGATGTTGCAGGATTTGGATAGGCGCTTCTGTCTTTTCTATTCATAGTGTAGGGATCTAATTTAGTTTACTTCGAGCATGTTTCTCCTAGATTTATTTTGTATCTCTTTCAGATTGTATGGGATTTATTATTTCTATTATTTACGTTGGTTTCGGATTTTAGCCGATGGCTTATTCGACAAGACTTTTGTCATTATGTGTGATGATTGATTCTCTCTACATGGATTGTGTTAGTTTAAATTCCTCATTTATTTTTTCTGGATTAAGAAATATTAAAATTTGACATCAACTTTTGAATACTAAGTGGTTAGTAATTTTTATAAAGATTTTGACAGTGATGCTAAGGATGATCCATATGAGATTCCTGTTTAATTAGATATAGGACTGATCACCCGGTATTTCATTGAGCGGGATGTCACATTTCCAACATTAGAAGTGTATTACTCCAAAGTGTTAAACAAGTGTTAATGAGTTAAAGGCATTCAAGAAGTTGGTACGTATAACTTAATGATATTTTTGAGAAATAATGCTCGTGAAAATGGAGCAGACGACAAGTTTGGAAATAAATGGGTAAAATTATAATTTTTCATAAATTGGAACATTGTTATGAAAAAACTTGTTGGAAAAGATGTTATATAAGATAGTCCTAAATGTGAGTTATTTTCAGATAGAAATCAACATAAATGTGTAAAGACATGAAATGGTATTTTCATAAAGTGTAGCACAACTATGGTGTGTAGTCCCCTGGGTTTTGGCATCGGCAAGTAAAAGTGAAAAACTGTGGACAAGCAAAAGTGATAACACACATGTAAAACGAAATCTCGAAAGAACCAGGAAAAGTTAATTAGGGCTTGGAGCCGAAGGTTGAAATACCCGAAATCGTTGGCCGGAGCATATGGTGTCATCACCGGCAGTGAGGAGCCCGTTAAATTACACTCTTATTTGGAAAATTTCAGGAAAAATATAATGAGTAGACGCAGAACATGATAAAGAAATTTTTTGTGCTAGAAAATGTGAAAAGAAAACCTGTATGAAATGAAATCGATAAATGTTCCTATGTGAAAGGGGTACTTTGGACAAGAATTATGAAACTGACTAAGTCTAAGTAAAGCATGAGTTGATGACACAAGAAAAGTGGTTAATGGGTAATCAAGTAACCCAAGGTGGTCTTAACCCATAATTAGCACACGTGTGTGTTGTGAATGGTTTTAAAAAGGAAAAACAAGTATTTTCTAACACTGAGTGTGCGTGTGTTAGAAGGTGATTTTGATGAACAATACTAAAGTGGATATGGTGTGAGTAAATGGGAAATTTTAGTAAATGAAGTGTCTTTGTTAAACAAACGCTATTTTCTTTATGTATATAATCGGGTGCATAGAATAGGGAAGTAAATGTTAAGTCAAGTAAAAAGGGGGTCTTTTATAAGATTAATGTGATTTAATAAAATCAAGAAATGTTTGGAATAAATGGATTTATGCATTAGTCTATGCGTATATACTGATATACAATATTTGCATGTATACATATGTTGTACGTTATAGAGTCTCTTTTCTACCTGTCGATTCTGTATTACATTGTTGTATTTTCCACTGGGCATTTAGATCATTCCCTTTCCTTTGTTGCATTAGGCTGTGCATGATTCCGAACTTTTAAAGATTTATACACGGAAGTATTTTTTTAATGTTAGTTGTGTTGCATGCTCGAATTTCGGGGATATTTCCCACGGGTCCCACACGTAGATTGATATAAATTTGAATCGCATGCTAAATAAGTGAAATGTTACTTAAATAAACTGGACTAGCAACAATATTTAGGTTGTCTCATTGAACTTCACACCTAACATTCGGGTCAGACCTGGTTAACCAAAGGTAACCCATAAATTCGGGTTGGGGAGTTACATCCAAGAACATATAGTTGTTGTAGTTAAATCCATGGTGGCTCCTATTTGGTTAGGACATGGGACGATGAGATACAAAAGTTGGAATGTTGGTTATCTAATTTTCTTAAAAGTTATCAAGCTAAAACTCAATATACCATTGAGTTGTCTCTCCAGAAGACCTCTATGCTTTTTTAAATAAGGTATCTCGTTACACCCTCCCTCTAAAGTTGAAGATGCTCACATTTTAACCTTTTAATGGGACTTCATACACTATTGATCACCTAAATGCTTACAGGTAACTCATTCTACCCTAGATACTCCCAAAGAGGTATTGGGTAGAGCCTTCCCAACTACTTTGAGGGGAAAACCAAGGCATTTGGCTTATAATCTAAAACTAGGTACAATAAAGAACTTCACTTAATTAGACAGATCAATTTTAAGCCATTTATAGGATAATAGAAGACGGACAAGCCATCTACCTCACTTATCATCTTTAGGTAAAAGTGAGGAGAAAAACTTCGGGAATATGGTAATAAGTTGAAATTTGAGGCTCTATAATTATATAATCTCAATGATATATTATGTGTTTCTTTTTTTTTTATCCTAGTTCATACATTTAAAGACTTATAGAAGTAAAATAGACCACCTCATTCCATGACATATCTAGTTGTACAAGAACATAAATATGTTATTGTAGAGTATTCCATGTCATTAAAAGTATCTTATCTTAGCATGACATTACAGCGTCATCGCGGGAATAAAAAAGATGTGTTATCCCAACTATGAAAATTATCCTACACTACAAGAAAAATGTATATTTAAGATGCTTTTATAAATTAATTTATATCACTAATATATGAGGTGTTGTAAACTATTTCATCCATATGGTTTAACATCACCTTGTTAATTATCCGACCCATAAACTTTTTTATTTGATCATTATACGATGGTTTTATTAAAACTACCTTAATTAGTGTTGACTAACACTCCGCTCAAATCGTTTATAGGAATCTCCTCCATCTCCGAATTTCCCCTTCGATCGTTCGCTCCCTCTTCGGTTAGAGGAAAGTGGGTCTAACTTGAAAACTCATCTTTAACTCTGACCACTGGTCAATTTGGGAAAGATGAGTAGAAAACCCTAAGTCGCCGTAAATCGCCAAACTCACTTTGAGTAGTGGTGAGTTGAAGGAGCTGTGGAATTTGTATATGAAGGTCATCTCTCTAAATTGTTGTAATTAATTAGAATATTTTGGGTTCGTTATTATTATACCTTCACCTTTATTTATTGTTTAATATGTTTGCAAATACGAGTGTGAGTGTGTAAAATTCTCCAGACCAGTGTTGGATTTGATTCAGCCATTTGATGGATTATAATTTCATATGAACAATAGTTGCTTGACAAAAGTCCTCAATTGAGCTTATGTCCATGAGTTAAGTGACGTTAGTCTGATTGCTACATACTTGTTTTAGATATATTTATGCATAGATAAATGTTGGATTTTTTTATGTTCCGTATTAGCTTATTAACACATGTGTGCGTCTACTTTTCTAACGCCGATATATTGTAATTATGCATAATTTGTAAAAATGTTGCTTAATGGTGAATTTTTTTCTCAACTCAAAGCTGACTATTTTTTACTAATTAGTCACTTTTTCTGCCTATAATTAATTTTGTATTTTTAATTTTAGGAAGTCCAACATTATTGGCTAGTATGGAGATTACGGTTACTATATTTCATACATATGCTCATTAGTTGGTTTTGATATATAGAGTATATAATGTGGTGGTCCTTGTGTGTTAAAGTAACATAAATTGTCACACATGCAGGGATTGATTTTTAAAAGCATATTTTGTAAAATCATTCTTAAGAACACCCTAATATTAATCATGAACACATTAATATGATTAAAGTTTAACATACAATTGTTCTTAATAAAAGGATCTTAGATCATCATGTTTTCACAAAATACGTCTAAAAGATAGAAAATAAGACATACCTTGGTCAATTGACACTCTTGATTAATTGCTCCATCAATCTTCCTTCTTGGAAAAAATGCACTCTAATGGAATCTCGGAGTTTCTCTCCCACCTCAGAAATAGTGTGTTATGAGATGACTCTAGATGGTGTAGAGGTCTCTATTTATAAGGGGAAGAGGGCCGGAATCCTAGTCAAGGTGGGACTCTTTCAAGTCTCCCACTAATGCCACTAACCATCATGTGACTAACGGATAAGGTTTACCCAAATCTTTTAATATCTTTATTTATCACATTCCTAATTAATTATCTGACATTTATTAAAACCACATAAATGGGAAATTCGGAATTTAATACAATTGAAATTAAATAATTAATTTCGTCACTTAACATTAATTTCCAATAGTCTCCCACTTGGTCTTAATAATTCGCATAATTAGATTAGGTATCATAAGGTGCACAATCATTGATAAATTTATTTTGCTGAATCAAATGATTCACGGATGCGAGTCATGGCGGTTCGATACTATTCAAGAGCATGGTTCCTTCCATGTACCACAACACCAATGTTTCATTCAACTAAGCCTTTAATATTGGGTATCATAATGGCCTCATAATGTCCTTTGGAATAAGGACTATTTCTGTCAACAACACTTCATAATTATATGCATGCATTCACAAAGGACATAAATAATTGAAATTAGAAACACTTTTGTTGAATTCAAGTAATAGTGTCAACCAACTAAGCCAAATAGCAATCATAATTTTACTAATCAAGATCCATCTCTTTGACACGTTCCATAAGGTCTTTTGGAGATAGTCCTTTCGTAATAGGATCTGCTATGTTATCACGCGTACTAATGTGATCAATTGACACTTTTTGTTTCTGAATTTCTTCTTTAACTGATAGGTATTTCATTCAACGTGCTTAGTTACTTTAGGAATACCTAAAATTTCTTCATAAAGAAGATTGCAGCGACATTATCATAATATTTTAGTGACTTGATAAAAGTGTCGACAACTCCAAGTCCCGAAATGAAGTCACGCTGCCAAAATACATAAGTAGTAGCATCAAGCATACTACAAACTCAGCTTTCACAATACTTAATGGATGGATTGTGTTGCACTCCTTCATTATATTGGTTGATAAACCAAAACAAATATTCTTAAGCAAGAGTGAACTTCATACCATCCGTACAAATAGTAAATCTGAGTCACAATAATTGTTCATATTTAAATGAACACATATATCATAAATGTGAGCATATAGTCCCTTAAGTATCTCATTACTTCATACACAACTTTTAAACCCATAAAATTATTTTGATTCTCTACTTTCTAAATCTGTGATTGTATATAAAGAAAATATATAAACTTACTCCCACTGATCTTAAGGTGTATACAAATATACAACGATTAACAAAAAATAATGATATTATTTCTTAAAATGCCTCATGTGGGAAACTTATGTTTATAAAATGATCTCCTAAACATATACGCATGGTTTATTAGAATTCAAAAAATAATTTTCACATCCACTTCATGTAAGTCTCAATCATAATGAGCTACTAATGTCATAGGAATTCCATGTCCTTCATATAATTGAGAAGGTTCATTTATAACCTTTTCTTCATTAATAGTGAAATATTTTACTACAATTTAGCTTTATCTCGTTAAACTACCGTTAGTGTCGCGTTTGGTCTTGATGACCCCCTTATACCCGACTTTAGTGCATCAATTATGTAATTCAACGAGATTTCAACCTTAGTTGTAGTCCATTAGTTTCACTTCTTATGACTTTTGAAAATAAAACCATGTCATTATTTATTCCTACGCCAAATTCATGTTCATGAAGATACACCATATAATAATTTAGGATAGTAGACCTTTTAGGATCTTCTTAATACTATTCCTTATGATTTCATCTACATTTCTCTCACGGTGACAATACTATCATTTAGTGGTTGACCATTTATTTGTTCTTTGTTGTTTAGACAATCTAACAACTAAAAGAACAAGGATTCAAGAAGGTTATCGTTAATGGGATAAGTACCCTACCTTCCTTTATAATCATATTTCATGATTTTCTACTACCACTAATTTCACCTTTCATAATGAATTTGACTTTAATGCAATAAATACGTGTCAATGACAATTATATGATCTATGTAGGTCCACTTTAAGGGAAGTTTCTCATAATCTCCCACTTGGGCCACATAGGTCATCCTTATATTAGACATCGTAATACCTTAAGAGCACAACTCGACTATCAAAATTTGTAAGAGACATTACTAAAATCTTATCCACGAAAATTATGAAAAAGAGTCTAGATTTAATTTGGTACAAGATTTAAAGAGTTTCATAAAAAGCGCTACGATTATGATGCAGGATCAAACAAAATTTTAAAGAACTATGTCCAAACTTTATTTTGTACAAAACATCAAAACTAAAATCATAACCCTTGAAAAAATATACATCAAAAGATTCTTTATAACATATCCCTCACAATCAAGTCTAGACAAACATTTTCCAAAAGAAATTGAGGGTTTATGAAAACAAATGGCGATTTGATTCCCCAAGAACAAAAGAAAAGAATATTATTAGCATTTCTAGTTTGTTTTGTAAGAAATCCTTGCATCAAAAGTAGATACTTTCTATAACACAGTAAGTATAACTTGAAAACTCTACTGAGATGAAAAACTCCTTTCAAATCATAAAAGATACATATTATCTTTATCATTATTAGTCCGAGTGTGCAATATGTAAAAAAACTTAATTTGTTTAACCAAATTCAATATGAAATTTTAGAGAAATAAGATGGGATACAATAATATGTGATAAGATAATGAGATAAATTGCTCACTTCATTAATGCTTTGATTTAACAACACACACATCGATTACATGATAAATTGAGTGCATAACCGTGAGGTTTTGCCAGTAGTAACCGTGAAATATCGATTATATGATGCTTATAGATTACTTTATTGGGTATAATGTTATTTCATTATATTGTACACGACATTTGTGCACAACTTATTTTCACATACTATAATAATGTATGTGATCTATGATGTTCATTCAATCACTCAAAATTGATTCCCTGTAAGGAATAACCTTGCTTGAAGAAATAAACTCAATATACCCCATTAATATCTTTACAATTATAAGCATCATGAGTTACTACTACCATCATCTTTACATTTAATATTCATTGCCATTCTAGTTGGGTCACTGTAGTGACTACCAAACATTTCATAATATGAATATTACATTACGTAAAGACTTACATACACAAGTCAATAAATTTTTCACTTATTTTCATTAAATATCGCATGATCAATAAGCTAAATTATTCATGTTTATGGTTTTCATAAACTTAATTGGTGATATGATAGTGAAAGAAATTATGGCATCTATTTTTGACGACCATTATTACCTTCCCAATATATATCACCACTATCATTTTGTTCAATTATTGTAATCACAATAAATGAATAAACAATAATATGTAGGCAACATCATAAAGTATCATCATCCTAGCATTGAATATCATACATGGACCCGTAGGCAACCAAAATATGCATGATGTTAAAGCATTAGTCCAATATTTATATCTTCTGGAATGGATCACTTTAATGAACACCAAACCATATATTATATAAATATAAGAGATACGCATACATGTGCAAAATACCCGTAATACATGAATAATTATATTATTGTCTATTCCTTAATTTGAAATTCACGAAAAATTAGACATAATGTGAAAATCAAATAGACAAAGAGTTTACATGAGATATTACACAAATAATAGTAAATGGAAGACATAAATCATTTACTATCGCTTCATCACTTATATATGAGTAACAAATCAGAACTATTGACCCAAATCATTCATGGTCATACTAATGCACAATATGGTTATAATCACAACTATCATACTAGTGACATATGTAAATATGACTTTTTAACATTGATGCCAATTATTTAACATTTACAAAAATTCCAATGTTTATTTGATTCAAATTTCAGCATGTGTTGCGCTTCAATTTAACCTTATAACAAACATTAGGATAATCTGAAATGACTACAAGTATAGTATCTTCACATGTAATCTTAGCCTGTATTTGGCATTTGATTAAACTGAATGAATACCTACTTATGAGTCTCAAGATTTGCAAGTCATGCATTCAAATATGCATGCATGCAACGAATAAATCTAGTATCCGCACATATGAATTGTAGCCTGTGTTTGGCATTTAATTCAAATTAATGGGAGTACTAGCCTTAAAATAAACAATAATTCTGATTTTCAACCACATGAATCGTTGGCCTGTGTTTGGCACGAGACTCATTAAAACATGAATATCATAATATTCAACAATATGAATCATTGGCCTGTATTTGGCACGAGATTCATCAAAATATGAATATTAACAATAACATAAGTCTAATATCCTACTATATGAAATATGTTGGCATGTGTTTCGCACGAATATTCAACTAAAAAAGCATCATTAGAGCAAGGTTTTATCACAGTTCTAGATAAAACATACATGAAATATGGGAAAACTTAAATTTTCACACACAACAAAAAATGCAAGGGTCGAATATTGAATTGTTGACTAAAATTTTGGTATATTTCATCTACATTCCGAATATCACGGAATCTGTGTTAATCATCACATAATATTCAGATTGTAAAGATATATTACCCTATAATTCATTTATCATGGTCCCATAATTTTGGCATCTCTGTTTGTTGCCTAATTCATTTAATACCATGATTAATGGACTTAATGTCAACTATTCTGTTTTTACAAAACTGGTTCTAATGTTGTTCAATTCAGATATTAGCATGTGTTGCGCCTCAATCCAATTTTATAACTGACATTAGAATAAGTCTTTAATGAATGTAAGTATATTATTCGTACATGCAGTCTCAGCCTGTGTTTGGCCTTTGACTTAACTCAAATGAATAATTATTTACATGTCTCAACTTAAATATAGTTAATCATGCATTAATATTAACTATAATATGTAATCTATCAGTAATCACAAAGATACCAATAGTAGCTCGAATGCCTCAAAAACATAATTGCCCAGGTATAAAAACACGTAATACATGAATTTTGCCAAAAATGGCAAAAATGAGTTTTCACCATGGAATTGAAGTAAAACATGCCAGAAAATCAAAACTTTTTGCGGAACGTTAATATCAATTTTCTGTAAAGAGTTATAAGCCCCGAGATTATTTCCTAAAATGGAAAAACGGGGTTTTGAGGGCTTTAACGACGTCAAAACGCAAAAGTAAGGTGGTGCCCATTATTTACAATGGGTTTTGTTTATTTTGACGTTTCCAGTCGACCATGTCAGTTTCGTAAAATTCGGAGCAAGTTTTGACCTTTCATTCTCACCAGTGAGTATTGGCGACAGAAGAAAAACGTCACAGAAAATCTCAGACACACTTTAAGAGTAGATTTACTGACAGAAATAAGACGTCGCAGAAGGTCTCAGGCACAAAAACAATTTAATGACATAAATAAAATGTCGCAGAAAGTCTCAGGCACATATATCATTATAGACGAACATCAATAAGGAAAATCATGAGATCTTAAACTTTAGCTCTGATACCACATGTAAAATCATTCTTAAGAACACCCTAATATTAATCATGAACACTGTTGATACCAAAATTAATATGCTGATATGGACGAATAATATGAGAACACGTGTCAATCTACTTGGCACAATAGCAATGAGGAAGTTCATTTCCCCGACCAACTCATGACCTCTCCGAGCAACGAGGATACACCGAGGAACTTCAGCACTCCGAGGTACTCTAGCGCTCCGAGGAACTCCGAAGCAACGAGCAACTAAGGCGGTCCGAGCTGCATCTCGGGCATAGCATTAACTGCCAGATAATCAACAGTTCAATTATTCTTTGAATTTTCATCATCTTGACGCACACGCTGCATTAAATGTATTACCTTTTCATATGTATATCATTTAATGTATCAACCCTTGCATGTACAGCCTAAGGGCTATAAATACCTTGTATCGCCCTCATTCAAAGGGACCGAAATTTCTTAAGAGAACTTGTACTCGAGAATTCCCAAACACTCAGCAATAACATAACAGTGGACGTAGGCCATTCATATAAGGCTGAACCACTTTAAAAATATTTGTCTCATTTTATTTATCTGTGATTGAATAATTATAGCGATCTAATTTTTTACATCAACAGATTGGCGTCGTCTGTGGGAACGATTGTTATTATCATTTTTCACCAAAAATCATTCATCATCAATGGCGGATAATCCAGAATCTAGCAATCGAAACGCTGGAAATGATGGAAATCCTCCAAATCCCTCTGCACCTCCAGATCTGGCCGGAATTATGACGAATTTGGCTCAAGGACAAACCGCCATGCAAGACACAATGAGGCAACTCATACAAACCCTTCATGGCAATGCACCTGCACGTTCAGGACAGCAAAGCGGTCAGAGGCAAACTTATTTACTTTCTTCACGATCCAGGCGTACTGAGTCATATCGTAATAAGGAGTCTGATGATTTCTCTTATCAACCTGGGCGAACTTCGTCAATAAGGGCTACAGATACTGATCAACGTATCACCCTCTCTCCAGAAAGACCCATTTCCTTAGAAAGACTGAGTAGGGTGTCTCCTTTCAGTCGATTAGGTCCTAGGAGGAATAGGAGTCCACCTAAGACCATGTCGAGGAGTTTTCGACGACCATCAGATCTAAGAGAAGGATCAGCACAATCACGACCAGTTGCTCGTCAAGATAAATCTCAGGAGGCTACTTCAGAACGATCTAATGCTCGAACCAATAGGCCCGAGGAAGGAAATGAAGCGTGGAAAGGATCCCTTCAGCGCTTGGAGGATAGATTGGGAGAAATGGCTAAGGCGAAGAATCCCTTACAACGAACTTTTGTTCAAGGGACACCTTTTGTCCAGGCCATTGTGGGTTTTCCTACCTCATCAAAGTTTAAAGCACCTGTGGTGACCCCCAAATATAATGGAAAGACAGATCCTGTTCTACACATAGAGCAATATCAAGCTGCCGCCGATATCTATGCTGTCCCCGACGAGATGAGATGTAGAGCATTCTCTGGAACTCTTACTGGAGCTGCCCAGATTTGGTACAACAATCTTCCTCGGGGTAAGATTTCAACTTTCTTTCAGTTGGCTGAGTTGTTCATCGGCAATTTCTATTTTGGAGTAAAGCCAGTAAAACGAGTAGCACATTTGTTAAGTGTTAGACAAAAATCTGGTGAGAGTACTAGAGATTACATAACTCGTTTCAATAACGAGAAGCTGGAGGTCATAGATTACGAAGAGAAGACGACAATCACTGCTTTGATGAGTGGGTTGTTGCCTGATAAGTTGTATTATACTTTGGCAAAAGATCCACCTAAAACTATGTCAGAACTGATGGCAAAAGCGGCCAAAATCATGAATGCCGAGGAAGCTATGGCTGTAAAGAAGAATATAGATAAAGACACCAAGGTGGAAGTCGACAAGTCTAAGAATAAAGAGCATAAGGTCAATGGCGGTGATAAACGCTACAGAAATAATAAATCATAATGGGAAGTCTTGAAGAAATATGACAATTATACTCCTTTGAAAATGGGTATTCATCATGTCTTGGAAGAAATCAAGAACAACGAGGAGGTAAAATGGCCAAAGAAACTGGGGTCAGACCCTGATTCAAGGAGTAAGGATAAATATTGCGAGTTTCATAAAGATCATGGTCACATGACCAAAAATTGCATAGCTCTTCAGAACGAGATTGAAACACTCATACGAAGAGGAAAGCTAGCGAAATATATTGATCGGGGAGGTGAAAGAAAAAATAATAACCGAGCTAGAGAGAGGTCTAGATCTCCTCGTCGAGCAGAGGAGGAAAAGAAGAGAAACCATGAAGATGATCCAGAGGATGACCCCGATCTTCCCAAGAAACCAAGGCAGCCAGAATGAGAGGTATTTTCCATACGTTTTGGATCGTTTGATTGTAATGTTATTACAGAAGGAGATGAAGGAGGAGGAGACCATACTGCAGAAAGAAAAGCTTACCTCGGAGAGGCTCAAGCTTGTTCATATATTCAGCGAATAAATCTGGCCGAGGAGGATCGTCTGAGGAAGGTAAACAAAGAGAAGCTGGTCATTGGTTTTTCAAAAAATGACCTAGAAGGTGTTATTTATCCTCACGACGATCCTCTGGTGATCAAAATGAGGATGAAGGAAGTAGTGATTTCAAGGGTGTTGGTAGATAATGGAAGCTCGGCAGACATCATGTACTATTCATGCTTTGATAGCTTGAATCTGAAATTATCTCAATTGGAACCTTATCACATACCCCTCCTGGGTTTTTCTGGCGAGAAAGTTTTTCCACTTGGGACGATCAAGTTGGATATATTCATTGGAACTTGGCCTGCTTGTCGAACAGAAAGAATACGCTTCTTTGTGATGGATAAGAATGTGCATTCAGCCTACAACATCATCATGGGAAGAGTTGGTTTAAAGAAATTCGAAGCAGTTCCATCTACAGTGCATCAATGCTTAAAATTCCCAACCAACTTTGGAGTAGGAGTTGTGAAGGGTGACCAAAAAGTAGCTCGGGAATGCTATTATTCCTCTGCTGAACAAGAGGAGCTTGAGGAATCAAGAAAAAAGACTACAACCTACCAGGTGGAAGAAGATACAGAGATTGAAACTCTCGATCCTAGAGATGAATCCCAACTTGTAAAAGGACAGGTGGTGGAATCTGCAGAAAATGTTATACTGGATGACGAGCACCCAGAACGAGTAACCTAGATAGGTTCATCGTTGGATACTTCAATAAAACAGGAGTTGATAACTTTCTTGAGAAATAGGAAGAAAACTTTTGCATGGAGTCATGAAGACATGCCAGGAATAGATCCAAACTTCCTATGTCATGAACTCAATGTGAATAAGGAGATCAAGCCCGTAAAGCAGAGAAGAAGGATATTTAGCCCCGAGAAGAATCAAGCCATTCAAGAGGAGGCCGACAAGATCCAGAAGGCTCAATTCATTGAAGATGTGAAATACCCGGACTGGTTGGCGAATGTGATGATGGTAAAGAAGAAAAACAACAAATGGAGAATGTGTGTTGATTTCACTGATCTCAACAAGGCCTGCCCAAAGGACCATTTTCCATTACCCAGAATTAATCAGTTAGTGGATGCTACTTCTGGGCACGAGCTGCTTAGCTTCATGGACGCTTATTCAGGCTACAACCAGATCAAGATGAAACCTGAAGACATGGAGAGTACTTCTTTTATTACCCCTAGGGGAACTTATTGTTATAATGTTATGCCTTTTGGTTAATAAATGCAGGAGCGACATACCAGCGGATGATGAACAAGGTTTTTATCGAGCAAGTCAGTTGCAATATGGAAGTCTATGTCGATGATATGCTGATAAAAAGCAAGAAAGCTGCTGATCATCTAGTTGATTTAAGTCAGACTTTTGATCAACTGGATAAATACCAGATGAAGCTCAACCCAACGAAGTGCACATTTGGAGTACGAGAAGGAATGTTCCTCGGGTACATCGTCAACCAAAGAGGCATTGGAGCGAATCCAGAAAAGATCAAAGCTCTTTTAGGGTTGCGATCGCCAACGACGAAGAAAGAGGTGCAGAGTCTTACAGGACGAGTTGCAGCGCTCAACAGATTGGTATCTCGAGCAACAGATAGATGCTTACCATTCTTCAAAACACTTTGAAAAACTTTCGAGTGGAATGATGAATGTGAAAAAGCCTTTCAAGACTTGAAAAAATATCTGGGAACACCTCCGCTGTTGTCGAGGCCAATAACGGGAGAAAAGTTGCACTTATACCTGGCAGTATCAGAGCATGCAGTCAGCTCGGCATTGATCAGATTGGGGAATGGAGTCCAAAAGGCAATTTATTACACAAGTAAGGCTTTCCGAGGTGCAGAGATCAGGTACCCAAAGTTAGAAAAATTGGCATTGGCATTAATTGAAGCAAGTAAAAGAATGATGCCATATTTCCAGGCCCATACCATCATCGTGTATACCGACATGCCATTAAGACAAACCCTTCATAAACCAGAAAAGTCAGGGAGACTGATGTACTGGGCGATAGAGCTCGGTGAGTATGATATTATGTATGAACCGAGGTCATCTTTGAAAGGGCAAGCTGTAGCAGATTTTATAACAGAGTTTACATATCCTGATACTCTCGAGGAACAAAGGTTGCTCACTGACCAACCTGTGGATGTTAGGATCAACAGACATAAGTCCAGACCAACTCCGATTGGTAAAAGGTCTTGTGGATGTATAAAGATCATCAAATTCAAACCCAGACCAACTCCGGTTGGTAAAAGGGCGAGAAGAAATGGTCGAAGAGGAACGAAAATTAACAGAGGAGAATGGAAGAGAACAGCAGATATTTCACCGAGGAACTCTATTGGATAAGAAATTTGAACACGAATTACCTATATGGAGATTGTATGTAGATGGGTCATCTTGCACAGCAGGTTGTGGAGCGGGGATTGTTTTGAAAACCCCAGACGAGATTGATATAGAATATGCCTTGCGATTTCAATTCAAAACCTCCAATAATGAGGCTGAGTATGAGGCCATGATAGCAGGTCTTAATTTAGCAAAAATTATGGAAGCACAACAAGTGATGGTATTCAGTGATTATCAATTAATTATGAATCAGATGATGGGAACATATGCGGTTAAAGGGGAGTTAATGGTCAAGTATCATGCAAAGGTGATGGAATTGCTGGCAGAATTTGATGCCATTCAGTTGATCAGAATACCCAGAATAGAAAATGCACAAGCAGACGCACTGGCCCGACTAGCATCAGCTACTCGTACCGAGCTGCGAAGAACGATACCAATTGAAATACTGGAAAGTCGGAGCATAGATGAAGACCTGACGATGAATGTTATTATCCTTGATCTAGGACCATCTTGGATGGATCCCATCAGGGCATATATTGAAGAAGGAGGATTGCTAGAGGACAAGCTCGCGGCAAAGAAATTGAAGTTTAAAGCTGCCCGGTATGTACTAACTAATGGTGTTTTGTACAGACGAGGAATTATGGTAGGTTTTCAGAGATGTGTACATCCATCCGAGGTGAAAGAATTGATTGAAGAGATCCATGAAGGGTCATGTGGAGCCCATGTAGCAGGTCGAACACTTTTACAAAGGGTGATGACATAGGGATATTTCTGGCCGACGATGAGGGCTGATTGTATAGCCTACGCCAAGAGATGTGATAAGTGCCAACGTTTTTCTTCCATCCGACGAACTCCACAAGCATTGTTGACACCCATAACTTCCCCTTGGCCATTCTCCATGTGGGGAATTGATTTGGTTGGACCATTGCCGACCACCCGAGGAAGATTCAAGTACCTCGTCGTCGCAGTAGACTATTTTACTAAGTGGGTAGAAGCTGAGCCCCTTATCGACATGACGTACGAGAAGGTATACCAATTTGTCTGGAAGAATATCATCTGTCGATATGGTCTCCCTCATGCCTTCATCACAGAATATGGAACACAATTCGACAACGAAGAGTTTGCTGCCTATTGTCAACAATCAAACATCCTGAAGACTCATTCAGCACCAGGTCATCCTCAAAGCAATGGGCAGACTGAGGTGAGAAACAGAACGCTACTAAATGGTTTGAAGAAGAGGCTAAGTGAGGCTAAAGCTAATTGGATTAATGAGCTACAGTCAGTATTGTGGGCTTACCGAACAACTCCCCGAGCAGCAACTGGAGAATCACCATACATGCTGGCATTTGGAAGTGAGGCTGTAATACCTGCTGAGTTGGGTCTCCCAACACACAGAGTGCTAAATTTCAATTCCCCAGTCAGTGACTTGATGAGAAGATTAGATTTGGACATGCTCGAGGAGGTTAGAGAAGAGGCAACCATTAGGAATGCTGCTTACCAACAACGTACATCTCTATTCTACAACAAAAGGGTGAAGAAATGCGACTTAAAAGAAGGGGATTATGTGCTAAAGAAGGTCATTCAGAAGCACAATAAACTTGAAGCCAAATGGCATGGACCTTACCGAGTTACAGAAGTTGTCCGACCAGGAACTTACCGAATAGCAACTCTAAAAGGAGAGGAATTTAAGAATGCATGGAATGCTGAACACCTACGCAAGTATTATCAGTAATGTAAAATGTAAAGCAATTCCTTCATAATGAATAAAACGATGATGTTTCCCCATCTCCTTCCTTTTATTACAAGTTTTTTAGGGAATACTAGTGTGATACACTACACTGATAGTTCGAGCGTGATCAACTTCGGTTGGTAAAATAGCGAGAACAAATTATACTCCTTTGGTTAGGAGGCGTACACTTGCGTGATCAACTTCGGTTGGTAAAAGAGCTTGTGGACAAGATAGTTCAAAAGAACCTGATAGTTCGAGCGTGATCAACTTCGGTTGGTAAAAGAGCTTGTGGACAAGATAGTTCGAAAGAACCTGATAGTTCGAGCGTGATCAACTTCGATTGGTAAAATAGCGAGAACAAATTATACTCCTTTGGTTAGGAGGCGTACACTTGCGTGATCAACTTGGTTCGTAAAAGAGCTTGTGGATAAGATAGTTTGAAAGAACCTGATAGTTCAAACCCAAAACCAACTTTGGATGGTAAAAGGGCAAGAACAACATTCTTAAAAATGCCAATTTTGGCTGGTTAAGAAACAAAATATGCCAACAAGTTGGTCAGAAGATAAAACCTTTCCAGAAAATACAAAATATTCAAAACTGAGCCAAGTATAGTTGGTCGGGGATAAAAACCCACTTACTGTAGTTGGTCAACGAGGAGAATTTATCGACGAGGAGGGTCCATCAACCTGGTTGGTCGGACACATTTTTATGAAAACTCTTGCTAATTATATTTGGTCGACGAGTGCAATTTAACAATCTTGGTTGGTTGAAAAAAAAATTATACTCATTACTTTATTATTAAGTGATCGAACAACATTTTTTATACTTGTAACTGTTTATTACTAAGTTGGTTGATGAACAGCACAAAATTGTTATCTTTTTAATAGATACATACATAGTGTTTAGCACAAAAGAATAGCAATACAAATTTACAAACAGAAAATGAAAGTCTTTCATTAAAAATCAAAATAAATTACAAGTTACATATATATGTGCTAACCATTACATTGAAAATCCTATCCTATTGGTTTTTTCCCTTCAGCCTTCGACACAGGTTCCTCGCCAGTAGGAGGATCATTTAATGTCTGAAGAGAATTGATAAAATTCAAATCCTTCAACATCCTGACATTCATTACTAAAGGAGTATCCGAGAGATGCTCGGGACGAGATAATTCAATCTGAGAATGAAGACTATAGTCACCAAGATATTTTGAAATTAAACTTCGAGGAATGGAACGAGATGGGATCCATTCCATGTCCAATTTGAAAGGTGGCACAGGTAAGTCTAGTAACCCTGGAGCATGATAATCCCATAAATAATGCCCTTGCTCCAATTTTAATACACCCAGGGCGTTCAACCACCCCTGCTTATAACCTTCATTATTGGCGTGTTCAATACGAGCATCTAAATGAACTAGAGCTTCGTTGTATCCAGCCATCCAAAATTCCCTGGTCTGTTTATGGAATTGGATGGTTAATCTATCCAATTGTTCAAGAAGGTTTTTAGCGAAAAGGTCCTTGGTATGTAAAGCAGACTTCGTCGCAGTAAGTTGATCTTCCAAGGTCAGATTTTTCTTGGACATTTCAGACAGAGCACGATCTTTTGCATTCAATTGGAACGCTTGAGTTTCCAAAGTAGATTGAGTACGAGCTTCTTCAACATTATGGTTGAAAACTCCTGATCGACTCCGAGCAGGAAGAGAACTTTGCTCCTCGATAACATTTTGAACAGTTCTTCCTCGCCCACGAGAACCTCTTCCTCGTCCCCGAGCAGTAGCAGAAACACCAGATTTTCTTAAAGTATCCAATTCTTGCCTTAATTTGGCGTTTTCAACCTCTAAGAAGGAGACTCATTCATCAGTGACCGGCACCAAGGCAGCAGAGGATGAAGCTGCAGACTCGTATTGCGCCAACTTTTTCTGCAAATTGTTGTTCTCTTGTTCCAGCAGCTCGGCGATCTGTCTGCAGGCCTCAACTTCACCTTTTAGGGTTCTCTCCCTAACATCGTACCCAGCAATGATCTTTTTGTGACCTGTCTCAGAGGAAAGATGTTGATACCTATTCTCATATTCCTTGTGCAACAAAGCAGTTGATTCATTGTGCTGACTCTAAAGATCTTCTAAGGAACAATGAAGCTCCTCAATCAAGTCATAGTAGGCCACGTTGTTGGCCACAGCTCGGTCAAGTAAATCCTTCAAGTACCGATAAGCCTCAATTGCTTGTTTTGAGGCATCATGGCCAAGGATGTCAGCAATTTCTGATACACTCAAATTTGTATGACCAACTCTATAATATTCATGGCATTGTTGCATCAGCTTTGTATCATGTGCAGATATCAGTTCCATTCTAGCCACAAACTAATAATGAAAAGAAGACAACAGTCAATCAAAACAAATCATCAACAACAGAGATGAACAAAGATGTATTTTATTAGATCACAAAAAGATTACATTGTTTGATTACAAATAATGAAAGATAGAAATGATACCGAACAACTTCACACCTTTTCCTTGTCTCCCACGACTTTCTCGGGAGGCTGGGACGAGGAGCTTGGTTGCTCGGTGGTAACAGCAGCTTGATCAGCAGGAGTTGAAATTTTCTCAGGAGGAGGAAGCATGGAAGAAATTTCCTTGTTGGCAGAAGGTAGAGAGGTAGGGACTTGATCACCCATGGCCATGGAAGATTCATAAGAGATGGGCTCATCTTCTTCTTCTTCTTCTACAATTGGTAGGGGAGGACCAGGGAGGTGTAGCTGAAATAGCTCAGAGTCGTCTTTGATCTTCAATTCCTGTAGGGAAGCTACCCAGCCATCTCGAAAGTATTTCAACTTCCCGTATTGTACTTGGGATGTCATCGCAGCAATCCCTTTGTCCCATCCTTTATCCCAGCCAGCGCTGAAGGATTTTTTAACTGCGAGCTTTCTTTTCAGTTTCTCCGAGGAGAGCTTCTCGGATAGAAGATCCTCGGCAGTCTTTAACTTCACATCCAATTATTCTTTTTGGCGCTTTACATCTCGCAGGACGGACAACTCTTCCTCTGCCTTTTTCAGTTTATCTTCAAGCTCTCCAAAGTTCTTGAGCTTGTTGTCATATTTTTGATGCTCGACCTCTAAACTTTTCACCTTATTCTCCAAACTCTTGAAGATCTCAGCCAGCTTTACTTTCTCAGCTTCAACTATAGACAACTTTTTCTCCCAGATAGCTTTGTCCTCATTATACTGCTGACGAGAATCCTTCAAGGATTGGGTAAAACCCAGCAGAGCATCCTCTACCCCCGACGAGGAGCTGGAAGCTTTAATTGCTTCATCTTTCTTCACGATGTTGTTAAAACAATTCTACAGCTAAACAAAGGAAAAAGTGACAAATCAGTACAAAAATACAAGTATTCAAAGAAAGAGAGGACATTCAGAGTGTGAGAGATTTACTGAAGCCAGGTGACGGGTAGCTAGGGATGTCAGCATATCCCTAGAAATATTTTCATCAGTTCCTTGGACCTCGGGTATGATCCAAGTTTTTACCGAGCTCATGGCAGAGCTCGGAGGAATGATGGTTGGAACACCAACACCACCAGCTGGTAGAGAGGAGATGGTTTCGGCCGGATTGACAGTTTCAGCCAAATTGACTGAGGACGATTTCCTCAATCTCCTCAAATGGACTTCAGCAATTTCAACCAAGGAAGAGCTCTTGGTTGGAGAGATAGCTGTCATCTCCACAGGAGTAACCTTCTTGCTCGGAGCCACTGGGGGCTTCTCGGTAGCTTTGGAAGGCACAACATCCATGTAACACCCCGTATTTTTGGTACTTTTAATTTAATTAATTCGGAGATTTTAAATTACTTAGTGTGTTGTAATTTAATGAATTAATTAGAACAGAATAATATATAAATATTAATCTGGGATTGAATGGTTAATATTTAGGGAAAACTTATTTACTAAGTGAATAGTAATAATGTAATTATGTCGTCTAGAGTATTAATGACGAGGTATGTACTTATCGCATCCGAAAGTCGGTATAAACTGTATTAGGTGGGGGATAAGTATTTTTAGAAATTAACTCGGATGCAAATTCTGAGGGTACAGTTGAGTCCGGATGGGCCGAGATAGTCGGAAAAGTGTACCCGGGGGTAGTAAACGGGTCACGGGACGTTTTAGACATAGCCGGGCCCACTTGGGGGCATTTGGGTCACTTGGGCTTGGCCCATTAGTCAAAAAACGGGATTAAGTTAATTAATCTTATAAAAATAAATAAGGGGGTGGCTGAACTTAATTAGAGAAAACAAATTAAGGGTCAGGAAACCCTAACAGCAGCCAAAGCCAAATTGGGGATCAAAGAGAGCCATCAAAGGTCATCTTCAACCTTGAGATTTAGCTCCAATTCAGACTCTACGAACCTTAAGGCAAGTGGATAACTTGCAATAGCATTAAATCTGTTTTCAATTCATATTCATGTGTAGTGATTATGTAGAAATCCGTTTTTGGGTGTTAACGGAATGAACATGGGATTTTGAAAACAACAATTCTGATTTACGAAATTTGGGTGATGATTCTTGTAAAATCTGAAAATGGTGAGTTATTGCATATCTGGTAGAATGTTATCTTCATATTTGGAAATGAAATTGATGATGAAATTTGGGGTATAAATGGACCTAGGGTTTATGATGAGACTTTCCCCAAATTTAGAAATTGGAGTTGATGGTCGAATTATTGATGTTGATGAATATTCTGGAGATCCCTAATGAGTTTCCTAATATGTACAAATGTTAAAAGAGACTTAGTTTTAATGTAGAAGGAAATTGGGTTTGCAGATTTTCGCCCATGGCTGTCCGTCTTCGCGAAGAAGACGAGTACCTGTTCGATCGATCGATCGACGCCATGAAGTCGATCGATCGACGGTCGGCAGAAACTGACAGTTCGCCCAGTTTGATTTATATAGGAAGAGATTTATATAAAAATTGTTATGTAATTAATTATTGTTGAGAAAATTAATGCATGGGGTTACCTAATTAAATGTGAGTGAATTAATTAGGAGATGGGAGGAGAAATTTGGATGACACGTCAAAATTGGTTGAGTGACATCGAGGTAAATTATATTACGTAGTAATGGACTAAGAAATTTAGAGTCGGGATTTAGACTCGGGTGAGGTTAATTCGGGCTATGAGATTGAGTCCAATTAAATGGTGAGGGCAACATCAAAAGCAACTGAATTATTAATGTGCAAATTAATTAATAATTCGAGTTGGGTAATAACCTCATAATAAAAATGGAATAGGCTTGTGTCACGGGTTTGGTACACGGTGTAGCTAGAACATTTTTATATATGTATATATATATATATACGGTGTGTGATAGTATATATATATAGTGTATGCCTTAATATCAGTGGTTAGATATTATTATACTCTAGTGCTATAGGGGGAGGTTACGCGCAGTGGATGAATCCCCTAGCTTGAGGAGTAGGGCGAGTAGATTCCCAGGTCATAGCGTCCGTTACAGGGGGTGAGGGGCATCTCACTTTCCGGGAAGGAATATGACCGCCTCCAATCGTATACTAAACCAAGTTAGTGAGAGATTCTAACTTGGATAACTAGGATATGTGAATATACCTAGTGTACTAGCACTTTAGAGAAATTATATCCGGGGAGTACTTTTACTCGGGTGGATATTAGTGGTTTATGTATTCCAGTATGTGTGTGAATGCTGCAAAATTCTAAGTATATAATAGGGTGATTATTATATACGGACTAAATAAATACAAGCATGTGTTGTTGTATATGTATAACGAGTGGAGTAGTTATATGAATTAAAAAGGGAAATGATTTAATTAAGTTGATGTTACTAATGACTTAAAAATCATAATCACATTTTACTCAGGTTAGAGTAAGGGGGGGGGGGGGGGAAGTATAAAGAGACTTTAATAATTATCTAGTCATGAGATAGATAACTAGGTGATAATTAAAGCGTTAGTGGTGCACAATTAGAGGAAGGGTAAGGAAGTTCTCAAGAGAGTGCGACACTAACTAAAATATTAAGAGCATGCATATTTATTATTACTGCAAGTTAATCATTTGCTAAATGTTTTCAAATGTTTTGGGTTCTAACCCTTGCTATAAAAACTTTTTAAAAACCTTTTAGGTGTCCAGCCACAGGGACGCCAGACTTGACTCGATTCCAGGAAATCCGTTGCTGCAGCATATGTGGATGTTGCGGGACCTTTGATAGACGCCTCTTTCTTTCATTCATAATGTAGAGACTCATTATTATTTATTCAAGCATGTCGTTCACTTTCCATTTATTTATTTCTTAGACTTGTTGGAATTTTATTCTTGTCTTTATGGGATTTTTATTTGGACCAATGGTTTATTCGGTTAATAAATATTACTTGTGGAAATGATTAGTTCAATTATCTGTGATTGTTTTATTGTTGTATTTTCCGCATGGGTTTTTTGTTTAATTAATGAAAGATAAAAATTGGCACCAGTCTATTTTTCTCACTTAGGTGGTTAGTAATTTAAATAAAACGACAGTGATGCTAAGAATGGACCAAATGAGAAACCTGTTCTAACTTGATTTAGGACTGATCACCCGGAATTAATTAGGCTGGGTGTCACAATCCACCTTCTTAGTCCCCTCTGGGACATCAATTTTGCTTTTCTTGGCCTCAGCAGCAGAAGTAGTGTCATCAAATAGAGCAGGAGGAGCTCTTTTCCTGCCCATTCTCTGACTTAAAGGGATGTGAGAATCTGAAGAAGAATCCTCTGGAGTTGAGGCTGGCTCAACAGATCTAATCACAGGACGAGCAGTATAAGAAGTCGTATAGCTCCTATACTACAGCAAATATGATGCAGACCTGATGTGCTCGTCTGCCACATTCTTATGCAAACCCCAGATAAGTTTCAGATGCTTAATATTAACCTCTGATTCTTTTGGAGTTTTTCTTTTACTATCCACTGCAAATAAATACATAATGAAATATCAGTCATTCATTTTTTCAAATATGATAAAAGCATAATTTCATAAGTAAAGGAAAATGAGAATAAACCTATCCCATTGCCATATGGGGGGCATTTAGGACCCTGGTATACTGCATCTCCAACCAAGGGGGCATATTGCCAATTTTTAATAACCACGCCATGTTCAAAATAATCTCTATTTGCATCAGGGAGGTTAACTACAAGAGCCCTATTTAAAAACCTAGTTTTTAAGTAATAAACATTATCTAAAATAGCCCATCTATAGCAATACATACTCTCAGGAATCCCTATACGAGTCCCATGAGTCAGATTTAATTTATACACCCCATTAATTATTCTCCATGAATTGGGGGCTATTTTTGCAGGAACAACGTCAAAGTACTGACAGAACTCTAAGCATAAGGGGTTTAGTGGAAAAGAAAATCCACATTCAGCAATGAATAGACTGGGGAACCAATGTCCCTCAGCCAATCGAAAATAATCTAAAGGCTCAGAAAGAACCTCCAGAGTTACCCAGGAAGGAATGGAAAAATCGGAACGAAATTTCTCAACAGATTCCACAAGATAAACCATAGTGAATAAAAGAAATACAGAAGAAAAGAAGAGAATCTTACAGGGAAAAAGGAAGAGCTGACAACTAGCGAAGGAAAAGATGAACGCACAAGAGAGAGAGAGAGCAGAAAGCTTGAATGCAGAAAATGGGAAAAGGTAGAAGATGGTATAGTTACCTAAGAAGTTTAAATACTTTACCTTGGGAAGATGCGAAGGAAATGATTACACAAAAGAAACTAATACGCCACCGGCGGCTAAAAGGACAAAAATGCACGAAGATCGAAGCACTCATAAAAATTCGAAAAGGCGGATTCCGCGAATTTAGAAGGAAATTCAAATATGAAGAAAAGGCTCCTAAAACCCAGGAAGATCATTTAATATCGCCATATACCCAGAAAGAACGTTCCATACTCCTCAAAGTTCGAAATATGAAACATTGGGGGCTTCTGTTGATACCAAAATTAATATGCTGATATGGACGAATAATATGAGAACATGTGCCAATCTACTTGGCACAATAGCAACGAGGAAGTTCATTTCCCCGACCAACTCATGACCTCTCCGAGCAACGAGGATACACCGAGGAACTTCAGCACTCCGAGGTACTCTAGCGCTCCGAGGAACTCCGAAGCAACGAGCAACTAAGGCGGTCCGAGCTGCATCTCGGGCATAGCATTAATTGCCAGATAATCAACAGTTCAATCATTCATTGAATGTTCATCATCTTGACGCACACGCTGCATTAAATGTATTACATTTTCATATGTATATCATTTAATGTATCAACCCTTGCATGCACAGCCTAAGGGCTATAAATACCATGTATCGCCCTCATTCAAAGGGACCAGAATTTCTTGAGAGAACTTGTATACGAGAATTTCCAAACACTCAGCAATAACATAACAGTGGACGTAGGCCATTCATATAAGGCTGAACCACTTTAAAAATATTTGTCTCATTTTATTTATCTGTGATTGAATAATTAGAGCGATCTAATTTTTTACATCAACAAACACATTAATATGATTAAAGTTTAACATACAATTGTTCTTAATAAAAGGATCTTAGATCTTCATGTTTTCACAAAATACGTCTAAAAGATAGAAAATAAGACATACCTTGATCAATTGACACTCTTGATTAATTGCTCCATCAATCTGCCTTCTTGAAAAAAATGCACTCTAATGGAATCTCGGAGTTTCTCTCCCACCTCAGAAATAGTGTGTTATGAGATGACTCTAGATGGTGTAGAGGTCTCTATTTATAAGGGGAAGAGGGCCGGAATCCTAGTCAAGGTGAGACTCTTTCAAGTCTCCCACTAATCCCACTAACCATCATGTGACTAACGGATAAGGTTTACCCAAATCTTTTAATATCTTTATTTATCACATTCCTAATTAATTATCTGACATTTATTAAAACCACATAAATGGGAAATTCGGAATTTAATACAATTGAAATTAAATAATTAATTTCGTCACTTAACATTAATTTCCAACATATTTCTTATCAGTGCATGGCCATACATATTTAGCAATGGGTACCAAGTCAGGTATGGTGAAGTTTCTGATAATCCAGAATGGATTTCCACGAAGCCACATGTATCAGATCTGCAGACCATTTATGGTTCCGGCAACTTACTCCAAACTACAACAATAATTTTTCCTTTTAAAGCCCGAGGGTTCATTTGACAACCCAATTCCAAAGCTTGAAATTACAGTTGGAAGGCTAATTGCAATTCGATGAAATTAAATTTGGCCTTCCAATTAGATTTCCATAGCCCGAAATTGGGTTGCCAAATGTACCTGAGTAACTAGAAGCCGTGGAGAAAGTTTTCATAGGTCCACCCATAAGTCTTGCTATTCTTACTCAAAATCAAGCGACTCTCAATGAGAGAACATGGTGACTGTTCTTCTTCCATGGGCTTTGTCTCTGAAGTATCTATTACGAGTGAGAGAGAGAACCCATATCGCTAAGGAGTCAAGAGGCAGATACCCGCATTGTTCGTCTTTATTATGGTGAGTTGGCGACAACTGCGTCCAATTGCTGCTATTCTATATGCAAATAAGTTTTTCTGGTGAATTCTGAGAATGTGGTGAATGAAAGGAGTAATATAGAAGAGTGGGTGATCTCTATAGCTTTCCCATTTGGAAAAATACTAAATAGAAGGACCTCTTCGGTTGGCATATTTACCGTTCTGCCAACTGCAATGATAAACTAACTTCCCATTCACTGTGCAAGCTGACTTCATACTTGCATCTTCAAGATGAGCCATCAAGTGCTCCAACTCTTGCTCGTACATGAAGTCCTTGATAAAACTATCTTTTCTTGTATAAAACCAAATTATATTATGATGGGCAGGCCAAAATTTTCAAGAAATTTTTTGCAAAGGTTGGTGTAGTAGTAGTAGCATTTCAATTTGGTATTTGAAATTAAAATTTATTCGTTATAAAATTTTAAAAATAAATATGAGTTTTAATCTAATTATCTGTCAATATAAAAAGTTATGTATATATTGAGAAATTTGGTATATTAATTTCGAAAACAAATTAAAAAAAGAAAATATGATCTTACTTGATGGATTTAGTCCTGCAATTTCCTCAACGAAGTGTTTAGCTGACAGTAAAATTGTTTGAATCTCCAAATAATGCAAACAAAAGGAAATAAAATCTATGCCACTATCCATTGTACCTTTCATTGAGAGAGAGAGAGAGAGTTGTGCAGAGGAACAACCTAAATGAATACTAGATGTTTGAAAGTCAGGCTTATAAAGAACAATTGAATCTTAACTCAATTAATGACAAAGATTGAAACCTACTTCAATATTTTGCAATTTGGTTATTTAATTTTTAAGTGAACTCTAAATTTGGAACGTACAAACAAAATAAAATCAGGACAGAGTCTTACATTACATTTGGGAGTTTAAGAGTGGATAAAGTTATAATGATAGAGAAGAGAAAAGAGGAGAAATGATATTGAATTTCTTTCATTTGAGAGAAGAGAAGAGAAGCCTACTTATTTGAAACTTGAAAGAAAAGAAGGTGAAAAAAATAAGAAAACTTCTAATTATACTCTTACAACCAACACTATTCAGTATAACATTGTATGTAATTCGAAAATTTATTAGGGGAAGAAGGTCAATGAGACAACATCATTAAAGTCAAACTTTTTCTTCTCATCCTTTCTTTCAAAACTTTCCGGGTTGGGGAGATATTTTAGGAAGGCAAGTTTTCAGTAAAACTGAAAAACTCTCTCCCGTTCTCTCCTAATTAAGCTCTAAAACGAGAGAGAAATGATACATGAGAGAGAAGTTATAAATTATCCCTCCCCATCTATTTTTTCTCTCCATTTTACAACTTCCAAGCAATTGATTAATTCAGGATGAATGGAGTAGTAAAGATAATTTTATAGAGTTTTTGAATTACTGGAAATAGTCAAAATGCTTAAGAGTTTTTGATGCTAATGAAAACATCTACCTTGTCAAAAAAGAACCAAACCATGAATATAAGTATTTATCCTTATATATGAAACTTCTTTGTTTGTGTGTAGAAAACCATCACATCACCTGGCCGGGGAATCTTGGTTATGGACGAATCAAATGCTACCTGTGGGAAGCGTCTAGCATTCATTGGGCTACAAAACACCGAGGCTTACCGCACACTGCTTGTTTCCCCTCCTGGACTTGGAAACTACATCTCAGGTGCCATTATCTTTGAGGAGACATTATATCAATCAACTGTTGATGGTAAGAAGATAGTCGACATCCTTTCTGAGCAGGGCATTGTTCCTGGAATTATGGAATTAAGGTTGATAAGGTAAAAAATCCCATTCTTTCCTTAATTGAAATATGTGGATTTTCTGATCTATTCACAATTTGACATTTATCATTCTTGTTAGTATTGCCCCTAGTTATATTTCTATAGTTGAATTTAAAACTAACTATATTCACTTGGAAATTTTGACATCCACAACTGTCATTAGTACTCATAGAGGCTAGAGCGCCACAAAAGATTTTCAAAAAATTGTTAACAAAAGTGCATTTCTGATGATTTTCGGTCTCGCAGCCCAATAAGTGGAATTATTATTATTATTATTTGGGGGGCATATTTTTAAGTACTAATTGGTGTATGATGAGTATGACAGGGTCTGGTTCCCCTGGTTGGCTCGAATGATGAGTCAATGGTGCCAATGTCTTGATGGTCTTTCATCCCGCACTGCTGCTTACTACCAACAAGGCGCTCATTTTGCCAAATGGTATAAATTTGTTCAAAAACCGTCCCTAAACTTCTTTTTGTTTTTTTATGATGTTAATTTCGTATTCATAATTTTGTACACAACTATGATGATATTCTAGCATAACTATTTGGCTTAATTTTAGTTAGATTTTTACCGTTTTTGAGAAGTTCAAACAATTTGAGACTTTAGGTTTTGCAATTTTGTTTTCTTTCCTCTGTTTTATGTGTTACCAAATGGAGGGTAGCCTTTTTTTATGAGTGGTATCATAGAGTTTAAATGCTTTTGTTGCTATGGTCGCAGATGTGGTTATTGAGTTCCTCGAGGGTCTTGTGGAAACATATGCTGGATTGCAGTATTTAGATGGTTTTCCAGAGGTGATAATTCTTATTTCCCCCCATTTATTTATAATTGTAATTTTTGTGTACATATATTTTTCAATACTTTTATATTAACATCCTTATGTATATGAAAACACAGCTGAAGGTTGTATGACGGGCCGATGTTTCAAGTACAACTTATGACAAGTCATGGTTATATCAGGTCTGGTAGCTCATAAAGGATTGTTCGAGTTGTTTCTATTATAAAGTTGGAATTGTGATATAGCAAGTTATAATCCATAAAGTCATGAATTTAAACCAGACATCCTGAGCTGCTTAATTTGCATTGGATTGAAATGTGAGTTCTGATGTTAGGTTGCTTAAGATACTATTGGTAAAACTTGATAAAAGAGAGAAGATTTTATTAGTTTAATATTTGTAATACTATAATTTCAAATTGATTTTGAATTAATTACACCAGAGGACTGTTGGATATTATTTTTAACCACATAAAAACATAATGTTTCATCTATGCATGACATTTTGCTGAAGCACCCTCTTCCAAACCATCTTAGTAGCGTAGAACATTTCTTTTGCAATGTGATGAAGATAAATCCTCTTAGTCGATCATTTGACAAACATGAAAATTCAACAATAGTTTTGGAATCTGGTGCCAGTTTCATCAAATGAGTTAAAATCACCACTGTTTTGATGATTTGGTGATATATGATACAGGTGCTTGAAGTGGCCATGAGCCTGCTCATGTTGGATTTGTTTATATATATATATATATATATATATATATGTATGTATATATATATATATATAATTGTGGAATTAATCGTCTTTTCTCGAATAACATTCTTTAATGTTGTTTTTTCTGAAATATTGATTTTTTCTGAAACAGATTCCACGGGATACAAGAAGTAATGCCTAGATTTTGTTTAATGGAAAGAGAAGGAAACATCTTTCGAGAGAATGAAAGGCTAGACCAGAAGGCATTGTGAAGTTTCTGAAGAAAAAAAATTGATCTTTATTTGAGGTTTGTGAATTACTTACTGTACAAATTATAGGTTACAAAGATATAGATAGTCCAGCTTACAAAGTGTATATTACGTACTACTCATTATCACGCCGGCTCCCATATATGAAAATAGGGTATGCCATTTCTTTATATTCTTTTCGTTTCACCTTTCCCTGTTATTATGTTATATCTGTATCATAGCATTCATTATAAAATAAAAATATTTAATCCTACACTGTTCATGTTCAAAATCAATATCAATGTTAAATTTTTATGTATGTATACCTGATTTTCACCACATGAAATTGTAAAATAACAACTAGAATGCAACTTCTAAAATTTATATCAATTTAGAGCATTGCAGGAAGGACAATAAGAAAGATTATTGATTGATCTATTAAAAACCTGAACTTTAATCATACCTTTTTAAGTCCTTTTTTGGTTTGGGTGAAACATTTTCCTCTTAAATGAAAGGGGATATCGTTTAGTTTGCTTCCATAGTACGTCTCAAAGGTTTAGAACTGTATACGATTATGATAGTTCTCCACATCTGTTTGTTAATAAAGCTAAGTTTGAAGAATTAATGGTCTCTAAAAGTCATCCCTTTAAAACCATTTGATCCACACATCTAAAACTATATTTTTGTTAAATCCATTGAGATCCAATGAAAATTTGTTTTTCGCCTTGGATCTATTATGAAAAACATTATGAAACAAATGAAAATGAAAATGGAAAAAGATGTGAATAAATATAACAACTAGAAAATAATAATATGGAATATAGTATATCAAACTTTGCATTTAGATATACTCCTCTTACCTACTGCACATATGTACAACTGCCCAACAGATATGTGGCTTTACTCTATTCAAGAGTGGACTTCTCTGATTATTATTTTTCTTTTTAAATGGTCGGACTTTGAAGGAGTTTCTTTGTTTTGTTTAAGAGGAAGTGGGATATTTGGCTTTACACTATTCAGGAGTGGTAGGTCTCTTTTGCTTTCTAACATTTCTTGTTGTTTACATGCTTTATTGTCTTCTTTTTCTAGTATCCAATTTTCTTGCATGCTTGTGCTTTAAGTTTCATTGATTATAATCAACAATTAATACCTTAAGTTCAGTAATGGAGTGCCATAAGTAGGTTTTAAATTGTCAATCAGATCTATATGACATTTTTGCACCTAGTTTGCTTACAAGGCATTGTTTAATGAATTCAAAAATGTGTTAAATCGTCAGTTTCTCTGTAATGCTTATCGAAAAAAAAGAATGACCGTTCATGCCTAATTCATGTTATTTATGCAATTTTTTCAATCAGAAGCGACATAATATATATGGTGGTGACATAATTGGATGGAAATAAGCTTGTGTTATTAAAGAGTTTGATTTAGAAAATGAAAAGTTAAATTCAGTATCTTTCTTATAGATTAGTACACTTTACTCAAAATGTTTATATTTTTCTTCTCTTTATTCCAAAAATTGAACTATATTTTTATGTAGAAAAAATCGCGATGTGTGCATGTCCTCCAGCTGCTGCCAAGAATAGTGAATTCAAACATGGGTTCGAGTGACATAAGCCTCAAATCTTGAAAGTAGCAAGCGAACCAATGAACCGAGGTACAAGAAAAGTGTTACAGTAAAGTAATTTTTTTTTTATTTTTGCACATTTCCTTATACATTTCAAGATTAAAACATAGGGCTAGTGTGTTTTTTGGTTTAGCTTTGATATTGATCTTGCAAGACAGCGGGTTGGTCCCAATGCTTGAGCCGAAGATTTTGCTCGATGGTGAATACGGGATTGATAGGACATTCGAAGTAGCCCAAAAGGTGTGGGTCGAGGTCTTCTTCTACCTAGCTGAGAACAATGTATTGTTTGAAGGTATCCTCCTCAATCCCGGAATGGTTACTCCTGGAGCAGAGTGCAAGGAAAGGGCCACACCTGAACAAGTTGCTGAATACACCCTCAACCTCCTCCGCAGGAGAATTCCCCCTGCAGTTCCTGGAATCATGGCAAGTATCTAGAGAACTCATAATCTATTGTCATCATTTTCTCTCTAATTCTATAAGAACTAGACAACTTAGAGCTATATATTGATTTTAGAAAAAAAAAAAAGAAGGTATTTTTTATTGGTCATTATTACAACAAATGGCAATACATCTAATATCAATGGCCTGGGTTTTCCAAATTGGGGCCCAAAAAGGAAGTATAGTTTGAGCATTTAGATCGAGTGTTGAGACCCAAACAAAATTTGTCCATCTGCTCAGAACTCTCTTTTCCATCCCATTTCTCACGCAGCTCTGTTTCACTCAAATTCCTCGTCCTCGTACCGTGAATCTCTACCACCACTCCCTCCCTTGGTAATATGGATATTGCCTTGGCCCTGGATAAATTCTCTATTGTCTGCAGATCAACATGGCTGACCAAATCATAAAGAAATGGAAAAAATTTATGTAGTTTTAGTATCAACTAGAAGTTTCAATCCTCCTACGTATATTCACCTACATCTTTTTTAGCTTGCAAGAGAGGAACAAAATGCAGACGGGATTTCTATCATTAGAGGTTACATGACACTTGTAAATAATGCATACAAGAAAAAGGGTCTTTTATCGGCTGAACATCATAGTGCAATGTGTCATCTGGCTTGCAGAAGTTCTGAATTCATTATGGTGGATCCCTGGGAGGCAAAGCAGATCACCTACCAATGCACTTTGACTGTTCTGTCCAGAATCAGGAGTTTCTTGTGTGATAATGGATTGGTATCTAGAGAATAACTAAAGCTCATGCTTGTATGTGGTTCTGATTTGGCAGAATCGTTCGGATGTCCTGGACCTTGGATTCCTGAGAAGGTGAGGACTATATGTGGAGACTATGGTGTGGTTTGCATTTGTAGAGAAGTCCAAGACATTGAGAAAATTATCTCTACTGATGACATTTTGAACGAATACAAGAGCAACATTAAAGTTGTGGATAAACTGATTCCAAATCGAATCAGTTCAATGCGAGTAAGGGATTGCATTTCAAGAGGGTTGCCAGTGAAATATTTGATAGCAGACAAAGTCATCGATTACATTAAAGAACACCATCTCCACTCCAACTCCGCAGAATAATGATAATCTCAAAACGATCTTCATTTCTCTTCTATTGAATTATGTATTTCTTTCTCTGGGTATAGAATTCGAACTTGCAAGCCCGCGTGATAACACGCTTAGTTAAATGTATTTTTTAACACGCAAAAAAAATTCTAATACCAATGGCCTTACTTATTGCAAGTAGAACCACTAAATCTAACATTTTTTCATTACTCTGTTTTGGGGTCATATTAAAAGTTTATGTTTCTTAAGTGAGACATGAAATTGGAGCAATTAATACTTTGATGTTATGTTTACAACTTTAAATGGAGTAGAGCAATGTTGTGTTCTAATTATATGTAGTTTCTTTTTTTGCAGCAATGGACAGTTATAAAGACTAACTTAAACTTAAATCACCATGTGCAATGAAAGTAAAGACAAGTAAAGTAACGTCGATTTCTCCCGATCTCCGTTTTGTTTATATTTATCCATGTGTAAATTGTTTTCTCCCATGCTTACATTGCATGTGGTGGTGGTTGGACTTGCTACTAATAGGCTGTCATAGGTTTTTGAGTATTTGGTAGTTTTTAGGAGTTGTATTTTTATAAAAGTTCGACTTATATTGCAATCCACACATACTCACACCCAAACTCATAGTTATAGTTTTTTTTTAACGATTACTTGTCCATTTCTCTCTTGATTACGAGGAAATAATCTCTCTCTCTCTCTCTCTCTCTCTCTCTCTCTCTCTCTCTCTCTATATATATATATATATATATATATATATATATATATATATATATATATATATATATATATATATATATATATATATATATATATACAACGTTTATATTTTCCCCCTGCAGAAAATTAGAGAACAATGTGTCTGTGTATGCCATTTTATTCTTCATTTATGATGCCGTCAATGATTGCGATTGTTTAAGCTGAGCATGCTATCTAAGAAAGATACATACACAAAGGATGAGATTGATAATGTATGAGTTGATTTCATTTAGTTCATTTTGAGGCACCTCAAAGTATAGCAAGTCTCTCTCTCTCCCTCATACGCGTGATATTTATATGAACTAGCTAATGGTATGCACGCCATTCATGTGTGATGCATACTTGACGCGACTCAGAATGTGTCTCTAATGTGCGTTCACTCTAGGCTCAAGAGCAAGCCTATCGCGTTAGTAATAAACCCGGTAAGTCAGGATCGTATCCACAGGAAAAAAGGACAACGGAGTTGTAACGACCGGAAAAGATGGAGGAACCCTAACTCTGACTCGAAGTAGAAAAAGAAATTGATTTGGTTTTTGAGAATGATTGTGCTAAATGCAATTATGAAATTATGAAGAAATGCAACTACACTAATTTGCCTAAGATGTGAATGAAAACTTGGTTTAAAACTTTTGACTAACTGATAAGAAAAATAGGATGGGAATACAATCCCCTAACCCTAGTGAATCGCAGCTATAATACTAATCATGAATTTAACTGATTAAATTGATCCGGAATTTAGTACTCCCAAGCATTACGTATACGAGGTTCAAGCCCGCGTCATACTTAATCTGAGGACGAGTAAGTCAGTATCGCAATAGTAACACTCGAAATGCATTCTAAATCATCACGGTTATCTAGAGGCAAACGAGATATAAAGACCTACAATTGTTATATTCCTACGCGATACGATCGTATTCAATCACTAAATTCAGCGGATTAAATGTTATACGCTTACAATTAACACATCAGGCTGGGTTCATGTATCCCGGCCTTAGAAAATCTAGCCTAACATGATGAAAGTGATGAAGACAGTGTTTAATGTGCAATAGTTCATGATTAATCTAAGGAAAATTGATGAAGTAACGTAGAATAGAATCAAAAAGAAGAAATAACTTACTAAAATCACCCAAGCAATAATCGCAGCAATGAATAAAACTGGTATTCACCCAAACTCTGAATAAATCTTCAACCTTTGAATAAAACAGGAAATTATATCTAAAACTAGGGTTTCTGGAAAGAAAAGAAAAACTAACTACTATCCTCGCTCAAAATCCGTTCTAAGAATGATAATAAAATGAGTTTATATACCCTACAAGACTCACAGAGTTTTAGCAGCACTAGGACTCTCTATTAGAGGCAAATTAGAAAATTAAAACTGCGACAGCCGGACCGGTCCCTCTCCTCCCCCTGATCGGTCCCAGGGCGGACCGGTTCTTTTATTTTTGGCGGACCGGTCCCAGGGCGGACCGGTTCTTTTATTTTTGGCTTCTTCGGTTTGCTTGTGATCCGGGGTCTTTTGGAATTTGGCAAAGAGGACCGGTCCTAGGACGGATCGGTTCTTTTTTTTTTTGGCGGACCGGTCCCAGGGTTTGACAGCTTTTTTCTTGAATTTTTTTCTCAACTTCAAATTGGCATAACTTCTTCACCGTAACTCGGATTGAGGTGCCGTTTTTTCCAGTGTTCTTGTAATTGAAATATCTTCAACTTTCCAGTTGGCCCCACCCCCGGACTAAGGCTGAAAAATTACGAAAATGCCCTTCAACTCCCCGATTCTTGGTTTCTTTCACTATTTTGAGTTCTCTTTTCCATCTTTCTTGCATGAAATACCTATAAAACACATAAGAGAGACACAAAATACGAAATACTTGCCAAAAAGAGTTAGTATCATAAATATGAGACAAATCCAAGTTATTTATACCGCACGGGATCATAAAAATACCGAAATTAAGGGGATAAATGTGAAGAATTTATGCCTAATCAAACTCCCCTAACTTAGAACTTTGCGCGTCCCGAGCAATGTAAAAGAATCCTAACAAGGCTTAACTCTTGAAAATCACATTTTATTGGGATAGAATACCTTTTTCGCGGGCAAGCGATTGCATTTAGCGTATGCAACAAGCCTTTAAACCCCTAGGTCACCCTATAGGACGAGTGGTGTCTCGTGAGGGTTTGCAGAGAATGTACCCACAAAATTCGACTCAAAGAAAATTCAAAATATGCAAAAATTATACAATTCAAACCTTCCCAGAAAATAGTCATCATCAAGTCATATTTACAAGTCTCAAATCATAGTGCGTGTGTGCGAAACCAAAAATTTAACCGCGAGTTTCCACCGATTGATCATTACGTTACTTACACGAAAATTCGTTTTGATTTCAATTTCTCACGGAATGCTCTCTCAAACGAATCACTCGGAATGTAGCTATTCTCTCGGTATGCGTGATATAAAGAGTATATGTAATGGACGCAAAGTCACGCATACAAGTAGAAAGACGGAAATTTAAAAGTGATAGGATCTCATCGATGGATTATGGTTTTTAAAAACGTTAACATTACCTCTTTTTCCGCGCATTTAATCTCCTTTATTATCTTTTGGTGTATTATCTCTCCACGCGGTAACCAATTTCGCAATTTAGACTCGGTTATGACTTTTTTGGGTTTTAAGGTATATGGGGTAAAATGACAATTGTCGGGAAGGTTGGAACTGAAAAAGTCATTTATGATGTCCATTTGTGCTTTTTTTCCGGGCTATTGCTCATTTTTTTCCTTCTTTTTCTCTAATTTTTTTTCTGTTTTTCACTTCTTTTCTTTTCTCACTATTTTTATTGAGCATATTTTTTTTTCTTGCCCCTTTATATGCACTTTTTGGACTTAAATTCTGGATTTTTCCATTTTTTTCAATTCCGGGCTATTTGGGTTTTTCGGGTTATCAAACGAAAGGGACAATTTGTTTGGCTCAAATTGGGTTACAAAATGGGTAATTTTTCGCTACTTTTTCTAGCCAATATTTTTGGGTGACAAATGAGGGCCTACTTCATTGTCCAAAATACCAATTGCGTTACCATATGCGTTTCGAGATGAATTTAAGTTTAGAGATCAATTTTGGCATGTTTTTCAAAGCAATATCACACACGTCTTTCATAACCGATCAAAATGAAAGGATTGAGATCCTCGACGACTTTTTAGGCGCTAAAAAGAACTTTGAGTTAACAATTAACTCAGATTGATTTAAAAACTTGTAAAAAGTGATAAGCTCGAATCTCACCGGGTTTGTTAATCTCCACACTTATTCGTTAAGTCGTCAATTTTCGCTCAATTTTCATCTTTGGTCAATTTTGGCTTTGTGTATGTTGAATTTTACAACTTGAGACTTCAATTCGACTTTTGATGATATTTTTGAAAAAATTGAATTCCAATTTTTATTTATTTTGAAAAAATATTTTTGGATTTTTCAAAATTTTATGATTTTTTTGGAAATTTCTGGGCATTTTTGAAAATTTGTGAAGTTTTAGAGATACGCACTTGTGACCACCCCTAACTTAGACTTTTGCATTCTCCTCAAGCAAAAAGGACTAAAATCTAAATAAGGCAAAATAATAAGTGCGATAAATAAAACAAACAAATGGAGAAAATGCAGTTTTTATTACAACAAGACTGTGTTACATGTGCAGGGAAAAACATACAACTGTGAATAGGGAAAAATAAATAAAAAACTGCCAACACCATATAAAGCTTCACCGGGGTGGGGGATGGGAGGAACCGGGCACGTTGGGGTCATAGGGGTTATGGTAGTAAGAAGGTAGTGGCTCATTAGGATCCCCTATGCGCCGATAGATGTCCGCTTGGAAGCGGAGAACGATGCTCATGTCGCGCTCGTAGTTGGTCTGAAAGGTGTTGAAGTTTGTTTCAAGTGCTGACACACGCGCGGATAGGTCCGTTCCCGCCCACTCGAAATCGGGGTCGTCCGTCGACTCCTCATCCACACTGAAAGCTCCCATCTCGACATCCTCAACGGCTGGCCCTGCTTCTTCCTCGCTCTCGCTCTCGCTCGAGGCAGCCTCTTCTTCACCATCGTCACCCCGCCTAGCCCGGAGGACAGCCAGCTATTAGGCGCTTTTGGTGCAGGTTCCTTGTCCGAAAGGACCGAGGATGCGAGTGTGGTCGACCGGGGGTGCTATGCCAGCATCCTTAAGGATGCTAGTGATCAAACAAGCATAGGGAAGTGGGGTGGCGCCCTTCTCATCCAAGGACGCGTTAATGATATCCGCGTATAAAGTGCGGCCCAAATGGATGGAAGTTTGGGGGTTGAAGAGATGATATGTCAAAGTAGCTTGCCGAGGTCGCATGTCGGAATCATTGGACGTTTGCAATATGTTGGCGCACACAATCTTAAATGTGAGGCGTGCCTTCTCGTTTAGGCATCCAACGGTGACAGTTTACCCCGTCCAAGCATCATTCGGCCCAATTCGAGCCATGATTGTATCCTTATCGACCGGGGGGACGTTTCGGGGATAGGTAAATTCGGGAACATCCGGGACGTCATACTCGGCCAACTTGGCCGTGAGATGGGCCATGGAAAATGGGATAACATTCTCATCCACGAAAGCTTCAGACTCGAATTGAGACGTCCACACGAGAGTGTCATAGAATGAGCGGACCTTGGTGGCCCAAACTGCCTCATAGGGTTGGTTGAGGAACCAACACCAGCTCCGAGCCATGAATAGGGCGGTGACGGAGTTCGGCAGTTGTTCCCATTGGACAGCTCGCTCCATATGGAGTTTGCGGCCCAAACCGAAGAATTGATTGCACCACCACTCCTCTTGGCGGGAGCGAAACTCGCCGTGACCAGAGGGTTGGATCTCGATGGAGTCGTATTTGGTGGGGGCAACACGGGGGGGCATGGAAACAAAAGGGGTTTGTTGCTTGAAACACTAGAGAGGAAGAAGAGAGTATTTGGGTTGAAGGTGTGAGGAGAAGGGGAGGGTTTGGGGGTGTATTTATAGTGGAAAGGGTGAGGGGAAGGGTTGGTTTTGGAGGGAAGATTTTATAGGGAAAAGGGGATGGATTTGGGAGGGAAAGGTTGGGGTTGGGAAGAGGGAAAACGGATTGGAGGGAATGAATGGGATTGGGGGGAAAGGGGGGTGAATCTTGGGAAGGGGAGAAGACAAATCTTCAGAAGGCGGATTGGTCCGGGGTATAGGCGGACTGGTCCGGGCCTTTGACTTTTCAACACTCACCAGGCGGATCGGTTCCTTTTAAAATAAAAGGAATCGGTCCGGCCTTAAAAAGGAACCGGTCCGCCCCAGGGCTTTTGGGCTGGAATTCTCCTAACTTTGTTTTGAGCTCTCTTCTTCAAAAAATTTCACTTTCTCGAAATACTCTCTATCCAACTGGACTAAGAACCCTCTCGATTTCACTGGTCAACACCCTTTGACTCAAAATTCCCAAAACACACGAATGCTTCTCTCGAATAAAACCTAGTCCTAACGACTTTCAAAACACACACGACTCTCACACACACGACTCTCACCCCATACGCGTCGGGGGTGCGACGACCTCACTTTATTTCAGTTCAATCTACCCCACAAACGGGGTCCGACAACCAGACGGTGTCGACTTTTTCTGCACACGCCTCTAGATATGGCTTTAGGCATTGTCCATTCACTTTGAATGTATTTCCCCCTTTTAAATCGTCCAATTCAACAGCTCCATGGGGGAAAACATTCTTCACAATGAACGGGCCAGACCATCGTGACTGCAACTTGCCCGGAAATAGGTGAAGCCGAGAGTTGTAGAGGAGAAATTTTTGCCCGGGGAGAAACTCTTTTTGTCGAATGATGCTATCATGAGCGAGTTTCATCCTTTCTTTCAAAATTTTGGCATTCTCATACGCATCATTGCGTAGTTCTTCTAACTCATTCAATTGAAGCTTATGGGCTTCACCTGCCTTGTCCATGGCATAATTCAATTGCTTAATCGCCCAATACTCTTTGTGTTCGAGCTCAACGGGAAGATGGCAAGGTTTTCCATATACAAAGAGGAAAGGGGACATGCCGAGTTGATTCTTAAATGCGGTACGATAGGCCCATAGTGAATCGTTCAACCTAAGTGACCAATCTTTCTGGGTAGAATTGACGGTCTTTTCGAGAATGTTCTTGATTTCTCGATTTGCTAGTTCGGTCTTCCCATTCGTTTGTGGGTGATAAGTCGTTCCCACCTTGTGAATGACACCATACTTTCTCATGAGCTTCGCAAATGGATTATTGCAAAAGTGCGTGATCTATCGCTAATTATTGCTTTCGGTGCACCGAAGCGGGAAAGTATGTGTTCCTGCAGGAAATTTATCACCACTTTGTTGTCATTAGTCTTGGTAGCTATAGCTTCCACCCATTTAGAAACGTCGTCTACCGCGACAAGGATGTATAGGAAACCAAAGGACGGGGGGAAGGGTCCTATGAAGTTAATACCCCAATAGTCGAATATCTCAATGATGAGTATGGGGGTAAGAGGCATCATGTCTCGTCGAGTAATGGCTCCCATTCGTTGGCACCTATTGCATGATTTGCAAGCATCGTTCACATCCCGAAAGATTGTGGGACAATAGAGGCCGCATTGTAGAATTTTAGCGGCCGTCTTTTTCGTTGAAAAGTGGCCTCCACAAGCTTCCGCATGACAAAACTGGATGACTTTCGGGATCTCGTCATCTAATACACATCGTCGGATGATTTGGTGGCGCAATATTTAAAAAGGAAGGGATCATTATAGAAGAACATGCACGACCAAGTAATAAACCTCTTCTTATCTTGTGGTGTCTAGTCTGGAGGGACGACTCCCGTGACAAGATAGTTCACTATATCCGCAAACTAGGGATATGAAGAGGTAGCAAAAAGTTGCTCATCCGGGAAGTATTCGTCTATGGGTGCGGGATCACTAGGTACGTCGGACGAAAGTCGTGATAAATGGTCGGCAACGACGTTTTCTACTCCTTTCTTATCTTTGATGGAGAGATTGAACTCTTGTAGGAGTAGGATCCACCTTATGAGGCGCGGCTTGGCATCTTTCTTTGCAAGTAGGTATTTCAAGGTCGCGTGGTAGGTGAAGACAGTAATAGGAGAACCAATGAGATATGATCGGAATTTATCAAGGGCAAAGACTACCGCTAGCAACTCCTTCTCCGTGGTAGAGTAGTTGAGTTGAGGTCCGGTAAGGGTCCGATTAGCGTAATAGATGGCATGAGCTTACTTATCTTTTCGTTGGCCCAAAACAGCCCCGATCGTGTAATCGCTTGCATCACACATAAGTTCGAATGGTAAGGACCAATCCGGAACTTGCATGATGGGAGCGGACACAAGCATGTTTTTCAATTTTTTAAAAGAGCTTTGGCATGCTTCCTTCCACTCGAATGGGGTGTCCTTCATGAGTAGGTTGCTTAAGGGCCTAGCGATGGCGCTAAAGTCCTTAATGAATCTTCGATAAAACCCCGTGTGGCCCAAGAATGAGCGCACGTCCTTCAGCGATTTTGGCGGGGGAAGATCAACTATGACATCTATCTTTGCCCTATTAACCTCTATTCCTTTGGATGATACTATGTGGCCAAGAACTATTCCCTCGGTGACCATGAAATGGCACTTCTCCCAATTAAGCACTAAGTTCTTTTCCACACATCGGGTAAGTACTTTTTCATGCTTTTCTAAACAATGATCGAAAGAGGTGCCAAAAACGCTGAAGTCATCCATGAACACTTCGAGTCCTCTCTCGACCATGTCGCTAAATAAGCTCAACATGCACCTTTGAAAGGGCGCGGGTGCATTACACAAGCCAAATGGCATACGTTTGTAGGCAAACGTACCAAAAGGGAAAGTGAAGGTCGTCTTTTCCTGGTCAAGTACATCCACCTCAATTTTGTTATATCCGGAATAACTATCAAGGAAGCAATAGTAAGAGTGTCCCGCCACTCTTTCAAGCTTTGATCAATAAATGGCAAGGGGAAATGGTCTTTCCTAGTTCTCGCATTAAGTTTCCGGTAATCAATGCAAACGAACCACCCGGTGGTGGTACGTTGGGGGACTAGCTCTCCCTTGGTATTCTCAATCACAGTCATACCCGACTTCTTCGGGACGACTTGAATAGGGCTTACCCACTTGCTATCCGAGATTGGGTAGATGATTCGGCATCCAACAATTTGATAATTTCGGTTCTCACAACTTCTTTCATGTTGGGATTTAGTCTTCTTTGCATTTCTCTAGAGGGTTTGACATCCTCTTCGAGATGGATCTTATGAGTGCAAATCAAAGGACTTATCCCCTTCAAATCAGCAATGCACCAACCAAAAGCACTTTGGTGCTTCCTCAGAATTCTCAATAATTTACCCTCCTGCCCTTCATCTAGGCTAGAGGAGATAACAACAGGAAATGTCTCATCCTCTCCTAGGTATGCATATTTAATATGGGAGGGGAGTTTCTTTAATTAGAGGGTTGGAAATTTTTCACTGGAGGGAACCATGTGTGTATCCCTCGGAGGTAATTCCTCGAATCTAGAAACCCAATTAACCTCTCTCACGTCCTCGTCCGACGCACTCTCATCGAGTAGCTCTCTCAACTCCCCAACCTCCCTCTCGAAGTCGGTGTACGTCCCCTCACCCTCGTATCTCGCCGCTAAACAGGACTCTAAAGCGTCGCCACAGTAATTCTCCTCAAAGTACTCCTCTACTATCTCATCTATGAGGCTCACCGCGTGAAGATCATCTTCCTCCCCTGCATTTTGGGCTATGTGGAAGATGTTGGTTTCCAAGGTCATGTTCCCAAAAGTGAGTTGCATTCGCCCATTCCTAGTATTGAATATTGCGTTAGCCGTAGCTAGGAAAGGTCGCCCAAGGATGATGGGAACATGATTGCTCGAGTGGAAGGAGGGCTCCGTGTCCCAAATGACAAAATCTACCGGAAAGTAGAAAGTGTCAACTTGGACGATCACGTCCTTGACTATGCCTCGTGGGATCTTCACTGTTCGATCCGCTAATTGGAGAGTGAACTTTGTGGGCTTGAGGTCGCCCAAGTCAAGTTGCCTATAGATGGAGTAAGGGAGGATATTTACGCTTGCTCCCAAGTCAAGTAAGGCTTTTTCAATTTTATTCTCTCCAATGATGCAGGATATGGTGGGTGCACCGGGATCTTTGAATTTAGGTGGGAGATCATTTAGTAGAATGCAGCTCACGTTCTGGGCTAGAAAGACGTTTTTCTTTACCTTCATCTTCCTCTTTACTGTCAACAAATCTTTGATGACTTTTCCATAAGCTAGAATTTGCTTAATGGCATCGAGAAAGGGTAAATTCAGTTTTACTTGCTTTAGTACTTCTAGCACGTCTTCACGTGGGTTTCCTCTATGGGAGGGAATCAACCTTTGAGGAAACGGTGCCGCGGAGGGAGGTTTCACTACTACCTCTGGATCACTAGCATCTTCTTGGCCACTCTCATTCAAGGGGACATCTTCGGCCTCTTTCGTGCCGGGCGAAATCTCCATGTCTTTCGTTGTGTCGTGTGGGGGAGGTGATAAATCAACGACTCTCCCACTACAAAGAGTGGTCACAGCTTGACATTGCTCCTGATGTTCAGTGGAGGTGGATCTAACACTAGTTTGACCCTAGGGAGGTCTTTGGCCTTGGGAGGGAAACTTGCCCTTCTCTTGAAAACTCAATGAGGATTGTATTTTTGACAGATTCGCATTTATGTCGCCAATCAGATGGTCATATTTGGCATTGGTTGCGGTCTGACTTGCGATGAATTGATTCATGGTATCCTCGAGAGTTCTCCGCTGTGGCGGGATATAATTTCCTTGAGGTGGTGGTGCTTGCACATGTCCTTGCATGTGTGGAGCTTGTTGAAAATGTTGTGGTGGAGGAGGGGAAACATACGAAGGAGGGTTCATTGCGGCATGTTGTTTCCCATAGCTAAAACCAGGATGATTTTTCCATGAAGGGTTGTAGGAATTCCCATGCGGGGCACCGAAATTACCCTTAAATCCTCCTATACCACTAACTTGCTCCTGAAGCATTACTTTGTAAGCGGGTATCATCGGACATTCCTCAGTTGAATGGCCCGCCTCACAAATAGCACACACCTTCTCGACGGGGTTCGGTATGGATCCAGGTAATCCTCTCCCACATATCCCTCGTAGGTCTAGGGAGTGGTGGTCACTTGACGATTTCGATTTTGAGCATTAGGATCGGAGGTATCCCAGGATTGGGTAGTCTCGGCGACATACCTCAAATGAATCTCTGCTTCTTGGGCGTCTAAGTCGACAAAGGGACCACTTACCATGGTTTCAACAAGTTGCTTGGAATTGGGATTCAGTCCATTATAGAGAAAAGAGATGATTTGTGCTGAATCAAATCCATGATGCGGGCATGAAGTAACTAACTCATTGAAACACTCATGACATCGATGAAATGGCTCACTTTCAGATTGTCTGAACGCTTGAATTTGAGCCTTTATGGAAATTGTTCGATGTGGCGGGAAGATTTTCTTGAGAAATCTCGATTGTAACTCGTTCCAAGATGGAATCGAGCTCGGAGGTAAAGACCATAGCCAGGTCTTAGCTTTATCTTTGACCGAGAAAGGGAAGAGTTTGAGGCGGATCACCTCTTGGGTGCAGGTTTGATCATTGAGCGTATCGCACACATCCTCAAATTCCCTAATATGGAGGTATGGCTTTTCAGAATCCATACCGTGGTAATGTGGTAGCATCTGGATCATTCCATTTTTGAAACGGAATTTCCCGGCATTATACGGGAGTATAATGCATCCCAGAGTGACAGTGAGCTCGGGATATAGGAATTCTCTCAGCGGGAGGTATGGAGGCTCTTCCTCACCGGTAGCTGAACTACCATGTTGCGACATCTCCCTCTCTCTTAAGGACTCGGTGCTCTCACTTAGTGTGCTCGAGGTGTACTCGGGAGTGTGTCCTAAGAAGGAAAACGAAGTGTTGTTTGAGATTGAGTGTGACGGTGTGGGAGGTGGGATCCAGAACTGTGGGGCGTTTGAAGTGTGGGGACTATCTGGGTTATACTCAACTATTGGATTTTCGTGAATGCTGGTTGGAGTATTATGGGGAGTGGGATTTTGCATTAAAAGCTTGGGAGATATGGTGGTGAATCTTTTTGTTCTTTTTGAAATTTTTTATATGTTTTTTTTTGGATTTTTGGAGATTTTTGGTCAAAGCTTTGGATTGACTCTATCTAATCCTAAGTCTACCTAGTTCCCCGGTAACGGCGCCAAAAACTTGACGCGACTCAGAATGTGTCTCTAATGTGCGTTCACTCTAGGCTCAAGTGCAAGCTTGTCGCGTTAGTAATAAACCCGGTAAGTCGGGATCATATCCACAGGGAAAAAGGACAACGGAGTTGTAACGACCGGAAAAGACGGAGGAATCCTTACTCTGACTCGAAGTAGAAAAAGAAAATGATTTGGTTTTTGAGAATGATTGTGCTAAATGAAATTATGAAATTATGAAGAAATGCAACTACACTAATTTTCCTAAGATGTGAATGAAAACTTGGTTTAAAACTTTTGACTAACTGATAAGAAAAATAGGACGGGAATACAATCTCCCAACCCTAGTGAATCGCAGCTATAATACTAATCATGAATTTAACTGATTAAATTGATCCGAAATTTAGTACTCCCAAGCATTACGTATACGAGGTTCAAGCCCGCGTCATACTTAATCTGAGGACGAGTAAGTCAGTATCGCAATAGTAACACTCGAATTGCATTCTAAATCATCACGGTTATCTAGAGGCAAACGAGATATAAAGACCTACAATTGTTATATTCCTACGCGATACGGTCGTATTCAATCACTAAATTCAGCGGATTAATGTTATACGCTTACAATTAACACATCAGGCTGGGTTCATGTATCCCGGCCTTAGAAAATCTAGCCTAACATGATGAAAGTGATGAAGACAGTGTTTAATGTGCAAGAGTTCATGATTAATCTAAGGAAAATTGATGAAGTAACGTAGAATAGAATCAAAAAGAAGAAATAACTTACTAAAATCACCCAAGCAATAATCGCAACAATGAATAAAACTGGTAATCACCCAAACTCTGAATAAATCTTCAACCTTTGAATAAAACAGGAAATTATATCTAAAACTAGGGTTTTTGGAAAGAAAAGAAAAACTAACTACCATACTCTCTCAAAATCCGTTATAAGAATGATAATAAAATGGGTTAATATACCCTATAAGACTCCCAGAGTTTTAGCAGCACTAGGACTCTCTATTAGAGGAAAATTAGAAAATTAAAACTGCGACAGCCGGACCGGTCCTCCTCCCCCGGACCGGTCCCAGGGCGGACCGGTTCTTTTATTTTTGGCGGACCGGCCCCAGGGCGGATCGGTTCTTTTATTTTTGGCTTCTTCGGTTTGCTTGTGATCCGGGATCTTTCGGAATTTGGAAAAGTGGATCGGTCCGGGGTAGGGGCGGACCGGTCCTAGGGCGGATCGGTTCGTTTATTTTTGGCGGACCGGTCCCAGGGTTTGACAGCTTTTTTCTTGAATTTTTTTCTCAACTTCAAATTGGCATAACTTCTTCACCGTAGCTCGGATGGAGGTGCCGTTTTTTCCAGTGTTCTTGTAATTGAAAGCTCTTCAACTTTCCAGTTGGCCCCACCACCGGACTAAGGCTGAAAAATTATGAAAATGCCCTTCAACTCCCCGATTCTTGGTTTCTTTCACTATTTTGAGTTCTCTTTTCCATCTTTCTTGCATGAAATACCTGTAAAACACATAAGAGATACACAAAATACGAAATACTTGCCAAAAAGGGTTAGTAGCATAAATATGAGACAAATTCAAGTTATTTATACCGCACGGGATCATAAAAATACCGAAATTAAGGGGATAAATGTGAAGAATTTATGCCTAATCAATACTATAAAATAATATTATGTTCGAGCGTTCGTATGATATAAGATTTTTTGCCTTGGTTTATTAAAATTCAAATAGTGATACGATGTCCATCTAATGGATATCGGCGAGAGTGGGGGATGGCAGTGTGTTTGGGGTGGCTGTTGTTTTTTTTTTTTTGGGGGGGGGAAGGAGGGGGTGGTTGAGTTTTTGTTGGGGAGGGTTTACGGGGGGAGATGATTTTTTTTTTGTTGTTGGGGTGGGGGTGCGAGGGAGGAGGCTGCGGGGTTTTTTGGGGATAGTAGTTTTTTGGCGGTTAGGGTTTGTTAAGATGATTTTCGTGAAAATGACGCTCTTCACTGTAACATAACATGGTTATAAGAGTCCCAACACGAACACAACTTATTGTGTGAAGTTTGACTAAATTTAATATTGTGTATGAAATTAACACCTTTTAGCCTGACATAAAAATTAAATGTTTAACATGTCTGACTAAACATTGGGGGGTGAGGGGTGCACTGGGGAGTGTTGCGGTGGAGGCTACTGGGTTTTTGAGGAGGGTGGGGGATGCTATTTTTTTATGGTTTGGGTTGTTAAAACGATTCTCGTAAAGAATATGTTTTTAATTTTGACATCTACATGACACGACATGATTATAAAAGAGTCCCAATACGAAAACAACATATCGTGTGAAGTTTGACTAAATTTAATATCGTGTCTAAAATTCACACCATTTAGTCCGACATAAAAACTAAATGAATTTTATTGTTATTTTTCCCTACGTTAAATCAAATTGTTATTATGTGGTTATTTTGGTTATACGGATTTTCATAAATTGGTTTCTTGTTGCAAGTGATTATAATATTTTTTTTTTATTTTTTTGCAAGTTTGTGGAAAGTAGTTTTGTAAAGAAAGAATGGAGCGGGCATTTGTGGTGGAATGTTGAGGACATATTTGGGTTATAATAGTTATATTTTTCATTATTTGAGATGGAATGCGATTGGGCAAAATACCTTTTTGAATGTATATATTACTTTGGTTGGACAATTTTTGAATGTATATATCTGTAGGATAACTTTTGAATGTATACATGAATATGACTAGTTTGAATTTATTTTGTGAATATTTGTGTTGATTTTATTTTGTAGGACAACTTTCGAATGTAATATATTGATATGTTCACGATGCGTTCAAGTGAAACTGTCTATATAAAAACATATTTAGGATGCTTTTGGTCAGTGGTAGGTAGTAAGTAGGAGAAATTTTTACAACCCTTATAAATAACACGTCTTAAAAAACTCTATTTTTAAGATTTTTTTTAATTTTTTGCAACCCTTGTAAATAACGCGTCTTAGAAAATTCTATTTTTAAGACGTTTTTTCCTTATATTTATGAAAATGGTTTTTAAGACTCTTTTGATTATAATTGAAAGTGATGTAAATAGTTTTTTATGACACTTTTTAGCCATTGTAAAAAGACTTTTTTTATCCTAGTGCTAAGAGAATAGTGTTGAAAAAGGAAAAATGGAAACAAATATGGGATTCTTAAGGATAAACACTCTCCACTCTCACAGCGACAATCGCAAAAATATCTTATGAGGTTAAGATGTAAAATATCCTATTAGGACCTAACATATGAGATCCCCAAATGAGAAAATGGATACATCCAGATATTTTTGTTTCCATCGGGACCATGTCCATAACAATAACAATTATTTCAACCTCAAAGAAATAACTGAATAGGTCATCAAGAGAGGGTATCTTAAGAAATACATGGTGAAACAAGGAAAAGATCATAACGAATGTAACAAGATACTAACTTTGTGTGACATAAATATGATTTCAATTAGTTTCAATGGAGGACTAACCTCGTCCTTAATAATAAAGTCTCACTTAAAGGAAGTCTCCCAGGACTTCCATATGAGAAACCTTATAATTAAAGTTCAATGATGATTTTTTGAAGACCAGCCTCACTAATATGGTAATGGGAATGAAAAGATGTGTCAAATTATCATTAATATGGCAACTCAATCGACGCCAACTTCATGGATGCTTAAAAATGAATGGGTCTTACTCTAAAATAATTCCTACCCATTCTAACCCCTCTCATGTCATTCAATGAAGAAAAAACTTACTCCACGTGGTACATCACTCTCTCTCTCTAAAAAATGTTGTTGAGTACTTCTATATAACCATATGTAGAAAGTTTTTGATGATGAACATACCCTTAATATATAATTTAATCTAATCTAGACAATATATTTATGACCTAAATGTAGTGGTTTTGATCAAAATAATGTTGATGAGCCTCATCAATCATTTGGGTGTAGTATAAGTCAATGGAAAGTAGAAAAATCCTAAATAATGCTATAAAAAAAATTTCAGAAAGTAAGGGGCCCTTAGAGGCTCCTCAGACCCTAATCTATGAACAAAAATAATTAAAACACCCTAGAGTCTAGAAAATATTTATAATGACCCTACAACACTTCAAAGATCTGAGCTAGGGCCCATGTGGTAAAGGCAAAAGAAACGAACGTTAGAGACTAAGATCATGGAACCATAGACAAAATCAATAACATTTATAGTTTCAATGTAACATCGTAACAACATAGTTAAAATAAAATATTTTGAGTTATTTGCAAAACTTTCATCCTTGAGTTTATAGTCCTGACATACAAGTTACATTGATTTGAAAATTTTCAAATAAATTCAAGGCCTTATCACTTGGTTTTATAATCCTATGGTATAAGTACCCTTGACTTCACAAATTTTTTCATAACATTTCAAGGACTTAATCCTTTGTTTTGTAGTCATAAGGTCCAAGTACATTTGACTTCATTTTTTCATACAATTACATGTTCATAATTATATTTTCTGTAGTCGCAAGGTTTATGTAGCGCTAAATTCAATTTTTTATTAGGAAATTTCAAGGCCTTAATCATTGGTTCTATCGTATTGAGTTCCATGTACAATTGACATCATTTTTTTTTTAAATTACAAGGCCCCAATCCTTGATTTTTTAGTGTGAGGTTCTAGTCCCTTGACTTCAAAAAATGTATAAACTAATTTGTTTATAAGGAAATATTTGGAGTTAGGACTAATTTTTTCTCCAATCAATAGTTCAAATGACCCAGGAAAAATATTTAGGGTTTAATGACAATGAAGATGGGGAAATGCAAGAAATTGTAAGGCTCTAGTACTAGTGTTAAGGATCTTTATCGAATTATTAATGACTAAATCCTTAAGCTTAAAGGTTTTGAGGTTCAATGAGTTTTAACTTTAATCTTTCATGGTTTTCAGGGCTTTAATCCTTAGTTTAAAGGTTGTTGGAGTCTAAGTACACTTAATAAAAAAATATCTAAATCATGTTTGTTTGGGGGAACCAAAAAATAAATTCTATGAAAAAATGGGGGATAAATGTGAGATAATACTTATTTCAAAACATATTAAAATTCAAAACCAATTCATAATTTCTTTTTCAGAAAGCACATGCGCAAAAATATATAAATAATTCATAAACAAACATAAGAAAAAGAAGAAGAGCACTTTTCATTAGTTTCCAAGAAATATTAAAAAATTCCTAAAGGAAGACTAACAAAAATACATAAAATTATTTAAAATTCCCCACCACCTTCAGCCTTATTAGAGTTCTTAGGGAACTTTGATCATCTTCCTTCACCATAGAGAACCTAGCTTGCCTAAATGCCTCTTTAGATTTTTATTTTTCTTCTATATATAAGGTAGAGTCAACAAGAAGAACCATAAATACTTCAAGGTTAGGGTATAGGGAATCTACCTTGGCCTTGCAATCTACAAATAACTCTACATAATGACAGCCGATGAAGGACTAGTAATCCTTTGAATGGAAAACTATAACCAAATTTACCTTTATAATGTCATTTAGATGGACCTCAGACCTGGGATATTTTTCACTGATTTTTGCAAGATGTTCTTAGAGATGTGAAGACTAAGTACAATATTGATCTGTTTCCAACTCAGCATTGTAGACCTCAATCTTCAACTTTACTACATCTATAAAAAAATAACCAACTTTATGTTCTCATTCTTTAGCTCCTCATAATTGTCCTTCATGTCCTCATAATGGAACATTAACTCCTAATAGTCAGAAGACACCTACTCATGGAGATCTTTTTACATCTTTAAATGTTTAATGGAACTCTTATCAACGTTAAAGATGATGATTTAAGAAGCTATCATAAGAGATTGACACTCCTTCGAATAAGAAGCATGAAGATATACCGAGTTATTAATGGACAAAACCTTCTCATTTATCATCTTCCATTCGTCTTGCAAGGACTACATATCGATCTTCATCTCATCAAAGGCCTTCTCTCATTCCATCTTCGAGCACTCCCAACCTATCATAAAGGATAAAAACTTGTAAAAGCTTTCTACCTTTTATAAGAAGAAGACATCAAATCCTAAGACAATTGATAAGACTATAAGAAAGTAAAAAGATTCAAATATTAGAATAATGAGGTGAAAATCCGAGAAATGAAACAAAAGGTAGACTAAATATTCTATACATGCCCCACAAGATGGACTAATTTTCAGCATTAGCGTCTTCATCATTAGCCTTTATGATTTTAATCATGGGAAGTCAATTTACCTTCACCATGGACTTCAAATGTTCCTCAACTAAGGCATAACCATTCGGATTCCCTAGGTCTCATGGTATGTTTTAATATAACAAAATATAAGACATTTGTACGAATCAGGGTCATTACTTCCCCTCTTTAATAATCTTCCCTTTGACCTTATAAGAGATTGCAGGAAGTTTTTAATGACCATTACTTCCATCACCTTAGGATAATAGGTTTCAACATAGATAAAGTAATAAATAACCACGACATTTGGGCATTTTTTTTCTATTTCTTGAATCATCACATGAAGGCTTGTGATATGTTGCTTATTTTGAGCTTTACCACTATATGTTGTAGGATATGGTTCTGAACTTTCTTTTATGATAGGCAATGATGGACTAAGATTGAGATTTTAGAGTTGATCTTTTCTAGGGTGTGGTGCGAGATTTCAGTCACCATTTTAATACCTTGTGATCATGGTTATAATCTTCACTATCTTGGTTGAGATGTATGACAGGTTGATGTTGATATTATATTGATTGGGATCTTTATTGTGTTTTTGGGCATGTTGGTATGGTTACATGGTTTGTGCATTCCTTGTAACATATTTCATAATGTATTTAGCTTTTGTTTTTATCTCAAGTATAATGGAGAGAAGATAGTGAAGTTATGATCTTATATCAATTGTGTTATCATCATACAAAATCCTTTTGAAATATGTTTGGTTTCCTATAATTCTTCAAACCCAAGACTCCTTGTTATAGAAGACTTTACTTTTAATTAGTGTCTAATTTGAAGTCGACTTCATTACAAACATGAGTTGTTGAAGATTTCTTCTTCTGAAAATATATCCATATTGGTCTGGGAGGGGGATGAGGAAGAACCACTACGAGATATCATCGGAAAACATCGAGAAAATAAATCAACTAAAATGTTTGCAGTCAATCGGATCGTTCTGGACTGGAAATCGGATCGATCCAATTTTCGGATCGATCTGGCCTTGAGTTCAGATCTTTTTGAATCATCTTTGTTGATAACGTATTCTCCACTTTACAAATCCATGCAAAAATGGTCGTAACTCTTTTGAATCTTCATGAAACTCCATGAAACATTGCCCAACAACCAAACCCACATAAATACAAACGATTCTAAAATTAAAAAATTACACCCCCTAACAATTTCCTCCAAATACATTGATAATGAAATCATTACAAAAACATAATTATTACAAGCATATCAAATTTAGGAGCAAAAAATGACTACGGATAAACTAACTGTAATACCACGTATTTTTATGCTTTCTAAATTTGGGGATTTATTAAATTTAATGTGAGTCATTAATTTAATATAAATTCGGATATTTATTATTTTTATAATTACTATCGTGATGTGAGTTAGTAAGTATGGGAAACTTGTTGAATATTACTAATGAGAAAAGTAATATATGATATTGGTTCTATTAAATGTCACGAGTGAATAAAATGACAATTTTGGAAATTTAAGTCGGGACGCGCCTGTGTCGTCTCGAGACTAAATATTGATTAATTAAAGTGAATAAATTATAAGTCACCCGTATGGTCATTTCGAGTGCGCCAAAGTGTCCGGAAGGGTCGAGATAGTCAAAAATATGTACCCGGGGGTTTAGTTTGGGTCTCGGGGTGTTTTTTTGGCCTATTTAGCACACCGGGAGGGAGTTTCAGACATTTCATAATTTTGGGTAATTAAACCCACGAAAATTACAAGGTTATATCAGATGCTTAGGGTTGCCTTCTAGGGTTAACACAACCAAAATCAAGTGACGGCCATTGGAGAAGGAGGAAGAGAGCTTGCCTCCGTTTGCGCCGCCGTCGCGGCCAAACGAGAGATCACGTCGCAAGGATCGTAACCACACTGATTTCAACACAAATCAGAGACCAAAATTTCCCAGGCAAGTATTTATCTTGCTTAATTTCATTAATGTATCATTCATGTTAGTCTAGGGTTGATTAGGATGAGTTTCATAGAAGAAAACTCATGTTGGAGATAGGAAAATTGCATGTAGTAATGATATAAATGATAATATGTAAATACCCCTTCAAATGTAGAGGTTGAACCGCGGATTTATGATGGATTAGAAGTAGAAATTATGGAAAAAGGTTGATTAGAACAAAGTTAAAGAAATTTCTAGGGTTCATGAGATTTATATAAGTTTTGGCCCTTTAATCCATGGTTATTGATGAAAATTCACATGCTTTACGTAGAAGATTGTTAGTTTGGGTTTATAATGTTTGTAGTACAAATTTCTGGGAGTTTGGGTGTTAAAAATCCGTATTTGGATGATGTTGGATGATAGAACTCGTAACTGTTAATCTGCAGAATTCCCCATACCTGTTTGATCGATCGATCGAACCAGGAGTGTCGATCGATCGACGCATCGATTGATCGAGCCCCTGCCATTGATCGATCGACCCCTCCTGGAAGATTCATAATTCCCCTTCTAAATAGTTGAATTTAATTTAACGGTGTAATAATCCTTGGACATCCTTATTAAAATATTTTGGGAGATAAAGAAGACCAGTAGGACTTACTGATAATATGAAATCTTTAATGTAAGACGAGATTCACATTTTTTGGGGATGTTTGCATATAAGGAACAATGGAACTAGGATAAAAAGGGGGAGACAGGTAAGGTAGTTACGTTGGTAAATACGAGTACCTACTGAAATTACACTTGGGAGGATAGGAATCCACGAGTGTCGCTTAATAAGTTGGGATAATTCCACAAATTAAAGTAAAAAACGAACCGTTATACGTGATAACTAAATAACAAGAAATAAGGATAAATATCATAATTATGGGTTATGAGATGTACCTAAAATTTGATGTGGTAATATTAGTATATTTATATGAATGTGTTTATGCATATACTATATACGTGAGAAAACCATGCCCGCGCTACTTGCTATCCCTGAGGTTACCGCGCTGGGACAGTCTTATCTCGATGGGAACTTTATGGGGGATATTGACTCGTACCCTAAAAGATAGAAATCCTTCGGTACAGGCTATCGAATCGATAGTTCAAACGGTCCTAAGAGACGTGAGGGCATGTACTGACCTCTTAGAGACTTGGAATCTATGCTTCGCCTCAATGTTGTTTGTGTTTGTATTAATACAGTTCGAGAGTGATTTCGAACTTGTATTTCCCTTAGTATGAGTGATACAGGGACTGGATAGCAAAGTATGGCCGCACCATAATTATTATGTGGGGTGTCGTTAGAATAAATATATTATATGACTATTTAATATATATGTAAGGACATTTTTCTCATGTCCAACATGTTACATTTGTGTATGTCGTACGCCGCTACATTTGGCACGTCACCTCACGATCTCACATGACGGCCTCTATCCGAATTCCGAGAATCAAGCATTCAAAATCTCCATTAATGTTTCCCACATCTGCCTCAACGACTTCACGTTCCAAGATTTTAGGGACTTAATGCAAGTGGTACGCAAGGGAAGTCAAAACAGTGAAAAAAGGCACGATAGGAGAGTTCAAGGGCATTTTCGTAATTTCACATCCATAGTCCGGAGGTCTAGTCAACTGAAAAGTTGAAGAGCTCACCGTAACGAAGATACTGGAAGAAACGTAACCTCAATCCGAGCTACGGTGAAGGAGTTATGACCTTTTGAAGTTGGAGAAAATTCCTTGAAGAATGCTGTTTTCTTTTAACCCCATACCAAAATGGTACCCCAAACCGCATGGGGAACCGGTTCGGGGGGGCGAACCGGTTGGGGTACCCCAGAACCGGTTCGGGGTACCTGTACGCTGGATAGAATTTTAGTGTTTTTATTTTGCAAAACTCTTCATCTGTTTTGCTATTTAAACCACCTTCGGGGGATCTGTTTTGCAAGACTTTGGAAGACGTTTTTGAGAGTCCAAATACCTCTAGTCTTCATATTTTTTGAGTCCCAAGACTCATGTTTTGATTCACACAATTTCCAATCCTTTGTGAATCTTTTTGGTAACCCAAGAACACAACCTTGTGTTTGTTCAAACCTTTGTGGAGAGATCTTTGCAACCGTGGGCTGCGTGTCATTGCTGAGGGAGTCTCTACAATGTTTCATTGCTGCGTGTCATTGAGGAGTGCTGCGGTTCTGCCTTTGTTGATTGGACTGAGGTTCATGTGCGTTCGCTGCGTGTGGATTCATTGCTGCCCTCCTGGAAAGGGATATTTCCAGCCGCTGACTATAGAATCCGATACCAAAGGGTAATTCTTAGTCAAACTGTATTTCATTGTAATCCGATTGTAAGCTGTTTTCTTACAAATTATAGTGAAATAAAAGGTTTTGCCCCTTTGGGGGATTTTTCCTGAAATTGTTTGTTTTTATCCTGCATCCTATATTTTATTTGATAAATCATCTAGATGCATGTCTTAGGGTTTAACTAAAATTTGGGATTAACTAAAATTGGTTTTTATTTGAGAAGTTGTAATATTTCCGCTGTATCCACTCTCTCAAATTGGTATCAGAGCGGGTTACGCTAATTTATTGCGTATTCCTATTTTCCGCAAAATCGTGTGATATTGATTTTTTTTTAAAAACCATAGTTTTGTGAAAATTCGCATTTTTTTCTTATGGATCACTTATATAATCAGATGCCTATTTTTGACGGGTCTAATTATGCCTACTGGAAAGCTCGTATGAAATCGATTTTAAAATCTATTGACAAGCGTGTTTGGTTGCTTTGCGAAAATGGTTGGACTCCTCCCACGGTCACTGTTAATAACATCACCACTTTAAAACCCGTGTCAGCCTGGACTAAAGATGATTATAAATTATCCAATTTTAATTCCCGTGGTTTGAGTGCTATTTCTGGAGCTGTCTCTCCTGATGAGTTTCGCCGAATTATGACGTGCACCACGTCTAAAGAAGCTTGGGATGTTTTGAAATTGACACATGAGGGTACGAACGTGGTTAAAGAATCAAAATTACAAAATTTGGCCACCCAATTTGAAACTATCACCTTGTCTGAGTCTGAATGCTTTGATGATTTTTATGCTCGTTTGTCAGACATTGTTAACACATGTATTAATTTGGGTGAGGTGATTGATAACACGCGTGTCGTTACAAAGATTTTGAGATCTCTCCCAAAACGCTTTATTCCTAAAGTCACTGTTTTGAACTCTTTGGGAAATTTGAAATCACTTAAGTTGGAAGAACTTGTAGGAGATCTTCAAACCTATGAGATTGACATGTTTCCCAAATCCATTAAGTCTAAGGATAATGGCGTTGCTTTAAAGACTCATTTTAAGAAAAAGAAAGAAAAATTTTGTGAGTCTGATTCTGAGGGAGATTTTGATTTTAATGATATGGCCTTGTTTGTGAAAAATTTTAAAAAATTTCTCAACATAAACAAAAATAATTCTTCCAATAAAAAGAATTTTTTTGAGAAAAATAAAAGGAAAGGAAAGGCCAAATAAAGTGGTGAGAGGGAAAAAGAGAATGACTCCGATGAGGAGTGTGAGGAAGATTTTGAGAACGTCACTTGTTTTGAATATGGGGGTAAGGGACATAAGTCATTTGAGTGTCCTACGTGGCTTAGAAAGAAAGGAAAGAAAGTAGTCATGCCTGCCACACTTAGTGATAGTGAGGGTGATGAGACTAGTGGTGAGAAGTTTGTAGCTTTTTCTAGTCATGTGAGAACACCCACCTTGTCCCACAATAGTGCACACGAATGTGATAGTGATGGTTTGAGCGCTTCAAGTGAGGGAGAAAGTGAAAGTGAGAGTGGAGATGAAAGTGAGCTCCAAAAAGATTTTAGAGATTTGTACACCGAGACCTTGAAAACTAAGAAGTATAATCGTGATTTAGGTCGTCAGGTTTTAGATTTGGAGAAAGAGAATGAGGTTTTGAGAAAGGAGAAGTGTGATTTGGCCGATACGTTGTCTAGTCTGACGACACGTGTATCCCAACTCGAGAGTGATCTCGAATGTGCCCGGGAGGTCAAAGTCAAGTTTGAGAATGCACCTAAGAAGGTTGAAAAGGTGGTTCTTAAGGGTAAAGGTGAGAAGTTTGGAATAAGTTATGACGGTGCCTCTTCTTCCCAATTTGCACCCGAGCCGGTTCCCACTTTAGTGACAGTTTCACATATGTCTCACCCTAACCCACCTAGGAGTCCCATTCCCATTAGAAGAGTGCATCCTAGAGTTTTTGAAAGAGGTGTTCCTAGGCCTATTTATGTTTGCTCACATTGCAAGAGGAGAGGACACCTTAGGGAATTTTGCTTTAAGTTGGGGTATGTGTCACGTTTTGCTTCTACACGTGTTTCTGGCACACATGCACCCACACATGATACATTACATGCTCCCGGAGACTACATGAGAGAGTTTGCACATTTAGGTGAACAAGTTAAGTTTTTAGTCAAATCTTCACAAGAATTGATGGAGGTTTTTCATAAGTTGTCACCACCTTTGAAAAACCCCTCCGCACCTAATGATTGAGGTTTGACTTGTTTACTAGCATAGGGTGATTTTCATGATGTCATTGTTTGCCTATTTCTAGTATGTATCTTTTTTGTATATATTTTTGTTTTGAAAATTTTTGAAAAATACAAAAAGATTTTATTTTGACAAAAATTTTGAAAAATCCAAAAATATTTTTGTTTTTTGTTTGCACCGTTTATGGATGAACACTTTGGATGACCAAGTCACAACATCATTCCATTTTCATGTGACTATTTGATAGTGTTTTGAGACAATATGTCAATTCATCCATGTGCTTTATAATGTTTGGAGTCATTAAGATGTAATTAAGTGTTACTTCCTACAGGTTTGACTCTTATTTCCTTTATTGCACACATGCACGGATTTGTTTGATTATTGTGCTTGTCTTATCACATGTTGGTTGGGTGTTTTTTCTTCAATCTTGTCCTTAAAACAAACCAAGCGTGATAAAATTTTGATAAGGAAATTGTGCATATAAGAACGGTTTTGTGAGATTGTGTGCTTTGTTTAAGAATGGGGAGGGGTTGCGAAAGGTAATCATCTATCCTTTGCGCAAAAGCCACCGTTAAATTGGACCTAAAAAATGGAGGAATGTTAATATCCTAGGTCCAAAGAGGTTAAAAGAGCCCGAAAAAATTGAAAGGCAATAAAAAGATATTCATGCCAATTATGGGCTATTTAGGTTTTTGCACCAATTCTCCAAAGTTTGAGAATTTAGTTTATCACCTCTAAAAGAAAATATATATGAGGGTGTTTGGTTGGAGAATATAAAACTGGTTTGCACGTCCTTGAAATTCATGAAAACGCGCTATATAGTTTTGGACGTTATTGGTGTGGAAATCATTTGACTTTGATTTGTTGATTTGCATAAGACGATGGCATCTAAATTCAACATACTTTTACACCTAAGGATACCTTTGATGTTCATTCATTAGGAGTACACGTATGCATCGTGCGCATATGATTGATTGAGTTGATTTTCCCATCGAATGTGTTCACACCCATTCATTCCATTTCCATGACTTGGTTGTTTGAGTCTAAATCCATGGTGTGATTTTTGTATCATATTTGTTCAAATTGGTATCTTATTTTTGTACGAAAAATTTGAAAAATCAAAAATAGTTTGTATTTTTTTTGTATACCATGACACCCCGATTTTGCTTATTTGATTCATTCTTCTCATTTGTCTATTTCGGGACATCATAAAAAGGGGGAGAAAGAATTATCATTTTATGGGGGAGTTTGAATTTTGGGGGAGTTTTGAGATTTGACTTATGCTTATCATATATTGGTATCTATGTTTATCTCATTTCAAACTCGATACGTCACTTGGTATTTTTTTCTTTTTCTCATGTGTGTAGGTACTACATTGATTATCTCTGAATTGCACACCCTGATGAGAAAAGATTTGAGATTACTGAAGATTTGAAGAACAAACGATGAAGACTATTCATTTGTACCTTTTCCAATTTTGGGTTCATGGGAGGGTATATTTGTATAGGCAATTTCATATTTGATAATTCAGATTTTTTATGTATGTACCGGCATAGACATAGGGGGAGATTTGTAAGGACATTTTTCTCATGTCCAACATGTTACATTTGTGTATGTCGTACGCCGCTACATTTGGCACGTCACCTCACGATCTCACATGACGGCCTCTATCCGAATTCTGGGAATCAAGCATTCAACATCTCCATTAATGTGTCCCACATCTGCCTCAACGACTTCACGTTCCAAGATTTTAGGGACTTAATGTAAGTGGTACGCAAGGGAAGTCAAAACAGTGGAAAAAAGGCACGATAGGATAGTTCAAGTGCATTTTTGTAATTTCACATCCATAGTCTGGAGGTCTAGTCAACTGAAAAGTTGAAGAGCTCGCCACAACGAAGATACTGGAAGAAATGGCACCTCAATCCGAGCTACGGTGAAGGAGTTATGACCTTTTGAAGTTGGAGAAAATTCCTTGAAGAATGCTGTTTTCTTTTAACCCCATACCATAATGGTACCCCAAACCGCATGGGGAACCGGTTCGGGGGGCGAACCAGTTCGGGGTACCCCAGAACCGGTTCAGGGTACCTGTACGCTGGATAGAATTTTAGTGTTTTTATTTTGCAAAACTCTTCATCTGTTTTGCTATTTAAACCACCTTCGGGGGAGCTGTTTTGCATGACTTTGGAAGACGTTTTTGAGAGTCCAAATACCTCTAGTCTTCATATTTTTTGAGTCCCAAGACTCATGTTTTGATTCACACAATTGCCAATCCTTTGTGAATCTTTTTGGTAACCCAAGAACACAACCTTGTGTTTGTTCAAACCTTTGTGGAGAGATCTTTGCAACCGAGGGCTGCGTGTCATTGCTGAGGGAGTCTCTACAAAGTTTCATGGCTGCATGTCATTGAGGAGTGCTGCGCTTCTTCCTTTGTTGATTGGAATGAGGTTCATGTGGGTTCTCTGCGTGTGGATTCATTGCTTCCCTCCTAGAAAGGGATATTTCCAGCCGCCGACTACAGAATCCGGTACCTGAGGGTAATTCTTAGTCAAACTGTATTTCATTGTAATCCGATTGTAAGCCGTTTTCTTACAAATTATAGTGAAATAAAAGGTTTTGCCCCTTTGGGGGATTTTTCCTGAAATTTCTTGGTTTTATCCTGCATGCTATATTTTATTTGATAAATCATCTAGATGCATGTCTTAGGGTTTAACTAAAATTTGGGATTAATTAAAATTGGTTTTTATTTGAGAAGTTGCAATATTTCCGCTGTAGCCACTCTCTCAATATATATTAAATTCTGGAACTTGGGAACTACCTACTGTGTTTATGGTAAGTAAGATATGAATAATTATTTCAATTTGGGAATAAGTGTTGGAAAAGTATAATATATTGCGGAGAGACTTTATTAGTAAATAAGGTTAAATGAGGACTATGTTGTTAAATGAAATGAACCTCTTAATCAGTTGAAATTGTCAGTTTAAATCTTACGAGCGACATGAGATAAGATAAGTTAAACTGTTGGGAAGGTTAGTACGATAGGCGTGCACATTAGAAGAGAGGTGAGAATTTCTCAAGGGAGTGTCACACTAATATGTTGTTGCATTGGCCAGTAAACATTTTAAATACTTACTAAACAAATTTTAAATCGTTTTTACATTCGGGCTCTGACCCGTTTCCATTTCTTTTCTATCTTGTATATATATATATGTATGTATTATAGGTGCCCAGCCACAGGGGCGTCTTGCATAGGATCATTTGGAAGGAACGCGCTGCAGCTTAGGTGGGAGTTGCAGGCCTCTTATTTAGACGACCTCATTTCTTGATTCCACTCCTAGAATTTATTTTACCAGTTGGGGATGTGTCGCCCTTTTTCCATTATTTAGTTGTGTTATTGGATATTGTAATTCATTTATTTCCAGTATTTACACATTGGATTTTTATTACTGTCAGGATGTTTTCCTTTAAGTTTTAATGTTGGTATTTATTTGTTGAATGTTTAACTTTTCCGGATTATAAGTTACAGAATAATTGTTATGTGATTCTTTAAATTGTGAATTATGTAAAGTTTTAAAATATTGGTTTTGAATAAAATTTGGAAAGTAGTATCTGAAAATGGTTTTGACACTTAGCTTAATTATTTAGGATGTTTGAATTGGAAATTTTATTTTGACGAAAGTGATGCTAAGAATGAACCAACTGTTTACCTTGATTTTAATTTAATAAATGAGTGATCTCCCGGTATTTAATTAGGCGGGGTGTCACAAGTGGTATCAGAGCATCAGGTTCTAGTGTCCTTAGTATCTGTACGGCTTATTTCGCTTTCAGCTTAACATTTTTGTTATAGAGCCCTATTTTAGGATTGTTGTATTCTTGTTTTTACAATTACATCTTCAGCTATTTGAGATTTGATAATAACTGTAGACTAATAAATTTCTTCATGTTTTAGATGCCTTCGAGACGTGCACCAAAGGATAGGCGTGCCCAAGCTGAGCAGCCAGCAGCTCCGGCTCAGGGAACGATGAATGCTAATGATGTAGCCGCTATTGTTGCTCGGGCGGTTAATGCCGCGTTGACGGTTGTACAACAGACTCCACCCCAGATTCAGGCAGTGGCGCTAGTACCTGCACATCTTCCATTATCATGGTAGCGGGTTAGGGATTCCTTTCAGAAGGCGCATTCCCCTGAGTTCTCGGGTAGTTCAGATATCATCATCGTCATTCAATGGAAGAAAGATATCGAGAGGCATCTGCGTATGTATGAGTGCACGGATGTGAAGAAATAGTTGTTGGCCTCATTTAAGCTAGTGAGGGGCGCTTTACAGTGGTGGGAGTCCACCACCACCTTGGAGGAGAGGGATACTATTCCGATTCAGTCATTTTGGGAGCGGTTTGACCGCAAGTATTTTCCATTCGCCGTGCAAACTGAGATGAGGCGAAAATTACCGAACTTGAAGCAGGAAAATTCCACTGTTGATGAGTATGAAGAGGAGTTCACAAGACTTATCACTGTAGTGCCAGATGAGGCACCCACTGAGGGCAAGAAGATATTGATGTTTGTGGACAGGTTAGCTTGGAGGATCCGTCAGCACCTTATAGGGAATCTGTCTCTGAGTAGCTTCACAAATGTACTCAATGCTTCTTTACTACACTGCCAGGATCGCCGCTTCCATTTGCAGGTAATAAGCGGGTAGGAGAGTCCGGTCAGTAGGGAAGGGCAGGGGGTAGTGGCACTAGTGGAGCACCGACATCTCAGGGGTAGACTCGTCAGCATGATCAGAGTTACCATCAGGGCGACTCTGCCAAGCGGTTCTGATCAGGTGATTCCCGACAGGGATTTGGGGGATTTAGGCAGGGTCAGCAGGGCCAGCCTAATCAATAGGGCCAACAAGGCAAACACCGCCAGCATCAGGGTCAGCAGTAGGGCCAACAACATTTTCATTAGGGCCAACATGGCCAGTGGCGGGGCGATAACGGCCAACAGGGTCGTGATCAACAGGGTCAGAGGGGAGGTAATTTTAGAGGCCGACGTTTTATGTGCGACAAGCATGGCCATAAGCGCCAGGATTGTCCAGAGGGTAATAGGGCCCCACAGCAGCAGGGTGCCCGTAATGAGACACATATGCCACTTTTTCCAGCTTCCCTCCCAGCACCAGCTCAGGTACCATCCCTACCAGCAATTCTAGCCGCTCCGGTGCGGAAGGGGCAGTTACATTACGGATGTGTCTAAATCATCCACTAGGAAGCAACTCCACATGCACCACCCGCGATTAAGGGTATATTTCCTATCCATGGTACTATGGGTCGGGTTTTATTTAATACTGGGGCGACGCACTATTTTATAGCTACCCATTTTGCGAAGGCCTTAGGGTTATTAGCCACAGCAGAGAGCAATGTGACGTGTGTAGACTCACCATTGGGAAATTGATCGCTAATTTTATTTATATTTCGTGGAGTGGGGGTAGATATTGGTAGCTTGGTATTACCGGCAGACATGTTAGTATTAGATATGCACGAGCACGACGTTATTATTGGTATGGATTGGCTCGCAGCATACAGAGCCATGCTAGATTGTTTCGGTGGGAGTATTGTCTTTTCCATTCCGGGGCAAGAGATGTTTGTAGTGGCGATGCCTCTCCCAGAGGGAGGCTCGACCTCTCATTTGTATTACATAGAGGAGGATACCTTTAAAGAGGTTGTGATTCCCTTAGACTCGATCCCAGTTGTTCGTGAGTTTTCCGATGTATCTCAGGAGATACAAGGCCTACCCCCAAGTCATGAGATAGATTTTGTCATAGATTTATTACCACATACTCGACTTATAGCACGTGCTCCATACCGTATGGCTCCGACGGAGATGCGAGAGTTACGAGATCAGATAGAGCAGCTGTTAGGTTAGGGCTTCATTCGCAGGAGTACCTCACCTTGGGGCGCTCTAATTTTGATTGTGAAAAAGAGAGATGGTTCACTAAGGCTATGTGTGGACTACTGGGAGCTGAACAAGGTAACGATACGGAACAAGTATCCGTCGCCTCGAATCGATGATCTGTTCGACCAGCTGAGGTGAGAAACTTTCTTTTCGAAGATATATCTGAGGTCGGGGTACCATAAGCTATATATTAGGGAGCAGGATGTTTTGAAGACTGCTTTCTAGACGAGATATGGGTCCTATGAGTTCAGAGTGACGGTATTTGAACTCACAAATGCTCCAGCCATATTCATGGACTTGATGAACCGAGTGTTCAGAGAGTTTTTTGATCAGTTCGTCATCGTCTTCATAGATGAAATTCTGATATACTCACACTCCGAGGAGGAGCATGCCAAGCACTTGAGGCATGTTCTTCAGACTCTACGAGAGCATCAGTTGTATGCTAAGTACGAGAAGTGCGGGTTCTGGTTACGGGAAGTTCATTTCTTGGGACATGTTGTTTCTGAACAAGGGATAGCAGTTGACCCGAGTAAAGTGTCCGCGGTGAGGGAGTGGGGACAATCCACGACACCGACAGAAGTACGTAGTTTACTGCAGGAGATTCATTCGGGGTTTCTCCAAAATAGCGGCTCCATTGACGAACCTGACTCGTAAAGGGGTTCCATATGTTTGGGATGATGCTTGCCAATTGGCATTCGACGAACTGAAAGACAAGCTTACTTTAGCACCGGTCCTTTCTTTACCTAAACAGGGCGTGGAGTACCTGGTTTACACCGATGCTTTTTAACGGGGACTTGGGGTAGTACTTCAGCAGGAGGAGAAGGCTATATGTTTTGACTCCTGCAAGCTTAAGCCGCAAGAGAAGAATTACCCCACACACGACCTAGAGTTAGTAGCGGTCATTTTTGCATTGAGGATATGGGGGCACTATTTATTGAGGGAGAAATTTTGCCTGTTCATAGACCACAAGTCACTGCAGTACCTGTTCACTTAGCGAGAGTTGATTATGCGTCAGCACAGGTGGTTAGAGTTCATGAAAGACTATCAGTTCGACATACAGTACCATCCGGGGAAGGCCAACGTAGTTACCGATGCGTTGAGCCGTAGACCGGTAGACGACATGGCGGACGTCTGGAAAGCAAAGTTGAAAGGGTTGGGTCACTAGGACGCGGTAGCCCGTTCCTTCATATCTGTCGCGACAGTGACACCCAAGATTGTTACGAGGGTGATACAGGCACATACTGCAGACCAATTTTGCCAGGATCAGATTGTATGACTTTTAGCCGAGGGTGCTGAGTCCTATTCTGTTAGTTCTGATGGGGGTTTGAGGTTTAATGGGAGATTGGTGGTACCAGAAGGAGCAGACTTACGTTATGCAGTGATGACCCAGTTTCACGCGTCCCGATTTACGGTACATTCGGGAGGAGATAAGATGTACCAGGATATGAGACGACAATACTGGTGGAGTGGGATGAAAAAGGACATTGCTGAATTCGTGTCCAAGTGTTCTACCTACCAACTGGTAAAGGTGGACCATCAGAAACCTTCAGGGTTGCTTCAGCCATTGGAAATACCCGCGTGGAAGTGGGAGAGTATTTCCATGGATTTTATTACAGGGTTGCCTACATCACAGCGGGGCCACGACTCCATTAGGTGATCGTGGACCGTTTGACCAAGGTGGCTCATTTTCTACCGGTGAGGACAAATTATACCACCGATCAGTATGCTCAGTTGTTCATTATTGATATTGTCAGATTGCATGGTGGGCCCCTGAATATTGTGTCAGATACATACAAAATTTTTGTATCGCGTTTCTGGGAGAGCTTTCAGGAGGCTATGGGTACAGAGTTGATGTTGAGTTCAGCTTATCACCCACAGACAGATGGAAGAATAGAGCGTACTAATCAGATGTTGGAGGATATGCTACGCATGTGTGACCTTGACTTTGGGGGAGGTTTGGAGCCACATCTTCCACTGCTAGAGTTCGCTTATAATAACTCTTATCAGTTCACGATTGACATGGCTCCATTCGAGGCTTTGTATGGCAGGCCTTGTTGTTCCCCAACTTGTTGGCTAGAGGTGGGGGATAACAAGTTGCTCGGACCAGAGATGATTCAGTTAACCTTCGCTAGGATTAAGATGATCAGGAGTCACATTCGAGTAGCCCAGGACAGGCTAAAAACCTACGCCGATGCGAAATGGTTCTTTCGAGAGTTTAATGTGGGGGACCAAGTATTACTACGTGTATCTCCTATGAAAGGAGTGATGACGTTCGGGCATAAAGGGAAATTGGCCCCAAGATATGTGGGACCATTTCCCATTATCGAGAGGATTGGGCCGGTAGCATACCGATTGGGACTACCAGAGCATCTACATCGCATCCACATCGCATCCACGATGTATTCCACATATCGTCGTTGAGACGATACTTTAAGGATGATATGGCCCACACTCACATCGCGATAGAAGATATATACTTACAGCCTGATAGCTCTTACGAGGAGAGACCAGTGGCTATCCTAGACCATAGCGAGAGGAGATTGAGGTCGAAGGTAGTTCCACTTGTACGGGTGCAGTGGGAGCATCATAATGTGGAGGAATCCACCTGAGAGCGCGAGGCAGATATGCACGAGAAATACCCGGATTTATTCTTACCAGGTATGCCTTATTTTTTGAATTTCAGGACGAAATTCCGTTATTAGGGAGGAAGTATGTAATACCACGTATTTTTATGCTTTCTAAATTTGGGGATTTATTAAATTTAATGTGAGTTATTAATTTAATATAAATCCGGAAATTTATTATTTTTATAATTACTAACGTGATGTGAGTTAGTAAGTATGAGAAACTTGTTGAATATTACTAATGAGCAAATTAATATATGATATTGGTTCTATTAAATGTCACGAGTTAATAAAATGATAATTTTGGAAATTTAAGTCGGGACGCACCTGTGTCGTGTCGGGACTAAATATTTATTAATAAAAGTGAATAAATTATAAGTCACCCATATCGTCATTTTGAGTGCTCCAAAGTGTCCGGAAGGGTCGAGATAGTAAAAAATATGTACCCGTGGGTTTAGTTTGGGTCTCGGTTTTTTTTGGCCTATTTAGCACCCCGGGAGGGCATTTTGGACATTTCGTAATTTTGGGTAATTAAACCCACGAAAATTACATGGTTATATCAGATGCTTAGGGTTGCCTTCTAGGGTTAACACAACCAAAAGCAAGTGACGAAAATTGGAGAAGGAAGGAGAGAGCTTGGCAAGGAATTCTAGGCCGAAAACCTCTCCGTTTGCGCCGCCGTAGCTGCCAAACGAGAGATCACGTCGCAAGGATCGTAACCACACTGACTTCAACACAAATCAGAGACAAAAAATTCCCAGGCAAGTATTTATCTTTCTTAATTTCTTTAATGCATCATTCATGTTAGTCTAGGGTTGATTAGGATGAGTTTCATAGAAGAAAACCCATGTTGAAGATAGGAAAATTGCATGTAGTAATGATATAAATGATAGTCTGGAAATCCCCCTTCATATGTAGAGGTTGAACCACGGATTTATGATGGATTCGAAGTAGAAATTCTAGAAAAAGGTTGATTAGATCAAAGTTAAAAAAATTTCTATGGTTCATGAGATTTATATAAGTTTTGGCCCTTTACTCCATGGTTATTGATGAAAATTCACATGCTTTACGTAGAAGATTGTTGGTTTGGGTTTATAATGTTTGTAGTACAAATTTCTGGGAGTTTGGGTGTTAAAAATCTGGATTTGGATGATGTACGATGATAGAACCCATAAATGTTAATCTACAGAATTCCCCATACCTGTTTGATCGATCGATCGACGCATTGATCGATCGAGCCCCTGCCATCGATCGATCGACCCCTCCTGGCAGATTCATAATTCCCCTTCTAAATAGTTAAATTTAATTTAAAGGTGTAATAATCCTTGGACATCCTTATTAAAATATTTTGGGAGATAAAGAAGACCAGTAGGACTTATTGATAATATGATATGTTTAATGTAAGACGAGATTCACATTTTTCGGGGATGCTTGCATATAAGGAACAATGGAACTAGGATAAAAAGGGGGAGACGAGTAAGGTAGTTACGTTGGTAAATATGAGTACGTACTGAAATTACACTTGGGAGGATAGGAATCCACGAGTGTCGCTTAATAATTTCGGATAATTTCACAAATTAAACTAAGAAACGAACCGTTATACGTGATAACTAAATAATGAGAAATAAGGATAAATATCATAATTATGGGTTATGAGATGTACCTAAAATTTGATGTGGTAATAGTAGTATATTTATATGACAGTGTTTATGCATATACTATATACGCGAGAAAACCATGCCTGTGCTACTTGCTATCCCCGAGCTTACCGCGCTGGGACAGTCTTATTTCGATGGGACCTTTATGGGGGATATTGACTCGTACCCTAGAAGATAGAAATCCTTCGGTACAGGCTACCGAATTGATAGTTCAGACGGTCCTAAGAGACGTGAGGGCATGTACTGACCTCTTAGGGACTTGGAATCTATGCTTCGCCTCAATGTTGTTTGTGTTTGTATTAATACAGTTCGAGAGTGATTCCGAGCTTGTATTTCCCTTAGTACGAGTGATACAGGGACTGGATAGCAGAGTATGGCCGCACCATGATTATTATGTGGGGTGCCGTTAGAATAAATATATTATATGACTATTTAATATATATATTAAATTCTGGAACTTGGGAACTACCTACTGTGTTTATGGTAAGTAAGATATGAATAATTATTTCAATTTGGGAATAAGTGTCTGAAAAGTATAATATATTGCGGAGAGACTTTATTAGTAAATAAGGTTAAATGAGAACTATGTTGTTAAATAAAATGAACCTCTTAATCAGTTGAAATTGTCAGTTTAAATCTTATGAGCGACATGGGATAAGATAAGTTAAACTACTGGGAAGGTTAGTACGATAGGCATGGACATTAGAAGAGAGGTGAGAATTTCTCATGGGAGTGTCGCACTAATATGTTATTGCATTGGCCAGTATATATTTTAAATACTTGCTAAACAAAGTTTAAATCGTTTTTACATTCGGGCTCTGACCCGTTTCCATTTCCTTTCTTTCTTGTATATATATATGTATGTATTACAGGTTCCCAGCCACAAGGGCGTCTTGCATAGGATCCTTTAGAAGGAACGCGCTGCAGCGTAGGTGGGAGTTGCAGGCCTCTTGTTTAGACGACCTCATTTCTTGATTCCACTCCTAGCATTTATTTTAGCAGTTGGGCATGTGTCGCCCCTTTTCCATTATTCAGTTGTTTTGTTGGATATTGTAATTCATTTATTTCCAGTATTTACACTTTGGATTTGTATTACTGTCATGATGTTTTCCTTTAAGTTTTAATGTTGGTATTTATTTGTTGAATGTTTAACTTTTCCGGATTATAAGTTATAGGATAATTGTTATGTGATTCTTTAAATTGTGAATTATGTAAAGTTTTAAAATATTGGTTTTGAATAAAATTTGGAAAGTAGTATCTGAAAATGGTTTTGACACTTAGCTTAATTATTTAGGGTGTTTAAATTGAAAATTTTATTTTGACGACAGTGATGCTAAGAATGAACCAACAGTTCACCTTGATTTTAATTTAATAAAGGAGTGATCGCCCGGTATTTAGTTAGGCGGGGTGTCACAGGTGTTATTAGAGCATCAGGTTCTAGTGTCCTTAGGATCTGTACGGCTTATTTCGCTTTCAGCTTAACATTTTTGTTATAGAGCCTATTTTAGGATTGTTGTATTCTTACTTTTACGATTACGTATTCATCTATTTGAGATTTGATAATAACTGTAGACTAATAAATTTCTTCACGTTTCAGATGCCTCCGAGACATGCACCAAAGGATAGGCGTGCCCAAGCCGAGCAGCCAGCAGCTCCGGCTCAGGGAACGATGAATGCTAATAAGGTAGCCTCTATTGTTGATCAGGCGGTTAATGATGCGTTGGTGGTAGTACAACAGACTCCACCCCATATTCAGGCAGTGGCGCCAGTACTTGCACAGCTTCCATCTGCATGGGAGCGGGTTAGGGATGCCTTTCAGAAGGTGCATCCCCCTGAGTTCTCGGGTAGTTCAGATATCATCATCATCAGCCAACGGAAGAAAGATATCCAGAGGCATCTGCATTTGTATGAGTGCACGAACATGAAGAAATAGTTGTTGGCCTCATTTAATCTAGTGGGGGCCTCTTTGCTGTGGTGGGAGTCTACCACCACCTTGGAGGTGAGGGATACTATTCCGATTCAGTCATTCAGGGAGCAGTTTGACCGCAAGTATTTTCCATCCACCGTGCAAACTGAGATGAGGCAAAAGTTACTGAAATTGAAGCAGGAAAATTCCACTGTTGCTGAGTATGAAGAGGAGTTCACAAGACTTCTCACTATAGTGCCAGATGAGGCACCCACTGAGGGCAAGAAGATATTGATGTTTGTGGACGGGTTAGCATGGAGGATCCGTCAATACCTTATAGGAAATCTATCTCTGAGTACCTTCATAGATGTACTTAATACTTCTTTACTACACTGTGAGGATCGCCTCTTCCATTTGCAGGGAAGCAAGCGGGCAGGAAAGTCCGTCCAGCAGGGCAGGAAAGTGGTTAGTGGCACTAGTGGAGCACCGACATCTCAAGGGCAGACTCATCAGCATGAGCAGAGTTCCCATCAGGGGGACTCTGCCAAGAGGTTCTGATCAGGTGATTCCCGGCAGGGATTTGGTGGATTTAGGCAGGGTCAGCAGGGCCTGCAAGGCCAACACCGCCAGCAGCAGGGCCAACACAGCCAACAACGTTTTTATCAGGGCCAACAGGGCTAGTGGCGGGGTGATAACGGCCAACAGGGCCGTAATCAGCAGGGTCAGAGGGGAGGTAATTTTAGAGTCCGATGTTTTGTGTGTGGTAAGCATGGCCATAAGCGCCAGGATTGTCCAGTCGGTGATAGGGCCCCACAGCAACAGGGTGCCCGTAATGAGCCACAGAGGCCACTTTTTCCAGCTGCCCTCCCAGTACCAGCTCAGGTACCAGCCCTACCAGCCATTCCAGCCGCTCCGGTGCAGCAGGGGCAGTTATAGTACGGACGTGTCTATAACGTCCACCAGGCAGCAGCTCCACAAGCACCACCCGCGATTGAGGGTATGTTTCCTATCCATGGTACTATGGGTCGGGTTTTATTTGATACTGGGGCAACACACTATTTTATAGCTACCCATTTTGCAAAGGCCTTTGGGTTATTAGCCACAGCAGAGAGCACTGTGACGTTTGTAGACTCACCATTGGTAAATGGATCGCTAATTTTCTTTATATGTCGGGGAGTAGGGGTAGACATTGGTAGCTTGGTATTACCAGCAGACAAGTTAGTCTTAGATATGAACGAGCACGACGTTATTATTGGTATGGATTGGCTCGCAACTTACAGAGCCATAATAGATTGTTTCGGTGGGAGTATTGTCTTTACCATTCCGGGGCAAGAGATGTTTGTAGTGGAGATGCCTCTCCCAGAGGGAGACTCCACCACTCATTTGTATTACATAGAGGAGGATACCTCTAAGGAGGTTGTGATTCCCTTAGACTATATCCTAGTTATTCGTGAGTTTTTCGATGTATCTCAGGATATACCAGGCCTACCCCCCAGTCGTGAGATAGATTTTGTCATAGATTTATTACCACATACTCGACCTATAGCACGTGCTCCATACCGTATGGCTCCGGCGGAGATGCGAGAGTTACGAGATCAGATAGAGCAGCTGCTAGGTTAGGGCTTCATTCGAAGGAGTACCTCACCTTGGGGCGCTCCAATTTTGTTTGTGAAAAAGAGAGATGGTTCACTGAGGCTATGTGTGGACTACCGAGAGCTGAACAAGGTCACGATACAAAACAAGTATCCACTGCTTCGAATCGATGATCTGTTCGACCAGCTGAGGGGAGAAACTTTCTTTTCGAAGATATATCTGAGGTCGGGGTACCATCAGCTACGTATTAGGGAGCATGATGTTTCTAAGACTACTTTCTTGAGGAGATATGGGTCCTATGAGTTCAGAGTGATGCTATTTGGACTCACAAATACTCCAGCCGTATTCATGGACTTGATGAACCGAGTGTTCATAGAATTTTTGGATCAGTTCATCATCGTCTTCATATATGACATTCTGATATATTCACATTCCGAGGAGGAGCATGCCGAGCACTTGAGGCAGGTTCTTCAGACTCTACGAGAGCATCAGCTGTATGCTAAGTACGAGAAGTGTGGGTTCTGGTTTTGAGAAGTGCAGTTCTTGGGACATGTTATTTCTGGACAAGGGATAGCAGTTGACTCGAGTAAAGTGTCAGCGGTGAGGGAGTGGGGATAACCCACGACACCAACGGAAGTACTTAGTTTCTTGGTATTAGACGGATACTACAGGAGATTCATTCGAGTTTTCTCCAAAATAGCGGGTCCATTGACGAACCTGACTCGCAAAGGGGTTCTATATGTTTGGGATGATGCTTGCCAATTGGCTTTCGACGAACTGAAAGACAAGCTTACTTCAGCACCAGTTCTTGCTTTACCTAAACCGGGTGTGGAGTACCTGGTTTACACCGATGCTTCTTTATGGGGACTTGGGGGAGTATTTCAGCAGGAGGATAAGGCTATAGCTTTTGACTCCCACAAGCTTAAGCCGCATGAGAAGAATTACCCCACACATGACCTAGAGTTAGCAGCGGTCATTTTTGCATTGAGGATATGGAGGCACTATTTATTGGGGGAGAAATTTCGCCTGTTCACAGACCACAAGTCACTGCAGTACCTGTTCACTCAGCGAGAGCTGAATATGCATCAGCGCAGGTGGTTGGAGTTCGTGAAGGACTATCAGTTGGACATACAGTACCATCCGGGGAAGGCCAACGTAGTTGCCGATGCATTGAGCCGTAGACCGGTAGATGACATGGCGGACGTCTGGAAAGAAAAGTGGAAAGAGTTGGGTCACCAGGACGCGGTAGACCATTCCTTCATATTTGTCATGACAGAGACACCCAAGATTGTTACGAGGGTGATACAGGCACAGACCGCAGACCCATTTTTCCAGGATCAGATTGTACGACTTTTAGCCAACGGTGCTGAGTCCTATTCTTTTAGTTCTGATGGGGGTTTGAGGTTTAATGGGAGATTGGTGGTACCGTAAAGAGCAGACTTACGTCATGCAGTGATGACCCAGTCTCACGGGTCCCGATTTGTGGTACATCCGGGAGGAGATAAGATGTACCAGGATATGAGACGACAATACTAGTGGAGTGGGATGAAAAAGGACATTGCTGAATTCGGGTCCAAGTGTTTTACCTGCTAACTGGTAAAGTTGGACCATCAGAAACCATTAGGGTTGCTTCAACCATTGTAAATACCCGCTTGGAAGTGGGAGAGTATTTCCATGGATTTTATTACAGGGTTGCCTACATCACAGTGGGGCCACGACTCCATCTGGGTGATTGTGAACCGTTTGACCAAGGTGTCTCATTTTCTACCGATGAGGACAAATTATACCACCGGTCAGTATGCTCAGTTGTTCATTGCTGAGATTATCAGATTGCATGGTGTGCCCCTGAATATTGTGTCAAAAAGAGACATAATTTTTGTATCGCATTTCTGGGAGAGCTTTCAGGAGGCTATGTGTACAGAGTTGAGGTTGAGTTCAGCTTATCACCCACAGACAGATGGAAAAATAGAGCGTACTAATCATATGTTGGAGGATATGCTACGCATGTGTGTCCTTGACTTTGGATAAGGTTGGGAGCCACATCTTCCACTGCTAGAGTTCGCTTATAATAACTCTTATCAGTTCACGATTGACATGGCTCCATTCGAAGCTTTGTATGGCAGGCGTTGTCGTTCCCCAACTTGTTGGCTAGAGTTAGGGGATAACAAGTTGCTCGGACCAGAGGTGATTCAGGAAACCTCCGCTAGGATTGAGATGATCAGGAGTCGCATTCGAATAGCCTAGGACAGGCAGAAAATCTACACCGATGCGAAATGGTTCTTCCAGGAGTTTAATGTGGGGGACCAAGTATTACTACGTGTATCTCCTATGAAAGGAGTGATGAGGTTCGGGAAGAAAGGGAAATTGGCCCCGAGATACGTTGTACCATTTCCCATTATCAAGAGGATTGTGCCGGTAGCATACAGATTGGGACTACCAGAGCATCTTCATCGCATCCACGATGTATTCCACATCTCGTCGTTGAGACGATACCTTCGGGATGATATGGCCCACACCCACATCATGATGGAAGAGATAGACTTACAGCCTGACATCTCTTACGAGGAGAGACCAGTGGCTAATCTAGACCATAGCGAGAGGAGATTAAGGTCGAAGGTAGTTCCACTTATACGGGTCCAGTCGGAGCATCATAATGTGGAGGAATCCACCTGGGAGCGCGAGGCAGATATGCACGAGAAATACCCGAATTTATTCTTTCCAGGTATGCCTTATTTTTTGAATTTCGGGACGAAATTCCGTTATTAGGGGGGAAGTATGTAATACCATGTATTTTTATGCTTTCTAAATTTGGGGATTTATTAAATTTAATGTGAGTTATTAATTTAATATAAATTCGGAAATTTATTATTTTTATAATTACTAACGTGATGTGAGTTAGTAAGTATGGAAAACTTGTTGAATATTACTAATGATCAAAGTAATATATGATATTGGTTTTATTAAGTGTCACGAGTGAATAAAATGATAATTTTGGAAATTTAAGTCGGGACGTGCCTGTGTCGTGTCGGAACTATATATTGATTAATAAAAGTGAATAAGTTATATGTCACCCATATGGTCATTTTGAGTGCGCCAAAGTGTCCGGAAGGGTCGAGATAGTCAAAAATATGTACCCGGGGGTTTAGTTTGGGTCTCGTTTTGTTTTGGCCTATTTAGAACCCCGGGAGGGAGTTTCGGACATTTCATAATTTTGGGTAATTAAACCCACGAAAATTACAATGTTATATCAGATGCTTAGGGTTGCCTTCTAGGGTTAACACAACCAAAAGAAAGTGACAGACATTGGAGAAGGAAGGAGAGATCTTGCCAAGGAATTCTAGGCCGAAAACCTCTCCGTTTGCGCCGCCGTCGTTGCCAAACGAGAGATCACATCGCAAAGATCGTAACCACACTGATTTCAACACAAATCAGAGACAAAAAATTCCTAGGCAAGTATTTATCTTTCTTAATTTCGTTAATGCATCATTCATGTTAGTCTAGGGTTGATTAGGATGAGTTTCATAGAAGTAAACCCATGTTGGAGATAGGAAAATTGCTTGTATTAATGATATGAGCAAACCCAGGAGTGTCGATCGATCGACGCATCGATCGATCGACCCCTTCTGGAAGATTCATAATTCCCCTTCTAAATAGTTGAATTTCATTTAAAGGTGTAATAATCCTTGGACATCCTTATTAAAATATTTTGGGAGATAAAGAAGACCAGTTGGAATTATTGATAATATGAAATCTTTAATGTAAGACGAGATTCACATTTTTCGGGGATGTTTGCATATAAGAAACATTGGAACTAGGATAAAAAGGGGGAGACGAGTAAGGTAGTTACGTTGGTAAATATGAGTACCTACTGAAATTACACTTGGGAGGATAGGAATCCACGAGTGTCGCTTAATAAGTTGGGATGCTTCCACAAATTAAAGTAAGAAACGAATCGTTATACGTGATAACTAAATAACGAAAAATAAGGATAAATATCATAATTATGGGTTATGAGATGTACCTAAAATTTGATGTGGTAATAGTAGTATATTTATATGACTGTGTTTGTGCATATACTATATACGTGAGAAAACCATGCTCGCGCTACTTGCTATCCCCGAGGTTACCGCGCTGGGACAGTCTTATCTCGATGGGACCTTTATGGGGGATATTGACTCGTACCCTAGAAGATATAAATCCTTCAGTACAGGCTATCGAATCGATAGTTCAGACGGTCCTAAGAGACGTGAGGGCATGTACTGACCTCTTAGAGACTTGGAATCTATGCTTCGCCTCGATGTTGTTTGTGTTTGTATTAATACATTTCGAGAGTGATTCCGAACTTGTATTTCCCTTTGTACGAGTGATACAGGGACTGGATAACAGAGTATGGCCGCACCATAATTATTATGTGGGGTGCCGTTAGAATAAATATATTATATGAGTATTTAATATATATATTAAATTCTGGAACTTGGGTACTACCTACTGTGTTTATGGTAAGTAAGATATGAATAATTATTTCCATTTGGGAATAAGTGTTTGAAAAGTATAATATATTGCGAAGAGACTTTATTAGTAAATAAGGTTAAATGAGAACTATGTTGTTAAATGAAATGAACCTCTTAATCAGTTGAAATTGTCAGTTTAAATCTTAGGAGCGACATGAGATAAGATAAGTTGAACCGTTGGGAAGGTTAGTACGATAGGGGTGCACATTAGAAGAGAGGTGAGAATTTCTCATGGGAGTGTCACACTAATATGTTGTTGCATTGGCCAGTAAACATTTTAAATAATTTCTAAACAAACTTAAATGGTTTTTACATTCGGGCTTTGACCCGTTTCCATTTCTTTTCTCTCTTGTATATATATATGTATGTATTACAGGTGCCTGGCCACAGGGGCGTCTTGCATAGGATCATTTGGAAGGAACGCGTTGCAGCTTAGGTGGGAGTTGCAGGCCTCTTGTTTAGACGACCTCATTTCTTGATTCCACTCCTAGCATTTCTTTTAGAAGTTGGGCATGTGTCGCCCTTTTTCCATTATTCAGTTATTTTGTTGGATATTGTACTTCATTTATTTCCAGTATTTACACTTTGGATTTTTATTACTGCCAGGATGTTTTCCTTTAAGTTTTAATGTTGGGATTTGTTTGTTGAATGTTTAACTCTTTGGTATTATAAGTTACAGGATGATTGTTATGTGATTCTTTAAATTGTGAATTTTGTAAAGTTTTAAAATATTGGTTTTGAATAAAATTTGGAAAGTAGTATCTGAAAATGGTTTGGACACTTAGCTTAATTATTTAGGGTGTTTAAATTGGAAATTTTATTTTGACGACAATGATGCTAAGATTGAACCAACTGTTCACCTTGATTTTAATTTAATAAAGGAGTGATTGCCCGGTATTTAATTAGGCGGGGTGTCACACTACCTTAGCATCGAATCACATAAAATAAACATACGTGACCATGATTGAAGGGATATAAACATAAAATCTTCATGAAATCATGTTAGTGTGGCACCATACACAGAGATGTATAGTAATAGAAAATGCCAAGACTTAGGTTTTAAGGTGGACAACATGGACCTTTCTAATACACAATCAATCTTAATTAGGGCTCTGATAGCCATTGTTGGGAAAAACAACTTGGGATTGACAATTGAAATGTGGAAATTTTAGTCCTACGATTTTGGACTAATCATGCATTAAAAAGAAAAAAAGAGTTGTGTTTAAAGATTAAACATAGGGTTCAAGAATATAATATCATAACGAATAATGTATTGGTTCGTATGAGGAGACAAAGGTTGAAGATGATGATATCATTTCTACCATCCAAGGTATCCAAAAAAATTATTTAACCTTGTGTAAATCTTAGATTTTCTAGTTTATGGTCATACCAAAAGCTAGATAGGTATGTGGGCATCTTTTGAGATGAAAACTCATCCTAATGAGTGATATGTGGTGGTGTCTCTCTATGACTCTTCACAAAAATGTTAATAGTGCTTAATATCACCCCTCCCAAACCCTAATGATGAGTTATATCCTTTAAAAATCTTCCCCACACCATACGATACATGTAAAATAGGTGGATTTTATCTAAACTGGGTTATATGAGATTTTGGGCCAAACTACTTGGGTATGTGGACTACATTAGGGACCCATGAAAAATAATTAAATTAGCTCCAAATAAATATTTAAAAATACAAGTTACAATTACCGTAATCTATTTCCTTTATTTATTTAATCATAATTAACCCCCTAAATAATTATTCTTATACTCCAATTTAATTATCTTATAAATCACTCGGATATAATTAGGTCTTATTGACAAAGTTTATGATGGTAAACAATAGGATTACCCACATTAAGTGTCTGATACTCGCTTGGTATAATCAATATTTTATTATTGAACTTTAACCAACATATAATAAATTTTCTTGGTTCTCAGACTTAATCTATTTGTTACTTCACTAGGATTATAAAATAATCCACTGGTCGGGTTGTACTTGGTGGAAACAAAACATGTAAGTCTATTAAGGGCGTAGTATAATTAGTGGTATCCCATAGATGCATATGACTTCGAATTATGTTCTCATAACTACTCATAAAACTGCCACCCAATATGCAGGGATCATTTGACCCAATACAAAATCATATCGCGCCGATGGAAATTACATTTGCAGAAGCATTCCAATGCTCATAATTCACGGGATTAAGAATCTATACACCTTTTACAAGATAACACTTAGACTCAAATCCCATGGGTAACCATGTTCAGTACCTTACTGGGATGTATCGATCACAATCCTTTATTGAATTATCATACAAATTCTCAAACTATCAAACATGTTTATGCAGTTTGAGAAAAACTAGTAGGATTTCATTATAATCGGTCCAAAGGGATGTCAACTCTCTATCAAGATTGTGAATGTTTTATAGTGATAGAATGGAAATTTCGATCTTCTTCTAGTCAACCCGTATCTAACTCACTAGAATTCATACTGAGATCTATTGACCAACATATCTACCATATATTTAAACTAAATATAAGGCAATCTCATAAACATGACTCTTATTTGAAAATGAACTTATGAACCTTTACTCGAAAGTAAATTTCATACATGGTTTTAAGAATAAAACCCAAACAATCTTTATTGTTCATATGGGAGTAACCTCTTTGGTGGGATTAAAGTGGTTTTAATCAACATTATGAACCCTTTAGTTGAAATGCATGCTAGTAGTCGGCTTTATGGGCTTGGAGGAGTGGTAGCTATGAGCAAACATTTCCAAGGGTATATGCTTTGCTAATAAACTCCATTACACCAGAAGGGATCCACACATTCAGAATGTGGTAATTATATTGAGAAATTTGTATTGATCAAGGCTACTCACAGATCTAATTTTAGTGCTGTGTGAGTATACTTGAACTTTTTCCTCCAAATCTAACCAGTCAAGCTCCTCAGGTGCTCCCTAGATTCGTAACAAGACTATGGAATAATCTTATCACGCCTTGAAACACCTAATGAGTGAGACTAGTTAAATTTTGAAGAAAAAGTTGAAAGGTATACATTTAAAACTAAAATAAAATTTATGAGTAGCGTTGATCAATATCAATATTCACAAAAGAAAACGAATTACCAATTTATGGAACTCGCCTGGTGAAAAGCATGTTATTACCTTATAAATAGACTTGGCCAAAAGATGGTTGTGCATAGCTATTATTTGACAAACCTATAAGATTAACAAATATTGTGCGTTTCAATCGATTGGTTCAACACAATGTTAATTAAAACCACTCTTTACGTCTCAACAAAGTTAATCCCCTTTGAACAACACTTTATCAATCCTAGAAAGATTTTTACTCACTATTTAGATCAACAAACACATTAATCATGTTACAAATCAGATCTTTATTTAAAAAAATTGGTTGTGTTAACCTATTATCATGTTGTGTTATTGTATCGTGTTGTTCCACTCATAGGTGGTTATTTTAATGATTCATGCAATACATACTTACTCAAATGAAAATATATACAATGGCTTTGTTCAAATTTATGTTCATATAAATACAATTTAAATAAGGTTTCCATACAAGGGTGAAGTATATAACGATAAAATAATGATTGGAAACTCAATCTTTGTTTAAATCAAGTAAAAGATCCTTAAAATTATGTCTGTCATCAATAGTAGTTAGAAAATTTGTAAGGACCTTTAATTCATATGCTTGAGTAGTTAAACCCTTTGTTGCATGCATAACAACAAACTAGTTATCGTCTTTATGAACATTTAGTAGAATCCTTTCATAAAATTTTCAAAGACTCGATAAATCTCTTGTCTACAATGTGTTCTTTTTTCTTCAAAATAGATAAATCAACCGTGACAGGTTTTTAGGTAGGATTGATGTTATAACCATCAGTGGTGTCCTCCAACATTACCCAATCATTCAAGAAAAATAATCTAACCCTAAAAATAAATCAATATAAATAAACCAAACAAATTAAGATATTACGAAACCCCAAAAATTAAGATGTCATCACATGTCCAAAAAGTTTTAATAACTACAAACTTATCCCAAAATATATAAAAACATTATAAACTTGTCCCAAACAAAAACATTTTTAATCCTACAATCTTCACTAACAAATAAATTGGTCAAACAATATATCCATTCATATACTCGTATTATATAACCCTCGCAACCATGTGGTCAACATGAAGAGGGTCCTCTCTACAACCTTGATAAATTGTATGTACTAATATTTTAGCATTGGCTTTTTGCAAATGGTGAGAGTCCACTAGTGTTTCCAAATTCGTAGGAATAAGCATGCACGTGCCCATGACCCTAGTATTGACCATGTCCCTCAAACAATAAGCATTGGCATATTCACCATTGATGGGCAATGAGGATGGTTGAAAAGATGGTGCAATACATGGATCGCATGGGAATATTAGCGGAGGTATTTTAGAGGGAAAATCGTGAGGTGTAGAAAAGAGGAAACCCTGAGGCATTAAATGCGATCTAGATTGTTGTTGACTAATAAATTAGGCCAATACCTTATTTCATTCATCAATTATCCAAACGTATTGGCAACACAGAACATGTCTTTATTAAGCTCGACATATGACTCCTCACTAAAGAGAGTTCGTACAATACATGTACAATGTGCACTAATATGGTCCTCGACATCCGGGAGAGCACACCTCTTGTTCTCCCCTTTTTATTCTTCTTAAGTACCTTGGATATGGCATATGAGTTAATATCCTAAGGGTTCCACTAGGATTGACTACTCCTCATCCTTTCAATTGTTTCCCATAGTATAATATTATATTTAGGACTATAATTTCTCTCTCTCTCTCTCTCTCTCTCTCTCTCTCTATATATATATATATATATATATATATATATATATATATATATATATATATATATATATATATATATATATATATATATATACACACACACACACACACTAGAGGATGCCTATGCCGAGGGCACGGCGATAAATTTTCTCCTGTGATAAAACTCAGCCCATAATAACCAGCATTTAAAAAAAAACCTTTTTAAAATAGTTAAAAAATATATATTTAAAAATATATATATATTTTAAAAACAATTTAATAAAAAATAATATATATATACACGACGGATCTCCAAATGACCAAAAAGAAGGACCAAAAGAATGGACCATTTTTAAAAAAATAGTAAAAAAAATCATTTTGAGTTGATTTTTTTTGTGTGGTATTTAAACATTTTAGGAAAGGTACATAAACAAAATTAGTTAAGTATGATTTTATTTGTTATTTTAAAAAAATCGATCAATATATATTAGTTTTTTAGCTGCTAAAAACTAACATATATTTGACCGATTTTTTAAAATCGCAAAAAAACTCATTTTAAGATGATTTTTTTGGTGTGACTTTCCTGATATGTCTAAATAACACACAAAAAAAATCAACTCAAAATAAAATTTTTTACTATTTTTTTAAAAATGGTCCGTTCTTTTGGTTCTTCTTTTTGGTCCTTTGGAGATCCTCTCCATCTCTCTCTCTCTCTCTCTCTATATATATATATATATATATATATATATATATATATATTAAATTTAAATGCACTAGAGTTGGAGCTAATTTATCTAAGAATTTATTAGTATGTTTAACTCATCGAGTATACAAGTACAAGTTGACCCAATTAGGGTCTTTCCCTTATTCTGAAGCCCCCTTATTCCTTTCCACCCATTAACCCTTCAAATCATCATATGATTTGGACCCAAGTTTGTGCACACCAGCTTTTTATTAGTGGTTCTATCTGTTTTGCTCCCTCTGGACTCTATTTTGCTCCTTCCTTGGCCTCTTTCTCTAAGAAATCACTACATTGGCTAAAAGGCATTTCAACATTTTGCGTGACTTTTTTATTTCAACCCTAAAATTTTTGAATTTGATGTCCTCATTAAGAAGTGAACTTTTTGGAGGTTCTTACGAGAGGCTTTCAATTTCTTAGATACTCAGGAAAGAACATTCTCCTTTGAACCGGGTGGAAATATAGAATATTTACAAAGTTGATCCCATAAGTCATCTTTTATGCACAATCAACATTCTTTAAATTTTATAACCACCTAGAACCCACATTAATATTTTCAAGAGACAAAAAATGTAAGTAAAAAATATCAAAGATGTTTTTCTTATTTCTAGGAATCCTGATAATGGAAAACCCAATCTTCTTCCAATCTTCGACTTGCGATTACTCGATAATGAAAATTGAGGGCTTTGAATTAATAGGGGTTTGTGATGTCTGATTGCTTAGAGACAATTGAGTAATATAATGAATCGCAGTGGAGTAGAGCATTGTGATCTCACAAATGGCGAGAATTTTGGTTATGGATTAGGAGAGGATTGAGATGGGGAGGATCTTCGTTATTTGATTGATTGATTCTGAACATGTTCGACAATTCCAACAAATAAATATATTAAATAACTAAGAGTGTATATCAATCATGTTTAGGAATATATATATACATGTATACACATGTATGCATATACATTTTCAAGATCTTTTCAAACAAGCTCGGTATGTTTAATTTCCACCCAGTTGGTCTTATTTTTTTAAAATTTGTGAAAATTTGTATGTCGCCAACTGGGCGGAAGGTTATTTATGGTTATTTCCATGATAGAAACTTGAAATGATTTCCTCTTCAAGTTTTTTTCCAAGCTCGCATTAAATGTGCATATTTTGTGAGATTGCAATCTGGGTGAATGCTCTGTATACAAAATTGTTTCCATGATGGATGAATATTTTTCTAACTTTTCTAATAGGGTCATTAATGTCAATGCATAGTCGGGGTTATGAATTAAAAATATATTATCTATTGCCTTATCCCAACAATCTGACAAGGAAAATCAAATACGATTGATCATGTATTATTAGGGGATTTCAATACTACGGTTTGCAAGGTATTTAAACTATTCAGTTTTTCTATTCCTATACTCATAAATAGGAGTTTTAAGTGTGGTGAAACTATAACCTCCCGATCATCCATTAAAAGTAGTTGTTGCCGTGACTCATTTTTTTCCACGAAAATATATAAAAGGAGTGTTTGTGTACATGACCATCGCTTTCTAATGTGAACAAGAAGATATAAAATGTATAAAATATTTTTGCATGTGGGACAACATACAAAAATGATGAATATAGACATTAATTAATACAAAAATTACTATGAGTCCCTCAACTAATTACTAAGTTTGAATTAATAAATCAAACACAACAAGTTCGTTCTTAATTATTCTAAATTAAAATAATCCTAAAATTACTATGTATCCACCAATGTATAAGACCTTCCACCAATTAGTGTTTGCCCAAACAACAACCACTTAAGAAAGGGGTGAGCATAACCACAATAGTTAACCAAAAAGACATGAACTCATATTCATCCACACAATATCAACAACAACTAATTGGTGTTTTGTAGTTAATCAATCATATACAACAAGCCCAATTTCTATTAAATTCATCCTAATATTACTATGTGTCCACCAATATGAAAGTATTTCCATCAATTTATGTTTGCCTAAATAGCAAACACTTAAGTAAGGAGTTAACAAGATGACAACAGTTAACCAAAAAGATATATGCACTGTTATTTATTGCTGAAATATAAACATCAACTGATTAATTTTTATGAATTAATTATTCATACACAACAAGTCTAATTTGAGTTTATTTTAATTGAATTAATACAAAAATTACTAGGTGTCCACCAATGTGCAATCACTTCCACTAATTTTCGTTCACCCAAACAATAATCAATAAAGGAAGGGGTGAACATTGTTCGAACAGTCGAACAAAAAGTTATAACTATATATAAGACTAGGTTACATAAAAAAAAGATAAGTAAAATTACCTGAATAAGAAAAGCAGTGGGAATTAGCGGAGCTCCAATAATTGTTCTCCAATTATATATGCACATGGAATGAGAAGAAAACATGTTAACCTATTATTCAATATAAAATACTAACATATAATTCGATCACATGACGTAAAATTAGGGCGAAGTAATGTTTTCTAAGTCATAAATCAACAACCAATCCATATCCAACCAAATTAGAATTTGAGAAATTGAAATTGTTTAGGTTAGAACTTATGAAATTGTCGTTCTTAATGCTAATGTCAATGGCACTGCGCCATTTTATCTTGGTACAACAATAACACATCACGTGCCTCTTGGCTATAACATACTCATTGTCATTTGATAATTTTAGAAATCAAAGACTTCATTAGAACATTAAAAGGATTTTTTTCCTCCCAAATATAATGTGTTTGTGTGAGTGTATATATAATGTCGACTGAATAAAAATTCTAGTAATAGAACCCTAAATATGTTATGGCATCAACTAATGCAATAATGTGCCATGTATATTATAAGATGTTTCACCACTAAACCCTAAATTATAGCAATACAAATTCAGTACCAAAGCCCTAGTGTTCACAATATAAATTCATGCGCAAATAAAAACTTCAACTTATAAATTTAACCAAACTTTCATACCTAAATCACCAAGTTTTTCATTCTATAATATAAACCGTAATATGAAATTATAAAAAAATAATTGCAACACAACCCAAATGAAACCCTAATTACAATTCGAACAAAATTCCAAACCCTTAAACTTTTATTAATAAATACAAATGAAAACCATATTACCACACCAAATCAAATTCAAAACATTGTTACAATATCAACACATTATATACACATTTCATCTTACCAAAATCTAACTGCAACACAAACCAAACAAATATCCTAATCGCAACACAAAGGAAATTCAAAAACCTTAAACCTTTATTTATATACAAATCAATCCAAATCAACACATTATACATATACAATACAATATCAACACATTATACATAGATAGATTGATAGATAGATAGATAGATATGTATATATATATATATATATATATATATATATATATATATATATATATATATATATATATATATATATATATATATAAAGAGAGAGAGAGAGAGAGAGAGAGAGAGATAAAGATAGTTTGGGTGGTGGTGAGTCGCGGTGGTGGTTCCTTCTGGTGTCCGGTGGTGGTCCCAGTGAGTGAGTGTGTGTGTGTGTGTGAGAGAGAGAGAGAGAGAGAGAATTTAGAAAGAGAAAAAATGGTTGAGTGAAATGAAAATAAAACCCTAATTGGTTCTATTTAAACAAAAAATTGGGCCATATTTCAGGCATATGACCCGATCCATAACAAATTTTGATTAATTCAAATGTTTACAATTTAATCGTGACCCCCAAAACCACCGACGTTGGGTTACGGTCCAAAACTATTACCCCATTTTTGTGACCATTTTTGAATTTTGATGTTTTCACGGAACAGATTCACAGTTCTTAACCATGGCCATGTTTCATAGGTTTTGGTCACGACCTTTCCATATTGGTCATGGTTATAGACCGTGGATGATTATGTGACCAACTTAATGCCATTTTCCCGCCATTAGGGTCATGGTTTGGTCATGGTTGTGGATTGTGACCATGAGGTTCATAGTTTGGGATATGACTAACTTTTGGTGTAGAAATGCGATCAAATTTTAGGTATCGAGTTGTAAGGCATGGTCACGGATTTGGATCGTGACTACCATGGTCATGACCCAAATCTATGACCACCCTTCCGTGACCATTTTCGAATTTTGACTTAGTTATAACATGGAGCAAAGTTGCATATTCTAGCTCTAAGAGGTCCTTGGTAGAAATGGAGGAATATTCCTGATTCTGAATAGAAAATTTAGGGTTTAGAAGCCCATTTAGTTCATCACCACAATGTTAGAGGATGTAGGTGGTGAATGAATTATAACAAAGGTGGGGCTGAGACCCCCTCGTTCTAATCCATAACTCGAGTATTCAATATAGGAATTCCCTCATAATATGGAATGACCATTAACAAAGGAGTACGTTTTAGATATGTAGAGAAACACTCATGGGGGAACTTGAAAATGTGGAACATTAGTTAAAGGAGAATAGTGAATGAATAAAGTGAGAGCAAGACAGTGCAAGCCTTTTTTATTTAAAGAAACTATGTTGAACACTAGAGCCTTAAGGATGATACTTATAAGATTAAAGGAAACTTTAGTTACTCATCCAAATGTAACAAATGTCCCATCTTTATGAATTTAATGGATTGATTCTCCCACCAAATCTCACTTGTGGCTAAATCCATAAATAAATCACTAAAATTGTGACAACCCATATTCTTATAGAATTGAATTAATTGTTATATTTGGTTACTTAAATTTATTGAATTTTTATTTTGTTATCACATATGATATGTCATTCGGTGATTTGTGGTGTTAGAATTTCATATGTTGTTGATGATGGTACCATATTTGACTATGTGTATTCTGAGGATTCTCAACCGCTTCAACATCATATACTATGGATTAGAGGTTGTACGGTCAGCCTCTAACGTCTCCCAGAACACAATCAATATCCCAAGACCGCATTTGCCTTTAATAAGGGACCAAATAGGGATAAACGCCTCAATTTCCTAATGTCTCCCACAAGGTACTTAGTCATTTCAATAGGTCTCAAAAATCGAGCTCGGAGACCTCGATACAACATACTTCAACCTCTAACATATGAAGGAAACTTCAAGAGGCCACATAACTTCTTTTTTTCAAAAGGATACTATTTCAAAATACCTTAGTGACATCAAAGGAGGAACCTTTAACGATTGTAGACTTCCTAAACATTAGGCAAATTTCTTTATTTTGTATAGCGAGTAGATAAAATAGGCAAAGTTGTTCCACCTATCACCACCACTCATCACCACTTACATTGATGACTCCTAGCTGCATTAAAGGAAGCCATCAACTACTTTACACCCCCTTCAAGACTCTATCCCACACTACACCTTATTACTATAGTTATCAAAACTCAGAGGGAGCCCTAACCATGCTAATGCAGTCCACTTATTCTCTATCCAAGAGGATGCATATATAACGTCGTCTTATGAAAGGTTAAAGGAATTTTTAAATCATCATACACAAGAAGAACACAATAAACTCAATCTAGTACGAGTTTGTACTCATTCTGATATACACTTTCAGCCCACTATTATGAGCACTTAATCATAGTTTGGATCATTCCTGACCATTCTACTTACTGTACACCATGTTAAGTCCTAACCTAACACTTAGAAATCCTTAAATCGTCTCTCAGTTATTTTCTAACATCCTATGTATTAATTATTCATCTATCCAAGAACTTTTAACCAGTTAGTGGCGCATAGCTTATCCAAACGTCTTTAAAAATATGATGGTCAAAATTACCCACATTGTGGTTTATTTGGAATTATGGATTGCTAAGGCTTGTTTTGAGAACGTACCAAATCGATCATATCAAGTTATTAATCATCTCATTTTATCAATTTCTCAAATTTGTTACTCTATTCAATCCAAGGGCCATAGTTACTATTTTGATGACCAAATTATAAAGGTGCTTGACATCAAAGTGAGGCCCCATATTGTTAAAGCTAAGTTGATTTGTTAAAATATTCCTCCTCTGAACTGTTTCAAACTAAACATTTATGGGGGTTATAAAGGTAACCCTGGTATTAATGGATGTGGTGGTGTCCTTAAGGGCCACAATGACAAGATGGTGGTTGGTTTTTCTAAAGATTTAAGAATGGAATCAAACTTTGTGCGGAGTTCATGTCATTAAACGGAGGAATTCAGTTTTGTTCTCAATATTGGATTGATAAGATATGCATTGAATATGACTCTCTGATGGTGGTGAATTACTTCAATAATGGAACTTGATAGAAGTCCAGGCATGCATATTTGAGGATCTAAAAAATTTAAATTGGTCTTTGAAGAATTATTTTAGAGAGGAAGATTATGCCACTGATGTTTTGGAAAGTGTAGGTATCCATACTAGGGGGGATTTTTTTTTTGAAGATTTCAATGAACTTTCAAGGCTAGATAGAGGAGAATAAAAGTTGAACATTCAAGGAGTGAACATAATTAGCATAACCTATTAAATTATTTTGTAATGGGGATATACTAAATCCCCATATTTATTTACTATCTCTAATCTTTGGTCATTGGATGCCCTAAGTTTGTTTTATTTTTTAATCTTGTTAGTGCCTCCTTATAGGGGATTTTCCTGATTTTTATAAAATATTGGGGTTACCGTTCCCTTTCTAAAAAAAATACCGCAAGGACCTCATACTTTCTTCACCAAAGCTCACGATGTCTCTTAGATTGTAATAATTATTTTATGGTATAATATTAAGTGAAAATCCCTTTGACATGGACATAGGATCCTCAGTTGAGGTCCTAACCACTATATATTTTTGTCTATAACTTTCACACACCTCCCCTTATTATAAAACTCGTATGTGGGATACTTGATTTAAACCAAATTTGCAAGTTTCCATGTTAACCTTATTTAATTGGTGTCAAATATCAAACTAAATTGATTCATACCCTAAACAAGCAACTACGTGTGTATGTGTGTGTGTGTCAAACCATCACAAATAAAATTGCTAACTCACAGATCTTAGGAAAAATCTCGTTTGGGCAAAACCTTTATTTCACTATAAAGATGCGAATCGCAACGTAAAATAATTATAATGAACTCCAGTAAGAATCCACAAAAACACGCAGTCTTGAGTCAGCAATGAAATAACCGTAGCAGTCCACACGAACACGCAGTCCTAATCAGCCAGGAACACCCTCGAGCACTCCCAATTGACACGCAATCGTTAGCCATAGATTTAACCTATCTACAAGAGAAAAACTTCACCAAAGTTGTATCTTGGGTTCCAAAAGATTTCACATAAATATCGGGATGTTTTGTGAATTGAAAACAAAAAGGATTAAAACCTAAAACTCTCAAAAGTGAGAAGAGAAACGTTTCTGCCAAAGCAGTTTTCGTTAAAAAAAATTCAGGTCTTCTTAACGAAAACGAAGTTGTTTAACACGCTTTACATAAAAAATTTAAGGTGGTGCATCGCTATAACAAAACTGGCATCTCACTCGAATGTGGACGTGTCGCTCGAACAAGCTTTGCGTGACATAGCCCTGTCGCTTAAACGAGTTCCCTTGTCGCTCGAACGAGATTAAATAAAAAATAAATTTTTATTTCGTCTTTGAAAATCCTCCTTAAAACTTTAAAAAATTACTTTTTATGAAAAACTTCGCTCCAACACTTAGAAAATATTTTGTAAAAAATATCCTAACACTCCAAGTGAATGCTAAGGTACTTAAACACAACCTTACCAACATTAATCTCGCGAAGGCTTGAATGTTGAAAAACTTTGATATTCAGATATGTCTTGACGCTTCAATGTTCTTGAATGACTCTTCGGCGATTTTAGCAATATACGACATACTCAACAAAGTATGAACTATATAAAATATGTCCTTACAAATCTCCCCCTATGTCTATGCCAGGACAAAATAAAAACATCTGCATTATCAAATCAAAATGCCTATATAAATATAATACCCTCGCATGAACCCAAAACTGAAAAGGCATAAAAAATGCAAGTATAAATTTTTTTTCAAAAATATTCAACATCAAATCTTCAAATCTTTAAGCTTTTCTCATCAGGGTGTGCAAAATAATGATATTCAATTTTTTATCTACACACATGAGATAAAGGAAATAACTTCGTGACGCATCGAGTTTTGAAATGATATAAGAATAAATCAATAAATAATAAAATCTCCCCCATATTGCAAAAACTCCCCCATAATTCGTTCTCCCCCGTTTTATTTGACTGAAATAGACATGGAAACGAATAAACAAAATAATCATGGAGTTGTCACGACAAATACCAAATATGAATCAAACTACGCTAATGCAAAGGAGTAACTCAAAAGTTTTTCGTAAAATATTTTTGATTTTTCAAAATTTCATACTGAAAAATGCAAAAACAATTTTTACAAAAATCACACACCATGAATTTACATTTAGACAACCAAATAATGGAAACATAATGAACGAGTGTGAACATATTCGATAGGAAAATGAAAGCAATCAAACAAAACATATGTGCACGGTGAATATATGTAGTCCTTACGAATGAATCTCAAAATTCTCCTTAGGTGTTTAAAGTGTTGAATTTTAATGACATCGACTCAATACATCAACACATCAAAGTCTAGAATGATTCCCACACCGATAACATATAAAACTGTTAACGCTTTTTCATGATGCTATCAGGATGGGCAAACCCGTTTTTCATTTATTTCCATCCAAACTCCCTTATAAATAATAATCATTTATTTTTCTTTTGAGGTGGCCCCTTTTTGGCATATTTATCATTTTATTGCCTTTTATTTTTTTGAGCTCTTTTAAACGATGGCTTTCATGATGAGTTAATTTATACTCTCGCAGCCCTTTCCCATGATTCACCCATCATATTTTTTTGCAATTAAGTCCTCATGGTAAAAGGTTCTTACATGCACTACTTCCATTGTCAAGTTTTATCGCATATGGTTCATTTTAAAGACATAATTGAGATGAAAACGCTCCGACCAATATGTGATATACAAGAACAATAATCAAACAAATTCGTGCAAGTATGCATTAAACGAACTCATGAGTCAAACATGTAGGTAATAACAACAAATCACATATAAATGAATCCAAACATTGTAAAGCATAAAAATGAAATGATGACGCATATCAAAGCACTATCAAATCATCACATGGATATGGAATGAAATAGTGACTAGTGACTCGGTAATCCTAAATGTCCATTCATATATAGTGCAAAACAAAATACAAAAATCTTTTTAACTTTTTCAAAAATTTATCAAAATAAATCTTTTTGCATTTTTCAAAAGTTTTCTCAAAAATAAAAACTAATACAAAAAGTATACAAGTCATAACACTAGAAAGAATATATCACGAGGCACAACTAGAGTATGACGAACATATGAACACAATAATCTATATGATATAGTAAGAGAAGAATCATGTGAAATCAATTGGGAATCAACAAGTCTGACATCAAGTACCTCTAAAAGTGATTTCCTAACCCAAATATGTGTGCAACGACACATGGGGGTTTGGGGAACCAAGGGAACACTAGATTTAAACTTCATATGACTTTTTCGAAGATTGAAACAAAAACGCCTAAGGTGACCTCTCCTACTACAATGTGAACATGTATAAATGGGTCGAATGACACCTATGGGTTGACCTTTCTAACGCCCTTGGGATTTATTAACCCTCTAAAACAAATAATGGTCTTGGCTTTCACACTTAAAATATGAGAACACGACGATCCACTACCATTGCTACCAACACTACTCAAGTCTGTCAAATAATTTTTTATCTCCAAATTTTTTAACTCAAGCAAATAATTAGAATCTTTCAATTTTAGCGACTCTATCCCTAAATTTTCAATTACTCATAGAAGGTTATCACGTTCGTTCTTAAAATACGCACACTTATCCTTAAGTGTCTCGTCACGTGCCATAAACTCATCAAGTAAAATATTTTTATCCACTATGGCACAAACACAAACCCTAGAGTTTTTAAGGTCCTCCAATTCTTTTTCTAAAACTAGGACTCTATCATCACTCTCCTTTTTGGACAATTTTAAAGCATTAAATTCATTGTCCAAAGAAATAAATTTCTCATGACAAAAATCTCTTTGATTTTTAACCATTTGCAAAAGATACATAGAGGATTTAAAACGATAATTTTCTTTTTCCAAAAAATCAATTCTTTTCGCAAACGTCAAATTCAAACTATTTAAATCATCAAAACTTTGACTCGTGTCATCAAAGGGGGGCATCCAATTACATAAGTTTTCAATTGAGAAAATTGCGATTTTTTACAAAAATAATTTTTCAAAACAAAAAATCAATATCACACAATTTTGCGAAAAACGGATCAAATGCGATAACTTAGCGCAACAGGCTCTGATACCAATTTGTACAAATCGTATGTGTGATACTTAATTTAAACAAAATTCACAAGTTTCCAAGTTAACCTTATTTATTTGGTGTCAAATATCAAACCAAATTAATTCAGGCACTAAACATGAAACTACGTGTGTGTGTGTGTGTGTGTCAAACCATCAATAATAAATAGCTAACTAACATATTTTAGGAAAAATCCATTTCGGGAAAACCTTTATTTTACTATAAAGATGCAAATCACAACTTACAATAATTACAATGAAATCTTCATTGAACTCCCACAAGAATCCACAAAGACATGTAGTCTTGAGTCAGTAATGGAACTATCGCAACAATCCACATGAACACGCACCCCTAATTATCCAGGAAGACCCTCAAGCACTCCCAATCGACATGCATCCGTCAGTCGTAGATTTACCCTCTCTATAAGAGAAAAAATTCACCAAAGTTGTATCTTGGGTTCCAAAATAATTCACATAAATATCGGGATGCTTTGTGAATTGAAAACAAAAAGGATTAAACCCTAAAACTCTCAAAAGTGAGAAGACAAACATTTATGCCGAAGAAATTTTCATAAAACAAAATTCTCAGGTCCTTTTAACGAAAACGAAGTTGTTTAACACACTTTACATAAAAAATTTAAGGCGGTGCATCGCAATAACGAAACTGGCATATCGCTCGAACGAGCTTCACGCGACATAACCCTGTGGCTCGAATGAGTTCCCCTGTTGCTTGGACGAGATTAAATAAAAAATAACTTTTTATTTCGTCTTTAAAAATACACCTTAAAACATTAAAAAATACTTTTGACGAAAAAGTCTGCTCCAACATTAGAAAATATTTTGTAAAAAATTTCCCAACACTTTAAGTCAAATGCTAAGTACTTAAACACAACCTTATCAAATTGAATCTCTTAGAGGCTTGAATGTTGAAGAAATCTGATATTCCCATCCTTCATGAAAGTTGAATGTTCTTGAATAATTCTTCAACGGTTGTAGCGGTATATGACATACTCAATAAAGTACAAACTATATAAAATTTGTCCTTACACTTAACCTGCCTGCAGTCCTTTCATGATCATGTGTTAGGCTTCACGTCGAACAAGATTTCAACACCCATCAGTTTGGATTTATTTGTGGAAACTATAAGTTCCATTTACTTCATATACAAACCTAGATCTTGTTATGATGACAACGAATGCCAATTTAGCCTATTCTTTCAATGACATCGAACCCCGATAAACAGAGCTTCAATAGTAACTTATCGATATCCTTAAAAATCTTCCATTACCACCTGTGGTGGAGGAACCAAATATATCAAAACCTAGAGCAATGGGAGAAAGTTATGAGCAATGATTGGAAGGAGAAAATAAATGAGAGGATATGGACAAATATCCACAATAATTAATGACCCGCATCCACATCAGAGATAGGTTATCACTCCCAAAAGATCAATCACATGGTCATTTCACGGTGTCTAGGTCATGGGGACAAGACCAGGAAGAAGCAAGACTAGTTGGGGAACTTCTTTAACAGTACAAGACATAAACTCCCAATACCCAGGAGCTAGCAATCCAGAAGAAACTATTACCATTTTCTAATGATGTTCAACATTATGATATTCCTCATAAGTGAAGATGCTTAATTTTGAGCTGTTTAATGGATCCAAGGATCCCATACACTTAGAGACTTATTGATCTCTCATGCTTATTAAAAACACTTAGGATGAGTTCTTATACCGAGTATTTCTTACTACTCTAAGAGGGATGGATATCCATTAATTTTTCTAATATAAAATAAGGGACCATGGAAGCTTCACTGAGTTATGATTTGTTAACCAGTTATGTGGGGCTCAGAATATGAGTAAAACTATTGACTCTCTCCTCCATTTTTGAAAGAAGAGCAACGAAGTTATTGCCTCTCTCATAAACCCTATAGAAGTGTTTTTCCAGTAGGAGAAGCTAACGATATTTTACCTATGTTAAGGAACATAAAGGTATTGGATGATATGATGAAAAATTCTAAATATTATAGGTTCCAAAAAGACCAGGAGTATAATACCAGGGATTTCTTCAGATCAAATAAGACATATAAGGGATGAATAAGGGAGGTTATCTCAAACTGTTTATGGCAAAAGACGCAGGAAAATGTCAACGCAATAACAACAATAAAAAAATAAGTATAATGTGCCTCTGATTGAGGTGAATACCATCTTGTTGGGTTTTCCTAGTATCGGAGCCTCTTCCACAGCTAAGAAAGTCCATCTCATAAGTTTCTACCAAGCTGGTGCAGATTAAAGTTGGTTTAAGTTACTCCCTTGCAGAGGATCTCACCTAGTTCCTAAAAGAAAACAAAGAAGTATTTTTCTAGAGTCATTCAGACATGATTGGGGTAGACCCTGAGTTCGTGGTCCACCACCTCAGCGTGAAACCAAACTAAAGGCATGTCTTCTAAAGAAAAAAAGAACTTCTTTAGTCTAGAAAGGAACACCACTATCACTGAAGAGGTTAAAAAACTCTTTACATCCAACTTTGTTGGAGAAGTAAAGTAGCAAAAGTCGCTCTCCAGTGTTATGATAATTCCCAAATACAACAAGAAATGGAGTATGTGTGTTGATTTCACTGACCTCAATAAGGAATGCCGTAAATATTTCTTCCATCGACCTCGCATTGACTTTTCAGTGGACTCAACTGTTGGTCACAATATCCTCTTCTTCATAGATGCATACTTTTGGTATAATGAGATTATAGTGGTTCTTACTGATGAAGAAAATACCTTAATTATCACGGAAAAATGTACCTAGTGCTATAAATTTATTTATTTTGGACTCAATAACTCAAGTGTGACTTATTAGAGGGTGGTGATCATCTTCACTGAGAACATCATTAGAAAATCCATGGATTTGTATGTTGATGATACACTAGTAAAAAATTAATAAGCCTAAGATCATGTGAAGAACCTCAGGGAGACCTTCGCCATCCTCATGTGAAACCAGATGAAACTCAACCCAATGTAACGCTATTTTGAGTAATCTGAAGGCAATTGTTTGGGCTTTAGTAGACGTGACATAGAGGATAACCCACAGAAGACCCAATCTCTATTAGATATGGAGTCCCCAAAGATAGTCAAAGAGGTTCATAAACTTTCCAAAAGAGTTGCTTCCATCAATTAATTTATCCCCAAATCCATAAATAAGTGATTTCTCTTCTTTAAAATACTGAATATAGACTTCAAATGGACTCTAAAGGCTAAACAATCCTTTCAAAGTGTGAATAAATACTTGGGGTCCCGACCACTGTTGTCTCGGACGATCACAGGGAAGATTTATACATGTATTTTACTAAATTCCAAAAATTTGTTAGATAAACTTTGATCCAAGATGAATTTGGGGTCGAATACCCAATATAATAGGCCAGTCAAGCTCCGCAAGTGGCTAGAAGAATATATGTAAGGATGGAAAATCTCACCTTCTGCCTTATCACCCTAGATAGATATTTGAGGCCTCACCTCCAATCACACACTATCTTGGTCATGGGCGATCAACCCCTTCAACGGATCATCCACAATATTAATACCTTGAGAAGGTTATAGAGTGTTCTATTAATTTGGAGGAATTTGACATCATGCATCAACCATAGAATGCTGTCAAAGTCCATACCATAGCCAACTTCATTGCTTTGTTCATTCACCTAGAAAAGTGGAACAACATCCCAAGAGCTCTAAAAGAAAAGAAACAGAGCCCAAGCTACCATTATTCCAGGAGATGGAACCTAACTTTCCAATATGGATCTTGTATGTGGATGTATCTTGCGAAAGCTTAGGTAGTGGGGCTAGACTTCATCTAATAATCTCAAAAGGAGGTACAATCTTTGTTGCTAAATCTAGTAATCTCTAAAGGAGGTACAATCTTTATTACTCCCCATTTTAAATTCAAAGCATCAAATAATGAGGCAAATTGTGAATCATTCTTAGCAAGGCTGGCGTGGACATTCACTTAAAAGAGGAGCAAATGAAGGTCATTGGTGACTCTCAACTAGTCGTAAGTAGATTCACTACCTTCTATGAGGCCAAAGATGATAGAATTTCATGTTACATGTAAATTGTAAATCACAACATCGATGAAATCCCAAGGTTTAACATTAAAAAATTTACCCGAACTGAAAATTTTGAGGTCGACAACTTTTCAGGAGTAGCCTCATCAAATGAGGTAGATACAAACATTTTAATTTCTATATTGGATTGGCCAAGCATCACCGAGCTCCAGATCAACATGAAAGAGGTCGACTAGAGATGAAACAGGACCATGCCCATCAATGCATACCTCAGACGTGGAGTCCTACCTAATGACAAGGTTTAAACCATGCGACTAAAGTCTTTAGCTTCTGGATAATACCTTAAGAATGGGATACTGTTGAAGAATGGGTATTTGTCAGCACTTGAGCAATGCCTCAATCCATCAGACACTAAAAAAATTATAATTACCCTTCGACGTTTATATAAAACGTTAGGATATGTGCATCTAAAATGATGGAAATTTTCCAAAAATTTAATGGAAACATCAACATATTTCTTATCGTTTTCATAAAATGACAAAATTTTTTGCTTGTTTTTCCATTGAATGCGATTTTTTAAGTTGTTTTTACATAAAATGACGGAATCCTTTTTTTAATTTACATATCTCCTTTTTCGATAAATAATGGATTTTTTCGCTTCCCTACTTTTTTGTGTCACACTATTTTTTTCTATAAATAAAAAACATGAACGAGATAATGAGGAGAAAAACCAACTTTGAAAATCTATCTCTAGGGTTTAAGATAGGTGACACTCTCTCCTCATTATCTCTTTCTTGTTGTTAACTAGTGGCACTCAGAATATGTAAATAATTTTATATCCTTATGAATTTATGTATGTTTGTATAAATATGCGTGCGTTTATGTTTTGGAGTATCAACGGATCGATAGACTGGGAATGGGGTAGGAGAGGCCAGTTACAGGTTGGGTAAATTTTGGTGAGGAGATGGGTGTATGTGGTTGTTTTGCTAAATCACATTTAATTTCATAAGTCTTTAAACATGTTCTTGGTAACCATAACATTTTACATCTCTCTTTAATCAAAATGTGTCTGGGGAGGAGACCGATTCAAGAGAGAGGATTCCATTTTAGGTTATTGCGTATAGGGTTCCATTTTGAGTTTATTAAAAGATTTATTCATTTAGTCTTATGGTATGATATATTTTATCCTATGTGTTTTAACTTTTACTATAGTGTTGGACCTTAAAGGCTAATTTTTTTTAGGATCTTGGATTTTTGTTTGTTTCTTGATGATCATATCATAATGATAGTCTAAGTTTTGAATGTGACATAATGGGTTGTGTGTGTTATATATAATGATACAATTCGAAGTAAAGTTAGTTCAAAGATTCTTTAATGGCATTTTATTTTATATTGTGAAAGAAAAAGTTGCTACATTTCTTTTAAATGCATAATAAAGCATAACTTTATAAAGTTTATCCACTATTGGATATTTAACACTAAAGGTCTTATTATCTAACCTTTTTTTATTTTTGAAAGCATATGCAATTGAGTTATTTATAAAATTTGTCATATTATCTTATCCATCCCATCCCATTAGAAATTTATATTGAGAGATGGAATCTCTCTATAAAAAGTTTTTTATATTTTACATTACTATCGTAGAAATTAAATTTATTCCAATGGCCGTAAGTCATTATACATATAAATCATGGCTTTATATGTTCCACAAATACATGATTTCGCCAAATTATTTTGGAGATAACATTCACACAATTAGTTTTATTATTTGACTCCTACCATTTTCATTATGAACAGAAAATTATTAACTTTATGGAATAATGCATTTGATTAATTTTATGATATGTTCTACACATATAGGGATTATCTACTCCGTTATATAGGTATATTTTGATTAACGCTTTTTGAGTGTGGGATAGAGGACGTTCTTTGATGATTTCTATTTTCTACTCGTCGAATTACAATATTTTCTAACTCGAAGCTCATTTTTTTCTCCAATGAGGTTTTTCGACTATGGATGATTTTAGATAAATGTTTATAAATAAATTTTCTTGAAATAAATCTCTTCTTATATTTCCCACTTTTCATCACACATATATATATATATATATATATATATATATATATATATATATATATAAATTGCATTGATTGTTTTTGTACGACATTTCAAAATTTCAAGAAACCAACAAAATACCAACCATCACGAAATGAATTTGTTTGCTATTTTTAAAAAAGTGGTTAAATATATTTTAGTTTGTATGTATGTTTTTAACATATATTTGACAAATTTTTTAAAATAGCATAAATTCATTTTGAGAATATTTCTTTGTAGGTTGGTCGAAATGTTTAAATATCGTACAAAAAAATGCAGCTCAAAATAATTTTTTACTATTTTTAAAAAACTGCTTTTTTTGGTATGTTGTTTATGGTAGGTTGGAGATCCCTTCCTTATATATACATATAATTTTTTACTATTTCTAAAAAATGGTTTGTTTTTTTGGTATGTTGTTTAAGGTAGGTTGGAGATCCCCTCCTTATCTGTACATATGATTGCATGTCTGACTACTTAGCCCCATTAAACATATTTACAATAATAATTTCTAGGGGGGGGGGGGGAGGGGCTTTATAATTGTGGGTCAAAGCCCTAAAGTTACAAGAAATATCTCCAATATCAAAAATAAATAATCATGCGATTGATTAACAATACATGCCACCCATCGACTCTCACATGCATTAAGTATCGCACCTCTCATCTAAGTGAAAAAGTATGCGCATATCTCAACCTAAGGCATAACTATACTAAAAGGTTAAATCTCTAGACTAACAAGTACTATCACATAACAAACAACCCTCATTTAATGATAAGCTACAACTATCTATCATTATTTATTATACCTTATGAAGGCCACCACCTTCGAGGTCCTTCTCGTGCCTCTATCGGTAAGTGTGTATGTCCGTTACCTAACGGGCTAAAGCATAACACATATAAATGATGGAGTGATCACTATGGAGTAGTACCACTAATAGGCTCATATCGAACTCGACTAATGGCTTCAGTCTACCAACCTTCTCTCATCATGAAAAGGGAGAAACCCCTTGCATATGATATAATATAATGACCTCCACTACATTCAACACAACTCATCCATGCGCATAGTACATGGTTCGAATCGAAAACACAACCCCAATCAACATATTTCACACGATTACCAGTATGTTCACATAATCAAACAATCTTATACATATATACAATATATTTATAGCTATAGGATAACGCACACTTTCAAGCGTGCACAAACTATCCAAATCCTCAAATGCTAGATTGTCAACTCAATTTGGTTTACCATCTCTTAAAACCGTATCAAACATATACAACCATGTAGGATATTGCTCAAACTCATGCTTACCCCAAATCAACTCAATCCCTAAACACGAGGTCATTTTTTTTATTCTTAGGTTTATCAACTCTCAACCTTATCAAATCTAACTCTTAGTTTATTACGTCTAAAAACTATGAGTTCATGTACATATATATAGATACACTTCATTGTGACATACATATAAGCTTTTTAACTTAATTAATGAATACAATAACTCGCAACCATAATTTACCACCCAAACATCATAGCTAGATATTCCCAAATCTCAATGCATACACACGACCATGGAATATTGCTAGCTCGTGAGTCTACCCCCAAATTATCCAATCTCTAACTCCGGATTGTGTTATAAGCTAATATTACCAATTATTAAGTTACTAATATATTTATATTAATTAAAGTCTTTTGGTTTATGCACTAATAAACCCACTCCTGAATTCTGTCAACTATCCCTCATATGGACAATGTCTCACATAATCGAAATAACCACATGGTCCTTTCTTAACCCTGCCTTACTCTAACCTAGGGGATAAATTGATTTTATCCTAGGGACAAATCGATTTTCTCCTGGATAGTTCCAGTAACACCATCACCACCTGGTAAACAGATACCACCTATCTCCGGAGTCCCATCACCAGATGCTCAAGGACAATTCATTTTTGGGGCTCAGCATCTCTCAGGCTTATTCTCCCAGATAATGTAATATAAAAAAGACCACTTGAGGCACAACAACTAGTGGCACAAGATCCCATAAGATATTAGGAGAAGATTATTGGGGAATTTATGAAGAACAGTCCACCGACGTTATTTATTCCTATAAATTCGGTATCGGGGAATATCACCTCAGGTTTTTTACATGCGCAAATGTGCAAAGGAAAGTTCTCGCCACTTTCCTTTTCCTTTTTAGATTTAGGCCATAGCCTGATAGTTGCAAAAAAAACCCTATACCAATAATGTAAATCATGAGACTCATTTACAAAAAGCATGCAACCCTTCGATAGTCACATGCAATGAATACCTCACTTCTCATTTAGTGCAAGTATTGTAAGCATGTCCGAACTCGGTGCATAAAATATATTAAAAATCTCTGTACCTAGACTAATAAGTAGGTAACTAACGATCAAATGCAATATGGATGTACTAACTATACAAGTACATAATACAACTCAATTCACATCTTTTACTCATTTAAATACTCACAATCTCATAAGGTAACATTTTACTTTTTTCCTTAAATATTTCATTAAATGTGTTCGTCATTAAACTAAAATGTACATAGACAATGTGATCCAAAAGATAAGATATACACAATCTCACAACAAAGTACACAATGTGATATAAGGATTAAATTAAGATGTCCATGACTAGACCAATATTATATCCATGTATATCAGATTCATAACAACCCCACGAAGGAATCTACCTTTGAGGAACCTTCTCGTCCTTCTATCGGTAAAGTCATAAGAGTCCCTCACCTAATGGATTTTAAAACATAATACATAGAAATATGGGAAAGTGGAACCACTACGCGATCACACCATCAGGTAATCCCATACAGAAACTCAATAGATTCATCATGTCAATAAACTTTCTTATCAAGAAGCCTAGACCGAGTGAATATATGGTCAACATATATCATCACGTAATACCACACCAATGGTTATACAAATCTCACCCAATGAATCAAGTCGTCACCTCTCTCACTCATGAAATAACAACTAATCAAAAGTGTGATATCGAACTCCACAAAATTTAGCACTAACAACCAGTCATGCGGTACATGATTATAACCACTTCAATACAAAACTTTACACTCCATATATATAAATAGAGGAAATCGAATACTCTAAATCGTATCGAGATCATCCTAGTCCTCGAATGTTGGATTGACAACTTAAATTAAGTTTAATATCTCTCAAAACCTAATCAAACATAAGTTTCAAATGGAATATTGCATACGCTCAAGAATACCTCAAATCATACCAAATTCCCAGACGTCGGATTGTTGACAACGTTCCTAGGATCATCAACTCTTAAACTTTATTAAATCGAACACTTAGATTATTACATCTCTAAACTATGGGTGCATGCTTATATATATATATATATATATATATATGTATATATATATATATGTATATATATATATATGCGTTTGTGTGTGTATATATAATCTCTCTCGTAACATGCACGTATGTCTCCTCATTTAATAATTATGTTAATTGGATGACCTAGAATCTCTCAAGACCTAGACCAACCCGCAAACACTTTAGCTCATTACTCTTCAGCTCAATATTTGTGTGTGTGTGTGTGTAGGGAGAGGTTCAAAAGCAAACATAAAAGATGAATATTTTAATTAACCTTAACAAAAAACACCTAACACCCATTCAATTTTATCCATGTCGTAATTGGCCCATGCCAGCGGCAACAGACATGCAAATCAATTATAATGTAGGAATTAAAATCAATTGGGTGTTAAGTGTTTTTTGTTAAGGTTCATTGAAATTGTAAGGACACAAATTTCCAATTGAGTCCATATATAGTTTTGGCTCAATTCCGGACAAAAACATTTATTCATAGGAATTTATTTGATTGTAATATTTTCAAGCCTATGAAGTGTGTGTTGAAGACGTAGCGGCAAAGAATTTAAAGCTTCATCAAAATGCCGGTTTGTGTGCCTCGTTTCTACGTCATCAACTAAGGTTCCATGCTCCCAAGATATGAATGTAATTATATTTATATAGGAGCTTGGAACAATTTGTATTGGGTGTTAGGTGTAATAAAAACTGCATTTTATTTTCAGAAAGAATCAATTAGAACTTTAAAATAAGTATATAAAAGTTTCAGGGCCAAAATCGAATTTTACAAACTTTCTGGTCATTCGTTCGATATGTCGTTCGAACGAGTTTTTTCGTTCGAACCAGGTTTCGTTCGAACGAGTTTTTCGTTCGAACCAGTTTCGTTCGAACGAGTCTGCCAACGACCCTAAAATGGTCAGTCGTTCGATATGTCGTTCGAACTAGTTTTTCGTTCTAACGAGGTTTCTAATGAGATTCTAACGAGCCCAGGCTTGTCACTCGTTAGAAGTCTCGTTCGAATGAGAGTCAAGTTCGTTCGAACGAGACGCCAGGGAGGGAACATTTTTGAGCAGTTTTTTGCAGTTTTCTCCCACTTTCCCCACTTGGTTTTTAACCAACTTTTTCAAGACTTAATATGTGCGGGAATCACATTTTTCTAATCAACTTTTCCAACATTGTTTATCTCCTAGAGAGAGTTTGAGAGAAAAATTAGTTTAGGAAAATGTTCAAGTTTTGAGTGTTCATTTTTAATGAAAAATTCATACACACTCTAGTTTACACCCAATAATTGTTTATCCAAGTTTCTATATTTATATCAATTGCTTGGAGTTTTTGGCACCGGTTTTCTCTACCGAATTCAAGAGACGTTTCGGGTTTGCTTCTACACCCCATCACAAAGAAGACCTTTGTTGAGATTCTACCCACACGGAGAAAGGCTCCATGCTTGGGTGACGGTGACCATATAAAGTCCCATCGGTGGACTCCGAGACCGCGGTGGTGTTCCGAGGTTGTTCGCTAGAAAGAGGTTTCTACAAGGAGGTGCATCGGGGCTTGAGAGGGTTCGAGTCGAGTGTTGTAAGTCTCTTGCCTCGTAATTGTAATTCCGTATCTAGTGGACTTGTGTCTAGGGCCGTCCGAGGTTGTTTCCCGTCTTGGGTTTTTCCTCGTACATCTCGGCGTAGTGTGACATTGTTTATTTTATGTTGCACAATAATTTAGCATGCTTAGGATAATTTCAAGATAAAATTTGGTTTAATTATCACACTATATTTAAATTGGACTTTAATTTAATATTGGGTAAAATTGTGTAATTCAAGTCACTTGCATTAATTTGGTTTAGCCTAACTTTGGATAATTGAAAATTATGACTTAGGCAAATTCTAGGACCTGAGTTAATTAAAACTTGTTGTTGTTAAATTTTGGAAAGTTGAACCATCACATTTACAACGCTTCCGCATCATCTCTATTGTGTTTTATATTAAAAAGGAAATTAAATATTTTAATTTGTGAATTTTTAAAAATCCTGGGTCTTTCAAATTGCTATCAGAGCGAAAAACGATAAATTATTTCGTTAAAGATTCTTTAATTTTTGGCTAAAATGGATTTTTCCCCATTTTCAAAATTTCCTATTTTCAATGGTTCAAACTCCGCGTATTGGAAAGCGCAAATGAGATCGACACTTAAATCTATCGATGAACGTGTTTGGATGTCTGTTGTTAACGGTTGGACCCCACCAACACATCTAATTGAAAATGAACGTGTTCCCAAACCCGTCGACAGATGGACCGAAAATGAGTTTAAGCTTGCAAATTTTAGTTCCCGTGGTTTAAATGCTTTATTTAGCGCTGTCACACCGGATGAATTTCGACGCATTATGACGTGTGAGACCGCTAAAGAAGCTTGAGATATTTTACAATTAACTCATGAAGGAACGAGTGTCGTTAAAGCTTCTAAACTCCAAAACCTCACCACTCAATTTGAAACTATCAAAATGGATGAAAAAGAAACTTTTGATAAATTTTATGCTAGACTTTATGATATTGTTAATTCATCTTTTAACTTGGGAGAGAAAATACCTGACGACTGTGTAGTAAAGAAAATTTTAAGGTCCCTACTCGATAGATTTATTCCAAAGGTGACCGTTTTAAATTCTTTACCCACTTTAGCCTCTACGAAATTAGAAGAGCTTGTAGGTGATTTACAAACCTATGAACTGGATATGTTTCCCTCTAAAAATGAAAAGAAAATCGAAAAGGGCGTTGCTTTAAAAGCCCGAAAAGAGGTCAAACAAGTAGTAGAGAGCGAGAGTGATAGTGACTCGGAAGATATGGCTTTGTTTGCTCGCAAATTTAGAAAATTTCTTAAATTTAACAAAGATAAATTTTAAAATGATTTTAAGAAATTTGATACTTCTAAACATGATAAAAGAGAGAAGATTTCTAAAGCCGAGAGGATCCCTAAACCTAGTAATGTCAATTTAGATAGGGACGAGTCTAACAAATGTTTTGGTTGTGAAGGTTATGGCCATCGAGCTTATGAATGCCCCACTAAACTAAGGAAAGAGGGTAAGCGACCCACTGCATATAATGCAACCCTTAGTGATAGTGATAAGGAAGAAAATCCCGATTCCCCCACTAAGAAAAATTTTGTGGCTTTTATGGCTAGTCATGTGAGTGATAATGAGAACTCATCGATTGGTGACACGATAGCACATGCCACTTCCAAGGTCATTTTTCATGATTCCCTTGTTTTTAATGATAGTGAGAGTGGAGAAGAAAGCGAGAGTGAAAATGAAGAAGAGGTTGATGTGAGTGAACTTCAAAATTCTTTTAATGAATTATATAAAGAATCTATTAATTTGAAAAGAACTAATTTGAAGTTAGAAGCTTATTTAAGAAAGAGTGTCAAGGTCGTTGATGATAGTGCCTTAATAGAAGACCTTAGGACACGAGAGAGGACTCTTCGAGAGAAGCTAGAATACATAGAAGGCGAGAGAGATAACCTTAGGGGTTTAATGGAATCCTTGAAAAAGGAGCTTCTTGCTTTTGAAGAGCGAAATGTTTTACTAGAATCTAACATTGCAGAATTGGAAAATAAATTAAAAGATTCTAGTAATGTCAAATTTGATTTGGAATGTCATTCAGAAAAACTTGATAAAATGTTAGGAACGGTCCAAATTAAAAATGACACTTATGGTTTAGGCTTCAATCCTTGTAATGAATTTACTCATAATGCCCAAACCAATGTTTTAGAAGAATCAACTAGGAATACTTTTAAAGATCACTCCTTAAGTAAATCTGTTCGACATGTTCTCACTTGTACACATTGTGGTCGACAAGGTCATCTTAGGAAATTTTGTTTTGATCTTAAACGAATTCCTAGAAAATCCCATTATAAAGTAACCACGGTCTCTAACGTTCCTACACACCAAGAAAGTCATGCTTCATTAATTTGGGTTAGGAAATCCGACTTGGTTGCCTTACAAAATAGGGATTTTGATTCTCATTTACTTTCACATCCTTCCTCCCTTGCTAAATTTAAAGGTTGAATGTGTTAGTGTTTTCATACTTTAGCTTTTGTACTTCATGCTATATTCATATGCTAAATGTATGCTTGTTTAGTCATTTTCTAGTCATTGCCTTATTTCATATCACATGCTAGAAATCATGACTTGTTTATCTTTTGTAGTATATTTCCTTCATTTTGTTTGCTTTAAATGAAAATACAAAAAGATTTTTGTTTATCATTTGGATTTTATCTCTTGATAATTTGAGCTTAATGAATGATTCAAATGATTTTTGTTTATCCTTTTGAGTATATATATATATATATATATATATATATATATATATATATATATATATATATATATTGGTTAAAAATGTTTAAAAACTCAAAAAGATTTTATTTTGTGTGTATTTTTGTTTGACACACTTTATGTGGCATATACTTGTGTTTGAATCCCTCCTTTAACGCTCCCACGTGGCTAGAACTTTTGGTTTAGATTTTCAATCGTTAAAATGTTATTTACTATGTTTTATATGGAGTAGTTGGATTTTGTATTGTTGAAATGGATTCTATTCCTATATGCCTCTTTTCACACATGCACGAGCTCTTTTGAAATCTTAGTGTCACATGTTATATTTGAGCTTTTTGAGGTGTTCTCCTATCAATCTAGTCATCTACATATCAATGACCTAGGAGGACTAGTGCATGTCAAAATCCGTTGCATGAGAGTTTTGTGTGAAAAATGAAAACATGATAAATTAATATATGCAGGGGGAAGGGCTCTGAAAGGATGAATTAAATCCTTTGCGAGTGTAAGCCACCGTTTATTAGATCTAAAAGAAATACGTGATCCAAAGGACTAAAACAAAATATTTGGCATTAAATAGAAAACAATTGCCAAGGCCTATGTTTGTTTGATATATTCATTCAAAAGTAAAAGAATATATATGCTTATTGAGGGAGAATTGGATGGTATATCAACGGTTTGCACAATGTCCGTTTATCCTAGTTGTCTTTAATATCATGACTCTATTTGGTTTGTAGAATCATCTTCATGCTAGGCTTGTATGCATTGTGTATGTTTGTTCATTGAGTTCAATCTATATTGTCACATGAGGTTATATTTCAATGTGATGAAGTTTGCAATCAAATGAGAACTCCGTGAACGTTTCTTAAGTGTTTGGGTCTAAATTTAATTGTTGCTAGTACACACCCCTACACTTCCGTTTTCATATGACACATTTTTGCCATACGAGTGTGCAAACTTATTGTATTTTGTGTCATGTGTGTGTTTATATCTATCTATATATGCATTGTACTTATTGGTATATTTATATTATATATATATATGATATTTGTTTGTCTTTTCCTTGCGTTTATTGCCCATATGCTTTCATATCTTAACACTTTAAGCATCAACATGTTTATTAGTTCTTTATCCTTTGTCTATTCCTGAACAAAAAGGAGGAGAATGATGATAGGGGGAGAAATGGTATCTGATCCTATTATTATCGTATCTTAGTTTGGGAGAGATTTATCTTAGGGGGAGACGTCTTTCTAAGTAGGTCATGTGTTTGATAAAGGCGAGAATTAATTTAGGGGGAGCAATTAATTGCATTTAATATTTTGATATTCCCTATGCATTTGATGAGTTTGCTTAAGTGTGCAGGAATTATTCTAAAGCGACATCTTTCTATGGCAAAGCATTTGATCCTTGGGTTGAGTCAATTTTGGGCGGGTTATGTTTTGAGTCTAGTAGAGCTTGACGACCCTTTAGGATTTTGTTTGGTTTTTGTCCCGGAATAGCCAAAGGGGGAGATTTGTAAGGACACAAATTTCCAATTGAGTCCATATATAGTTTTGGCTCAATTCCTGACAAAAACATTTATTCATAGGAATGTATTTGATTGTAATATTTTCAAGCCTATAAAGTGTGTGTTGAAGACGTAGCGGCAAAGAATTTAAAGCTTCATCAAAATGCTGGTTTCTGTGCCTCGTTTCTACGTCATCAACTAAGGTTCCATGCTCCCAAGGTATGAATGTAATTATATTTATATAGGAGCTTGGAACAATTTGTATTGGGTGTTAGGTGTAATAAAAACTGCATTTTATTTTCAGAAAGAATCAATTAGAACTTTAAATAAGTATATAAAAGTTTCAGGGCCAAAATCGAATTTTACAAACTTTCTGGTCATTCGTTCGATATGTCGTTCGAACGAGTTTTTTCGTTCGAACCAGGTTTCGTTCGAACGAGTTTTTTCATTCGAACCAGGTTTCGTTCGAACGAGTATTTCGTTCGAACCAGTTTCATTCGAACGAGTCTGCCAACGACCCTAAACTGGTCAGTCATTCTATATGTCATTCGAACGAGTTTTTTTGTTCTAACGAGGTATCTAACGAGATTATAACGAGCCCAGGCTGGTCACTCGTTAGAAGTCTCGTTCGAACGAGAGTCAAGTTCGTTCAAATGAGACGCCAGGGCGGGAACAGTTTTGAGCAGTTTTTTGCAGTTTTCTCCCACTTTCCCCACTTGGTTTTTAACCAACTTTTTCAAGACTTAATATGTGCGGGAATCACATTTTTCTAATCAACTTTTCCAACATTGCTTATCTCCTAGAGAGAGTTTGAGAGCAAAATTAGTTTAGGAAAATGTTCAAGTTTTGAGTGTTCATTTTTAATGAAAAATTCATACACACTCTAGATTACACCCAATAATTGTTTATCCAAGTTTCTATATTTATATCAATTGCTTGGAGTTTTTGGCACCGATTATCTCTACCGAATTCAAGAGACATTTCCGGTTTGCTTCTACACCCCATCACAAAGAATACCTTTGTTGAGATTCTACCCACACGGAGAAAGGCTCCATGCTTGGGTGACGGTGACCATATAAAGTCCCATCGGTGGACTCCGAGACCGCGGTGGTGTTCCGAGGTTGTTCGCTAGAAAGAGGTTTCTACAAGGAGGTGCATCGGGGCTTGAGAGGGTTCGAGTCGAGTGTTGTAAGTCTCTTGCCTCGTAATTTTAATTCCGTATCTAGTGGACTTGTGTCTAGGGCCGTCCGAGGTTGTTTCCCGTCTTGGGTTTTTCCTCGTACATCTCGGCGTAGTGTGACATTGTTTATTTTATCTTGCACAATAATTTAGAATCCATGCTTAGGATAATTTCAAGATAAAATTTGATTTAATTATCAAACTATATTTAAATTGGACTTTAATTTAATATTGGGTAAAATTGTGTAATTCAAGTCACTTGCATTAATTTGGTTTCGCCTAACTTTGGATAATTGAAAATTATGACTTAGGCAAATTCTAGGACTTGAGTTAATTAAAACTTGTTGTTGTTAAATTTTGGAAAGTTGAACCATCACATTTACAACGCTTCCGCATCATCTCTATTGTGTTTTATATTAAAAAGGAAATTAAATATTTTAATTTGTGAATTTTTAAAAATCCGGGGTCTTTCAGAAATGTTCACTTCTGAATCTCTCCCTATATATATAAGACCATAGGATCTCGTTCCCTCATGTGTTTACCCAATCCAACCCAATCTCGACACCGGATGACACTAATTAGTACATTGGTTTATATCCTCAACCTACATAACTATTCCCAACATTAATCATGTCTAATATCTACATAACTATGTTAAAAGTCCTACAAGGAAGTACAATCTCAAACTAGGCTCCAAAAACCCAAAGAAATAAACCCCGGCCCATTCTTTCACAAAATAGTAGGGGTCGATTGATCTAGTCCTAGGGTCGATCGATCGATGGTCCCAGATCATTGACCTTTCTTCCTTATTACGAATTTCTTCCACCAAAGCCTTTATTAAAGATTCTCTGAGATCCTAAAAAAGATTCAAAACCCATCCAAACTTTAATCGAACTAGTGGGTTATGATTGTAAATATATTTTAACAATTATTCATGATTAATATGATCAAAAGGAAATTTTAATACATCAAGTTCATAGTTTTGAACACTACACAAATCTACCGAATTATCAAGGCCATGGACCTTGACAAGTTGGACTTGTCAAGGTCAATGACCGTGATAATTCTAGGGGTGATAACTTTTGTTGTCACGGACTTATCACGATCATTGATCGTGACAAGTTCATTAGAATTATCACGGTCATGTCATGTTCTATGACCTTGACAAGTTTTGTCACGATCTTAAACCGTGACAAACCCGTGACACTCTTTAAAAAATTATCACGGTCACAATTCTAGGCAGAATTGAAAAAAAAATTGTGCTGGGCAGTATGGCCACTGCCACTGCCCAATAGTATATTTGTTCCTGTTATAGCAACATTGTACCTGTTCAAACATCATATATGCAAATAAAATAGAGATAATGAAAATATACATTTTAAACAATATGCATCACGATATAATCCAAATATAATTCAAATGTAACAACTTAAAACAATTCAATTCAAATAATGTCATTACATGTATGGGGTAATATTAGCTCTGAGGAGGTGAGTAGGCCACAAAATTGACAAACCCAACAATATACATCGTGCCACATTGTTCGTACAACCACAAGGGGGAGTTCTCCTTCCCGGGTATCACATGTGTGATGAGCACCTTGGACTCGATGTCTTGAAGAAAACGTCCATAAACTGGCATACCCTGGACGGTATTCGGGTCCTTCAACCCCCGCCCTATCCGCTGGCCATCAAATATGTCCAATAAAAACATGCTCGGCCAACCAAGTGTCGACATCGGTCGGTTGAAGGGGGCCAAATAGGGGAGTGGATCATCAAAGTCCACACGTGTTGGCGATAAAGCAGTGAGGTCCACATCCTCTTCATCCTGTACCTCGTCCTCCTGCTCCTACTCCTCCACCACCTTCTCCTTCCCTTTACCCTGACGGTTTTCTCCCAATGAACTCTTCATGAATGAGAACATATCTTGGACCGTCGCCTCCAAATGGGACAGCTTCGCGTCATGCGAGTGCACCTTTCGAGCCAACCCGGTGTCGCTCATCTCCAATTTGATGATCCTAGATTTTGCCACCCGCAAGCTCACCCCCTTGTCCTCCCCTTGTGATAAGCGGAAAGAACTTGGCGAAGTGCGTCTGTGGACAAAGATGCCTTATCGGCATTAGACTCCGACTCATGCACTTCCTTAAGCTTTGCCTGAAATGACAAAAAACACATGATTAGTAAAATAAGTAAATAAAAAAATTATAACGAAATTAAAAAAAAGTAAACTGTCGGATTACTTACAATCATGGACGCGATGCTCGGGGACACCTCCTTATCCTTCCCCTTCTTCGTCCGAATAGCCTCATAAGTATCGAGCCTACGTGGCCTACCCCCAGGGCCACTCCCTGTCCCCTAAAATAAAATAAAGTAAAATTAGTATCGGCCCCGCAAAGTAAAATAATGCAGAATAATATATTTCTGTAGTTATAGAAAAATTAAATTCTACCATCATCTTGTGCTCCACCTCGGCGTAAGACGTCCGATCGGAGTAGGGCACATCCATCTTTTTTACCCGTTTTCTCTCTCCGATTGGCGAGATGCCAATTGTCGTTCCCCGATCTCATTCTCCATGAACTTTTACCATTGTGTTAATGAGATCGGGTCCATCGACGAGATGGATTCAAGCATTCGAATAATGGACTCTCAGGTCTTCCCAAAGTACCGGGTCCACATATTTTTCTTCCACGTCTTGTGTTGCTCCCTCAACTGCTCCAAGACGGAATCACGTAGCTTTGGATCTAGGCTGAATTGTTCCTGTCCAACAAATATAATGTTAGTTGCGAATAAATATAAATATAAATATAAAATGAAATCGAAATCGAAATTGAAATTGAAATTGAAATATTCATATAAATATAAATATAAATATAAATATAAATTCATTACCTGTAGTGACACCCAAATAGCTAACTTGAGATCATTTGGCACCTCCCTCCAACTAGTGTACCCAGGGCCGATGATCGTCTTTACCAGCTCGAGGGATCTAGCTAATATCCCCGTCTTGTTCTCGATGGCCATCCCCAATTTTCCATATTTGGGGAGCCTAGGGGCCGAGGAGCCCTCCTCGCCTCCGCTACCACCGAGCACAGACGACATGATCATAATCAACATCATCATCCTCGCCTTAATACCTGAAGGTGACATTTGCTGTAAAAAAATATTGTTAGTAGTACAAATTAAAATGAATTAGAAGAAGACATGTAAATATGTACAACTACTACAAATCCAAATGAATTGTTACTGTTTAACACCTAAATTCTGAATTCCAAAACAACAACATCTAGCTCATAATATGTACAATTACTAAAAATCCGAAACATCCTCCCCCCCTAATGCCCACACACAAGCACACTACACAAGAGTGAAAATGATAAAGTGCAAATCAATTAAAAGCATTAAAAACGGATTTATAAAGTACAAATTAGAATATTTATTACAAATTGAAAAATTGTTTAAAATTCGGGTTATCATAAAAAATGGATTGGTATTAGGCAAGGTTCTAAAAAATGTGGGGCGTGATCGAGGCGTGGAGGCCAAGCCTTATGCCTTAGAAGACTAGGTGTGAAAAGGCGTTTAGGCCTTTTTAATATATTTTAACCATAACAAGGCTATTAAAATACTAAAATTGTACATATCATAAAAATATGTCTGAATATTTGCAAATAAAAATACTATTTGATTATTTTGGATGAGATAATGGTCTTGTTTGTAAAAAAATCTTTAACAGGCGATATCGTTTCACTAAAACATTATTGTTTTTAGAGAAAAAGTACGCCTTAAGGGTTTTACCAAGCATAAGGCGTCAAAATCTTAAGGCAAGGCATTTCTCCCAAGCCTCAAGCCTAGGCAGGTTTTTTAGAACAGTGGTATTAGGTAGGAGCAGCTAAGTCATCCACACTACTATTTAGACATCGATTTCAGATAGACGCCGATGTCATCACTTGGTGCCTTTGGCCCAGGTATCAACAAAGACATCATCGAAAATTCTGGTCTCATACACTGTGAAGGAGGGAGATTGAGTGGAGCTAGGATCACTAGACATACACTCTGATTGGTGCTTAGATTTCCAAATGGATTGAAACCATCCGTTGATATAGCCAAACAAATGTTTTCCTGTTCCCGTAGTTCTCCAAGTACAAGACGTAGATTGGCAAGTGTGAGTGTTATTTCATTTGATCAATTGAAATAACAGTCACACTTGTCAATCTAACATGTACCCAGAGAACATTAGGATATGACTGCAGAACTTCCTTCAAAAGTAACAACTTTAAGCCACTAAGAATATTATTATACAGAAATTATGTAGTCCCAAACTGTCCAAACAGGACAATTCGAGAGATCTCATTATAGGGGTAATGACTCTCGAACGGGTCTAAGGCCTATTGAATGTGCACGCATAAGAAATAGAAGGTTAATATCTATGTGCACTATATATAATTTCAAGTATGTTTCATTTAATTATCATACAATATATATATTGTTCGTTATACAAAGTAATTTTAAAAAAAAGTTGAAAAATCCCACCACCATATGGACAATAATCTAGTGGTCATGACACTTTTAAAATTAACCAACCTAACATCGATCCACTATAATCTAACCGCAATGGAAACAACAAATGTGTATTATGTACTCCTTCTAATTCATCTACTCAGTTAATTCTTTTCATCAATTAAACTAACACTTAAAGTATAAATTATTAATTTACTAATTTACAATGAGGGGCAATCCTACCTGCATATGAAAGGGGCACTAATTATTTATTTACAAAAACAATTAACGACCAATCAATATTAAATCAATCAATTTTTTTACAAGGGGCATTACAATATGAGGGGCAATATCTAATAAACCAATAAAAATTTAATTTAAAAAAACACACACACGCACATATACACACACATGCACATATACACCCCTGCCCCCCACTGTAGTACCCCGTATTTTTATAGCTTTTAAATTATGGGATTTATTAAATTTAATTGAGATAAATTAATTTAATTTTAATCCGGAATGTTGTCCTAAATATTTACTAGCCTGACGAGAGTTATTAATTATTGGAAATTTGTTATTTGTTGCATATTACTGGATGAGTATAGTAATATATGAGATTTCTTTTTATAATATTATCAAGTGTGAATAAAATGGCAATTTTGGAAATTTAAGTCGGGACGCGCCTGCGACGTGTCGGGACTAAATATGAATTAATAAAAGTGAATATTTTATAAGTTGTTCGGATGGCCATTTTGAGTGTGCCAACGCGTCCGGAAGGGTCGAGATAGTCAGAAAAGTGTACCCGGGAGTTTAGTTTGGGTCTCGGGGCATTTTTAGGACTAATTAGTAACTCAGGAGGGCATTTTGGTCATTTTACACTTTTGGGTAATTAAACCCACGAAAATTAGAAGCGTTATATCAGATACCTAGGTTACCTTCTAGGGTTAGAAACTCTAAACACAAGTGACGGCCATAGGAGAGGAAGGAGAGAGCTCTCAAGGCAAATTCAAGGCCCAAAACTCAACAGTTTGCACCGCCGCCACCACCAACGCGTAGATCGCGAGACGGGGAACGCAACCATACCGAATTCGGCACCAAACCAGACCTCTAAAAATACCAGGCAAGTGTTTATCTTTCTTATTTCGTTGGTGCATCTTTCATATTAGTTTAGGAGTAATTAAGATGAGTTTTAATGGAGGAAAACCCGATTTATGATAGGAAAATCCATGTAGTATTGGTCTAATTGATAATTCTGGAAACCCTTGCCATGTAGAGGAATGTAAACCACGAAATTTTGATGTATATAAGAAGAGAATTCTGGAAATAATTGTTAGAACCATGTTTAAGAGAATTTTAGGGTTCTTGAGATTTTGTATGAAATTGGGGCTGTTAATCCATGATTAAATGACAGAAATACACATGCTTTACGTTGCAAATACCTATTATGATGATATAGGGTTAGTAGTATCAATTCTGGGTCGATTGGGATTAGAAAAGATGGAATTTGTTGATGTTAGTAGAGGAAACCCGTAACTGCAATTCTGCAGTTTTTGCAAACCTGTTTTATCGATCGATCGAGCCCTGAGCTTCAATCGATCGAAGGTTCGATCGATAGAGACCCAAATCTCGATCGATCGACCCCTCCTGGCAGACTCCTATTTCCCTTATTAAATGAGTTAAATTCAATTTATTGTGAGAAAATTCTTGGGCATCCTTAATGAAATGTTTTGGGAGATGGGGGAGACTAGTAGGACATGTGAATAGATTTTGGGACCCTCGATGTCGGGCAAGGATTGTATTTTGGGATAACTACATAAGGGCCGGTAAATTGATGATTCAAAGAGAGAGAGACACGTAAGAGAGTTACTTTGGGACAAATGTGTATATCTACTGAATTTTATACTTGGGAGGATAGAATCCATGAGCGTTATGTTGTAAGTCGAAAGGTTCCTCAAATTAAAGTAAGATGTGAATGGTTATACGTGATAACTATATAATCAGAAATAAATGCAAATGACGTAATTATGGGAATTGAGAATTTACCCATTATTGATATGGTAATATGAGTATAGTTATATGATTGTGTATGCATATACTATCTATGTGTGAAAAGCATGCCCACGCTACTTGCTATCCCTGAGGTTTCCGCGCTGGGACAGTCTTATCTCGATGGGACCTTTATGGGGGAAATTGACTTGTACCCTAGAAGATAGATGCCCTTGGTACAGGCTATCGGAATGATAGTTCAGACGGTCCTAAGAGATAAGGGTATGTGCTTTCCTCTTAGAGACTTGGAATCTATGCTTCGCCTCATTTTGTTTGTGTATAGGTATCCTTGGTACAGGCTGTCGCAGTGATAGTTCAGACGGTCCTAAGGGACTTGGAACCTATAGTTTGTATATGTGTTAATACAATTGGAGAGTGATTCCGAATTTGTATTCCCCTTTATGTGAGTGATATGTGGTTTGGATAGTAGAGTATGCCCGCACCATAGTTATTATGTGGGGTGCTGTTTTGATATATATATTTTCGAGTAGTTAATATAAATATATATATATATATATATATATATATATATATATATATATATGAAATTCTGAAATCTAGAACTGCCTACTGTGTTTTGATATGTAGGACATGGTTGATGACTCAAATTGTAAATACTTGTTTTGAGAAAGTATAATAAGAAATTGGAAAACTTTATGGATTAATAAAGTCAAAATGAGAACTTTGGTTACTAATTGAAATATTCTTTTCAAACAATCGAATCATGAAATTTGGAATCTTACGAGTATTATAAGATAAGTTAAATCATTGGGAAGATTAGTGCGATAAATGATAATACAACCTGTTGGGGAGGTTAACGCGATAGGTGTGCACATTATAAGAGAGGTGAGAATTTCTCAAGAGAGTGTCGCACTAATATGTTGTTGCATTGGCCTATATCAATTTAAATACTTGCTAAACGTATTTTAAATCAAACACACTATCGGGCTCTGACCCGTTTCTGTCTCTCTCTCTCTCTCTCTCTCTCTCTCTCTCTCTCTCTCTCTCTCTCTTGTATATATATATGTATGTATTACAGGTGCCCAACCACAGGGGAATCTTGCTTAGGATCTCTTGGAAGGAACGCGCTGCAACTTAGGTGGGAGTTGCAGGTCTCTTGATTAGACGATTTCGTTCATTCGGATCCACTCTTAGTACTTTCATCTAGTTGGGCATATGTAGCTCTTTTCATTATTCCGTTGTTATTGGAAATTTGTATTTCAGTTATTTCCAGTTTTGTTACTATCGGATTTATTCAGTTTGGATGTGTGACTTTAGATTTCGTATGTTGACATTCGATTGACGGATGTATTAAATTAATTGGATTATGTTGCAGAATTTAATGTGGTGTGATTCTTACTTATTGAATGTGGTTAAATAAAATAAATAAATAATTTTTCTTTAAATAAAATTTGGAAAGTTATGTATGAAAAATGGTTTTGACACTTAGCTTAATTATTTAGGGTGTTAAATTGGAAAATTTATTTTTATCGACAGTGATGCTGAGAATGAACCAACTGTTTACCTTGATTTAATTTAATAAAGGAGTGATCGCCCGGTATTTAATTAGGCGGGGTATCACAGGTGGTATCAGAGCATCAGGTTCTAGTGTCCTTAGGATCTGTACGACTTATTATGCTTTCAGCGTTGCTTTGTTTGTTATAGAGCCCTATGTTTAGGATTGTCGATTCCTTGACGAGATTTCGTTCTCCTGCTATAATTTGTATACATTAGTGTATTCTAATTTCGTTCGGATGTGTGCGTATACCGAGCGATGACGGATGTCAGAAGAGGACCGTTAAGTGTACATCGGGGGGCAGGGCTCAGTTGAGATGATGAAATATATCCGAGGATGATGACCGTAGTCGAGGTCACCTCCATTGTGGCACGAGAAGCCAAGACTAGAAAGGCGATTAAGGTGCAACAATGATTTTCAAATGCTGTTATAGTCAAATGAGGTGCGAGGGTAAACTTACCCAACGTATTACAAAAACGTGTAGAGACTATCAATGGGAAATTTTAGAAGCGCGAAAATTGTATGTGTCTTTACCAAAGGTGGTAGAGTATACAAAGACTTAATTATAGGACGGAGTGTGGCAAATCGAAAGTGAAAATTTAGAGAAATTTTTCTTAGCTTTCGGGACAAAATTATAATGGTTGGAGTCAACCACAAATTTTAGAAGTGGAATGCTATGTCTATAGGAGAACCTTAGGTACAGTGCTGACCGTATGTTCCATCCTTAACTGTTCAGGATTAGAAGCAAATATGGTTCTGAACTCATTGAGAGAGGGCATGCCAGGGGTCCATTCGTGAATATGAATCTTAACGGTTAACGAATTTTGTATCGGAAGATGTAGATACAAGTGGGGGAAATGACTCCAAGTGGAAGACCAACTCATAATAATAGTTGATAATACTCGAGGAGGAAATTCTGATGGATGACCGATTCAGAGGTTGACAATGTCATATTTTGACTATATAAATGATAACACTTATTTGTGGGGGAAGTTAAAGGAAATCAAAGAATTTAGTCGAGAATGGGACTGAATGCAACGATAGTGGTATAGCACCACAAAAGGATGTGGATACACATCAGGAAAACCATTTAAATGCTTTAGATAGTTGAATTCTTACCAAGTGATGGTAAATTCAGTAAGTACTATTATTGATAGTAACATGATCTTTATGGCCTGAAAAGTTAAAAGATCAATCGGGATGGTTTACAGGAATCGAGTTTACTAAAGTCCGAGAGGAGGACAAATCCTAACCTGGTTAGTAGGACATGTGGTAACTGGATTATGTACTGAGGTATTTTATACGAAATGAGATCGCTCACGATAATATGTTCCAAAATGAGAAAAGGGACAAGAATACGGTTTCTAGAAGAAGGCAACGATTAAAATAATTTTGTTTTGGTTTGGGAAGACGTGTTACGTCCGAAAACCATTTGTGCAGTCAAGACGATTGCCAGGATGGAAGTATAGGTTGTATTCTTAGAGGATGCGACGTGTTTATGTGACATGAGCGAGTCACCATATTTTGTTCATTGCAAGATTATCATGTGAGACGAGTTTAATGCATATAATTATAAATGTTACCATTATGTGAATAGTTTTCCCTAGTGTAGCGGGATTTTTCTTTAGTGCTATCCGCGGAGGATGGATGAGTATATTAACAAGTTTTGTACCTTATTGAGGTTACTCGTTGTAGTGATGCGATACACGAGTATGATATTATCTTTGTTAAAATGTTATAAAAATGGGTAGTATGATAATGGGCATTTATTACAAGGCTATCGGAGTAGTTGCATTGGTGCAACATGTTTTATGTTTGTTTTGGCGAGGCTTTACCTGTAAGAAGGTTGGACTCGCACCTATATTATCTATCCAAGAAACTTCGGAGGAGATAGTGGTCTCGAGATATTTGATGCCAATGTATGTATAGACTTTGTCAGTATGATTCGGTATGTATCGGGACTTACCGTTGAGCGAAAAGATTTGACGCAGTATTATGTTTAGCACTCCGGACTTAGTGATAAGGAAAGTGCATTGTTATATTTATCCTTTAGAGATGTGGGAGTTAAGAGTTATACCCCTATTATTAGGGAAAGGAATTTCGAGAATTCCGAGTGTATGTATTCGAGGTTTATGGAATGCTATTACCACCAACCTATACTGAACAATTGTGCAATTAGTGAAACGTTCTTCGTTAAGCATAATTACGGGAGAAATTGTAACTTTTCTGTCAAGAGACGGAATAAAGGGGTATATACTATGGACGGAGGGCCTAACGAATTTCGATAACCGACAATGCTAGGTAGTAGTGTATCGGGGGGGTTCCTTGTTTGGATTTCTCTTTGCGAGACATCCCACGCATGAAACTTAGCGTAAAGTTGGAAATAGGGAGACGTTTGGTCACTATTCCATGAGTTCGGTACCCTGCTCGAAATGGGATCAAGTAATTATGTATGTAAGTTGGGAGTTGAATTTTGTTTTAAGGTCATTGGAGCCGGATTTTTGTGGTAGGAAAGCATTGAAAGTTATCCCCACGAGTTGAGAGGTGGAACTATGATAAGGAGAATTTAAGAATTTTGATTTCTAGGGTGATTGAGAGTACCCAAATGTCATAACCGCGTACAGAACACATGGTGAATAAAGAGTTGGAATCATTTTTAGAATGGATTATGTGGAAAGAACTTTATATTATACAAAAGAGATAATCTGTAATCATTTTGATGAATAGAGCGTTAGTGAATTATTTTGGTTGTTGTACAAATTTGAGAAATTTTTGTACTTATCTGAGGAAGGTTGAGAATTATTATTTCTCTTTTATTGTCATGGAATTTGAATGCCCTATTCCTTCTATTCCGTTGAATTTAGTTAGTCCTACATAAGAGTAGCCGCCGTTCGCTCTCCCAGGGCGGTCGGGGTGTTGCAAAAATGTGGGCATCTGGGTTAGATGCAGTCAAAATAGTCTGAGTCGAAGGGAAGTGGTAATAGACATGTGAAATATATGTTTGTGGGACTAGTATAACGAAGTGGAAGTGATAGAGTGGATTAAACGTCACATGAGGGGCGATAATCCATACATAAGTGTGCAATTAGAATAGCACGCCCTAACTTGATTGGAAGGCTGTGGGAAGCCATTCAAGAATTGGTATTCCTTGAATATAGTAGAATTTAATTGTTATGAAGCACACCCGGAGCGGAATTTTTATTAGTCAAGTGTGAGAACGACTTGCGCATACAAAGAGTAATGATGTTAGTATAGTATAAGAGTTCCAGAAGTGCTCTTCGTGGAGAGAAGAGCATGGGTGGAACTTTCGGCATACTACAAGGAAAGAAGGGGAGTATTACGTGTCACTTAATGTGTGACATTTCAAGGGAAGAATTGAAAGAGGAGAAGCAACCAAAGAATTTTGTGTTTATCAAAAATTCCTGAACTTGGAAAAGGTCGGTAAAGCCAGTAAAGTTCTTGGATGGGTTGCCATCCTCAAAACAAGATCAAGGGTTTACCCCGAACATGTGAATTAAGTCGCCGAGAAGGAAGTGATTGATATTCCTTTGGGCTGGCTTACAATATTAACTAGTATGCCCCAGACTTCCTTTGAAAGGAAGGATCGCACCAGTGCATGGTCCGACGCAGGATAAATTTCAAAATCAGGATGAGATTTGGTGAATCCCACCTTTGATATCGGATTTCAGGAACCATCGGAGATAAGATTTCGTTTCGAGTAGGATGTATCACCCTTAGCCAGGGAATGGGCGCACGGTGATTAAAGATTTGTGGACCCACGTAAAGGAGATTTTAGAATCTTGATACGATGATTTCAAGAATGCTCTGTAGAAGCACTCGTACCTGTTTGTCGCGTACAAGGTACTTATTAAGGTTTTGTTATGGAAGAACCTCGACTATTCTCCTTCCGTATGTTTAGAGGAGAGTAGATAATCAAAATTTTTGGATCGTTCGAGAAAACATCCGATAAATGTGGTAGAATTCCACGATTGTTTTAGGCGAGCAAGAGTGATCAAATGTTCGTAATATTTTCTCAGAATGAGAGTTTTGTATATGAATGAATCTGAGTATTTGTCATGTAGTGAGGTGCGGCCTCCTAACGATAGTGAGATAATGAAATGTATAACGTATAAGCGTGACTTATGCGAATGTTGTCGGTTGGGAGCACAAGGTGAAGTATCTCTAACGAGAATGTAAAACAATGTTGTTGTAAAGAAAGGGCTATAGTGATTGAGCGCCGTAATGTGTAGTTAGTTTGTTTACGAAAAAGGATATCCAGGATTGTGCTACCTGATAGGCCTTATTTTCTGAATTTTGGGACGAAATTCAGTTATTAGGGGGGAAGTATGTAATACCCTGTATTTTTATAGCTTTTAAATTATGGGATTTATTAAATTTAATTGAGATAAATTAATTTAATTTTAATCCGGAATGTTGTCCTAAATATTTACTAGCGTGACGAGAGTTAGTAATTATTGGAAATTTGTTAATTGTTGCATATTACTGGATGAGTATAGTAATATATGAGATTTATTTTTATAATATTGTCACGTGTGAATAAAATGGCAATTTTGGAAATTTAAGTCGGGACGCGTCCGTGTCGTGTCGGGACTAAATATGAATTAATAAAAGTGAATATTTTATAAGTTGTTCGGATGGACATTTTGAGTGTGCCAACGCGTTCGGAAGGGTCGAGATAGTCAGAAAAGTGTACCCGAGAGTTTAGTTTGGGTGTCGGAACGTTTTTAGGCCTAATTAGTAACCCAGGATGGCATTTTGGTCATTTTACACTTTTAGGTAATTAAACCCATGAAAATTAGAAGAGTTATATCAGATACCTAGGTTACCTTCTAGGGTTAGAAACTCTAAACAGAAGTGACGGCCATAGGAGAGGAAGGAGAGAGCTCTCAAGGCAAATTCAAGGCCCAAAACTCAACGGTTTGCACCGCCGCCACCACCAACGCGTAGATCGCGAGACGGGGAACGCAACCATACCGAATTCGGCACCAAACCAGACCTCTAAAAATCCCAGGCAAGTGTTTATCTTTCTTATTTCGTTGGTGCATCTTTCATATTAGTTTAGGAGTAATTAAGATGAGTTTTAATGGAGAAAAACTCGATTTATGATAGGAAAATCCATGTAGTATTGGTCTAATTGATAATTCTGGAAACCCTTGCCATGTAGAGGAATTTAAACCACGAAATTTTGATGTATATAAGAAGAGAATTCTGGAAATAATTGTTAGAACCATGTTTAAGAGAATTTTAGGGTTCTTGAGATTTTGTATGAAATTGGGGCTGTTAATCCATGATTAAATGACAGAAATCCACATGCGTTACGTTGCAAATACCTATTATGATGATATAGGGTTAGTAGTATCAATTCTGGGTCGATTGGGATTAGAAAAGATGGAATTTTTTGATGTTAGTATAGGAAACCCGTAACTGCAATTCTGCAGTTTTTGCAGACCTGTTTGACCGATCGATCGAGCCCAGAGCTTCGATCGATCGAAGGTTCGATCGATAAAGCCCCAAACCTCGATCGATCGACCCCTCCTGGAAGACTCCTATTTCCTTTATTAAATGAGTTAAATTCAATTTATTGTGAGAAAATTCTTGGGCATCCTTAATGAAATGTTTTGGGAGATAAGGGAGACCAGTAGGACATGTGAATAGATTTTGGGACCCTCGATGTCGGGAAAGGATTGTATTTTGGGATAACTAAATAAGGGCTGGTAAATTTATGATTCAAAGAGAGAGAGACACGTAAGAGAGTTACTATGGGACAAATGTGTATACCTACTGAATTTTATACTTGGGAGGATAGAATCCATGAGCGTTATGTTGTAAGTGGAAAGGTTCCTCAAATTAAAGTAATATGTGAATGGTTATACGTGATAACTATATAATGAGAAATAAATGCAAATGATTTAATTATGGGAATTGAGAATTTACCCATTATTGATATGGTAATATGAGTATAGTTATATGATGGTGTATGCATATACTATCTATGTGTGGAAATCATGCCCACGCTACTTGTTATCCCTGAGGTTTCTGCGCGGGGACAGTCTTATCTCGATGGGACCTTTATGGGGGATATTGACTTGTACCCTAAAAGATAGATGTCCTTGGTATAGGCTATCGGAATGATAGTTCAGATGGTCCTAAGAGATGCGGGTATGTTCTTTCCTCTTAGAGACTTGGAATCTATGCTTCGCCTCATTTTGTTTGTGTATAGGTATCCTTGGTACAAGCTGTCGCAGTGATAGTTCAGAGGGTCCTAAGGGACTTGGAACCTATAGTTTGTATATGTGTTAATACAATTCGAGAGTGATTCCGAATTTGTATTCCCCTTTATGTGAATGATATGGGGTTTGGATAGTAGAGTATGCCCGCACCATAGATATTATGTGGGGTGCTGTTTTGATATATATATTTTCGAGTAGTTAATATATATATATATATGAAATTCTGAAATCTGGAACTGCCTACTGTGTTTTGATATGTAGGACATGGTTGATGACTCAAATTGTAAATACTTGTTTTGTGAAAGTATAATATGAAATTGGAAAACTTTATGGATTAATAAAGTCAAAATGAGAACTTTGGTTACTAATTGAAATATTCTTTTCAAACAATTGAATCGTGAAATTTGGAATCTTACGAGTAATATAAGATAAGTTAAATCATTGGGAAGATTAGTGCGATAAATGATAATACAACCCGTTGGGGAGGTTAGCGCGATAAGTGTGCACATTAGAAGAGAGGTGAGAATTTCTCAAGAGAGTGTCGCACTAATATGTTGTTGCATTGGCCTGTATCAATTTAAATACTTGCTAAACGTATTTTAAATCAAACATACTATCGGGCTCTGACCCGTTTCTCTCTCTCTCTCTCTCTCTCTTGTATATATATATGTATGTATTACAGGTGCCCAGCCACAGGGGCGTCTTTCTTAGGATCTCTTGGAAGGAACGCGCTGCAGCTTAGGTGGGAGTTGCAGGTCTCTTGATTAGACGATTTCGTTCATTCGGATCCACTCTTAGTACTTTCATCTAGTTGGGCATGTGTAGCTCCTTCCATTATTCCGTTGTTATTGGACATTTGTATTTCAGTTATTTCCAGTTTTGTTACTATGGGATTTATTCAGTTTGGATGTGTGACTTTAGATTTCGTATGTTGACATTAGATTGACGAATGTATTAAATTAATTGGATTATGTTGCAGAATTTAATGTGGTGTGATTCTTACTTATTGAATGTGGTTAAATAAAATAAATAAATAATTTTTCTTTAAATAAAATTTGGAAAGTTATGTATGAAAAATGGTTTTGACACTTAGCTTAATTATTTAGGGTGTTAAATTGGAAAATTTATTTTTATCGACAGTGATGCTGAGAATGAACCAACTGTTTACCTTGATTTAATTTAATAAAGGAGTGATCGCCCGGTATTTAATTAGGCGGGGTGTCACACCCGCCCACTCCCACTCCCACCCCCTGCCCTCCCCCTCCCCCCAACTGCCCTTGCCCACCTGCTGCCCCTGCCCACCACATGCACACACACACATATATACACATGCACATATATACACACACACACACACAGATATATACACACACACACACGCACACATGCACATACACCCCCTCCCCTCCCCCCAGCCCTTCTGCCTCCCCCCACACATAGATACCCCCCCCCCCCCACACACACACACACATGCACATTTACACACACATATATACACACATGCACATATACATAAATGGAGGAGAAATAAAACATACCAAAGTTGTGGAGAGAGAGAGAGAGCAACCGCTAGAGAGAGAGAGAGAGAGAGAGAGAGATAGAGAGAGAGAGAAATGGAGGGAACATAATCGGTGGGAAAAAAAGAAGAGGGAGGGTTTTTTACAGACATAATTGTTATGGACATGTCACGGTCAATGACCGTGGCAACTTTACAAGATTATCATTGTCATTAACCATGACAAGTACAGTTGTCACGGACTTGTCGCAGCCTTGTCACGGTCAATGACCGTGACAGTGCTAGCTGCTAAAACGGTGCCAATTTAACCATTTTGGTGTAGTGGAACCTAGTTCAAGAAAAACATGCAAAAATTTCAACTACTTTATGATTTCAGATTTAATCTATAGATTAACATGGGACTTTTAGTCTATAAGGAAAATATACCCTAAAATGAGTTTTAATCCATATTTACACATCTAAAACATCCAATTTCATATTATGTTTATAAGAATACAAGCCCTTAATGCATATGCAAGTAATTCAAGTCCTAATTACCCATATACTCAAACACGATTAAGATTAATTAAATTTGATCCTGGGCATGCATTATAATATCAATTTAATATAGGAAAACTTGTATTCTAAATAAGTTAAAAAATTTAAAGTGTATTACAAGAGATTTCTTTCCAGAAATGACGAATGGTGAATCCTTCACTCTTTGATTTCTTGTTCTTCCTCCTCAAAGTTCCTCTCAAGTTCTCCAAATTATATAAGGATTTTAGGATGTGTTTTTATTATGTAAAGTGATTTATTAATGAGACCTAACTCTATCAAATATTTATAATTTTTGCACTTCTACAATAGGCCTATTTTAGGGGCCCCAAATGGACCCAAAATACTATCCGAAATAGCTCGAAACTTAGCCAAAGGATACATCTACCCCCTGGCCAAACTTAACATGAAAAAAACACGTAGTCCGTTCTCTATATGACTTCAGAGTCCTATCCAACTTGTTATAGCTCATATCTCATGGTAAAACCTAGAAAACTTAAAATTTAACAATTAATTAATTTTTACATGTTATCGCACATAGTCAACCATAATTAATGACACCCATTAATTAAAATAGCATGCGGCATAGCTAAATTAATTAATATGAAAATTTAATTATTATCTAAATATCAAATTATTTTTTCCAAATATCTCAAGTAATAATTAGTTCTCGATTACGAATTTTTTGTCACAATTAATAAATAAATAAATAAATGCTAGAAGATACGGGGTATTACATTGAATAGCATGGGACGCAAGGTAAGACTCCCATGAGATAGTTTCCATTAATTCTCTTTATGTGTGGTGTCACTTGCCGCCTGAAGGAGTGCTAAAGTATGGACACGTTAGTTCAATAGGGGTAATATCGACGGGGTAGTATAGTAAATATAGATAAGGCCCGTAGTGCTCGGGGAACTAGATTTTTTTGCCTAATTATCAACACTAGCGGCCATTCCAGCACCGTCAGTAGCAGTGACCCATCCTCAGCTATAATATAGAGGGGTCTCTCAAGTGGGAATCGAGGATGGGATGACCCCTATTCACAAAGCTGAAGTTATTGTGGCCATCGAGATTCCACCGACATGGACTAGCCTTGAAGAGGAGAGGGAATGGAGATCTCTCTACATGTGTGGGGATTAGAGGATATGAGTCCTTTTTTCTCCATTCAAACCATCTTCACAGATAGTCACGGATATAAATCGTCCATCATCAAAGGGGGAGGAAATGTAAAAAATAGAGTCGCTGGCATATTTTCCTTAAAACTGGCAAAAGAACGTATCCATCCTTGAAATAATGGCATCAAAAGACAAACTGATGCATATGAAACTAAATGAATCGAGTGTCCGGGGACTGAGTTATGGAATGGGAAAGTGTTAGGCACCCATTCCGCCCTTTCAATATCTCATGGGTTATAATAATGGTCTCCTTTTTATCAAGCATGTGAGTCATTTCTGTAATGAGTGTGATGTCAAAAATAGGTGAGAAGGATAAATCATCCTACTTAATTCATGGCAAGGATGAAGAGGAGTCATTATATGGAGTACATAACAAAAAAGAAAATAATAGAAAATATGATGTTAGTTTCCACCGAATCAGGATTCACTATGAGAAAGTTAATATTAATGTTGGGTGGAAACAATAATATGTAAGCGTGTGCATACTCGCAACACTACTAAATATGAGATATAAACAAAGGTAGCATAATTAGTAAAATAGGACTCAAATCTCGATAATGACTCAGGACGCCTACATAACTAAAATAGGCGTCAAAGTCAACGTAGTTGGCTATATCATAATGACGGGATTTAACCCATAAACCCAAATTTATGACTCCTCTTAAGTTGGTTTTGAAGAAAACGTCCTTAAGTGTAAAAGTGTAAAAAAAAAAGAGAGGAAATCCTACTTTGAGGTTTATAAGTGAACCCTTTTTTTGTCTTCTTAGTTTCATGAGAATATATTATGTGAAAACTAGTGATAAAAAAGGATAGTAGTTGAAGTGTGATAATATAACAAAACAAAAAGATGCCAAAAATGGAAAAAGTGTAAATCAACAACACCAATTAAATGAATTAGATAAGAGTAAGAATGGACCTCCTAGAAGATCTTTCTATCGATTTTTGAAGGAGATTACAATGATTTTATGGTTGTGGGATGATGGTGAAGTAGGGTTGAGGTATGTGGCAAAAGTTTCTATAAAAGTGAGGAAAGAAAAAAGATAGGAATGTTGGAAACTTAATTTTTTGAAGTGACGACGCATTAATTCGAGGCAGGGAATGATGTGATAGGTGAAAAAAGTGATATTTGGGAATGAAGCCATGATCTTTTTACAAAGTAAAATTTAGGTTTTAGGGGGTTGCCGATTGTCATAGGCCCTAGCCTGCCTATTGGCATACTCTAACTTGTTGGTGAAATAAAATATACCCTTTCTATTGGTAGGGGGTCTGGGGTACCTATTAGAAGTCCAAAATGACATTTTCAGAAAAACAGGCATAAAATGCAATTCTTAAGTCCAAATTGTGCATGACTAATACCATTGGAAAGAAAATTCAGAGCCTTAAAAAAGTCTATTAAGCCACTCCTGGGTTCAATAGTTGACAAAAGTCAAATGGGGCTTGAAAATGCTCTAGGGCCTCTAAATGGGGGCTCTCGAAGTAAAAAAGGTAAATACTCGTGAACTATAATATCGATTCATGCATGGTATTGACCGTTGGAAAGAAAATTTAGAGCTCCATGAAGATACAATGAGATTTATTCGGGTTGTAGAGTTGACCAAAGTTAAACAGGACTCGAGAGCACCTGATGGCCTCTCGATCAAGGTTTAAAATAAAAATGTGAGTACACACGAGTCGTAAGGCCAATTCACGCCCGGTATGGGCTGTTGGAAAAGGTATTCAAAGACCTATAAAGATGCAATGAGATTTTATCAGGTTGTAGAGTTTAACAAAGTCAAACATTGACCGAGAGCGTCCGATGGCCTCTAGATCAGGGTTTAGAATAAAAAATATGAGTATGCATTACCCGAAAGTCCAATTCGCGCACGGTAAGAACCGTTGAAAAGGGGATTCAGAGAACTACAAAGGTGAAATTAGATTCACTTGGGTTGGATAGTTAACTAAAGTCAAATAAAGCTCTAGAGTGTCCTGTGGCCTCTAGATCAAGGTTTAGAGTAAAAAGGTAAGTATGCTTGAACTATAAGGTCAATTTACACATGGTATGGATAGTTTGAAAGGGAATACATAGTTGAATGAAGGTGAAATGAGATTATCTCAAGGTGGAGAGTTTGCCAAAGTTAAATAGGGCTCAAAATCTCCCAGTGGTCTTTAGATCAGGTTTTAGAGAAGGACATAGGGTCTTTTAGGGTATTTGGAGACTACTAGGATAGGGTGTCTAAAGATCCCTCGATGAGGGAGATTAGAACAAGAAGAGGTCTTAAAAATATAGACACCTCATCAATTCTTAAGAGTTTTAAGAGAGTGAAGGTGAATGATTCATAGGTTGAGGCCAATTTTGTGAACCCATATCAATTATGTAGACCTAAAGATCTTAAGGTGACTGATTTAAAGGGTCCAGGTCAATTTGATGGACCTAAGGATTTGAGATTGACTGACTCTGGGGGTAAAGGTATATTCTATGAACCTAAGGAACTGAGGTGATTGATTAATAGGGTAGAGGTCAATTCTACAGACCCGAGGAGTTGACAGTGATAGACTTTGGGGCTCAAGGTCGATTATGTTGACCTAAGGAGTTGAGCGTGAACAATTCATAGGGTCCAGGTTGATTATGCGGATCTACGGAGTTAAGGTGACCAATTCTTAAGGTCAAGGTCAACTTCGCGTACTTTAGGAGTTTAGAGTGATCGATTTAAAGAGTTGAGGTCGATTCTGCAAACCTAAGGAGTGAGGTTACTGATTTAGAAAGTCAAGGTCAATTCTATAGACCTAATTATGAGTGAATGATTCAAAGGATTGAGGTTAATTTTATAGAATTAGGTCAATTATGCCGAACTAAAGAGTTGAGGTGACCATTTTAGAGGGCAAGGTCGATTATGTGAACCTAAGTAGTGAGAGGAGCTAATTTAGAGGGTCGAGGTGAGTTTTATAGACCTAGGGAGTTGAGGTGAACGATTTAAAGGGGTCATGGTTGACTCTATAGACCTAGGTAAATTATACGAACCTTAAGAGTTGATGTGATTGATTCAGAGTGTTAAAGCCTATTTTTCATTCCAAGGTCAATTCCACGGACCTAAGGAGTTGAGGGGAGCTATTCAAAGATTGAGGTCAATTCGATAGACCTAATGAGTTAAGAATGATTGATTCAGAGGGTTGAGATCGATTATGCAAATCTAAAGAGTTGAAATGACGGATTTAGAGGGTCTAGGTAAATTCTATGAATGTAAGGAGTTGAGAATGATCGATTGAAAGGGTTGAGGTCAATTTTATGGACCAAGGTCAATTATGTGAACTTAAAGAGTTGAGGTGACCGATTTAGAAGGTCGTGGTTGATTCTATAGACCTAGGTCAATTATGTGGACCTAAATAGTTGAGATGATTGATTAAGAAGGTCAAGGTCTATTATGGGGACCTAGGTCAATTATGTAGACCTAAAGAGTTGAGGTGATCAATCCATAGGACATAGCTCGATTTTCCAGACCTAGATCAATTATGTACACCTAAAGAGTTTAGCTAACCAATTAAGAGGGTCAAGGTTGATTCTATGAACCAAAATAGTTGAGATGACCAATTCAGAGGGACTAGATTGATTTCACAAACCTAGAGAGTTGAGGTGACTTATTCAGTGGGTCGTGGTCGATTCTATGGACCTAAAGAGTTGAGGTGACTAATTTAGTGGGTCGAGGTTAATTCTGTGAACCTAAATAGTTTTGATGATCACTAGTTAAGATGGGTGAAATTTTTTCCATTTTGATTTTATTAAGGAGTATAGCAGTTGTGAGGCTGTGAGAGTGCTACCGCACTTGGTTCTTATCCCGTTTGGGGAGTATGCTGATGCCGAGGAATAGTGAGATGTCAATTTTTGGTTCCTTTCTTTGTTGATTTTCCCGTAGAATCGTCATTATGACTAGAGAAGATTGGCATTGGAGATGTTGTACGTTTGATTTTGTTGTTTTATTTGTACCTAAAAAGAGTCTCAAAAAGGAAAAATAATGTATTTTTGTTTGATTATCTTGATTTTGTGGATTACTCTACATGCACTTTAAATTTCTGCTAAAGTTTTATTTGTTGAGAAAAAGCAAGGAAAATGTGTTTTTTGGGAATTTTTTGAATATGATTTTGGCATGTTTGAATAGAGAAATGCCTTGGAGTCTTGGTTAAAAAATATTCTCTTTGAATGGACTTATATCGAAACGAAAATAAGGGTTTCCCAAAATAGGTAATGGTCGACATACCCCATGGCCTATTTATTTGCTTATTATTTCAGGTACATTAATTTTTAATCTTTTATGGGACTCTTCTTGTAGTCTTAGTATTCAGATTTTTTTAGAATCATTGTTGGTTTGGTTGGTCTATGGATAAGGATATAGAAAGCTTGATGCCAAGTGGAGCTAGTCACCTTTGTTGGATTTCACTGAATCGGGTGGCTCAGGGAGATGTTACCACTTACGATTTTTCTTATGATGTTGCCTTAGGGTTGAATTTCAGGATGCTTTTAGTGATCAGTGACATGACGGGGTACCCTCAGGTGGCCATGATAGTGTTGTGGATGTCTCACCATTTTATTACTTTTACCATTATATTAGAGGAGACTCTGAACAGATTGGATTCTTGGAATGAAAATCGGGCCAATTTTTTATAAGGGAGCCCTATGATGTTGTTTATATGGTTGTCGAAAAGACTGCACTTGGCGATTCCTCTTAAGTACCCTCCGAAAGGCATTCCTAATTTCTTTGCATGGTCTTTTTTCAGGTTTGGTCCTTCTATGGAGAACTTGGTAAATTAGCTTGTGGAGCATGGGTCCAGGAATATTCATTGGTTCGTGTTGTGGTGGGGCAATCTGCAGCCTATTTTGCAACTATGCAACTATCGATATGTTCAGTTAATGGGCCTTCACTAGACATCTTTTTATTTTCCATGACGACTTTTTCATCAAGCGGGTTGGTGAAAGATAGTTCATCCTCATATAACCATATTCTTTCTCATGGAGCATCTAACTAAATCATTGAGAATGATTTTAGGACCTCCGTGGTAGCTCTATCGACCATCTACCCATCCCTCTGAGTCTACTAGGGAGGCTAAGCTCATATCTAGGTACTATTTTAAATGGTTATGGAAGAATGTAGTTTTGAATATGTTTTCTAAAGATACTGAACATATATGGGTTGCTATGTTTGAAATTTTAGAGGAGGGCATCATGGTTTCATCCCAGTTGATCAAGGTATACTGTCGTATGGAGCGGGTACAAAATTGTAATAAGGATTGGGATTATTGAGGTCCTTCAAGGACTGGGAATGATGATGAGGCAGGTTCATCTGACAATCGAAACAAGTTTTGAATATGAGCAATGTGTTGGTAATATGTTGATTTATTGTGTAGGTTAAGTTTAAGGTGTTTAGTTTGTGAAGTGTTTATAAGGTGTTTGTTATTTTTTTTTCTCGTTGCGGATGTGTCATGTAATTGCCACATTTTATTTTTTTAATAAAAGATGATGATGATGATTTCTATGTATTTTGTCATGCCTTTGATGAATTTATGTTGTTTGAACTATCTATATCGATCGCTAAGGCATCCATAATCCTTTTGTTCATTTAAATGATGAGAGAGAGACTAATGTTCTAGAATGGGGAAAGACAAAAGATTATGAAAAAGAAAGGACAGTGCCCAAAGTGTCTTATGGGATACCTATGTACCTCTATATGGGTTAAAAAATTATGAGTTTCTCTTTTGAAACGGTGATTTTTTTAGAGAATCATGCTCTACATAGTTTTGACTATAGGTGGGAAATAAGAACTTTTTAAAACAAAAGGGAGGTCAGAAGAGTCGTAGCACGTCGAGAGTTCAGACAAGGGGTAAAATTTCTTAAGACGGTCCAAATTGAATGTATGTACCATATCCTGTCCATTGAGGTCCGTGATCATAGAAGCACCACCTGACGATATCTTTTTTACGATGGAAGGCCTGTTCCAGTTGGGCTTGAACTTTTCTCTTGGATCCTTGACAGGTTTTATGATTTCCTTGAGGTCAAGATCTAATTCTTAGACACCATGGTCCTTTAACTTTTATTGAATGATCGCGTAATATGATAATGATAATTTTGTATATGATATAGGGCTTTCAATCTTCTTTCACTTAAGAGAATAAGCTCGTTATAACGGTTTTGCCGCCAGTGTTCTTCGCTGACCCGAATTTTGAGCATTATGCGCAGGGAGAGTATTTTGAGTTCAACGGTTAGGATCGCACCATGACATATACCATAGAGTAGGTGGTAGCCCCAATGGGCATTTTGATGGAGGTACGATAATCGCTGAGGCTATATGGGATCTGGTCTGCCCAATTTTTATAACTTTCGATCATCTTATTGATTATGGTTATATTGCTTTTCTTGGTAGCTTAGACATTCCAGATGGTTTATGGTAGGTAAGGAGAGGACTTATGCCTTTGGATTCCATATTCATCAACCAATTATGTGACCTCAACTTTTAAATGGAGCCTATTATCGGAAAATAGTTCGTACGGAACACTGTAGCGGTAGATGATGTTCTTTTCAAGAATTTAGTTACTTTATTTTGCAATCAATACCTCAAATGACTTGGATTTAACCCGTTTTATGAAGTAATGAATCCCGACCAGGATGAATGCATGCGTGTTTGATGCTTTGTAGAGACTTCTCGATGATGTCTATGCCCCAAGTTGAGAAATAAGAGGAAGAATTCATGTTATATAACTCCCGAGGATGCAAGTGATGAAAGTTGTCAAACTATTGGAATTTGAGGCATCTTATGACATAAGTAGTGCAGTATTGAACCACGGTAGTCCAGTAATATCATTGATAAATGATATTCTTATCAAGCAGATGATCGTTCATACATCACGTTTATGACCCCAGCCCTTGCTATGCAATGCAAGTGGGTTCCATTAAAATTTATTTTGAAGAGTTACTTATCTTAGATTGTTTACTAAGTAGATAACCTATGAAGGGTCACATGGTCTTTCGTGTCAGATTCCTGTGGATACCTACCATTCTTGAGGAGTCATAAAATAATACAACATTTCTATGTATGGATCTTCTTCTATAACGAGCTCAATATGGTAGTAGTGAGTGAGTGATGTCTTCTTCTGGATTAGAAATGGGGTCGTTATTATCCCTACGGGAATGTCGGTCTTAGAGGCCACGATTAACAATGCGTCGACTAGGCTGTTCCTTAAATGAGGAAGATAGTGGACGGTGACATCTTCAAATTTAGAGGCGATCTATAGTAGGTGAGCAAGGAAGGGTAGGAGCTTTTCATCTTTCACTTTACATTTTTTGAGCATCTGCCCACGATGAGGGCTGAATCTCCATAGACATCAATGCACTTGATTCCTCTTTCGTGGATAATCTTGAGCCATGCAGTACATGCCTCGTATTCTGTCATATTGTTGGTGTTAGGGAAATCTAATTTGATTGCTATTGGAGTGTGAAAATCGTTGATAGAGATAAAGAGTATCCTAATACTGTTACATTTCTACTTAGAATTTCCTTTAAAGAACATCTTCCATATGTGCTCTTCATGAGAGGCATAAAGAATGTCTTCAACTCAAAATATAGAAATCCAAACCTCTGCTCATCCCATGGGATTATCAACAAGGTAATCAGAAATGGCTCTTCCTTTCATGGCTTTCTGCATGATATATGTGGTATCAAATTCATCCCATAACATTAATCATTAGGCATTGCGACTGGACAAGGAGGGATTCTCCCATAGGTATATCATCGGATCCATTCGGGATACCAGTTTGATAGGAAATGCAATATAGTGATGAAGCTTCTGCGTGACCTAGATTAAGGCGACACAAGACTAATCCAAAGTCATTTAGTTCACCTCATACCTAGCTAGATTTTGACTACCATAGTCAATGGTTCTTTCCTTGTAGGATTCTTTGATGTATTGGGCTAGCATAACCCCATCTTTGGTATCTATGAGGTTGGGTGAGGTATTATTTGATCTGATCGAAGGATTTTTGACATTCCTCATTTTATACCTTAGCTGAATCTTTCTGGAGAA